>CM042689.1:301693236-302893236 GCA_023614405.1 Avena insularis
CTCGTACTCGGCCATGTTGTTGGTGCAGGGTGTGAAATCGAGGCAGAGGACGTAGCGGAGCTTGTCGCCCTTCGGTGAAGTTAGCACGATCCCTGCGCCTGCGCCGTCCGCGTTCTTGGAGCCGTCGAGTGCAGGCTCCAGTAATGGAGGTATGGCAGCTTCTCTGGCTGCTGGGCCTCCTCCCAGTCGGCAATGAAGTCTGCTAGGGCATGTGACTTGATTGCTTTTCGTGGCTCGTATTTGATGTTGTGGACGCCGATCTCGACGGCCCACTTGGCGACCCGCCCGGTCGCCTCGCGGTTGCGTATGATGTCACCTGCGGTCTTTGAGACGACCGTGATCGGGTTCTCCCGGAAGTAGTCTGGCGGCGCTTGCTCTGAAGACCGCGTATACCAGTTTACGGTATGCGGGTATCGGGCGCGACTCGGTGAGGACCTCGCTGATGTAGTACACGGTCGCCGACAGTGTCGCTTTTCCTTCCTCCGGCCGTTCGACGACCATGATGGCGCTGACGACGCGCTCGGAGGCCGCGACGTAGACCAGCATGGGTTCTTTGTCGGCGGGGGCGGCGAGTAGCGGTGCGGCGAGTAGCACCTTCTTGAGGTCGCGCAGCGCGTCGTCCGCCTCCTTGTCCCACTGGAAGGTGGGGTTCTTGCGCATCAGACGGTATAGGGGCATCGCCTTTTCGCCCAGGCGTGGGATGAAGCGACTAAGAGCCGCTACTCGCCCGGCCAGCTTCTGGACGTCACGGAGGCACTCGGGTTTGCCGAGTCGGGCGATCGTGTCGATCTTGGTGGGGTTTGCCTCGATCCCGCTTGGAGCAGCGTAACCCGATGGTTGCCTGCTGGTACACCGAAGGTGCATTTGACTGGGTTAAGCTTTATCTTGTATTTTCGGAAGTTGGCGAACGTTTCCTCCAGGTCGGCGAGGAGATCACCCTGGCGAGCTGACTTTACGACCATGTCGTCGATATAGACGTGGATGTTGCGGCCAATTTGGCTCGCGAGGCACTCCTGCATGCACCGCTGGTAGGTCGCCCCGGCGTTCTTGAGGCCTAAGGTCATGGCGGTGTAGCAGAAGGCTCCGAATGGCGTGATGAACGCCGTCTTCTCCTCGTCCTCGACAGCCATTTTGATCTGGTTGTATCCAGAGTAGGCGTCGAGGAAGCATAGCGACTCCGAGCCTGCAGTGGAGTCGATTATTTGGTCGATCCGCGGGAGGACGAACTGCTCCTTTGGGCAGGCGCTGTTCAAGTTTGTGTAGTCGATACACATCCTATAGGTCCCGTTCTTCTTCTCGACCAGGACTGGGTTTGCCAGCCACTTGGAGTACTTGATTGGCCGGATGAAGCCTGCAGCGAGTAGACGCTGCACCTCCTCGTCGATGGCTCGGCGGCGCTCTTCATTGAAGGGCCGCAGCGACTGCTTGACGGGTCGCACTTTGGGGTCGGCGTTTAGTTTGTGCTCAGCGAGCTCCCTAGGGACACCAGACATGTCGGAGGGCTTCCATGCGAAGATATCCCTGTTCTCACGGAGGAACTCGATGAGCGCGCCTTCCTAGGCTGGGCTCATCCCTGTTCCGATCGTTACCGTCTGGCTGGATTCGCCTGGGACCAGCTCGACGGTGCGAGTGTGCGTCGTTGCCTCGAAGGCTGAGGTGTTTGCGCCCTCCGAGTTGGGCTTCTTGAGTATGGTGGGGTCGTCATTGTTCACCCCACTCGCGTACTTGGCGAGCTCGTCAGCGTGGTTGGCCTCTGCCGTGATGACAGATCGGCGAAGTTCGCTCCTTTGGCTCGCACTCGGCGCCATGTCGGGTCGCCGGTGATGGTGATGACGCCGCGGCCCGGGGAGCTTCATCGCGTTACGCGAGTGTGGCGCTGCCATGAACTTGGCGAACGCCCGCGCCCAGACACGATGGTAGGGGCTGTCAAGGGCACCAGCTCGAAGACGATCCGCCGGCGGAAGTTTCTTTGGCGTGCCGAAGGTGATAGCAGCGTGACCTTGCCGATTGGGTACGCCTTCGACCGGGACAATGCCGTGGAACGTGGTGTGGGTTGTCTCGATCATCGATCGCGCAGCCGCAGCCGCCTGAAGGTGTCCAGGTACAGGATGTTGATGGAGCTGCCGCCGTCCATCAATGTCTTGGGGAGCCAGTAGTCGCCCACCTTCGGCTTGACCACGAGGGCGACTCGGCCTGGGTACTCGATGCGCGGCGAGTGGTCCTGACGGCTCTAGGTGGTGGGTTACTCCGACCAGTTGAGGAACTGGGGGACGTCCACCTAGGCCACCGCATTGACGGCGACGGCGCGGGTGATGACCTTCTTCTCGCGCTTCGTGTTGAAGCCGGTGAAGGTATGGAGCGAGCCAGCCACTTTGCCTAACTTTCCGCCGTTTTGTGGGTCGTTGTCGGGGTCCTACCGTGCTCGCCGTGCCTTCTCGATTTCCCTGAGGGTGTGGCAGTCGACGGTTGTGTGCGTTGCGGGCTTCCCTTCCCTGCTATGAAACGCACAAGATTGGTTAAGGAGGGCCGCGGGATCGAACCTTGGCTTGGCCTTGTAGTTGCCGCCGTCGTGGTGTTGTCCTCCGTCGCGGCGGAAGCTCTTGGGCTCGCGTTGTGCGTGCCCGGTGTTGGCGACGAGGCGAGTGTTGCTGTAGCGTAGGTCGGACCGTCGTCCGCTGTCATTGCCGCTCGTGCGGAGTTGACCTCCCGACTCATCGTCGGTTTCCTGGTTTGGATCTTCCTCCGTGTATCGTTTGGCGATCTCGAGGAGGTCCGGTATGTTGTCGAGTGTGCGAGAGTGTCGCTTGAGCTTGGCGGCCAGCGGCTCGCAGCGGCACGAGGTCTTGAAGCAATGGATCGCGGTGTCCGGGTGGATGCCGACCGTGTTGTACCAGAGTTCCTGCCACCATTGGACCCAGTTGCGGGTCGACTCGAGGGGTCCCTGGACGCATCGCTCCAGGTCCTTGATGGTGGTGGCGCGGGTGTAGGAGCACTCGAAGTGCCTGACGAAGGCGTCGCGCATCTCCTCCCAGGAGTCGATACTATCCTAGGGGAGGGTGTTGATCCACTCCTGCACGTCCCCTCCATCATCAGGGGGAGGTAGCGGGCGGCTAGCAGGTCAGTGTGGCCTGCGATCCCCATCGCCATGAGGTATGTATCGAGCCAGACGGGGGTCGTCGAGGGTCGATTTTCTATCTCCTTGGCGCCTTGAAGTTTGGCGGGTACTTCTCGCCGGATCATTGGTCCAAAGCACTTGGGGCCGAGTCGAGCGACCCATGGGCTCGCCGTCATGGGCGATTGGTTAGGTGTGTCGCAGGTCGTCGGGCTGGCGGCGCGCGCCAGCTTTGGTTGTTGATGATGTGGGTGCGGGCGTCGATGGGTTGACCGTTGGCGGCGACGGTTGGTCGCTGGCCTGGGGTCGCAGGAGAGTGCCGCTCAGGCCGGTGTTGGAGCTGCAGTGGCTCTGGTGGCGGGCAGTTGAGGGTGTTTGCCGCCATTGGGAGGCCGCTTGAGGCCGCTCTGCTTCCCTAAGAACGCAAGTACACTCGACCTTGCGAGCCGGCGCCCGCGTTTTGCTGCTCGACGGCCTTTGCGGGCAGGGCCCTGACGTACTAGATCTGTAGGGCGCCGTCGCCGGTGGCCGTGATGTTGTCGGCTGCTGCTCGGCCTGCCACGAGGTTGTCCATCGGGGTGGAGAACAGTGGGAGGCCGTTTGCGTCTCTCTCCCGTGAGGAGACTACTATCCGCGGCTGGTCCCTGGGAGGTGTGCGGTTGGGTGGAGGTGGGGAGCCCATCGCCGTCGATCCTGGCGGGGGCCGAGCGCTTCCTCCTGGTGGCGCGTTCTCGCAGATCGCGCGCTCGGCCATGCGGGCTGGGTCGTTTTCGTCGTCGAAGTTCAGGGCGCGCCCCTGAACGGTGGGGTTCAGGCGCGACCTGATCCGCTGCTGGTGGTAGCGCGATAGCTCCTGCGCCGTCACCTGCTCAAGGCGAAATTTTTCGCCGCTTGCTCATGCGCCCGCCTCCGCCAGCCCAGCGGAGTTCCTCGACCTCCGTTGCCGTGGCGTTGGGAGGGATCGGGGTGGAGAACGGATCCTCCGGCGGGTCGCCGCCAGTCGCCATATAGGTTGCGGCGTGACGACCGGTCCCGTCGCGGAGTTCGGCGGAGTTTTCCGACCCGGAGTTGAAGTCGAAGATCCCAAGGATGGAGGGATCCTCGAAGTCTCCTACGTTGGAGACCTGGGTGATGGAGCCTGTGGGTGAACCCGCGGTGATGGATCCGGCGAGTGACGCCGGGGTCGCCGAGTCGGCGTCATCGTTGAGGGCCGCGTCATCTGCGGCTGCTGAGTTTTCGGCCACGTTGCTGTGGGCCGAGTCGTACTCAGAGGCGAGGCGATGGATCGTGCGGATCTGGCTCTCGGAGAGCCGATCGCGTGGCGGCGACTCGCGGATGCGAGCCGAGTCCTCCGAGACGATGACGTCGGTGAGGCCGACGAAGAGGCTGATCGTGCCGACCGGCAGGATCACGCTGTGCATGACGGATCGCGCCGCCGGGACGTAGCTACTCAGCAAGATTTGGAGCATCTCGCCGATCGCTATCATGCGGCCGGTGGCAACCGTCTCGTTGATGGGCAGATTGGATCTCGCCGCAGAACACCGGCCAGACCGGCCAGGCCCCACTGTGGGCGCCACTATCGTGGGAATGGTCACGGCAGATGCTGCAATCGGCAGCGAGTAGTAGAACAAGGGGCAAGGGCGGCCAGCCATCTGCGGTGCGAGATGAGGGCGGAGACACAGGGTTTTACCCAGGTTCGGCCCCCCGGAGGGTAAAGACCTACTCCTCCTAGATTGTATTATGAAGGTGGTACAATGGGCGAGCTAGCGGGCGAAGTAGTCGCTGGGTGTATGATGGAACGTATCTCTACCGCCCAGGAGGTTTATATAGGCTCACCTCCCCTAGGGTTTACATATCTCAACCGAATCAGTTAAGGCTTCGGTACTTGTTTATCCTAATCCGACTAGGCCTATCTACTCGCCTGGGCCTTCAGCTTCCAGTCACTTGGATCTACACCGGGCCTCGATCCAGTCGCCGTCTTGCATGCCCACTCGCCAGCTTCTGGGCCAGTCGGAAACGTCCTGCTGGGTATACCCCGGTAGGCACATCCCCATCACCGAACCATAGAGATCAACAATGACCTGACCTATCCCGAAGTACCCATCCGTATTTTGGAAGAATCTTTTCGAACTACCCGAACCCGAAGCATCAAGTTTCTCAAGATTCAGTGGAGCAACCACACAGAAGAGGAAGCTACACAGGGCCAAGATCACATCAGGACGGAGTTTCCCGATCTCTTCAAATCCTAGGTAATCTTTTTCGTCCTTTTTCAAATCTCGGGACGAGATTTTGTTTAAGGGGGGAAGGTTTGTAACATCCCAAAAATACTAAACTTGGATCATCAAACTCTAATCATCAAAATTAGGGTTAACAAAAACTTTTCTAAATAAAATTATGGAAGCATGCATGTGAGTATGCATTTCATTTTGAATTCTTTTAGACCACCTTGTTTGTGTGTTTATTTGCTTGTAAAATGTTTCTTAGGTGAAATAAACATCATCTAAACATTTCCCAAACTTTTCCCAAAGACAAAAAAATCAAAACAAAGCTAAATGAGTGAATGGTCATTTTGACCAATTTAACTCCCATGCCTACTTTGGCTGTCTCAAACTTTCAGAACCTAACAGAAACTTTTCTGGATCTTTGCACCCCTTGATTGTACTCATAACAAAGTATCAAAGCCCACTTTGTGATCATCCAGAAACTTTCAAATGCATAGTTTAAATGGCAATTCAAAATTGAATCTTTATCATATGAGAAGATCCCACTTTTTCAAAAACCACTCAAACAAGCTCAACTTTCAAAACCCAAGCATCTGCAGACTCACCAGCACCAACCTAGCACACCCACCAAAAATCTTTTCAAAATTCAAAACTTGAATTCTTGCGGCAATTTCATCAAACACATTCCAGACACAAATCAAACAAAATCCAAACACTGTTTTGAGCAGTGAATTGAGCCTAACTTGTTCCCTCTCTGGGCACCACTAGCCTTAGTAGATCATCTAACAATCTTAACTAATCACTAGCACCACTATGAGCTTGGCATTGTCATCAATGGTGAACAGCCGAGTGCACTCTTGCCACCCCCATGTCGACAGCAAGCTAGGAAGAGAAATAAGCCTAGCCAGCATGTCTAGGAGGCAGCCCACCGTCCACCGCCACTCCCTGTCCCAGCCGCGAGCGTTGCCAAACCCTAGACCACACGCACGGACCGTGCCCAGCTCGCCAGCAACCATGCCGAGCATGCGCCAGAGGTCCACCCTCGACTGAAGCCCACAGACCGCGCGTCGCCCTCGCCGCGTGCATACACGATCACCACCATCCCAGGAGACCGCCAGACATCCTCGTTCGCCGGCCCATGCCTCACAGCCACCGCTCGCCGTCGAAGACGCCGCCTCTGCCGCGCAGAGCGTCGCGTGTTCCAGACCAAACCGAACCGCCCCTACGCGCGCATTAAAGCCGTAGAGCATCGCCAGGAGACCACCAAGCGATCGCCACCACCGGCCATGCCTCTAGCAGCCCGTAGCCGTGTCACCACCGTCGCCTGCCCATGCCGTTCGGTCTCACCGTTGCGACTATAAATAGAGGCCTTCCCCGCTCGAATTCTTCACACAATTCCACTCCTCTCTCACCTAGAACCATCCCCCCCCGAGTAAGGCGAGCAGCGCAGATCGCGCGGAATTGCGCCGAGCAGCCCTCTCTGGAGGAGAAGGGCGCCGTCGATTTCGTCCACCCCAGGAGCTGCCGCGACCACCCCTGAGTTCGCCGTCGTCGAATTCGTCGTTCGCCCGCCTCGCCGACCCTCGCCTGAGCCCCGGTGAGCCCCCAACGACCCCCACTGGCCGCGCTAGGTTTCTGTCTCGCCGGTGTTTCCCAACGTCAACGATGACTCTCAGTCGTTGGATTAGAACCAGATCGAACACACCACGTTGCCCCGTACCACTTCGCACCCCCTGTCTCACTGACACGTGGGGATAGCCACTTAAACAGCCATGAAGGCAAGCTTAGCAGGCCGCCCGATGTCGTTTCAGCGAGCCCAGCTATTTGAATTTAACCTTTTCCATTTTATTTCAAACACACTTCTGTACCCAGTTTCAAAAATCAACCCAGGTCGATTCAGTGCACCAAATTGAATGAAACCAATTTTGTTAGAAAGGTCTGGAAGTGCTGAATCCAAGCCCGTTGGATTCAAGTCATTTGGATATATAGATCATCCATGGTAAAAATAACAAGGCAGAAGCTTTTCTGCATTCAAACATTTTTCAAATTTAAACCATAATAGCTTTTGAGTTGATTCCAACTCTCAAAAATCACATTTAACCATACCTTTCAGAATATATAAAAATATATAGCTTTACTTACAGAAATCATGTTCAAGTAATAAAAGAATGCCCCATAGGAATTTCTAGTCACTTTATGTAATTAAAATAAAAGGGTAAAACCTTATTAAATTGTGACACCACTTTAAATCATATTCCCATGGAATAAAATATGTGGTGATGACATGTGTCAACATGATCCCATGTTTGGTTTGGATAATATTAAATCTTAAGTAATTTTTCAATGAGTAGAAATTACTTTTCTAAAAATAAAAGGAATTAAACCAAGCTTTAATCTTGTAATGTTAGTGATGATGCTAGATCATCTATAGGACCCTTTTGTGTGATGATTGCAAGTAGTTAAGTATTGTTTGGTGATTGTGTACATCGTATTTATTTATAGACGCTAGAACCAACCAAGGATACGAGAAGGAAGGAGGATACTACGAAGAAGAAGCCGAGGAGAACTTCAACCACTGCTCTGCATAAGGCAAGCTTTATTAACCAAGTGGACCAATGCAATCTAACACTTGCAAGATACTCTACTTTAGCAAGCCTAATACTACTAGTGAATGTGCAAGCTAACACTTGCAAAGATACTCTACTGATGCAACAAACCACTACTTGTTACCCTGGCCACTATATGCCTTAAGCCTATGTGATCATATCCACTTGATAAACCAATCCTAGTTTTACTTGCAAGCTTTATACTTTATTTCTTTATCAAAGCTAGTACTTAGAGCTTACTTAAGTAAATTGTAGATATTAGAAAGATAATTGAAGGTTGCATAAAGAGCATAAAATTTGGCCTAAGCTAGATCATCTTGATGTCATTCTAAGGCATGAGATTGAACTTAGTTAAACTCCACTTGTTTACCACCCCTCATTAGTAGTCACCCCCACTTGTAGATGCTAATGCTAAGCATAAAACTTGACCAACTTTAGATGGGAATACTTGGTGAAAATGGTTATGAAAACCTTGGAATGATGGATCATTCTATTGAAATGTTTTGGACATGTGTTTCCGAACACTTGATGATTTTGGTGATGAAAATGATGAGGCGTGAGCCTTAGCCCTTTATAAAACTGATGGTTGTTTGGATGCGATACCATTCCAATTTTATCGTACAACCACAATACCCGAAGATTGGGTAGGGCTTGACTGGAAACTTATATACCTTAGTATTAGTTTCCTCACGGCCAAGGTCTGAGCTGAGGCTACCTTGTGAAGATTGTCCACCTGTGCAGTACCCAATATGACAGTTGGTCATGGTTGGGAGGCCAAACTCACAGGAGAGGTGCTTATACTAGGGCATGTAATTGAAAGGTTAGGATTATTATCCGCATACTGAGTATGGTGAATTCAAGATTAGTTCCTGACGGATGTATCGAATGTTGTGGTGAAAGTGTACAATCTCTGCAGAGTGTCAAACTATTCGAATAGTCACGTCCGCAGTTATGGACAGTTGGAGTGGCCATACTGTTCCCCCGTCAGATGTTTTCAAAATGACTTGTGAAATGAATTGAGAATTTTACTTGACCACAACAGGGTTGTGGCATGAGATGCAAGTTCCCACTTAGGTGATATAAAATTTGCAACTAGCATTCTCTGCTTCAGAACTTAGTAGAGGTAAATCTGGCTTTTGCAAAACAACCCTAGAGCTTAGTGTCCTATTACAAACCCCCCCTTCACTTGTTAGTATTAGTTTGCGAGTACTTAAAGAGTACTCATGGCTTTGTCCCTTGCTATTCCCGTGGCCAGACTATGAAGAGGAGTACCTGGAGGATGGACCCCAGGAAAGGTTACGACAACTAGGATCATCTCCCATCGTCAGCATTGCCTGTGACCCCGAAGATGGAGCTTCGCCTACGCTACCTTTATTATTACGTATTTCTGCTGCTTGTGTTGTATTAAGAACTGGATCATGAGATCCTTATTTGTGTAGTACGGTTTGTAATGGATGAGGTACTGTGGTATCCAATTCTGTTATGTCTCGCAAAAATGGTAATCCTGGGATTGCGATGTATGGCATAACAGGCATCTGGGATTAAAAATCCGGGTGTTGACAAGACCATTAGGCAAATGAGCGGGGTAGAGACGCTCAACTCCTGCAATATGCAAGTAGAAACCACCACATCTCCTAGTGAGCATTCCACAATCCTTTAAAGTGGAGAAACCAACACGTCACTCACCTAGCACTGGTTGCAACTCACCTAGGTTGATGCCTAGGGCAATGTCAAGTATGGTGATGATGCATCCACTTGTGAGGGGTCCTTGGCTTTGGGAGGACTAGTGCTCCAAATAGCGCACAAGAATTGCGCCCAAGTTGAGTGACAAGTTGTTATTGAAAGCAGCTTTTGAGAGGAACAAGATGTCCTCTTCATTGAGTCTTGTAAACTCATTACATGCTTGCAAGGTGTTAGCAATGACATAGAACAAATAGCGGATAGCAAGATGTTGAATATTCGCCCCCCCCCCCCCCCGTTGACTCCAGAAGTAAAACTCATTCTATTGTAATAGTGATCTGGAGAAGGGTTCATGTCGGTATAATAAGCACGCAGAGTGCGTTTCTGAGCTGACACCTTGTGTTTCTGAGCTGCAGCCCGAGAAGAACTAGCGGCGGCAAGAGCACGCATTTGGCTTGTTCATCTTATAAAAATAAGCATAGCATATTCCTCATCATAGCATACTAAAGAATCTCCTCAACATAATAATCTAGGCAATAGAATCATGGAAACTGGTTCAAAGTAAGTCTCACCCTAGATTGATAATGAAAATATATCAGAGATGAATTCACGAAAAGTAATTGGAGGATCGAAGGAGAAACATACCGTAGATCACTTGTGTGCGAGGAAATCGAACGAAATTGAGTAGGGGTGAAGATCCCTTGAGGTTTTGAGAGAGTTTGGAGGGAGAAGAGAGATAAAGGATTGAAGTTTTGGTGTTTTGGGTACCTTCCCGTGTGTTTAAGTGGTCATATGCAACTATACGGTCGCAACTATATGACCGGAACACTTTGTTCCCGCCGTATAGTTGGTCTGACGGCAAAAATTAGGGTTTATAGGGTTTTTATCCTGGCGGATGTATCTTTACGGATAGAACTATACGGCCAAAACTTTTGTTCCCGTTGTATAGTTGGTCATTAAACCTTATGTATCTGGAGAAGAAAAATTGTCGATGGATCAAATAACTATACGTCCGGAACTATACAGCTAGAATTTTTATTCCCGCCGTATAGCTGGTCGTTAAAGGTACTGTATACATCAAAAAATTCTATTTCTTCGAGAATTACTTTTTAGACTGAAACTTAGCGAAACACCATGTTTTGACAAACTAAATTGTCAACCAACATTTGCATGTATAAAACAGGAATTTTAGTACCACTGAATCTCTCCTCCTCACTGGAGTTTTCTAGCACTCTTTATTCAACATAAAACTTAAACTAAAACTTAAAAACTTTACCCAAACCTCTATTTAACATGGGTTGCCTCCCATGCAGCACTCTTTTGGTCAATAGCTTAACCTTAATATTGTTCACTTAGGCCAGATGAGTGGAACACCCACTCCAAAATAGTTGGCCTTCAAAGTGATGGCCTCCTTCTCACCTTGCTTGGCTTTATTTTTCATGGGAAAATGAATAACAAAAGGATCCCGCGAAGGCAATTGGAGCTTCGCATTCCTTTCATGCAAATTGATCAAAGCCTTAATAGTTATTAAGAAAGGACAACCTAATATGATAGGAGCAGTATCTCTTCAGGCATGTCAACAACAACAAAATCAATAAGATCCGGATAGCCTTTAATGTATACTAAGATATTCTCTTTAATTCCTACTGCTTGTTTGTAGGTAGAATCACCTGGATGTAATTGTAACTCGATGATTTCAAAAGAGCCGAGATTTAACTTATTAAAAAGACTCTTTGGAATTGTTGAAACACTTGCACCTAAATCATAGGGTGCAACTATTTTATTAGTCCCAATTTTAATCTTAATAGTAGGCTCAAATATATCATCAAGCTTAACGGATAATTTTTCAGCAATTTTCATATATTCTTCCTCAAGCTCACGTACCTTAAATGCTACCTGATTAACGAGGTCTTGATACATGGCTTCCTCATTTCCTTCACTTAACGGAATCTTGATATTGATCCTTTTTACAAGATCTTCAACTGTGTAATTTGGTGAAGGAGCATTGCTATAGTCAAGTTCTTCAGGCTCCTCCCTTTGGATTATTATTATCTTGAGGTCTTCTACTAGATTGGGCTCAACTTTACCTGCAAATTTAGCTAGAATGAGAGTTTGACTCTCGGTTATCTTACCGAGCTATACCTCAACAATCCTTGTTCTTTCTTGGAGGGCCTGCAAATCATTCCTCAAACTTATAGCTTGGTTAGATAATTTACCAAGCATAGCATCATGGTTCTCTGTTATTTTAACTAGGATATTGTTTTGCTCATTTTGTGAGTCTATAAATGATTTAAGAGTTTCTTGGAGATGATGACCCACAAGTATAGGGAGTGTATCATAGTACTTTCGATAAATAGGAGTGTTGATCCCAACAAGGAGTAGAAGGTGCTGAATAGTGGTATGGAGCAGGAAATCCCTGTGAATACTTAGTAAACAGATTTTTAGTGGTTTTCTGACAAGGCAACAAAACAAAGAGCAAGTAACAGAAGTAACGAACAAACAGAGCAAGTGGCCCAATCCTTTCTTAGCAAAGGACAAGCCGGTGGAAATACTTATAAGGACCAAACGTTCTCAAGGACACATGGGAATTCTGTCAAGTGCTTTTGCTTCAAATAGCTGAGTACTCTTCTTTGGTGTTTGTAAGTGGTGTGTGGGTGAACCTGTGCTAACATACCGCCCTTCCTAGGACTAATACATACTTGTGATTAAACCCCCTACAAACATCCGTAACTACAGGAAAGTAATTAAGATATAAATCTAACCACAACCTTAAACTCCGAGATCCTACGCTCCCTTGTGCAAAGGTGTCCTAAATTAGTATCCAAATACACAATGCATCCCCCTAGGCCCATAAATGGTGAAGTGTCATGTAGTCGACGTTCACATGACACCACTAGAAGAATAGCACCACAACTTAAATACTAAACCATTGAATAATAACTCATCACAGATTCACTACTAACAACATGACTTCTCCCATGTCCTCAAGAACTAAACGAACTACTCACAAGACATCATATGGATCAAGATCAAAGATGATATGATAATGGATAACAATCTGAACATAAACAATAATCCAATGGTTCCACTCACAATCATCAACTACAATAGCAATAAACACCGGGAAAGTTTCCCCTAATGAACTAAAGCAATATCCAACACAATTGTTACAGCGGGATGGAGTGGTTATGATGGTGCTGGTGAAGATAATGGTGTGGATGATGATGATCCCGATGAAGCCTAGCTTGATGATAGTGTTGATGGCGACAGCCTCCCCTCTCCGGGAAGGAATTCCGCCGACACAAATCTGTCTGCCGGAGAGATCTTTCTCTCTCGATGTTTTCTGCCCCCAGAGGCAGCAGAAATCTATCTGTGGTTGCACCCCGAGCCTTGGGGTTTCGAAGGGAAGATATAGGCGAAGGGGCGGAGTCAGAGGCCGGGCAGGTGGGCCACACCTTCCCTAGGCGCGGGGTCAGGTGGAACCGCGCCTAGGGGGTGTGGGCCCCCTGAGACCCCACTTCGTCCCTCCTTCTGGCTTCCTTTGTCTTCTGGTAAAATAATATGTTTCCATATTTTTCTGGTATTTTTCTGATCTTCGCGAAATTGCGCCGAAACGCCTTCTTTTCCATCAGAATCCAGACTCCGGCAGTCCATCCTCCAAGAATCATCCAACATGCATAAACAGATGAAAAGCCATAAGTAATACCTCATAATAAGACAAATGTCAATGAATAGAGGTAAATTATGATATAGAATGGTGATGCAAATTGGGCGTATCAACTCCCCCAAGCTTAGACTTCGCTTGTCCCCAAGCAAAAACTGAGCTTATTAAACATGTCCATAGGTTTATGGAGTGAAGTGTCGATAAAATAATATGAACAAGAAGCGTCACACTTACCATTGCACAACTCATAGAAGAAATCAACTCACCATTATATAACTTAGCTTGCAACCAAGCACAGCAGTCACCATTATATAACTTAACTGGAATTGGCAAACTTGTTCTTGGTCAGAGAACACCTAGCAAATAGTTTCACAAAAGCTTTTGTAGAAGTTTCAAAAAAGGATCACTCTTTGCTCAAAAAGGTTTTTCACAAGTGAAGACTTTCAAAGTAATACTCAATAGATAAGAGTTTTGTGCAAACAAGGAAGATAAAGAACATGATTGAATAAATCACCATATGAATGCTTGAAACACAACAACTCAAATGCTTTCTAGAGATAGAGAGGAAGCAGGTTTACTGACTCAACTTGGAAGTGGGAGAAAGGTCCCTTCATAGAGGGTAGCAAGGATTACAAGTCATAAAGAGCTTTCAAAAGATTATGGTACTAACTAGCTTTGAGCCCTCATTGCCCCTATCATAAGCATCTTGAGATGATTAATGTTAAAGTGAACAAAGATGGAGTATATTCTTGACGAAATAAAAGTTGGAAATCTCATGTCCCTTGAATATGAGGGCCACTCCTCATGCATACTGAACTTTGGGCCCAGGTAAGTTCTTGTCATTGTAAGTATTTGTGTATCATTGAGAACCGCCAACGGGGTACCCCTTGCAGATGGTACAAGAGATTTCCCATAACCAAAATGACAAGGCAAGCAGACAATGAGCATCTCAGCAATCTTTTTATTTACTATATGCATAGCTTTTTATTGAGGATGCTTCATAGATAACTCACTATGGTGATGCTGCAAGTTTCCACCATGATTAGGCTAGCGGCCCAGGCGTTTCTCTAACACAGAATACAGACTCCATGGACTTACAAGTTCCCTCTTTATTTCACACCAATAGACAAAAGAGCATGATATCAACTGTGTACAGAGTACAAGTGCAATGTTGAAACGTTCCCCATGACAGCACGGTTCTGCTAATTCCAACGTATAGATGCAAGCATATACAACTTCGATGTTCACAATGGTTCAAGTTTATTAGGGGCAAGAAAATAAGGTGTGTCATCAAGTTCGTGAGAGCTTTACTAACTAGTTTTCACATAACAAAATACTTTTTAATTCGAAAGGTAGATGAAGCTTGAGAATTTGCTTGGAATAGAAAAAGCTACTAGGTAGATATGGTGGACACAAGTGGCAAAAGTTTTGGTTCAAAGGACTTTGGAAACATGAGAAGTATGCCTTCTCAAAACAGGTTTTTGGCTAGCAAGGCTGGGTAGCAAGCAAGAGAGTTGAAAGAAGCAAGCAAACATACAAGTAATAAAGCCAAACATGCAATCTTCCTTGAAGACACAAAAGAATCTTAAATAAAGAATACTAAGCTTATGAGCCAACAAGAAAGAAAACAAATGATACAAAATACCTATAAGCCTTTTTCTTTCTTTCTTTCTTTTTCTTTCAAACTAATACCACTGACCTGAAATTGGTTTGCCAAAACCAATTTAGATCCACTTGATGATCCCAAAGTGGTGCCAATACTAAACAATAAGATCCATCATATAATAGAGATTGCAAGCTAAAATAAGAAGTGCAAAAAGTAAAAGATGATACTTCTCATTAATATTCAATAAAGGCACTCACACAAAGAGATACATAGATAATCAGTTAAGGAGAGATACTTCCACATGCAGACCAAACTATAAGATAACCTCTCTACCACAAATATGAATCCACTAAAAAGGTAAAAGATAAAATATAATGGTGGTGATACCGCGTCACTCCCCTAAGCTTGGAACAAGCCAAGGGAATGCCAAACCTGATGACGAATTACTCCTTCGGTGGTGGTGTTCTCTTGTTAAGCTCCTCAATAAGTTTCTTCAACTCCTCGAACTCAAAAGTAAGAGTACGGATTAGCTCCGAGTTTTGCTCTATACGGTCATGATCATGTCAGTCCGAGAATCCCAGATTTTGTTATTCTTTCCCCACTCTTCATCCTTAACATGATCCCTCTCTGCATTGTTAGAACGGGGGCATATCCCAAACCGAAGGCAAATTCCCTTTGGGCACATGTCGATATTGATATTCATGTATAAGTGTATGGAAAGGTCTCTTGTTACGTGGAGGAGATGACCGTGGATCGTAGAAGAGACATGGAGGTTTCCCTCCTGTAGACATTTGTGTTGTTCTCTTAAGCTTGGTGGGTTTTGCTACCAATCCAATGTTTGCGATGGTAGTGTGGGTGTTCGGTTGCTTGTCCTCCTCCATGTCACCTTCATACCCTACTGAAATCTCCTCCTCCTTGGGGACTTGAGGTTCTTCTTCCTCGGGCTTCTTACATTTGTCGTTCGCGGAGGCCATGGTGCTCTAAACTTGAGAATATTTCCTGACAGAAACAGATTGAAACAAAATCATGACGAGAACACGATGCACGAACCTCGGGGGATCCGGGGGGTTATATATTATGAAGTTTCAATTCATAAGGAAGGTTTGACACGAAAACGAGGCGGAGATGGAGTTCGAGGGGGGAACACCCCCCCTCAGGCGCGTCCAGGCTGGTCCCGTGCCTGGGGTGGGTTTTTCCACCCCGGGCTCCATTTCCTCTCAGTTTCGTCTCACAACTTCCCTGATGTATTAAAAACATCAAAAATATAAAAAGATTGGGGTTTCACGAACCTTCTGTTTTCACCACTTTTACATATTCAAAGACGAACTCTTCAGATTCCTTTCCTCTTTATCCTGAGAATTTCCTTCATACAAAACCTTTGCACAACCTTAATGACAACATTAGTATAAGCAAAAACAATAAACCTTTGGTACACACTTCAACTGAAAACCCACCAAAACAAAAGCTTCTGTAAGAGGCAAATGCAAATGATGGCAGAAATCTATCAAAACATACCATCAGGTAAAGATTGATTTTTCTGAAGACCTTCTGTTGCTCAAATCAAAAAGTGCAGAACTGATGAAAGTTGGGCAACAACTTGGAGAACAAGCTCAGAAAAATGCAGCTCCATCCGACGTACTGAGATTCCTCACAAATTTTTACAATGCAGCACAAAAATCTGCCCAGGACAACCACTTTTCACAACTCCTCTACTTCACAAAAGTAGTTGAACTTGAGGTAATCCAAGACTCGACAAAACTCTTGGGTTATCTCCCAACAAGTACTTTTCTTTAATGCCTTTAAGTTAGGCTTGAAACTTCCAAAGATGCTCACAAGGGAGATATATATCTGAAATGAAAGAGAGCATCAAGAAGCAAATAACCAACACACTTGAGCCTAACCCACTTCCTATGCATGTGAGTATCATGAGAGAACGAATTGTTGAAACAATAGGCCACAAGCATAGGAAGACAAAACAGATGCAACTTTAAAGCTTTCAACATAAAACGGGGAAACTTAACATCATTGAGATGCATAAAACCATGTTTCCCTCTCTCAAAATAACTTTCGGTAGCACTTTGAATAAAGTTGACAATATAACTGTCATTAGAAACAACTTTATCATCAGAATAAGCATACTTACAGTCATCAAAAAGAGGTCCAAGGTCATAGACTGGATCAATAGAAGCAAGTTGTTCCATCCTGAAATCTTTATTAGGCAAGCTATTTTCACAAGGAGCTTTAGCAAATTTGGAAAAGTTAAACTCATAAGAATCTCCATCAAACTTAGTTAAAACTTTTTCCTTCTTACAATCAATAATAGCTCCACAAGTGTTCAAGAAAGGTCTACCAAAAAATGATAGGACAAGTTTTGCTAGCTGCTGAATTAAGCACTAGAAAATCAGCAGGATACTTAATCTTACCACGGAGAACCTCCACATACCAATGGGGCAAATGGTTTCCTTATTAGCAAGGTGGATAACCACATCAGTGTCCTCAAGCTCACAAGGACCAATCTCATGCATAATTTCCCTGTAAAGCTCATAAGGAATAGCACTAGAACTAGCACCAATATCACATAAACCATAGTAGCAATGATCACCAATTTTAACAGAAAGCACAGGAACACTAGCTTTTCTAGCCTTACTAGGATGAGAGATAATATTACAAGCGTCTTCACAGAAGACAATGTGCTCATCCTCTATATTTCTAGTGACAGTGTCTTTCATAATAGCTACCACAGGTTCATCACTCAAATGCTTACCAGGTTCCACAGTTTTCTTTGTACTTTTGATATTTGCACTAATAATCATAGAATACTCCTTTACCTTAGCTAGGAAAGGCATTTTCTCAACATGAGGTTCAGGCATAATATGATCAGTAGTACAAACTTGAGTACTTCTAACAGGAACATGACTAACAACTTCTTTATACGGAGCATGGTACTTATTCCACTTCTTCTTGGGAATGTATATGTAAGATGCAAAGGCCTTAAAACAGTTGGAAATACTTTGGGAATCAAGACCAAACTCATTGCTAATATCACGGAAGTCATCAGTTCCCATAAAATATTTAATGCAATCATAATCATAGTTTATACCTGACTTTCTTCCTTTGTCATTCTCCCAAGCTTCAATGTTCTCTTGAATACGGTCTAGAAGAGCCCATTTAGCTTCTTCCTTCATACGTGTGAATGATCCATCACACGAAGCATCTAGTAAATCTTTATCATGAAGAGAAAGCCTAGCATAAAAAGTTATTGAGAATAATATTGTTAGGGAGTTCATGAATAGGACATTTAAGCATTAGTAACTTCAATCTCCCCCAAGCTTGAGTTGTACTCTCTCCATCAAGAGGCCAAAAGTTATATATAAGATTTCTATCCTTATGAATTTCACTTGGAGGATAAAATTTAGAGTAAAAGAGAGATGACATCTCCTCCCATTCCATGGATTATCCATTCTTCAGCAGATTATACCATTATTCACCTCTCCCTTTCAAGGATATGTAGAGTAACTTCTTCTTCACCTGTTCAGTTGTGATACCTGCACACTTAAACAACCCGCATAATTCATGGATAAAAAGCAAGTGATCACCGGGATGGACAGTTCCATCCCCAAAATAATAATTATCCATAACACGATTAACAAGATTGTAGGTATCTTGAAAGGATCTATCTCAACAGGTGGTGGTTCATCTACTACCCTGGAAGTGGTAGCAGTTTTCCCAAACAGAAAACCAAGTGGGTTATCCATATTGTAAACAAAGTAACAAGCGGTAACAAGAGCAATACTCACAGTGAAAGTTTCCCTTACCAGTTCCACTCTTCAATAGCGCTTCACTCCCCGACAACGGCGCCAGAAAATAGTCTTGATGACCCACAAGTATAGGGGGTGTACCGTAGTACTTTCGATAAATAGGAGTGTCGATCCCAACGAGGAGCAGAAGGTGCTTAACAGTGGTATGGAGCAGGAAATCCCTATGAATACTTAGCAAATAGATTTTTAGTGGTTTTCTGACAAGGAAACAAAACAAAGAGCAAGTAACAGAAGTAACGAACAAACGGAGTAAGTGGCCTAATCCTTTCTTAGCAAAGGACAAGCCGGTGGAAATACTTATAAGGACCAAACGTTCTCGAGGACACATGGGAATTCTGTCAAGTGATTTCGCTTCAAATAGCTGAGTACTCTTCTCCGGTGTTTGTAAGTGTTGTGTGGGTGAACCTGTGCTAACATACCGCCCTTCCTAGGACTAATACATACTTGTGGTTAAACCCCCTACAAACATCCGTAACTATAGGAAAGTAATTAAGATATAAATCTAACCATAGCCTTAAACTCTGAGATCCTACGCTCCCTTGTGCAAAGATGTCCTAACGGGGGTTCAGGTTTCTGTCACTCCGGCAACCCCGCAATCCCTAGGCCCATAAATGGTGAAGTGTGATGTAGTCGATGTTCACATGACACCACTAGAACAATAGCACCACAACTTAAATATTAAACCATTGAATAATAACTCATCACAGATTCACTACTAACAACATGACTTCTCCCATGTCCTCAAGAACTAAACGAACTACTCACAAGACATCATATGGATCAAGATCAAAGATGATATGATAATGGATAACAATCTTAACATAAACAATAATCCAATGGTTCCACTCACAAGCATCAACTACAATAGTAATCAACACCAGGAAAGTTTCCCCTAATGAACTAAAGCAATATCCAACACAATTGTTATAGCGTGATGGAGTGGTGATGATGGTGCTGGTGGAGATGATGGTGTGGATGATGATGATGATGATCCCGATGAAGACTATCTTGATGATGGTGTTGATGGCGACGGTCTCCCATCTTCGGGAAGGAATTCCCCCGGCAGAAATCTGTCTGCCGGAGAGATCTTTCTCTCTCGGTGTTTTACGCCCCCCAGAGGCGGCGGAAATCTATCTGTGGTCGCTCCCCGAGCCTTAGGGTTTCGAAGGGAAGATATAAGCGAGAAAGGAAATAAGCGCAACTTGACCATGTTGGGGTCAACATCTTTAATGCACATCATATCACATATTTCAGTGAAAGTATTTAAGTGCATACCCGCGTCTTCAACAGCAGAGCCTCCAAATTGATTCTATTGAACCAAACTTAAATAGTGGGGCTTAATTTCACAGTCTTTAGTAGTAATTGCTGGCTGAGTAAAAGGAGTACGCAAATAATCATTGTTGGGAGTTGCAAACTCCCCAAGCTTCTTTTCAGCCATATTTCCTATTTTTTGGATTTTATTAAATAAAACTTATAATAGTAAAAAAAAGAATTAAAAGACTAACTTTTTTTTGGTTTTTCACATAAAGACTGAAAGCAAACAAACAAAATTAAAAACAAGAATTAAAACTAGCAAGGTTCCTACTAACCTCACCAGGGTAGTTACTGCTTACCCTCCAATGGCACCAGAAAAAGGGTTGATACCTTCGATCCGGATTACATATGTAGTATAGTTATATTTACCTAGTATACCTAGGTTTATCGAATCCTCGGGAAGCATAAAGCAAAGTGAAGGTACTTAAACGGACCTTCGGGAGTTTTAGAATCCCTTTCCTGTTTTCACCGGACCAAGAGTTTGCGATCTTTTTGTTGTTGTTGATGATGGAGAGAGAGGGCCTAGGGCTTTCGGTTTCACCAGTAGCTATGCAAAACATCTGATGGGAATAAAAGATAATAATAAATTATGCATGTAATTGTTAGAGCGAGATAATTATATATGGGCAGTGCATCCATAATTTCTATTGCCACCGCAACCGCTTATAGCAATAACCTACTAGTCTCATCCGTAGAAGAAAGAGAACTAATGATATGCATAGTGATGTCACCGTTAATCCCAATCAAATCCCTCACATATAGCTGTACTACCCCTTTTGTCACTAGGGTTCCCAACCTATAGATCAATCATCACTCACACTCCCTATACCTGGATCAATCCTTGGGGTCTTGGGTACCTGACAAGTCCTTAGATTGAGGCAAGAGAGGGTACAATAATCATCATGTCATACAAACTAATACATGATCCCATCTATGATAAATAACATGCATAAAGAGCTACATGGCTAGGCCAAAGCCCTTAGCCCAAGGAGAATTACTCACACATAGAGATGAAATAAACAAGCATAAACATTGTAATGGAAATCACGAGATTGATAATAATAGTCTTACAATTTCGCCAATTGGAGAAGAGATCTACTATTACAAGTGGTGGAATATGGCTATGGTGGTGGAGAAGGGCTTGGAGATTTAGATCTAGATCTATTCCTTCGGCGTGGTGGTAGGGAGAGTTGAGGTTGAAAAGAGCGAGATCGAGGAGTTTCTCATCGCCCGAAGCCTCTTTATATAGGGGTCCCTTCACTAAAGTTCTTTTGTTTGACCTGGCGATGTTGGTGCCAACTATACGGCTGGAACTATACGGCCAGAATAAATTTCCCGATGTATAGTTGGTCGTTAAAGCTCTTGCCTCCGTTTCACGGCTCCAGGTTTCTTTGGTATGTTGGAAATCTTGTATCTTTGACTTTTATGTAGTGATTCCCATCATCAAACATCATTATCTGTGCAGGAAAAAATAGCAAGAAAGGATTGCATATTCCTTTGATCATTAGGCATTAGTGGCAAGATTTACAGAGATATTTCATCAAATATATGAATAATATCTAGTTTAAATGCGGACGTGGATGACTATATTTCATAGCCATCAGCGTGATCGACGCACCCACGCTGGTGTACGATACAGATAGTAGCAGCTGCTGCAACTCCGACCTTTGTGATCCATCAACAGAGGAAGGAACCTTCGGTTCCGGATCTGAAAGTTGTGGGAGCAACGACCTCCCTCATCGCTTCATGTGCGTGGTCATCATCTACGGACATGTCACCTGCAGCAAAGCCGGCAATAGGACTGATCCATAGGCTCCCAACCCTATGAATAGAGGTCATCCTCCAAACGCCAATGCCAACAGTGCCCCACATCTGAATCCTGACAGGACTGGTCCTCGAAACCCCGATGCCGCTAACGGTGGCGAATTAGCTCAGCAGCAGATCCACCTCAACGACGCCAAATGGGAAAGGGTCAGAGATGCTATGCGGGGCAACCCTCTGTCATTGAATGCCTCACGCGACATGCTGATGCGATACCACTGGCTCCTCATGAAGCAACACAACCGACAAGTTGCGCAACCCAAGGAGCCCGAGCAGCGTTGGAAGGCACAAATCAAGCGCTCAACGAGCTGCGATCTCCTCCATCAGCGGGTCCTCTTCAAAGGGCAATGACGGCTACACCGCCTACAAAATTCACTCTCGATTGGAGTGCATGGGCCCAGACGCTAGGCGCGAGGACACTAAGGCACTCGGCCTGTCATTCATGTCAATGGAATCGCAGGGCAATATGATGCCCAAAACACCGCAAACCACGGTCATAGAAGCTACTATGTACCTGCTCGCTAATCAACCACCGGTCAGGGATCCACGATCTGCCATCCATTAGTCTGCAATCGCAGGCCTTGGGATCGTCAGAGCCGCACTAAGAGACCTCGGTGCCGAAGAAAAAGGCTACGGTGAAGTTCTCGAGGAACCGCTGACATGGCTATGCCCTATGGGTACCTGACATTGGGCTACGCGGTCCAACACAGTGAAGGCCCACACAAAGACTCGCTGCTAACGTAAAGCCCAAGGAGATTCCGGATGGCCCAAGCCCTGGGGAAGTTCGACTCCTTGAATAACACGACCAAGCTGTAGATAGAATCTTAAAGGGTGAAACCCTAATTTGTAACCAAATCGACCTACCCGAGACCTGGCCTCCCCACATAAAGGTCACGAGGGCACGACGTGGAGGATCTCCCCAACTCATCCACACACCTCACGCCAGATTGCATCAGTGCACCCCCTGTAACTTTCGGTTTCGCCATCAATCAAGAACAGACAAGTAGGAGTAGGGTTTTCCCTCTAGAGCATGAACCTGGGTAAACATCATGTCCCCTTGCTGCGTGTCTGTTAACCGTCTCGCGATCTCCAGCATCCCCATCTTATCCAAACCCAAGTCCATAACAATGGGCATTGATGAGTCGAACCCTCGTGAATTGGCACCGTCTATGGGATCTGGGGGCGCTGATCGTGTGATTGTGACGGTTCCATCCACCAGTGTCTTCGATTCATCCGCGACGGAGAACCACCTCTTCTTTGGCGCCATCGACTTCACCATCCACTCGTCGGTAACTCGCCAAAACTTCGACTCCGTAGGCGATGGAGTCGAACTGATGTTTGGGAGCTTCTTCTTCCAGGTGGGTCAGATCGGCACCCTCTGCCTCCCTGAGCGAATACTGCCTCCGGCAATCGCACCCGCTCTGTGGGTACCGCCAATCGGTGCCCTGCGCACACCGTCACTGACAAGCGATTCGGATGATAGCAGCAACTACAACTCTGACCTCTGTGACCCTCCTATGGAGGAAGGAACCTACGGTTTCAGATCTGAAAGCTGTGGGAGCAAAGATCTCCCCCATCGCTACATGTGCGCGGCCATCCATGATGGCGACGTCGATGACGGTGCTGATCCACCGAATCCTCCTCCCAACCTGCAGGCTGGGAACGGAGGAAATGGACCCCCCCGCCCAATCCCAATGGGAACAGGGCACCCGAAAATGCTGAGGGCATCAATCGCGTATGTCAAGAGATCAACCTCAATAACGACAAGTGGGCAAGAGTTCGTGAAGCTGGGCGATGTACTAATCCTCTGCCAATCGACGCCCCTGCGACATGCTGATGGGCTACCACTGGCTCCTCATCGAGGAGTACAATTGACAAATCAAGCAGCAACACGAGCTCGAGCAGCGCAAGCGAGAGTTGACGAGTCAAGCATGTGGCGAGCTATGCTCTGCTCCGCTGGTGGCTCTTCCTCGAAAGTCTATGACGGCCGCAAGTATCGCTTTCGTATGGAGCGCATGGATCCCTTTTGAAAGAACATGTGTGCCCCCATGTGTGGTTTTGGTAATTAATGACAATCTCTATGGACTAATGCGTGTATCAAGTTGTACTTGTAGGAATTGTCCATAGGCAATGCTTGAACCATATGTTGGCTTCAAGGTTTGGAGAATAAGAAAGTGAAGAGGATCAAGTGGTGACCAAGGTGTTCAAAGAGTGATCCACAGATTGGTCATGTGAGAGTTAAACCTATGGAAAGTATTTCTTGGAGAATTAGATGGAGTAATATCTCTGGTGCACCATCAAGGCATCAACATAATGCAGAAAAGAAGAAATGATGTGCAAGCTAAAGATGTGCAATATCTAGAATATCTCATGCTTGAAGCTTGCCATCCTCGGTGATCATGGATCGATGAAGACAAGGTCAAAGTAAAGGTTTCCCCATGTTGTATGGGGGAGCAACTTGCAAGTCTTCATCAAGCAAGTGCGTGCAAGAGCAATCAAGAAAGGTGTTCCATCTTGAGAAGGACAAGATCGTATACATCAAGATCAAGTGGAATATGCGCAAGGCAAAGGTATGATCTTGATAGGGTTTCTTTATTACCGGTCTCGTGGTGTTAGTTGGGGAGACCAGTTTATATGATAGACAACCGTACTATCAAGAGGGGCTCTCATGTGAGTAACTCGATCATATCTTTCAGAGAGAGCTCAAACCTTTGCATACTTAGCATCATCCTTTCTTGGTTGTTATTTGGATCTTATCCATGTGAGGTTCTAGAGCTTGTGGTAGTATTCATAACAATATCTAGTTCATCAAAAACGGATTTCCCTTTTATATCATATTGCATTTTTGATCTTTGAGGTTTTCCGGTTTCTCACCAAGAGAGGTATCTCACATTATAATACATGAAATGTTCTCTCTTGGTGGTATCCAATATTTTGTTGGGTAGCTCTTGTTGTCCTCTTTCCAACAAAATTGGTTTTGGGTCAATCGGAGTTTCCAAACTCTAGATATCGCCATTTGAAGTTTGCCTCTTATTTGGTCCAGACCGGAGTCTCCGGTCTGCATGGACTGGAGTCTCCAGTGTGGTCCGGAGTTTCACCAAAAGTCCCCGGAGGGTCCACTGGAAATTTGCCTAGGACAGTCTGATGGGTGGTCCAGAGGTCGGTCCAGAGGTAGGCCAGAGTCTCCGGTGTAGACCGGGGTCTCCAGTCTGCACACCAGAGTCTCCGGTCTGGCAAGTCCCCAATGGGCAGAAAACGGTCAGAAATCTGTGGGCCTATAAAAAGGGGCCCTTCTTCCCCAATGAAACTGCTCGAGTTTTACAGGCTTTCTCCTCCATTCTTGACCCTCTTGAGCTTTCTCCCCCTTCAATCCCTCCCTTGATTCTTGCATATACTTTAGGGATTTGAAAGAGGAGATCTAGATTTACAATCCCACCAATCCATCTCTCCTCTAAGTGAGGGGAACATCTTGGGATATAGATCTTGGAGTCTTTTATGGATTTCCTCCATTGTTCTTCCTCTCTTATTCCCCCACAAGCTTTTGTAGCTTCGGTGGAATTTGGGAGAGAAGGATTTGAGCACTACTTGTGTTCTTGCCATTGCATTTGGTGCATCGGTTTGAGTTCTCCCCGAAGGATTTGGTGAGTGAAAGTTGAGAAGTTTTTTACTCTTGGTTTCTTGGAACCCTAGACGGTTTGTTGGTGTTGCAGGTTGTGGCCTTGGTGGAGTTTGTTGGGAGCCTCCAATTAAGTTGTGGAGAAGTGCCCCAACCTTGTCAGAGGTTCCTGTTTGCCACCGACAAGTGCACCGATAGTGGAAGCGTGGATCGATCCCGTTGGGGTGAGATTCACAGGAGAATAAGGGAGGCCTTTTGTGGCATTGGTGGTTTGATACCACCCCCTCTCTAAACGAGACGTACTCCATGTTGGGAGGAACTCGGTAAAATATTGTCATCCCCGCGTGCCTCGGTTATCTCTATACCCGAGCTTTTACTTATGTACTTTACATTGTGATAGCCTTCGTGCTTGAAGTAATCTATATCTTGTTATCACATTGTTGCTTGTATTGCTTAGCATAAGTTGTTGGTGCACATAGGTGAACCCTAGTTGTTCTAGGTTGTGCTTGACAAGTAACCGTTAGTTTTATTCTGCCTTTGTTAAGCCACTCTAAGAAAAGTTTTAATCGCCTATTCACCCCCCCCCTCTAGGAGACATATGTATCCTTTCACCTTTGCACGACGCGAGGCCACCTAGGCACTCGACATGTCCTTCATGATGATGGAATCGCAGGGCAATATCATGCCCCAAACGCCACAGGCCGCGGTCATGGCGGCCACCACCTACTTGGCATCAAACACGCCACCGACGAGGGATCCAGGGTACACAATCCACAAATCTGCGATTGCAAGTCTCAGACTTGTCGGAGCCGCGCTACACGACGAGATGGCCTCGGAGCCAAAGCAAAAGGCCACGGTAAAGTTCACCCGAAGCCGCACACCCTCATCCGACGAGAAAGAGCATGACCTGCTGCGGTGTCGCCATAGCCCACGGTGCAGGAGTCACAACTACGACGCCCGTAGCGAGCTTACACATCGCAAGATTGACAAGTCACGCGCCAAACGCGCTTGCTCCATGGAGTCTGATGATGAGGACAAGAAGCTATGCGGCACCAGGTGCTTCAGCAGGGCCCCATAGCAGTCGAGGATTCCTAAGGGCTTCAAGCTTCCTTCGGACAACCTGAAGTTCGACGGCGTGCAGGAGCCAAAAATCTGGCTCGACGACCATATGTTGTTAGTCAAACTCCATGGCGGGAGTAAAAACACATCCATGAAATGCCTTCAGCTGCATCTGATAGGCGTGGACAGAGCCTGGCTCAATAGCCTCCCCTTCGGATCCATCCACAACTGGGAAGAGCTGGCATACTGTTTCATCCACAACTTCAAGGGCACCAGCAAGAGACCAGCTTCAATCGAGGAGCTATGCGCCTCTTGGCAACGGTCGAACGAGTCCATCCGCTCGTACATACAGCATTGGTTCATCATCAAGAACTCCGCTGAGAACATCTCAGAGGAAATGGCAATCGACACCTTCAACGGTGGCGTAAGGCGCTACGAATTCAGAGAGGAGCTCGGGCGCGTGAAGCCCAAAACCATCGATCACTTGATGGACATTGCCAATCGCTAGGCCTATGGCGAGGATGCCGTCAACCGAACACGTTCAGATGATGAGGACGCCTTTGGCCGCAGGCGCGAACGCTGCGGGAAAAGAAGAACGCATGCCTACGACGAGCGGAAAGAGGTTGATATGGTCGCGGTTTGCTACGTTGATCGCCGCGAGGACGGAAACCGCAATAGAGGATATCGCGGTGGCAACTACCGCGACGGCGGGAGACCCACACAAACTTGGTAGCGCCGCAACCACGATGACGAGCCATCCGCACTCAACAAACTGTCGGGTCCCTGCACCATCTATTTCTACATCGACAAGCAGGATGGCAAAAGGAAGGCCAGCCACATGCTCAAGGACTATAGGGAGTTCCAGAAACTCCATGAGGGCTATGCCCAGATACGTCGCCAAGCGGTGAACCCAGGGTTCGCCCCCGCCCCAGGAGCTGTCGCACATGGAGCTCCACCTCCGCCACCCGGAGCACCCGCATATCCTGCGGCTACGCCGGCCTAGAATAACAGAACAGATCCATACCCGCCACTGCTAGGGCTATGATGATACAAAAGGGGCGCCCAACCAACAGGGTGCAGAAGATGATCACCCGCCAGGTCAACCTGGCCGTCACCTCTCCGCCAGCTATACCTGGGTACCTTAGCGGCTCGAAATCCTGCATCATATTCGATCATTCGGATCACCCACTCCAGATACCTCGCCCGGGTCATTCTGCCCTGGTGCTCAAGGCCCGAATTGGGGGATTCGAGATGAGCCGCGTCTTCATGGATGGCGGCAACGACATCAACCTGATGTTCGCCAGCAGACTCGTGGCTATGCGGATCCCGCTCTGCAGCCTAGAGGCGTCAGACACGACGTTCCACGACATTGTCCCATGGAAGGGAATATACCCCTAGGAAAAATATGGCTCGACGTCATCTTTGGCACCCCAAGCAACTTTAGGCGCGAGCGGCTCGAGTTCGAGGTGGTGGACTAGCACTCATAGTACCACTCCATCCTGGGGCGAGTGGCATTCGCAAGATTCCTGGCGGTGCCACATTATGCATACCTTCTGCTGAAGATGCCAGGGCCAAACGGTGTCATCATCGTCCCAGGTAGCTTCACCAAGGTAGACAGCTGCAAAAGGACTTCAACAGAATATCCCAGTCATTCGGCATGCAGGAGGATCTCGCAAGGCTAAAGGAGGTAACAGATAATAGCTTGCCCCAGTCACTAGGCAAAACGCACCTGACATGTCGTTAGACTCCACGGTCAACACCAAAAAGAAGGTCCACCCGACGGACCCCTCCAAGACAGCTTTGATTGCCAACGACTTGAGTCCCGCATAGGAACTCGCGCTCATCGAATTCCTCCACCACCACTGGGAAAAATCTTAGCTTGGTGTCCCGCGGACATGCCAGGAGTTCCCATGGAATTAACAGAGCATGCACTCAATGTGTTTCCAGACGCAAAACTGGTGAAGCAGCATGCATCGACTGTCCGAGAAAGATCTGAAGCAATCGGCATCGAAGTCAACAGACTCTTCGACGCCAACTTCATAAGGGATATAAAGGAAAGCACCTAGGTAGCTAACCCCGTGATGGTCCCTAAGAAGGACACGGACATCCTGCGGATGTGTGTGGACTTCACGTCGCTTAACAAGCATTGTCCTAAGGACCACTTCCCTCTACCACAGATCGATCAAATCATTGACTCCACTGCAGGATGTGAGAGACTCTCCTTCCTTGACGCCTACTCAGGCTACAATCAAATTCGACTGAAGGTCGAAGATCAAGAGAAGACGACATTCATCACGCCGTTCGGGGTGTTCTGTTACAACACGATGCCCTTCGGGCTAAAGAACGCGGGTGCCACCTACCAAAGTTGCATGCAGGAATGTGTGAAGAGCCAGACCGGACGCAACGTCCAGGTCTATGTATATGACATAGTCATCAAGACAAAGTAGGATCGAACACTGATCGACGACCTCCGCGAGACGTTCGACAACATTGATCGTTACAAGATCAAGCTAAACCCGGAAAGTGTGCCTTCGGCATCCCATCCGAGAAACTACTCAGGTATTTCATCTCTCAGCGAGGCATCAAGGCTAACCCGAATAAAATCAGGGCTATACTAGCCAAAAGCCAAAGAACGTCAAAGGTATCCAGTAGCTAGCTGGGCGAATCGCGACGCTTAGCGAATCGCGGCGCTTAGCAGATTCATGGGTGAAAAGGCTCTCCCATTCTACCAGCTGCTGCGCAAGGCCGAGAAGTTCGAGTGGAAGACTGAGGCCGATGAGGCATTCGAAGACCTCAAGCGCTTACTCTCCATATCTCCAGTACTGGTAACGCCAAAGGAGAGGGAGCCCATGCTGCTATACATCGCAGCCACGCACCAGGTGGTTAGCACCGCCCTCGTGGTCGAACGACCCAAAGACGGCAAAACCCATGGGGTACAGCGTCCAGTCTACTACCTCAGCAACGTACTAACGCCAACAAAGCAAAGGTATCCTCGCTACCAAAAGCTCGCCTACGGCGTATTCATGACAACACGTCGATTGTGCCACTACTTCTAGGAACATCAGATCATGGTCGTCAACGACGCACCACTGTAGAACATCCTGAACAACCCCGAAGCTACATGGCGAGTAGCCTTATGGGGCATCATGCTATCCCCTCGGGACATCATCTACGAGCGTCGCACCGCCAACAAGTCTCAGGTGCTCCCTGACTTCTCCATCCACTTGATGGATCTCGAGCTACCGGACACTCCGGACATGTCCCAGTCCTGGATAATGCACTTCAATGGCTCCAAGCGTGAGGCTGGAGTAGGAGCCGGAGTTATCTTGACGTCCCCTCAAGGGGATAAGATGAGATACGTGTTGTAGATGAAGTTCCGCGCATCCAATAATGAGGCTGAGTACGAGACGCTCATGCATGGCATGCAATGGCCAAAGTATGCGATGCCACACGACTTGTCATCTATGGTGACTCCAACCTCGTCGTCTAGCAGACGATAAACGAGTGCGACGCCCATAGGGATAACATGATTGCATAGTGTGCGCTCTACAACTCACTCGAAGGAGACTTTGACGGCTACGAACTCCAACACGTTGGCAGGGAAAGTAATGAAGAGGCCGACAAGCTCACGAACATTGGTTCCACCTGCGCCCCAGTGCCACCGGGTGTGCTCCTAGAGCAAATCCGCGTGCCCTCCTTCAAGCGAAAAATCCCAAAGGACACAACTGAAGTCACGGGACACTCGAGAGCTACGCCACCCGAGAAAGCCAAAGGATCCGAAGAGCTTGATATGGAGGTCGAACTAGTGATCCCCATTGTCGGGGGATAACCCTCGGTAGGGTCACGAGAGGGGAAACATAGCGCAGCTAGGTTGGCTCCAAGTAAAAAGTGAACCAGGCCGGGTAAGAACGGCCGGGAAAGATAAGCATGAGAGCCGAGATACAAACTATCTCGGCCTGTATAGGACAAAGTTGTAACCCTTGCAGGTACCAACGAGCCGAGTCGACCGAGGAAGGGCCGAGTCAAGAAGGACACGTGGCACCTTTCCGAGTGAGGTTCGGGAAGGACCATGGTCAAAAGAGAAGGGCGACGCCGGGTGACACAAAAGGAGCCGGGTGACGCCCAAAGCAACCGCTGACGTACAAAGTAACAGCGTGACGCCAAAAGGAACAAGAAGCAGTGTACCAGAAGACCATTAGCTGTCAAGCTTTATGGACCGGGCCTATGGGCTTAAGGCAAGCCCATAATCCGGCCCATACTGTAGGGACCAGGATCCAAACAGTAAACCCTAGAACCCAAAGGGGTATTAGCTAGCTAGCACTGTCTATATAAGGGAGGGCATAGCAGTAGTAGAAGGAGGTTGGACCAAGTAGAGAATAGGCGCTGCGTACTCAAGCCAATATAGCTCAAGGAGCACTTGTAATCTTTGGGGTATCAATCAAATTGTCAAGTGTGGAGAGTTCTTCTTGTTCTTCGTGCATAGCTCGACCGTGCACTCCGTCCCCGGTGACCACAAGCAACCATTCGGCCCCCAACTTAAGCCTACCCATGGCATCTGCCGTGCCACCACCACGACAGTTGGCGCCCACCTTGGGGCAGAAGCAGGTGCTTGATGGAGTCTTCATCCGGACGGGCAACATCATCGCCAAGACCGGCGAGCGGGTCTACTCCGGCCTCATCCAGAGGTTGGAGCGCTCAACTTCGTCAGCGACAACGCGGGCTGCTTCGAGACCAAGCCGTTCCCTAGGGGCGGTCGCTTCATCAAGTTTGGCGAGCACCAGGTCTACGTCGCGGTGCGCGTGGAGCGCGCATATCCTGAGCACGTCGTCCTGGTGCCGGATCCTCCAACGGCTCCAGTCGCTGGGAAACCTCACCAACTCGTCTCCATGGAGGTAATGATGACAGCCCCAAACCCCACAGCTCCTCCAGTAGTTCTATGGTGAATGAGAACACAGAGGAAGGAAATCACGAGGAAACACCAAGGGCTGCAAGAACAGCAAAGTCACCGCTGGAAAAACCAGAGAACATAGCTAGGAGCAAAAGAGCTAAGGAGCTGCAGGAAGCGATAGACAAATTGGCGAGCCGATTACCACAAGCAATCGACCGGCGCGTGTGCAAGCCGAGTTGGAAGAAGCCAGGATAAAAGTCCTGGAGAAAGCAAAGGAGTTAGCACAGTTACAGCAGGATGTGGATATCACTATCCGAGAGCTTAACTCGGCAAATCGAGTCAAGGGCGCAAAGACCCGGCTTGATGCAACAAGATTGAGAGGAAGGAACCTCAACAAAGAACTGGCAGATGCGACATCAAAGATAACACCAGAGAACAGCAACGAGACAGCCATGCGTCCAACGTACAACACAATGACTAATCTGCGGCGAAGCAGCAATGGCAGAATTACCCCACTTGGAGGGGGAAGCAAAGAAAAGGCAGCAAGCACGAGTCAATGAGTTAGTAAAAGCAGCCAACATGCTGAATGAGGCATATTACAGAGAAAATCCGGGTATAGCAGGGAGATCACAACTGGTTCACTCGGCAACCCCTGTCCCAGCAAGATCGGCTGGGCACACGGCATCCTCACCTGGAGCGGGACCCAGGCCGAGAAAAGAAAAAAGTGTGGATTCTGGCAGAAACAAGCAGATGGTCACCTATGATCCGGCAGTAGTTCAAGGAAACCCGGCGCATGCGCAAGGGGCAAAAAGAAATAATCCCCGAGAAAATGAAAACCAGAAAAAAATTGGACAGAGTAATGACAACGGAGGGCAAAATTTTGCGCCTCATACTCGGCGCGCAACTCACTCGGCAGGAGGAGGAAATCTAGCTCCGAATAACGCACCAGCTCAGCCGGAAAGAAGGCAGCAGAGCGCGGGAAAAGCAGCTCAACAGCCAGTTGACCCGAACGCAAATAAGTATAATGATGGTTACTCGGCCATGGTAAATGACGGGTATGAGCTGTCGGATCGTGCATATCAACCAATGGGAGCAAGATACGAAGGTAGGAACCTTCAGCCGGATGATGCCAGGCTGAAGCTTGACCGCATAAAAATGGCAGAGATAATTGAATCACAAGGTCCACAGGGTCCACCGTGCTTTGGCCCAAGGATCATGAAGGAGCCACTGGTGCCAAATTTCCGGTGGCGGAGGACAAAACATATGATGGAAGCACAAAGCGGAGGATTGGCTCATAGATTATGGAACCACCGTGAAGATCATGCGAAACTTGAGATGGGCGATGTTACGTCACAGATCTTTGGAAGGACCAGCTCGGGTATGGTTGAACAATTTGCCACCCGGAAGCATCAACAGTTGGATTGATTTTCACGACGCCTTCGTGAGCAATTTCATGAGCACTTACAAGAGGCCGAATCGCCCACAGCAACTAGCAATGTGCAAGCAAAGACCGAATGAGGCAGACAGGGAGTTCCTCACAAGGTGGTGTACGATGCGTAACTCTTGTGAAGGGGTAATCGAGTCACAAGCAATCGCATGGTTTGCACAAGGATGTAGAGATGGGAGTGTGCTGTGGCAAAGGTTACAAAGAGATATGTCGGCAAGCCTGGCAGAGACGATAAGAATCACCGACTCGTATGCGTTAGGAGATCCGGCTCAGCCGCTGCTCATGTCGGTAGATGGGATGACTGAGACCCAGATCTATGACGCTGCCGGGTCGCAAAGGCGCCAGGAGAGATCCGAATATAGAAGCAAGAGAAGAGACAAGAGGCTGGATTACATGTATGGTTTGGCTTAGGTTACGGCAGTGAGTCAGGATCATCTAGATGCTGGAAGTAGTCAGCGTCAAAGGACAAATGGTCAACAACAATGGGTGCCAAAGAATGATGGAAAAAGGCCATACCATCAGAGGAAACAGTATCAGGACCGACAAAAATACACCTATGAGATGATGCTGGATCAGCCGTGTAGGTTTCACACGCCTAGTCCGAGTAAGCCGACAAATCACTCAACAAGGCAATGCACTTGGTTTTAGAAAGGAGACAGAGTGGACTCGCCGAATAAGCAGCTTCCACCACCTCCCCCTCCACCACTTATAGGAGGAAATGCTCAAGCAGTAGGGGCAGATAACAGATATGAAAACAGGCAACCGAGATATCAGAATCAGGAAAGAAGAGAAGCTGTGCACCAGGTGCACAATCCAAGAGGTGACGATGCTCATATTGGCCACGGAACCAGAAATGAGTACAGAGAACATCACCAGAGCTATGTTGTCTTTGTCACAGAGCCAAATGACAAGAAGAGCCAGCAGCGACGAATGATGGAAGTGAATGCCACGATGCCGGCAATTCCCAAGTACATGCATTGGTCTGAGCAAGAGATAACTTGGAGTATAAAAGATCACCCCAGGATCATGCCAACCCCTGGAGGATACGCTCTGGTGTTGGATCCAACATTCATGGGCCCAGATATCAACGTGAAGTTTTCAAAAGTACTGATTGACGGTGGCAGTAGCATCAACATCATGTATAAGGATACAATGCTCAAGTTGGGTATTACCATGAACATGCTGGAACCGACTAAGACCACTTTCCACTGGATTGTGTCGGGATTGTCCTGTGAGCCAATTGGCAAGATCTGGGTCGACGTCTTATTCGAAAACAGGGAGAATTGTCGCATTGAAGCTATAGAGTTCTAGGTGGTAGATCTGGTCAGCTCATATCACGCCTTACTCGGCAGGCCGGCTATGGCAAGATTCATGGCTACTACTCATATGACATACTTAAAGATGAAGCTGCCAGGCCCATGTGGGGTAATCACATTGGAAGGAGATTACAAGAGATCTATAGCTTGTGCTTCAGTCGGATCTTCACTGGCCGAGTCACTCGTCATAGCACAAGAGAAAAGTCAGATGTTGGAGGTGGCAACATTGGCCAAAGCAGCACAAATGTCCATGCCGGCACTCACCAACCCGCATGGCAATGTGTCATTTCAAGCTACCAAAGAAACCAAGAAGGTGTAGGTGGATGAAACTTTCCCAGAGCACACAGTGACCATTGGGGCTGGCCTTACAGATAAATAGGAAAGCGAGCTCACCAGCTTCCTCCATGAGAATCGGGACATCTTTGCATGGTCCACTCAAGATCTGCAAGGAGTTCCGAGGGAGCTGGCTGAGCACTCTCTTCATGTAAGACCAGATGCAAGGCCGGTGAAGCAACCCCTATGCCGCTTCGCCGAAGATAGGAGGAAAGTAATAGCGGCCGAGATTGCAAGACTTTTAGCTGCTGGATTCATCATGGAAGTGTTGCACCCGAACTGGTTGTCAAATCTAGTCCTGGTCGAGAAGAAGAAAGATGACCCGAACGTGGCAGTGGTATGGCGCATGTGTATTGATTACACGAACCTTAATAAGGCGTGTCCAAAAGATCCATTTCCTCTGCCTCGGATCGATCAAGTCATAGATTCTACTGCTGGGTGTGAGTTGTTGTCATTTGTGGATGCATATTTAGGATTCCATCAGATTCCGCTGAATCCAAATGATCAAATAAAGACAGCTTTTATCACCCCATACGGGGCTTATTGCTATCGCACCATGCCATTCGGATTGAGAAATGCAGGCGCAACATACCAAAGATGCATGCAAAAATGCTTACAAGATCAATTGGACAAAAATGTTCAAGTATACGTTGATGACGTAGTAATAAAAACCAAACAAAGTCATACTCTAATTGAGGACTTGCATCAAACATTCGCAAACTTGAGAAGATTCCGGATGAAACTTAACCCGGAAAAATGTACATTTGGTGTCCCGGCTGGCAAGTTACTCGGATTCCTTGTATCCAGCCGAGGAATTGAAGCTAACCCGACAAAGATCAGGGCCATCGAAAGAATGGAATTGCCAAAAACCCTCAATGATGTCCAGAAGTTTACTAGATGCCTGGCTTTATTGAGAAGGTTTGTTAGTCGGCTAGGCGAAAAAGCCCTACCACTATATCAGCTAATGAAAAAATCAGACAAATTCGCATGGACACAGCAAGCTGATAGCGCTTTCCATGAATTAAAGAAAATGTTGGCAACAACACCAATATTAGCGTCACCACTATCCAAGGAGCCAATGCTGCTCTATATCGCCGCAACCAACAGAGTTGTAAGTGCAGTAATAGTGGTTGAACGTGAAGAAGGGGGCAAATCAGTCCAAAGACCAGTATATTACTTAAGCGAAGTGCACTTTGTCTCGAAACAGAATTACCCACATTATCAGAAGATGACATATGGGGTATATATGGCAGCAAAGAAGCTGAAACATTATTTTCAAGAACACCCAATCCGGGTAATATGCGAGGCACCTATCTCGGATATATTGGGCAGCAAACATGCCAGCGGCCGAGTAGCCAAATGGGCCATTGAACTGGCACCATACACTCTACAATATGATAGGCGAGATGCAATAAAATCTCAAGCCGTTGCAGATTTCTTTGTAGAATGGATGGAGATGCAGTACGAACCGCCACTGCCAGATCCAAATTACTGGAAAATGCATTTTGACGGGTCCAAGACGAGAATGGGTCTAGGCACCGGGATAGTGCTCACATCTCCAAAGAGGGATCAACTGAGGTATGTGTTGCAAATTCATTTTGCTGCTTCTAACAACGTTGCCGAGTATGAAGCATTTGTCCATGGCATTAAAGTAGCCAAGGAAATTGGTATCAAAAGGATCATGTGTTTTGGCGATTCAGATTTGGTGATTCAGCAAGTTTGTGGACATTGGGATGCACTGGATGCAAACATGGCATTATATCGCTTCCACGTACAACAAATTTCGGGATATTTTGACGGTTGTGAATTTCATCACATTCCTAGAGCAGAAAATGAGGCAGCAGATGTATTATCCAAACTAGGGTCATCTAGGCAAGCAATACCACCAGGGGTAGCATTGGAGCATCTCAGGAATCCATCAATCAAGCCGTCACCAGAGTCTGAATCAATCAGGATCATCCTGGCGAGTCAGGAATCAGGGGCAGTGCCAATGGACATCGACTCAGGGGTAGGTTCGAGTCACTCGGGGACTGATCCTTTCACCTCAGAGGTAGCCGAATCACACTCGGGGACTCCTCAGGTTATGTCAGCAGAACATATGTCAGCGGAACCAATGGACATTCATGTTGAAGCAGACTCGGAACCACTAATACCAACATGGGCACAACCAATATCCAGTTATTTGAAAGATGGAACCTTGCCGAGTGATGAAATATTGGCAAGGCAAACAACACGAAGGGCAAAAGCATACACCATAATCAACAAGGAACTCTACAAGCGAAGTGTGACAAGTGTACTGCAGCGTTGTATTAGCTCAGAGAAAGGACAGGAGATCTTATTGGATATCCATCAAGGAGAGTGTGGGCACCATGCATCATCAAGAGCATTGGTAGCCAAGGCATTCCAACATGGATTCTATTGGCCAAGCGCATTGGCACAAGCACAAGAGTTAGTCGAAAATGCAGTGGTTTCCAACACTATGCGTCCAAATCGCATTTGCCAGCCTCTGAATTGAAGACTATACCAATCACTTGGCCGTTTGCAGTATGGTGCCTAGATATGGTAGGACCATTCAAACCAGCAAGGGGAGGCATGACTCATATCTTGGTCATGATTGATAAGTTCACTAAGTGGATAGAATTGAAACCAATCAAAAAATTGGATGGCAAAACAGCTGTCACATTCCTAAGGGATATAATCCTCAGATACGGTTACCCGCATAGTGTGATCACGGACAATGGCACAAACTTTGCCAAAGGAGCTTTTGCTCGCTTCTGTGGGAAACACCGAATAAGACTCGACGTAGCGTCAGTCGCCCATCCAGAATCAAATGGACAAGTTGAACGGGCTAATGGCTTAGTTCTGTCCGGGATAAACCCCCGCTTAATGGAACCACTCCAGAGATCACCTGGTTGTTGGATAAAGGAACTACCCTCAGTACTATGGAGCTTAAGAACGACTCTGAATCGATCAACTGGTTATACGCCATTTTTCCTTGTATATGGGGCTGAAGCAGTTTTGCCTGCCGACATAGAATATGACTCGCCAAGGATAAGGCAATACTCGGAAGGCGAGGTAAAAGAGGCCCGAGAGATGGAGTAGACTTACTCGAAGAAGCAAGGGAACTGGCATTCTCCACATCCGCTATATATCAACAAAATCTCCGACGCTACCATAGCCGGAAAGTGCAACCTCGTGTTTTTCGAGAAGGAGATATGGTGCTAAAAGGTCTGCGACAGCTGGAATGCATAAATTATCACCTCCATGGGAAGGTCCATTCATTGTAAGCAAAGCATTGCACAATGATTCCTACTATCTCATAGACGCTCATGAAGCGCAAAAGAACAAGGCGGATATGTCAGGAGATGAAACCAAAAGGCCATGGAATGTGGCACTGCTTCGTCCCTTCTATACTTAGGAGAAGCAGTGCATGTATCACTCGAACTCTCATATGTCGGACGTGTTTGCCGGCTATGTGCTAATAATAAAATGGTATGATTCGAAAAATTGACTCGGGGGCTACCCCTTAGGTTTTCCATTATTTTACGTCGGCTGGTGTGATACCCGAAGTTTATCTCGGAACAAGTAGTGTTTACTCGGAAGAAATCAACTCTTCGACTATGCTGTTGTCCGAAAACACGGCTTCATGGCAAGCAAGAGAAAAAGATCTAAGATGGGTAAACACGAACGCCGGATAAATACAAGGGAGAAACGCGAGCCGGCTTTAGTTTTTGCCTAACTCTATGCAGGTCTTGTTATACTACGTGTCGAGTAATCTCGGCCAAGTTATCCAAGTTTCATACCCGCTAACTATATCCTTTGTACTTTGAGATCCCAATGTCGAACACCGAAAAAGGTAGACAAGGGCCAGAGGCAAGGAAATGTGACACGGCAAAATGAAACTCAGGGACTTGCCCTTGAATGATTCGCACTAAGAGCATAACACAAACATATAAAGCCTATCAAAAGGCACATAGTCAAACTTCAAGTGCAATGTATGTTACATATGTACCCGGCAATATCGGGGATCTAATAAAAGTTCAAGTATTTGTTGGCCTAAGGAGCAGAAGAACTCGGAGGAGCATTCTCGGAGCCAGGAATGCTTGGGGCATCGGCCCGGTGAGGGGCATCTGCAGCCGGATCATCTGGATCATCTGACTCAGTTGCCTCGCTGTCGCCACCCTCTTCATCAGCAACTTCGACGAGCGGGTCGCCAAGGTCGAGGAAGCTAGGCCCTTCACACCAAACGTGCACCATGGTGTACTCGATCATGGCATAAGCTCGCTCCTGACGCTTCTTGATCAGCTCCGGGTCGTTCAACCATTTGCCATCTCCCCTTATGCGAGCAAGAACATCAAGGTTGATGTCCTCGTACCATGAAAGCACAAAGGAGAGAGCCTTGTCCGCTGCAGCCCGGCCGGCCGACTCATGCCATTGATCCAGCCGGTCTTCAGTAAGGAGCAATCTGTCGGCAAGTGGCTCGATGAGTTTGGGTGGGTCTTCACCTGGCCAGAGCATGTGAAACGCATGAATAGCCGCTTTGAGCAAGTCCACACCGCAGGACTTGAGGGTGGTGACCCGTTCAGACACCGCTGCGAGGAGCTCCTCCATGGACACCTCGCCGTCAGCAGGAGCACCAGCTTCGGCTCTCATTTTCTTCATGGTTCGAATGGCAAACATGTTGGCCTCAGGAAAATTCTCTGCAAGCAAAAAGAGAAAAGTTAGCAAATGACAATGGCAGATAGAAGAGGTCCAGAAGAGGACTTATGCAGTGCGTAAAGAGTAAGAACTCACTACCGAAAAAGAGGTTGATGGCGGCAAGCTTGCTGTGCCAGATTTTGGCCTTGGCTTGGAGGGCGTCGAGGTTCAGATTTGCCGACTCAACCAATGACTCGGCCTCGTCGAGAAGCTTCTTAGTCTTCTCGGCGCTGGCAGCCTACTGCTGTTCTTCTCGGCAAGCTCCTCCTTCATCCCTTTCACCTCAGCCAAGTGCTTCTGCTCCGTCTCGGCCATCAGTTTCTTCAGTCGAGTCACCTCATCGCGCTCCTTCTGGAGTTCGGCTTGGTGATTCTCTGCTTATTCAGAACAAATATTTGTCAGTACCAACAGAAAATTTCAACTATTGGCTTAGGAAGGCAAGAAATTTACTCTCGGCCTCGCTGATTTGCGAGTGAAGATCGTTGATGGTATCCTGAGCAGTGGCTGTGCAACAAGAGCGAGAGGAAAAATGAGAAGATGAACCAAGGAAAATTGCATCAAATAAAAAAGAGGAAGAGAAAAGATATTACCTTGGCCATAGGTGTCAGTCTGCAACTTCTCATACGCAAGTTCGAGCTTGCGATGCACCAGGACGAGAGCTTGATGCACCTTGGTGCGCTCGTTATGCATAAGCTAATCAAAAAAGACAGGAATAAGAAAGAGTCAAGACAGGCGACCTGCCGAATAAAGAAGAGCTTAGGAGCTTACAGCCGAGTAAGTTCCTTACTCGGCAGTAACCTCGAGGGCTAGGGATTGAAGCTCTAACATGAGTTTGTCATAAAGAAATCAAAGAGTTTAAGAGCTTACAGCCGAGCAAGTTCCTTACTCGACAGTAACCTCGAGGGCTAGGGTTCGAAGCTCTAACATGAGTTTGTAATAAAGAAATCAAAGAGTTTAAGAGCTTACAGCCGAGTAATTTCCTTACTCGACAGTAACCTCGAGGGCCAGGGTTCGAAGCTCTAACATGCAAGCGTGGGATTCAAAGACTAAGTGAATAATTGAAGAGCTTATGACTGAGTAAATGCTTTACTCAATCATAACCTCGGATACTAGGTGATATGTATAAAGGAAATACTCAATAGTACAAAAGAGTAAGAAGTTACTTTACCTTGTTTATTTCGTCCGCGCGGGCCATCAGGGTAATGGCCTATTGTGTTATGTCGGAGACGACCTTGGGGCTCAGCTTCAGCTTCTTGCCGGCACGAGTCCTGACCTCCTGCTCGCCTGCTGCATTCCATGCCATGGCGTAAGGCTCAGCCGAACCAAGGCTCTTGCCACTGAGCGTCCGAGTGAGAACTCGACCCGTTTCAGGATTCCCACGATGCACGGGTTGCTGCAAGTATGGAGGGTAATGCCGGAGTCATCACCGCACCAGCAGATTCGTCCCCCTTACCCGTTGAAGCGAGTTTTGTCGCCGACGTTGGAGGCCGGATCCGAGGAGCAGAACCCGGAGCGCAAACTAGAGTTGTTTGCTTGGAAGAGGTGGATTTGCCAGAAGAGGGGCGAGTAGAACCAGAAGCCTTGGGCTGGGTCTGGCCCTTTGACAGAATTTGAGAGCGAGCAGAAGGATTTGAAGAAGGACGTGGAGCCCCCTGACTGGGCTCAGCGGTTTTGCTGGCTCCAAGATTAGGAAGTTGTTCATTCACATCAGCTTGAGGGTTGATGCCAGAGGAACTGGTAGCAGAGGGTTTCTTGGTGCCAGATGCGCGAGCACCAAGATCAGAAAGTTTCTCCTGGCCAGCGACAGGGGCGCTAGCCGAGTAATCCACCAGGTCTGACTGACACTGAGAAGCGTGAGCCTCAACAGTGCGAGCCTCGACCCGGACGGGACTCAGCGCCGTCGAGTCAGCCGGAGGAGGTGCAGACCTAAGCGGCGAGGCAATGCTAGAAGCAGCCTGATTCACCGTCAAAGGTGCAACACTGAAAACAACAAGATATATATATGAGAGAACAACAGTAATGAGAAAGAAAAGAGCAGAGAAGGCAAGGTGCAAAAACTTACCCGGTGACAACCAGGTCGCGGATGACTCGGCGCCCAGCAGCTTGGCGAGTCTCACTCAGGCTGGTAGTAGCGGAGGCAGCAGGAGCTGCCGGAGTGGGCTTGTTCTTCTTGGCCGGCTGAGTGCTGGAGGAGGTTCCGTGTCGCTTCGGCTTAGCAATGGGAATCTTGCCGACTCCACCCACGGCGAGAGGAGGAACGTCATGTACCTGACCAGCTGCATAAGTAAATGACGGGATTACTCGGATAAGCAAAGAGACTAAGCTCACAAGGCATATACCTCCAAAAGCGCACAATCATCATCCTCATCATCGTCAGAGCAATCTTGTAAGGGATTGCGAGATTGACTCTTACCCAAAGCTGAAGCAGCCGCGGTGCGCGGGATGGGCATGAAGCACTCCAGGTCATACTCGAACTCATCCGAATCAGAGCGATCCCCGTTATAGCCAGCAGGAGGACAGTACTGTCATCAACCTGGTGAAGGAGATTCTGAGAAAGACAAATAGAATGAGAAACTAAAGAACTAAACTAAAGAGTGGCAAAAGAGCTAAAGCCTACTCGACGAAAAGGTAATCCGGAAAACTTACCCAGGGGACAGGCCTGACCCGGCTAAATGGTGGGCAACTCCAAGCCCAATCATCTGCCAAGTTCAATTTGAAGATTGAGCTTATCGGCGGGCAATGGAGTCATGAGTGAGCTCCTTAGTGGAATGCCGAGTGGGATCATGGGACCTACTCATGAATAACATCTTGTGGCTCCTGGCTTAGATGGGGCTTACCCGACGAGAGATGAAGGTGCATATGAGGTCAGAGTCGGCGAGATGAAAGTTTTCATCCGGCTACAGCAACCTTTCCAGGATAGCGTTTGCCTCGTTTACCGCAACGTCTTGGTCGCGCGGGTCAAGTTGCCAGTACTTCTTGTTGGGGACCTCGTCCGAGAAAGGGGAAGCCGGATGTTGTCAGTGGACCCGCTGTTTTTGACATAGAAAAAGGTTCTATGCCACTTCTTGCAGGAGTTAATGCCGGTAACCCGAGGAAAGATAGAATCTCTCCTGGGGGTGATGCTAGAAGCACCACACCGGGTCGGCCTCTTCTCGGATCGAGGAGCACCAGGCTGGGGAACAACCTGAACTTTAAAGCCAAAATACTTGGCCCACAAAGGAACTGTGGGCCAAATTCCAAGATAGGCCTCGCAAGCAGATATGAAACAAGAAAGAGAGCCAATTGCATTGGCAGGAAGATGGTGGGTCTGCAGATGGAAGGTAGAAATAAACGAGGAAAAGAAGGTGCTCACAGGAAGAGCAAAACCGCGTTCAAAGTGTGAAAGAAAAACCACCCGCTCGCTAGCTTGAGGGGTGGGAGATTCTCACCAATGGGAAGACGACAATCCACTTGCAGTGGAATGCGTCTGGTGGAGCGGAGCCACTCCACCTCTTCGGTGGAGACCTCAGAGCCTTCCCAACCACCGCGCTCGCCGGAGGGAACCTCCTGTTCATCAGCACCATCAGCGTCGTCGCGAGCGTCCATGGGATCGTCGGAGTCTGTCTCCTCCACGGAAAGGATAGGCTTGGAACAACAAGGACCCATGCTGAAAGAGGACAGGGGCAATCGCAGCGCTAGAGCAAGAGGGAGAAGGAACTACAAAGGAGGCAGTTCAATCTTGCAGGCGCGAGGAAGAAGAAAGGCTAAGGAAACTAAACGGGCGTGGGGGAAGTGGAAACCCCCAACCCCTACTTAAGGGCAGTAAAAAAACCCCGTAGTGGGATCTAACCGTGCCGTGCGACCAGTGTGTGGCCGTGTACCAGGCCGGGTGGGCCAGTCAGCGAGCACCACGTAGCCAAAGATACACGAAAAATCCAGTGCCACGTCATGGCTGGAAGGACAAGAGGCGCAGACCGATGGGATCGCCATGACGGGAATAACTGCAATGTGTCACCACTATGCTGCCAGAACTTGGAACAAAAATTGAGGCAAGTAATCATGATTACTAGTTGTCAGTGACTGAAGTGCGCCGAAAATGACCCGGAATTGGCCAAAATAACTCGGCTCGAGGAAAGAATGAGCCAAGAAGTCAAAGAACTGACCCGGAATTGTTAGACTAACCCGGAAAGATGTGAAATTGAGATAGATAAAGACAAAAACTAAGTTCCATTCACACAAAAGGAATCTAGAGACGCCTAACAGCTTGAACTGCTAGACCTCACCAGCTTCAGGGACTAATGTCAGGGGGATAACCCCCGGTAGGGTCACGAGAGGGGAAACATAGCGCAGCTGGGTTGGCTCTGAGTAAAAAGTGAACCAGGTCGGGTAAGAACGGCCGGGAAAGATAAGCATGAGAGCCGAGATACAAACTATCTCGGCCCATATAGGACAAAGTTGTAACCCTTGCAGGTACCAACGAGCCGAGTCGACCGATGAAGGGCCGAGTCAAGAAGGACACGTGGCACCTTTCCGAGTGAGGTTCGGGAAGGACCATGGTAAAGCATGGTCAAAGGAGAAGGGCGACGCCGGGTGACACAAAAGGAGCCGGGTGACGCCCAAAGCAACCGCTGACGTACAAAGTAACAACGTGACGCCAAAAGGAACAAGAAGCAGCGTACCAGAAGACCGTTAGCTGTCAAGCTTTATGGACCGGGCCTATGGGCTTAAGGCAAGCCCATAACCCGGCCCATACTGTAGGGACCAGAATCCAAACAGTAAACCCTAGAACCCAAAGGGGTATTAGCTAGATAGCACTGTCTATATAAGGGAGGGCATAGCAGTAGTAGAAGGAGGTTGGACCAAGTAGAGAACAGGCGCTGCGTACTCAAGCCAATACAGCTCAAGGAGCACTTGTAATCTTTGGGGTATCAATCAAATTGTCAAGTGTGGAGAGTTCTTCTTGTTCTTCGTGCATGGCTCGACCGTGCACTCCCTCCCCGGTGACCACAAGCACCCATTCGGCCCCCAACTTAAGCCTACCCATGGCATCTGCCGTGCCACCACCACGACACTCATGCAAGTCCCGGCAGTCGAACAAACATGGACTCAACCATATGTCAAGTACCTGGTGAGCAAGCAACTGCCTGAGGACCCGACGGACACCCTACATGTCGCTCGCTTATCAAAGGCCTTCACCATCATCAACGGAGAGTTGTACAATCGCAGCATCTCGGGTGTGCTCCAGTGATGCGTCACTAACAGTGATGGGAAGATCATCCTCCTCGACATCCATGAAGGTATCTGCGGACACCACACAGGCAGTCGTGCCCTCGTCGCCAAGGCTCTACGAGCTGGCTTCTACTGGCCAACCGTGATGCGCGACGCCAAGGACGTTGTCCAGAGGTGCAACGCCTGCCAAAGGTACGCAGATAAGACGCACACACCAGGCTCAGAGCTGTGGCCCATACCATTGGCCTGGCCCTTCGCCCAGTGGGGGATCGACATGGTCGGCAAGCTGCATAAGTCCTTACCCGGAAGGCATGTCTTCCTCCTAGTGGTAGTCGACAAATTCATGAAGTGGATCGAGGCCATGCCCGTCACTAACCAAACCGGCACTTCCGTCGTCAAGTTCTTTCAATCCATTGTCTATAGGTTTGGAGTGCCTCACAACATCATAACCGACAATGGCTCGAAATTAACCTCGAAGGAGTTCCGAGACTTCTGCGAAGAGCTCGACATCAACCTCACATACGCCTCTTTGGCACATCCGCAGACCAACAGGCAGGTCGAAAGGCCAACAGTCTCGTCTGCAATGACATCAAGAAGCAGCTGCTAAGCCCACTCGAAAGGCTGGCGGGAGCCTAGGTGGAGGAGCTACCCTCCGTCCTCTAGAGCCTGCGCACAACACGAAACGGCTCTATCGGCTACACACTTTTATTCATGGTGCACGGAGCCGAAGCAATGCTGCCCGTTGAGGTACGCTACAAGGCCCCACGGGTCGTCGCCTATAGCGAAGCCGAATCATCTGGCGCACTCAAAGAAGCCGTCGACACACTATACAAAGCTCGCGACATCACTGCAGCCCGTTCGGCGGTGTACCAACAGAGTCTCCGCAACTACCACAATCGACGGCTGCGCCCAAGGTCCTTCGTCAAAGAAGACCTCGTCCTGCGACTCAAGCAGAAAGGGCACCTGAAGCTCGAATCACCCTAGGAAGGACCTTACGTGGTTACTGAAGTGAGAATTTTAACATGTGGCCCGCAAGTTCAGACGCCAAGGCAACACGGGGTCCAAGTTGCGTGTAATCTAGCGAAAGGGCTGTAGTAGCTTCGCCAATTGTCGAGAGGGGCCAAATAGGGGTAAATACAAATCTAACGGCCAAACGATCGTTTGAACTAGTCAAAAGACGGTTGAACTCAAATCCCACCGTTAGTTCAACTCTTCTTGCATTGACCCGTCGGTATTTCCCATTATCCTTTGCGGTCGTGGACTGGTTTACCCCTGCGAGGACTATATCTTCTTCTCTGCTCTACTATTCTCCCCTATTATTCCCCTCTCCATTACCTTGCTTAGCTCCGGCTACTGGTCTCTAGATCAGAGCTCGTCGTTGCTCTCCTTGCGTCCCTGCCATGGCCGGTCAACCTCCCAAGCCCTTAATCGAAGCTCGCCGCCGTCGCCATCACCTCGTTTTTCCTAGTCAACGTGTCGGAGCTTCGCGTCCCCGGCCTAGCACCTGGCCTCTGCCTAGACCTTCTTGCACGGCAGAGCGCATCCGGCCGGGCAATCCGGACTGGCGACCGGCCTCGGGCGGTTGCATGCTGTCGCGCACCCCAGGCATGGTAGCCCTGACATAGGAGTTCAACGACAACACTCTCATGGACACCATGCTGGGCACGCGTCCCGTCATGTCGCCGGCAGACTTGCTGTAGACTTTCAGGTCTCGTTTTGGGATCAGACAAAAAGTGGTCAATATTGAGGTATGCGCGCCGCCATTCGATTTCTTCGTCTAGCACGATCTATTAAAGGAGGTGCCATTGTGTGCGCCACCGATGGGCGCCTGAACCAACAAAGGTGTGATGGTGCTTGTTGTTTGAGCACGTGGGTGGTGGGTGACAGACGTTTCCGAACTCATGGATGCCGAATGGAGGAGGGAGGCGTTGTTGGAAGCAATTACCGCGCTCAGCGCCCCATGCGTGATGAGCTTATCGGTCATGGACCGGGCTTGTGAAGCAAGGGCCGCATTTGTATCTTGGGTATGAACCTCGGCCATCTTCTAGGACTCTAGCAACCGCGCAGCTTCGGCGGTTGCCTGGGTCGCTCGGATTTTCTGACCGCGGTGCTAGCCAGCCCTCTTCTTGCTTTCATCGCATGGCTCTTTGTTGGGCTTGTGAAGAGGCTGTACGCCGACCTTCGATGTGCTCGCGGGGCTAGAAGAGGCGGCAGGGGTGGCGGTGGCTGCTGCTGCACGTCCATGGTTTCCTACAAGTAGGATGCGAGGAGGATTGGGGAATTGACGCTGATGAGTGGGCCAGGGAGGACAAAATGTGTACGTGAATCGGTTCGTCATGGATGCGAGCGAGCGCAAATGCACCCTAGAATTGGGCCACGAATGCGCCGGTCCAGGGTCTGCGGACCATTTGCACCCCCTCCGCACATGTTGGGAGCTCGTTTTTGGTCCACGCTATCGGTGGACACTAATTCGAACGTGAACAGTGCATATGTGACCCGTTGCTGGGATGATCTTAGATCATCTCAATCCCCCAACAGACCTAGATGTTTTTTTGCACCTACAAGCTGGCCCTAGGAGCCGAGTTTCTGTTAGATTGGGCCGAAGTTTTGGTCGCCGTTCTCAGGCCGAACCTAGCGCGTTGGGGGTGCTCAGGGCTCCAGCAAAAGGAAATTCGTGTGCCGAAAACTCACCTGATAGAGGGCCCGCTTTGTCATTGAGTTGAACCGTCATTGTCCTCATCTTCTCATCTCTTAGTGCCGTACTAATTCCCTATGCCAATCAGCCTTTCAGGCGAGCCGTCGCATCCATTCGCCACATGGCGAATTAATGGCATGCCACCGCTTCATTGCCCGCCCACCGTCTACACAAATCTCTCCCAAGAGCTCGGCCCTATAAATCCCCCCATTTTCCCAGGAGAGGTCACACACCGCTCGAATTCCAGCTTCCACTCAAACCCCATCGCAACGTATAACCATGGCCGAGAGATACCCCGCGACCAGGCGGCGGCCAACGGCTTTGACCACCTTTGGCTTCACGAGTGGGAGGCGTGCCTCCTCTACGAGGTGGGCTATCCGGCACTGCCGAACTTCGGATGCCCACCAACATGGAAGCTCACCGTTGGCGACATGTCGGTACCTCCCATCACCGTTGGCCACGATCCGATCGCCCACATCTAGGAGGTCTAATAGGGTGAGCTCACTCACGAGCAACACATCGACCCAGCCTGGGACACGGGCAACCACCAGGCATGGATCCAACACTTCACTAATCGGCGAGCCCATGAGCTCGCCGCCTATGAAGGAGGATCCCCTGGACCGCAAGGAGGGACTCTGTCGGTCGAACTCTATGGTGGAGGGAACAAGGCCGCATGCTAAAGGTCGTCCTCGCCCACATTGAGGCCGGCAACTCTCTACGCCTCACCTACCCGTCGCGGATCTCTCGCCGCCGAGGGAGTTCTTGGATGCCATGGTGGATGGCTTCGCCATCTTATTTTTCATCGGCATCAGCATCGAGGTCATGTGGGTATGCCCCGGTGAGTCCTTCGCCTCGCTTTGCGGCCCGACTTACCCCCGTCAAGGACGAGCCCGAGGAGTCGCCGTGTTGCTCGCCGCCGCACATGTGGGTGTGCTCCGGCGGGATCGTCATCAACGAGCATCACACGCCGTCTCCCCCGCGCGATAGCCACCGCCTCGCCGGGCCGGAGAGGGAGCACGACGTCGGCGGGTCCTCGTCGATGCAGTCGCCGCATCTGTTGGGAAACGCGCGACGCAAAACAAAAAATTTCTAGCGCATAACCAAGATCCAATGCGAGGAAGGAGGTAACGGATCATACCCTTGAAGATCGAGCTAGCGGAAGTTTGTCGATGACAAGGTTGATCGTGCGTCGATCCCCGCAACAAGCCTTAGCGAGTCGCGAGAAGATGTATTATTCCACGAACGGCTCCAGCAATTAAATGCTCCAAGCGCTCACACCTCCACCGGTATCCACACGTGCAACGAGAACGTCACCGCGTCAAAGTGAGATCAAGATCACGGACAAAGTGGGATCATGTTGATAAAGATCCAGCAACACTTCGTCGTCCGACTAGATTAGGTCTAGGCAGAGGTAGAAGACAAGTAGTGCTCCGGCGTGAAGAAGAAGTTCTCCGCGAAGATGACGTCCAACGCGAAGAAGGGGTGGAAGACTCCAAGGTGCCGAGGTGACGGCGACCGGCAGAGATAGTGGTGGCGTGATACTTTGTTTATGAGATAACTTCGTTATAACTTAACTCTCGTATTATCACAAGATAAATCTAATAGCGAGAGATATATAACTGAAAGGTAAGAAATTATCAGACGCCTAAAATTAGCAAATCTGTTATTTTATAGTTTTGGTCTTTTCCGGGATATGGTACAGATGTACGCTAGTTACAAAGATGTACACTAGTTACGAGTTCATGATTGCGATCCGTCTTAGCGCAGAGTTCGCGCAAATCAACTTTCCGCTTTCAGGCTCCCTGAGCCGTCGTGACTCGTGACTGTCCCACCAGCCGGAGAGTAATCTACAGCCTCGGATAAGATAACACACAAGCACAGGCACGGGCAGCAACTCGAACTCCATCCTGGTTTCCAGCCATGGCCACCGCCACCTCCCCGCTCCTCTCTCTCTCTTCCCTCTCCGCCTCCCTCCCTTACCCCGCCCGGGCGCCCGCCTCCCTCTCCCTCCGCGCCCTCGCCCCACAGGCCCGTCTTTCGACCTCGTACGCCGCCTTTCCCATTGGTACCGCACTTCTCTTCTCCCGCTCGATTTTTATCAAGAAAGTTTCTGTTTATTCGTCAGTGACAGGGAATGCTTTGTCAGGTGGGTTCGGGGCATCGGTGTCTACGGGGAGGTGGAGGAGGAGGGGGCTTGAGGTGGTGTGCGCTGCCGAGCCGCCCAAGACAGGAAGACAGCCGGACTCGGTCAAGAAGAGGGAGCGCCAGAACGACGTGCACCGCATCCGCAACCATGCCCGCAAGGCCGAGATGCGCACCCGGATGAAGAAGGTATATAATGCCCAATTGCGGGCGCGTCCCTTTCTCCCTGCTTAAAGTTTTTGGCACTAAAAGTACTAATATTGGCACCGTGCGGTGAAAATGGGGAATCCTTGGCCTTCAGATAGACATATTGTTGCTTAATGTTTTGCCACCAAATACTATTGACTCTGTGCGGTGAAAATGGGGATTTGCTTCCTGGAAATAAACACATATTGACACGTATGGGGGAGCCTATAAGCTGCAAATTAACGGAGTTTAGGAGTCTGTGCAATGTGTGTTGATTTCTTCCACTTGGACATTTCTTGCATTCTAAATTCCAATACATCGTATTGTCATTTAGATGGTTTTGATGTAATGAGCTAAGAACTGATTGAAATTGACTGTAAAAGGCACCTGATCAATATGATATCACAAGTGGATTTATGCATGTAATATTGCCCACGAAACAGCCGAAAAGGGAGAAAAAGTAACATGCCACCAAATATATTTTCCTAGCTGAATTTCATTCATGTGAATTTTACTTGTTCTATGTCATTTTTGTGAATCTAATGGCATGCAAAAGACGGGTTATGGGTATGAGGATGGTTTCATCCGTACAAACATTCAGTATTTTCTTATGCAGCAATGAATAATACCGTAAGCTTCTTTTTTTGTATGAAACCAAATGTCACAAGTTCGTTGCTCTTTGATAGGTTTTCAGAGCCCTTGAAAAGCTTAGGAAGAAAGCCGACGCCCAACCTGAAGAAATCATCGAAATAGAAAAAATGATATCCGAGGCATACAAAGCCATCGACAAGACAGTGAAGGTTGGTGCCATGCACAGGAACACTGGAGACCATCGCAAGTCCAGGCTGGCAAGGCGGAAGAAGGCGATCGAGATACTCCGTGGTTGGTATGTTCCAAATGCTGAACCTGCTGCTGCTGCCTAGTTTCTGGGGGGAGATCATCGTGACGAATTCGCAGCAGCTTTCTTTTCATCACATCTTGCCAGTTTTTGGACAACACGGTGTTATTGAACGAACTAAATAGCTTTCCAAGTTTTCTCCATGGCAAGTATTTTGTTTATATCTTTTGGTACTGGCTACTGTGTTCATGTCCCTGTTATGCTCTAGAATCCTTGACTCAAAAGTTGGCCCACTGCTTCTCTTACATTCCGGTTGTTTGACCTGTTGTTCACATGAGTGTTGTAAAACTCCAAAATTGAAATGTACCTGTTGCCTGGCGTGTACAAATATCTTGAGCTAGAGATAATGTGTTCACTAGAAATGTGTCCTCTTATTACTGTCTTGGATCACTCACGGCTATTTTATTTGGTTCTCAAATGTATGTAAGAGAAGCTTTATCGGTATAATCCTAGAGGACCAAACCATTTGTTTTAGATACAGCGCATTGTAGGTTGTTCCAGCCTCTGGTTCTTTTTTCATTTTAAACATCCACAAAAGATTGTTTGTCAACAAATGACATTTGTCACATCCCTCAACTGCAGCCACCTGAGACATAGGCACACTTGCACTACTAAGTGCAGACACATCCACTTTCAGGATAACATCGGTAATGCCAGCACATTATATTCATACTGTACATCAAAGTGGATGTTGCAGCAAGATGGAAGGGTTAAGCCTTTCTGTCAAGAAGCGAAAGCCGGTCGCTTGCAGAACCTCCAGTATCTTGGCCTCCACTATCTGAACATCATTTCTGTCAACGCATCGTTTTGGCCGTGGAGTATGATCCGGCGTTGTAAATAAGGTTAACTTGGATTGGATGACTAGTAGTGGGTGCGAGGAGCGGAGTACTGAAGTGGTATGTATTCACTTCAGCGTCAGCATCAGTTTGGCCAACATACAAAAAAAAAGATTTTGGTTGAATTTAGGGCGTATGCAATCCTGAAGCAGTCCAGAATTCTTCAGGAGCAGGTAATGTTTGACAGACACGAGTACGAGTACAAGTTGTTTCGGTACAGTACAACTTTTTTATTAGCGATCCTCCCGTTTCTCCACAGCAGGGTGCTGGAGGCGCAACGGAAGAAGCGATTTATTACGACCAAAGGCGAGGTTTGATGGTGGGTTCCTTATCCCGAGACACACAGCTAGGCTTGCGTTGCGTGCGTGAGAGAGACGACTCGGCATTCGTTTTTCGAATTTTGAAAACGATCGAGGCCGCCGCCCTTTCTTCTTCTTCCCGCAGCCGCACCTGATTGGCTCACTCCCTTCTTCCTCCTCCATTCCCCCCTTCTGTTCTTGGACAGTTCAACAGCAAGGAAAACAAAAAAACCCTGCCCCCTTGCAAGCCAGTCTGCAGCCGCATCCATGGCGAACAAGCCTTCCCTCATGGGCTGGCTCTGGCGGCGCTGCCCACTGCCTACCTCCTTCCTCCTTCCTTCCTCCAGCCTCCGATCCCATCATCCATGCCGTCTTCCTCCTCCTCCTCCTCGTCTCTGGACACCTCCCACCACCCCGCGCATCCTTCCTCCAGCAGCAGCAACTCTCCCGACCAAGACGAGCTGCAGGATGTCGCCAGCAGCCGAGAGCCCACGGGGGACTGCATATACGAGGAGGAGGAAGAGGAAGAGGAAGAGGAAGAGGTGGAGGAGGAGGTGGGAATCCATGACGCAGCCGATCCGCCGGAGGATGCCACCGTGGTATTGGGTGAGGTGCTCGAAAATTCTCCTGTAGGTCCACTGCCTTCCTCCTCCCTCTCCCCCTTTCCTCAACACCTGCAAGCTCCAATCCCATCCACGGCGCCGCCGTCTCCCTCTTCACCCTTGGACATCTCTGACCTCTCCTTGGACGATCCCGCCGGCGACCCAGGTGTCGCCATTTCATCTACCCCAATATCATCTATCTATTCCCCAATGAAATCAATCACTCCACCCGCTCGCCGCTCGCTCCATCCTGTGCATGCAGAGCCTGCGCACATTGGGTTGCAGAAGGTGAAGCTGCCAGGCCGCCGCCGCCTGTGCAAGCTCACCAGCACCTCCTCTCCCGACCAAGACCAGCTCCATGGTTTCAGCACCTGGGAGACGGACGAGCCCATGGGGGATTTGACAGATGAAGACCATAGCGAGGAGGAGGTGGAAATCCATGACACCCATCCCGCGGCGCCGGAGGAAGAACAGCTTCCAGACTTCGAGATGGAGGCCACCGTCGGAAGCAGCAGCGGAAAGCCGGCATACAGGCTCCAAGCAAGAATATTCAACAGTCTTTTCGCCCACCAGCGCGAGGGGCTCTGCTGGCTCTGGTCGCTGCACTGCAGGGGAACCGGTGGGATCCTCGGGGACGACATGGGGCTTGGCAAGACCATGCAGGTCCATCCATCTAACTAGCCCTGTTCCTTTCTTTTCGTTCACTCTCTCTTAAATTAACTGCCGTTTGATTGCTTGATCATGACAATAACTGTTGATTTGTACCGATCTGGCGACATTGGCTCTGTTTCATGCTTCTTGGTGTTGGAAGGTTCATGCCGTGGAGGCATTCGCCCTGCTGCTTATACTGTTATAAGAATCTGGCGGGAGGAGGATTTGGATTGATTCTCACTGTTAGACTAGACTGTTTTCTACTGCTAGCTAAAGTACAGAAATTACTGTGAGAAAAACTGCATCTTTAGTTTCTGCATTTTATGGGGCTGAAGCCACTTAGCATCCCATGCAAGGATAAAATCTATTTTGTTGATATCGCGTGTTTCATTAATTATACTTTTTTCTGAGCTGCTTGGCTTTGTGTCTGCAATCTACATTGACATTAGCTGGTTTCTTTCAGCCACAATAAAGTTTTGAGTATCAAATTGGTGATGCATTATCCTGATGAGAGACTCTTTTCTTCAAAAAGGGCAAAGCCCCAGTCTCTGCTTTGATTGATGCGTATAGCATCCTTACTTTTATCTTGCAGGTTTCTGCCTTCCTGGCAGGGCTGTTCCATTCCGGTCTAATAAGGAGGGTGCTAGTCGTTGCCCCGAAAACAGTTCTCGCCCATTGGAATAAAGAACTCACAGTTGTTGGCCTCAGCCACATGATCAGGGAGTAGGGTCTCTTATTTCCTCAGTTTGATGCAAGTCATGTTGATTGTTGCTAATTGATTTTTTTTACAGCTACTCTAGTCTCAATAAAAAAAATCGTGACTTGGAGCTTAAACATGCTTTCAAGGTTTGGTTTCCTAACATGGATGCCTTCTGTTGGTCATTCGTATCCTCGCCTTTTATCCTAACCATCAAAATTCGAGCATAGATTCATTTTCGCATTACCACCTTTTGAAATAATACATAGCTTGTTCTTTCAAGATATTTAATGAGTCATGTCTTCTATTTATCGTCTTGGAACAGGAGGGAGGTATCGTTTTGACAACTTACGGTATTGTTAGGAACAATTACAAAAAGATTAGAGGTGGCGTCCGTATCGATGCTAATGACGAGGAGATTGGGAAGTTCTGGAATTATGTTATTCTTGATGAGGCGCATTTGATCAAGAACCCCAAGACACAGACAGCCCAAAGATTATTTGAAATACCTTGTGTCCATCGGATCGCCATCAGTGGAACACCTATACAAAATAACTTGGAGGTACCACCTAGCTGAGACTCCTAAAAAACTCGTACTTTACATGCTCCTATTTACTTTGTCCTCCTATTACTAATGAAAATAAGTATGCGTACTCCTGTAGGAAATGTGGGCGATTTTCTATTTTTGTTGCCCGGAAGTCATGGGTAACAAGAAAGAGTAATTTACTTACTTTCTCATTTTCCTGCATTAACGACGTTGCTTTATTTAGCATCATCTAGTGTTATTTATTTCTCTATATTTTGGCAGGTTCAGAAAAAACTATGAGCTGCCTATCAATCGAGGCATTGACAAGAGTGCTAGTGACGAAGCGAAGTGCATAGGCTTCGATGTCGCAAAGGTAACTGTCCCTTTTTTTCTGTGTTCGTGTCCAAGAGATATATGGTACCCGAGCTCATCCCCGGTGCTATTGTGGTCAGGATTTTTCTTCTTGGTATTTGCTAATTTGGTATGTTGGCACATTCATATTGTAAAATTTCATCGTGTTTCCTATATTCCAAAAATGTGCAATAGCATTACTTGTCATTATGATTCTGTTGACTAATTACAAGTTGGACATTAACTGAGTTCTATGTTGCAAAAAATATTAGCTAAGTAGTATTTTCATCTCCATTTGGCATTTGGAAGCAATTGTATAACTGAACTGCATTCAGATTCCAGATTTTATAGTGTCGACTTTTTCTTTGACTTTCAGTTGAACCATGAGAGGGCAAGCCAGTTAGACTAAGCCAACTATATTTACTGCATTACGTTGTGGCAATGTTACCCATCCTTCCGGATTATTACTTGAAGACAACTGTGGTAACCAATTATTGTTCTTGTTTGGTACTCTACTTTTGTTCACAGGAATTAAGAGAAAGGATAAAGCCATATTTCTTGCGTCGTATGAAAAATGAAGTATTCCTTGAGATTGGTTTGACAGATGATAAACAGCTTCAGAAGAAGATTGAGCTAACGATCTGGCTTAAATTAACAGATCGCCAGGTATAATTTTTTGTGTCATTGATGCAAAACTGGTTGAGTAATTGGCTAATGACAGTTTTGTAATTCGTCTGTCTTTTGGGTGCAGAGGCAACTATATAAAGCTTTTCTGAACTGTGAGCTTGTTCATTTAGCTGCATCACGAGGTCCCCTGGCTGCAATCAAGGCAAGCATGGGCTCTCAAAGCCCTTTGCCCAGTCTTGTGTACCTTTACTTGTTGTCTTGTTGCTCTCATCAGCTCCTTTAGTTCTCTTCACGTTTGCTCACAGTATACTCACTCAGATTCAAAAATGCCTATAGTTTTTGCACCATTCTATCAAAATATAAGGCATGCTTGTAGAAATGATGAATTTTTCTTTGTTTTCACCTCATTTACCTCTTTACTCTCTCCATTGTTTGTTGACCATGCATACTACTCTGAGCTAAACCAAAATATGCCTTATAAAATGAAATGCAGGGTATATCTTTCATTCGAGGCGGCATTTGCTAACTATATGCCCTTGATTTATCATTTTTTGTCAAGTGCACGTTCTTTGGTGCAATTATGTCTGTTTCATGTTTTTCATTTTCTTCAACAGGTATTGAAAAAGATATGTAATGACCCACGGATATTGACTAAGAGAGATGATGAGCACATTTTGGAAGGCATGGATGGCATGTTAAATAGTCAGGATATTGCGATGGCCGAAAAAAATAATCAGGAAATTGGGATGGCTGAAAAAATGGCCATGAACCTCGCAGATATGGTCGATGATGATGATGCAGTGGAAGATGGTCCGGAAGTCTCATGCAAGTTATCTTTTATCTTGGCCTTGTTGGTAAGAATCCTTTGTTGCACATTAGTTGTTAGTATTGTACTCCCTGTTTGTTTATGTAAACAAAAATTCTTAATGTCCAATGTTGCAGCGGAATCTTCTTGAAGAGGGACACTATGTTCTGATTTTTTCTCAGACTCTTAAAATGCTAAACCTGATTCAGGTCTGTTGTTGATTCTTGTTTGTGTTGTAGTGAATGCCGTGATTTTTTGTGATATATAGCATTCAAATTAGAGTTATTAGTTTGTATACATTGCCGCTTTTATATTTTCACATGCATGATAAGTTCTGTTACTAGAGTAAATGGGCAATTTCTTCTTGAGAAATATAATGATGTTAACATCTAAACACATCTTATTGTTATGTATAGTCTTAGACATTTGTGTACAACAGAAAAAAGAGAGATCAGATTCAAGTCCGGTTCAACAGTGAAGTAGAATTACTACACCTGATTGCGAAGCTCTTCGCAAAGGTCCTGTCGCTACGCCTGGCCCCCAAGCTTGATGCCCTCGTTAGCCCCATCCAGAGCGCCTTCATCTCCGGCCGCAGCCTCAACGACAACTTCGTCCTCGTGCGCGAGTCCGCCAGGCTGCTTCACCGCCTTGGCGAGCCCTGTCTTCTCCTCAAGCTCGACCTCGCCCGTGCTTTTGACTCCCTCTCTTGGCCCTTCCTTTTTGAAGCACTACGACGCTACGGCTTTGGCGGCCGCTTCCTCGAGTGGCTGGCGATCCTGCTTTCGTCTGCGAGCACGCAAGTCCTGCTCAACGGCGAGCCCGGTCCCGCAATATGGCACCGAAGAGGTCTCCGGCAGGGCGACCCGCTGTCTCCGCAGCTATTCGACCTTGCCGTTGACACCCTGGGTCCTCTTTCGACGCGCCACCGAGCTCGACATCCTGCGCCAGCTGCACCCCTGCTGCTCGGTCCCGCCGATCTCCCTCTACGCCGACAATGTCATCATGTTCTGCCAGGCGCGGACCGAGGACATCGAGGCTGTACAGCGGACCCTGGAGCTCTTCGGGCGCGCCTCTCGGCTCCACGTCAACTACAACAAGAGCACCGCGACCCTCATCCGCTGCGACCCCGACGAGGTCACCTTGATGGTTACGCGGCTTGGCTGCCCCGTGGTGGAACTGCCCCTGACCTACCTGGGCATACCCCTCACGATCCGGAAGCCAACGGCGGCACAGATGCAGCCTATGGTGGACCGAGTCACTGGCAAGCTTCCGACCTGGAAGGCAGGACTCATGGACAAGGCTGGACACCTCGCAATGGTGAAATCGGTCCTCGGCGCCATCCCCATACACCAGCTACTTGTCATCGTGCCCACAAAGCGACCGATTCGACTCATTGAGAAGGTGCAGCGTGGCTTCCTGTGGGCAGGGTGCAAGGAGGCTAACGGCGGCCACTGCCACAATCAACTGGCGCCGCGTGGCACGCCCTGTGGCCCTGGGCGGCCTCGGCGTCCGTGACCTCGAGCGGACTAGCCTCTCCCTTAGGCTGAGATGGCTATGGTTCAGTCACACCGACGACAGACGCTCTTGGCAGGGTTTGGACATGCAGTTCACCCCGGCGAAGCACGACTTCTCCTTCGCCTCCACCACCATGGAGGTAGGGAACGGCCTCACGGCCAAGTTCTGGGAGGATCAATGGATCGGCGGTCAGTCCATCAGGGAGATTGCCCCACTGCTACACGCCTGCATCCCCAAACGACGACGGAGGACAAGGACGGTGGCTGATGCCCTCCTCGACCACCACTGGGCCCAAGACATCCAGGGCACCATCGGCATCCAGGAAATCGGCCAATACCTGCAGCTCTGGCACACCATTGACAATACCATACTCACCGACGAGCCTGATCGCCTCATCTGGAAGTGGACGGCCAGCAGCTCTTACACGGCAAGCTCAGCATACCTGGCCTCCTTCCATGGCTCCTGGGCCTGCCCTGCTTGGAAGCATATTTGGAAGGCCTGGGCACGCCGCGCCTCAAGTTCTTCCACTGGGTTGCCTTCCATTTTCGTTGAGTATGTCTATCATAAATTTTTTAGTTTTGAGATTGGGATGACACCTATTTTCTATGTAGTTTTGACCTAACTATGGTCGAAACACACTTCGTGTGTAGTAACACATTCGATTATTTCAACAGGAAGCTATATTATTAGAGGGCTACAACTTTTCGCGCATGGATGGCAGCACTGCCGAGAGGGAAAGGATTGTGAAGGTTTCTGTTCGCGCTTCCATTTTGCTGTGTTGTTTTCTGCCATAGACTCAATTATATATGCCATGTTGCTTACATATTGTGCATTTGCATATCTAGGATTTCCAGGAGGGCCTCGGAGGTCAAATATTTTTACTGACCACAAAAGTCGGTGGCCTTGGACTTACACTCACCAAGGCATCTCGTGTCATAGTAGTTGATCCTGATTGGAATCCAAGGTACCTGAAGATCGACCCATCCTGATCAAGTCTATTCCTCTTGGTTCATAGAATACTTGTCATTGCAAAATTTCTATGCCATAACACAATCTTCTTTTTTATAGTATCGACAAACAGAGCGTTGATCGGGCTTTTCGAATTGGACAGACAAAAGATGTGATCGTATACCGCTTGATGACGTCTGGGACCATCGAAGAAAAGATATATAAAATGCAGGTTTAAATATGATTTATAATTTTTTACTCCAATATTTTTCATATGACATCTCTAGGTTCTAGCTTTAAGTTCCATACTTCCGCTTCCTTCAATTGCATAATACCTTTTTCCAGGTCCTCAAGGATGCTTTGTTTAGGGCAGCCACGGAGAAGAATGAACATACATGTTGCTTCAACCAGAGTGTACTTACCACTATACCATTCCTTGTCATTGCTTGCTGGATTTCCTACTAGATACTATGACTAATTCTTTTGCACATCTTCAGGAGATTAAAGATCCTTTTAGTCTTCCGGAACAGGGTTTTGATGTTTCCCTTACGCAGAAACAATTGCAAGAAGAGCATGGGAGTCCGCTTGACATGTAGGACATATGTTTCCGTTCCATTAATTCTGATGGTATCTACACAATGAGCTATTGGAGGTTCCATGTATTTTAACATAAATATGAAATGAAACTGGCTTAAGTTATTTCCTAGTATAAATAGTCATAAAATGCACTGTAAAATGTTGAGGTGTTATGCAGACATTTTAAGATACACAAGGCTTTAGTTCTTGGTATGATGATATGGGGTACCCAAAGGAAAATGCAACAGCTAGTTTTGGCTTGAATTTTACTATACACGGAGCTCCTTGATCCCTGATAGCCATACTGGGTGACGATTCTATGTTGTTTGCCGAGAAGTTAACCTGTTTGCCTCTTCCAGGGACAAATCGCTGAGAAAGCACATAGAGTTTCTGGAGCGACAAGGAATAGCAGGTGTAGGCTATCACAGCCTCCTATTTTCGAAAACAGAAGTGTTACCGATGTTGAGTGGGAATGATGTAGTAGGCAGGTCAGTGCTGTCGCCTTCAAGATAATACATTTCGTCATTCTTTCTACTAGCAGGTAACAAACATAACTCGAAAATTTATGTCATGTAGGGGTGCCGATGCTAAGCCAAAGGACGATGAATGCTTCACAATTAGAACAAACACAAATTCAGAGATTCCCGAAGAGATCAACCGGCTGGCAGAAACACTCGCGAGCACGGTACGTCTCCTTCAATTTTGCAAAGAGCAACAAACTTTTTATGTATCTATGATAAGCTGAGAAGAATGTATATATTGTGGCTGGCAGACGCTGGAGTCAATGCTGCCTGAGTGTGCAGACAGGATGGCGCATACTTTGGATAATGAAAAGCTGGCGGTGATGGCTGATTTAGGGTTTAGGGTTTAGCTCGTCACCAACCGAAACAGTTCATCTGCTCGCTTATATTAGGTTATGTTCTTTTTTCTAGCAAGTGTAACCAGAGAATTATGCAGATAAGATCTTTCCATGATATATGGAAAGGATTAGGAAGTTGTCTTTGGATAGCGACAGAGCGCATACTTTTTCTTTTGAGACGGAACACAACTTGCATTAACCAGAGAGCACAGCCTGACCCTGACCGTTGGCTACAAGATCAGCACAAAAACTGGGGCATCACCCGGCCATACGGCTTGGTGTTCATGTGCCAACTTCGCGCTGTGCGTGGCAAGAGCGTCCCCCACCTTGTTACACGTCATGTCAGATGGCAAAACAAAAGCTAGAAAGATGAAAAATTCAGCAAAATAAAGGATTTCATCTCTGGGAACCTGAAACCATTCAGAGAGCACATTTGAAAAGATTTGCATGCTTCCAGGGTCCAATTAGTACCCAAAACTGTGAAATACTCTTCAACCAGATGAAGCTTTCTTCATCAACGATTTCGAGATGACATATGGGCACTATATTAATGCATCAAAGATAATACAAAATACAGCACACTACTTTTACAACAACATGACATCAAGAGCATCCCAAGGACTCGAGGAAGCATCCCATCTTGCAATTTTTTGGAAAGTAAACAAACTCGATAGCCTGCCAAGTTTTCTCCATGTCAAGTATTCTGTTTATACCCTTTTTTTTTAACGGAGAAAGGCCCCGAATGGCCTGGAAGCTGCATATATTAAATTGGCAGGAACGATGCAGACAGTAAAGCAGCGTCGCAGGCGATCAGCGACAACAATGTAAGCATCCGTTTCCATCTGTCAATGTATGCCGCTTACAAACAGGTCCCATCGAATCGATGCCCGAACACACGTTTCGTCTGCGAGTCTGACCTGACTGTCAGGATCCCGATGGATCTGACAGAAGAGGATCACAAGAAGAGGGGATTTTGAGAGAAATCGGTAGATAAACTAGGAAAATGTAGAACTAAATCTAAGATAAATGCAGGAAATAAAGATAAATTTAGGGTTTTATATTTCTTAATTTCATCACAGGATACAAGGTAGGTTTATATAGACCTAACCAACTACAAGATACCAACATAGATGGAATACCCAATATGCCCTCATAGCTACAACATACTACTACTCCATACCATTAGTAGTCCCTGACATTACTCCACCCTTGAGACCATTGCTCAGCAATGGACAAGTTTCTACAGAAACTTTTATCATTATCAATTATCCTTCAGAATTCATTCACCATGTCAGGAAGGTAGAAATGTAATGAAGATAATATCCATTTCCCAGATCTGAAGATAGTTCTGTGGGAATAGCAGATTCTTTGCATTGTAATACTCATAGACGCCTTGATGATGTACAAATGCAATTCCAGGGTCCCATGTACATACAATACTGCTTAGCGATTCCCAGACTGCAGTGGTTCTTCTTTGCTAAATCAAATTTGCAGGAGAGTCACATATAATTGCAGCAGTATCCCTCAAGTAAGTTGAATTGCGAGTACCAAACTTCACGGCCAGTAGATGTCTCAAAGCATATTCGGTCCCTTTACTCAACCACCAAAGCTCATATAAGGTGAATATGATACATGGATCCTATTGCACTTGTCTTGTCTTCATATGCTTTGCTACAGAGGTGTCTTTAGAATATGGAACTACTTGAACGAGTACAGCTGCTGCATTCATTTCTGTCCATCTCAAATCAAAGGCAACGAAACACATGATAGCAGTAGCAAAAATGGGTGCATTTCTTGCGCCAAGATTCACAGCTAGTATATGTATCATTGCAGACTTATAGACATCTATGCACTGTAATTTTGTAGCATCATCAGCAGTCATAAACCGGACATGGAATGTTGCAGCTCCAGGATCCCAGACATCTCTTCCTTCTTGAACTATTTTCCCAGCACTCAAAACCAATCTCATGTGCACAATAGTAGACAGAGACACTGCAGTCCAACTGAATATGTTACAGTAGCAGACGAGTTGCTTGGCTGGTTCTGAATATCGGTAGTCCAAAATAATTGACAAGCAACAAGACTGTACCCGGAGAAAAACACTCGGAGTAGTGCACCAGGAATGACAGTGTAACAACAACTGAGCCCAGAATTGCTTTGAGCCAACATGTTTCCCAATAAAATTAACAGCTTGAATTTTTTCTGACCACTGCGAAGTAGATTTGGCACTGCAGTTTCTTCGGGCATAATATCCATTTGGTTCAAAATGCCCGGATCCCATAAAAAGTGAATTCCCGGATTCATCAGCCATGATGGCACTCTGTAATTGCACTGTCATGGGACAAAACATTTGGATATGCCAAACTGGATTCTCGCAGCTAGCACACCATTGAGTATTGAGGTCTGAAGAAAACCATCAATATCGATGGTTGGTGTTGAATTCAGATATATGTGTGTATTCCTGGATCCCATCCATTTCTTCTTTCATGAATCACCAATAGACTCGACTGTGGGGGTCTCAATGCATTCTCATCATATTTTTGCTGCTGCTCAAGAGTGTAATCAAAGACATCCAAGATGTAATTCAGACAAGAGCTTCTTTGTGTATTTTCTGGTGCTTTGATGACACACTTGACAAGACGACTTTCATGTTGCTTTTCTTCATACGTCTGCTGCTCAGGAGTAGCCGTGAACACCTGAACGGACTCAAGTGAGCAGCCAGCTGACTCATCATCGGAGACGGCGAACGCTGACTTAGGAACAGCTTGCTCCGGGGGATAATCTACTGGCAGTGTAAAATAGCTATGTTGGGTTCCATCTGCTTGGAACAGACTATGGCGATTGAGATTTTGAAGACCATAACGTTCTGGCATTCCATCAAGATTATGCCCACTCAGATTGGTACATCCAGCTTGCACACACGAACTCTGAATTGCATTTGAATACCTACATCAGTAGTTCTCATACCTAGACGGTGGTGTTGGCATTCCACAGAACACCTTGGGGACAACATAAGCCAGTGTTGGCGCAGTCGTGGTAGCAGTGGTGGCTTGTTGCGTGATGAATCCGTGCTAGTGGACGAACTTGTTGCCTGGGATGGGGACATTGCTGGTGTCGTCGCCCTTGGCGAAGTCAACGGCCAGAGAGGTCGAGTTGGGGGCCGCGGGGAGGAAGGCGTTGCCCTAGTTCTTCATCATACAGGGAACCTCGTGCGCGTGCAGCTCCAATACAGTGCGACCAGTGGATGTGCAGCCTCTGGTCACTTTGCTTGGTTTGGAGTAGAAGAGGTCGACTTGTGGGGTCGAGGTCGAGTCCGTTGCAGTGGGCGAGGGGCGGCGTTGGGGCTTGCAGCGCTTTCGACTGGGAGTGGTCGGGATGGAGTCCAACAGTCTTGAAGAGAGGTCGGTGGCCAGAGGAGCACCGAGTGGACAGCCTAGGAGTGCAGTGGCCGGCCTCCCTGCAGGCAGCGGTGGGGAAAATACAGAGGTGGCTGGAGGAATCGGAGGGGCGGGTGGGACGGTGATACTGGGGGTATGAGAATAGGGAGAAGAGCCCGATGCGGGTGCTCCAACGAGGTTGTAGGAGGTGGAGGACTGGAGGTGGTCGGGTCGGGAGCGGGCGGTGGCCAATTTGGCTCTGCCTTGGTAGGGACAGGGGTAGAAGCCGGGATTGGTGGTTGCTCGAGCGGTGAGAAGCCGTACGCGGGTGCTAGAGGCGGGTAGGGGTAGGGGGCGGCGTAGGGAAAGGCGGGTAGGCCGCTGTAGAAGAAAGGAGGAGGCTGGTGGTAGGTGGCGTCGGAGGAGAAGCGGAAAGGGCGCGGTCGCCATGGTCGCGCGCGTATCAGACAGTGACCGATTTGGAGAAGGGAGGGTGGGGAATCGCTTCGAATCAAATCGGAAGCGAAGAAGAAGAATCCGTCGAGAAAGAAATTTCGGAATCGGTGACGACGACGAGGGAGGGAGGGATGCAGGTCCGATCGACCGAACTGCTGTGATACCAATTTGTCAGGATCCAGATGAATCTGACAGAAGATGATCACAAGAAGAGAGGATTTTGAGAGAAATCGGTAGATAAACTAGAAAAATGTAGAACTAAATCTAAGATAAATACAGGAAATAAAGATAAATTTAGAGTTTTATATTTCTTAATTTCATCGCAGGATACAAGGTAAGTTTATATAGACCTAACCAACTATAAGATACTAGGTTGCGCATAAATTTGCGTGCTAGTCAAACTATACAAAGTTTGATCAAGATTATATAAAATAATATAAATTTGTATAATATAAAATTTATATAATAAGAAAGTATACGCTAAGTCAATTTTAATAATATTATTTTTATATTTTATAAATTTATATTATTTTGTGTAATCTTGGTCAAACTTTGTATAGTTTGACTAACACGCAAAATTATGCGCAACCTAATATGAGATGGAGGGAGTACCAACATAGGTGGCATACTAATATGCACCGACTCAACTTCAAATCAGATATTCCCTCCGTTTTAAAATATAAGGTGTTTTAGGTTTATAAAGAGAATATATCTAAACTAGTTTTAATGTGTAGATTTATTTCAAACCTATATACTAAAAGTAGTCTAGATATATTTGTTTCACAAAGCTAAAATATTATATTTTAAAATGGAGGGAGTAGATCGTATCAGACGCGTCTCTCTGTTTGAGTCACGTCGCTGCAGCGTGTGCTGTCTAATGTCCACGCGGAACGTTTCAAACACAGAAACCCGTTTGGGTCGTAAAGGGCTCCAGTGAGCTCGAGCTTCGAAAGCATTTTTCGCTCTGGAGATGCCCTGAGATAACAGTAACACACAGGCACGGGCACGGGCAGGGGCAGCAACTTGAACTCCATCCTGGTTTCCAGCCATGGCCACCGCCACCTCTCTCTTTCCTACCCGCCTCCCTCACGCCCGCCTCCCTCTCCCTCCACGCCCTCGCCCCACAGGTCCCGTCTTTCGACCTCCTACGCCGCCTTTCCTATTGGTGCCGCATTTCTCTTCTCCCGCTCGATTTTCATCAAGAAAGTTTCTGTTTATTCGTCAGTGACAGAGAATGCTTTTGTCAGGTGGGTTCGGGGCCTCGTTGTCTACGGGGAGGTGGAGGAGGAGGGGGCTTGAGGTGGTGTGCGCCGCTGAGCCGCCCAAGACAGGAAGACAGACGGACTCGGTCCGCAAGGCCGAGATGCGCACCCGGATGAAGAAGGCATATACTAATGCCCAATGGCGGGCGCATCCCTCTCTCACTGCTTAAGTTTTTCCACAAAAACCTCAATTGGTACTGTGAGCCTCGGCGAAATTGGGGAATTGGTGCTTTGAGATAAGCACGTGTTGCTGTGTATGGGGATATTGAATGGTGAGAGGGGCACACTGAGCTTCAAATTAACGGGGTTTAAGAGTTTGTAGAATTTATGTTCATTTCTTTCAATCGAATTGCTTTTCAGAGTTGCATTCTGGTATTCCTCATTCCATCCTAGATGAATTTGATGTAATGCTAACCTATAAATGGATCAAATTTGATTTTATAAAGCCGGTGGTTAATTTGGATATCAAAAGTGAATGCATATCATTATTGGAATATTGCCCACAAAACATACGAAGAAGGGGACAAACGTAACAAGCCACCAGATTTAGTTTCCCTGTAAATCTGATGACATGTAAAATGCTGGTCACAGGTACAAGGACGGTTTCATCTGTACAAACAATCAGTTTTTTAATGCAGCATCTATATCAGAAGCTTTTTTTATATGTGATCAAATGCCCTAAGTTTCCCTAAAAATTGCCCTAAGCTATTTACTCTTCCATTATGTTTTCAAGAGCCCTTGAAAAGCTCAGGAAGAAAGCCGATGCCCAACCTGAAGAAATAGAGAAAATGATTTCTGAGGCATACAAAGCCATCGACAAGACAGTGAAGGTTGGCGTGATGCACAGGATACTGGAGACCATCACAAGTCCAGTCTAGCAAGGAGGAAGAAGGCCACTGAGATACTCCGTGGTTGGTATGTTCCAAATGCTGAACCTGCTGCCGCTGCCTAGTTTCTTGGGGAATCATCCTTGTGAATTTGCAGCAGCTTTCTTTCATCACATCTCGCAAATTTTGGACTGTGAACAAATTCGATAGCCTGCCAAAGCTTTCTCCATGTCAAGTATTCTGTTTATATATTTTGGTACTGGCTAATGTGTTTATATGCTTGCTATGCACTAGAAGCTCTGACACATAATGTGGCCATTGCTTGTCTTACATTCATCTGTTGTAAAACTTCAAACTGCAATATACCTGTTGTATGGTGTATTCAGATATCTTCAGCTAGAGATAATATGTCTCGAAAAGACATATATTCCTTCCCTAATGATGTATTGCTGCAAGCCTGTTACTACAAAGCTTACCATGAGATGATTTTGAGTCTCTTGGTCTTATACCTTTTTCACATCTTTATCAGTATGATCCTAGTGGATCAAACCACTAGGACAGTCTTCAGACTACTCCATGCTTCGCTTGTTTGGTTGTGTTTGCTATGTTCTCTTTGCTCCTCGCGAACACACCAAACTGACCGCTCAGTCTGTTGAGTGTGTCTTCCTCGGATACAGTGATGAGCATAAGGGCTATCGCTGTTGGGACCCTATTGGTCGTCGGATGCGTATCTCTCGTGATGTTACTTTTGATGAGACGCGTTCTTTCTATCCTCGTCCCACCGCTGGTACTTACCCGGTGGAAGATATCTCTTTTCTTCTCTTTCCTGACACACCTCCTTCTACCCCAATTGTGTCTTCTTCAGGATCTCCTCCCCCTGATGTCTCTTCTTCGACACCGTCTTCCTCTGCTCGATCTAGTTCTCTTAGTTCTCCTCGTTCTCCGGAGTCTTCCTCTCCTATTTCCTCTTCTTCATCGTCGTCTCCTGCGTCGTCTTTCTCTGATGATCTTCCCTCTACTCGTCATTAAATCGTCGTCGTGCCCCCAACCGTTACTCTCCTAGTCAAGATGGTCTTTCGTTGCCTCCGAGCCGACTTCTTATCGGGATGTTGAGCATCATCCTGAATGGCAGCTGGCTATGGCTGAGGAGATTGCTGCTTGAGCCGCACTGGGATCTTGTTTCTCCCCTCCTGTTCGTCCTATCACGTGTAAGTGGGTCTATAAGATTAAGACTCGCTCTGATGGATCTCTTGAGCGCTATAAAGCGCGTCTTGTGGCTCGTGGTTTTCAGCAGGAGCATGGTCGTGACTATGATGAGACCTTTGCTCCTGTGGCTCATATGACCACTATGCGTACTCTTCTTGCTGTTGCGTCTGTTCGTCACTGGTCTGTGTCTCAGCTCGATGTTTAGAACGCCTTTCTCAATGGTGAGTTGAGTGAGGAGGTTTATATGCAGCCTCCTCCTGGGTATTCTGTTCCCGAGGGGATGGTTTGTCGTCTTCGGCGTTCTCTTTATGGCCTCAAACAGGCCCCTCGTGCCTGGTTTGAGCGCTTTGCTTCTGTAGTGACTGCTGCTGGTTTCTCCCCTAGTGCTCATGACCCAACGTTGTTTGTTCACACTTCTCCTCGTGGACGCACTCTTCTTCTTCTCTATGTTGATGATATGATCATTACCGGTGATGATCCTGAGTATATCGCCTTTGTTAAGGCTCGTCTTCGTGATCAGTTTCTTATGAATGATCTTGGTCCTCTTCGATACTTTCTTGGGATTGAGGTTTTCTCCACTTCTGATGACTTTTACATCTCTCAGGAAAAGTATATTCAGGATCTTCTTGCTCGTGCTTCTCTTGGGGATGAGCGCACTGTTGAGGCCCCTATGGAGCTTAATGTTAAGCTTCAACTTACTGATGGTGATCCTCTTTCTGATCCGACGCGTTATCGTCATCTTGTTGGGAGTCTTGTTTATCTTGCTGTCACTCGTCCTGACATCTCTTATCCTGTTCATATTCTCGAGTCATTGTTTCGCTCCTACCACTGTTCACTATAGTCATCTTCTCCGTGTTCTTCGTTATCTTCGTGTACGATCACTGTCGCCTTTTTCCTTGTTCCAGCTCCTCCAGCTCCAAAGGTTATTCGAACGCTTATTGGGCGAGTGATCCTTCGGATCGCCGTTCACTTTCTGCTTACTGTGTGTTTCTTGGTGGTTCGTTCATTGCTTGGAAGACGAAGAAAACAGACAGCGGTTTCCCGTTCGAGTGTTGAGGCTGAGTTGCGTGCAATGGCCTTGTTGACTGCTGAGGTGACCTGGTTACGGTGGTTACTTGCGGATTTTGGGGTCTCTATTATCACACCCAGTCTGGTTTTGTCTGACAGTACAGGTGCTATTAGTGTTGCACGTGATCCGATCAAGCATGAGCTTACCAAGCATATTGGTGTTGATGCTTTCTATACACTTGCTTTCGTGTGCTCAGTTGTTGCGCTTCAGTATGTGCCTTCAGATTTACAGTTGGCGGATTTTTTCATGAAGGCACAGACCAGAGCGCAGCATGATTTCTTACTCTCCAAACTCAGTGTTGTGGATCCACCATGAGTTTGAGGGGGGGGGGGGTGTTAGATGTATATATCTGTATATTGTATTTCCCCCATATGTTAGGGGGCTTCCTGCATATTTGCCATGTACCTGTACTATATATTGTGGCCTTTGGCCTCCAGAGAAATATAACTTGTCTATTCCTAACAATAGGCACAGTACATTGTAGATTGTTCCTGCTTGGGTCTTCTTTATTTTGAACATTCACACAATATTGATTGTCAACACATGTCAGTTATCTTAACGGTAGCCACATGAGACTTATTCAATACTGATATACCTAATGCAAAGTATCAAACACATCCAAGCTAACAAAGTATTATTAGTATTAGTGGTAGTGGTGATGGTGGTGGTAGTGGTAGTGGTGATAGTAGTGGTAATAATGATAACAATATCAAGTAGTAATGCAAACAAATCAAATAGGGTACTTCATATTATTATGCTGGGTAGATTGATATCTTTGACCATTCTCTTCCAGATTGTAGCCCTTGTCTTTGCACAAACCAATCAATAAAAACATGGATAGTGCTAGGCGTCCCCCGGACGATGGGGGAGCTCCCATTGTCCTGCTTCCCGTGCTGCCACGTGTCTATTTGCTGCAAAACATCCCGCGTTTGCTACATATGTTTTCGTTTTTGCTTCCGAAGCAAAAAAACGGTTCGTTTCAGAAATAGAACGTCTCGCCGGAGACCTTGTAGCAAATAGTTGACACTGTTGTAGCAAAACCACAAGACGGTTGTAGCAACAAAATTCTTCTAATGTAGCAAAAATCCTACTTCGCCGGAGATATCGCCAGAGAATTTAGCCGGAAGACCTTGTCGAAGAACTTGTAGCAAAAATTTTATGATATTGTAGCAAAACAAAAAAACAGAGATAGAAAAAAAATATAGTTATGCAACAAATCCACAAACGCGACCCGCACTGTCGGGACCGTATGTAGCAACTCCGTCTGCCTTCGATAGCAACACCGTCCGCCGTCGGGTCTGATGCGATGGAGGAGCGCGATAGCTCACAGCCCCGCATCCACGGATCTGATGTGATGGAGGAGTGCGGTGGGGTTGATGGTGTCCGACCTGGAATCTCACAGCTGTGCGACGGTAGCTGAGCATGACCCAACTCGCGGGACTCGCGTGCTAACACACGTGAGGTAGTCTAGACCCAGACGATATCGTCCAGGGATCCTGATCATTTCCCTAAAAACATCCCATGCTCTGTGGGGTCAACTCCAGGAGCAGTAGCATCCTCCAGGTCATCACATGTGAGAGTATGGGACTCCACAGTTTGTTAAGCTTCAACCATCACAGCACTGAAACATCCGGCAAGCTTGACTGACAGCTGATATATGTAACCTTCGATCTAACTGAACATCCACAACTCAAAGAATATGGGATACTCATACAAGTTATCCTCTTGCTGCTTCTGAGTCGAGCTGTGCCGCCAAATGCCGCCTTCTCCGAGGATGAAGCTGATCTAACGGCCTTGCTTGCCTTCAAAGTAGGCCTTTCTAATCACTCAGGTACGTTGAGCTCGTGGAACCAGCAGAACACCGACTTCTGTCGGTGGGAGGGCGTCACCTGCCGCAACACCAGCCAGCCACCGAGGGTCTCTGCGGTAATCCTCCCCTCTAGGCTCTAGGGGCTTAACGGGTACAATATCCCCTGCCATAGGGAACCTCAGTTTCCTCCAGAGCCTCAACCTTTCGTCCAACCAGCTTGGCGGGGAAATCCCGGCGACAATAGGCTTTCTTCACCACCTTGGCTACCTCAACTTAGGTAACAACTCTCTCCATGGTGTGATCCCTGACGAGCTGTGCAATTGTTCTAGCCTTGTGTACATAAGGCTTGACAGTTGACAGCAACCTCTGTTAGCACAGCCCCTGTCCCGAGTACTTTCCGACGACACCGACGAGGAAATTCCGACGAGACGACACGCACGTACCCGCGCCGAGATGCACGTACTGCTAGCCGATCGATTCTTTTGATCTAACTAGTATACTCACACACGCACACGCAAAACAACTTTGATCGCCAAAGGCTCTTGTTGAGCCTTGCTTTCTCTCTTGTATTGCTCAACTCACGGTGTGTTTACAAGCCCACCTTACATGCATATATATATGCTAGAACTCTAGTCTGCGGACTCAAACTACAGCACGACCCGGCAACCTAATCCTAGTGCTACTTGATAACATGCAGCTAAACCGACCTTGAACAAACACATTCGTGTACTGCTAGGAAACAAAAACCTGTACGTATACGGACTCGTATACGTGACACCGTCCCGGACCCAGAGTGCTTATTTTTAACAATCACCCCCTAAGCACGACATGCGCTTCGTTTCGACCTGGATCCCAAATGCGCCAGCTGCTCCTCGCGAGTGTCATCCTCAGCGTTGCTTTCGCCGCTCCAGGTGTTATCCTCCATGTCACCGACTTTATCTTCGTCGGCTTCTCCATGACTTCACATCGACCCTTCTCGTCTGCGTCCTTCTTTTCCGCATCCTTCTTGTCAATATCGTCCATGATCATGCCTTCGGTCTTCACCGGTTCCTTGACGAATACGGATTGATTTTCGTACTTCATCTTCACCAGATAATTTACCGTCCAAAATTCTTTTTTCGGATAGTAGTCCAACACGTCTCGCATGCGTGCTCGTGTCGGTCGTAATTTCCTTGTCTCCAGTTCTATCGGAGTCGGTATGATATACTCTTCTGCGTCTGACAACACGCTTGTTTCTGAACCTTGTGTGCCTCCACGTAGAGCTCCTAGAGCCAACGGCTCTATATGCAGCGTATCCTGCATGCCTATTTCTGAGCCAATTTCTTGACTCACCACCACATCATATGACCCTTTTACTTCTGGACACTCCTTTGCCCCAAGCTCTTCACGTGGATCATCACCTCATGTACTAGCACATGATAAGCTAAACGTAACACCTTCTAGCTCTATTTTTTTCTGACCACGGACTAGCCTTTTCTCCGGACACTTTTTCTTCTGGGAGTATCCCTAGTGCTTCTGGCCTGGTGTCCACGTCTAGAGCATCCCCTAGGCCTTCAATCTCTTCTGGGTCCAAATTTGCTGACAAAGATAAGCTTGATTGATCCATATTTTTTTTATACTCAAGATCCCACGTGATGTGAAAAGATGAATATTCCGGTACCTTGGAGCCCCAATTCCATGATTTATCTTCCTCAAAGACTACGTCGTCCGTGAAAACCACCTTATTGGTATAAGGATTGCACACACGGTATTTCTTCGAGCCTTCATATCATGTCATGATCATTGGATTCCTCTGCTCCGCCACATGCGCCACGCACCCAAAAGTGCGAATATGATCAACCGAGGGCTTCCGTCCGTACCATGTTTCATACGGAGTCATACCAACTTCACTCTCAGTTGGATCCATATTCAGACAAAGCCGTATTGACTGCCTCACCCCAGAAGTTTCCTGGCAAACCTTTACTCTTCATCATCCTCCGTGGCATGGTCAACACGGTTTGATGCAGCTCACCCTCCTGATTAATGCGTACGGCTCTTATCTTCGCCTCCACCTTAAACTCTTCGGCTTCCTTGATCTTCTCAAATGCTTGTTGAGCTTGACCCTTACTTTTTAGCAACACAATCCACATGTATTTACTATGATCATCCACCACAAGCATGAAGAACTTATTGCCGGACGGAGTTGCAGGTGAAATTCCAACGCATAGATCACCATGATTAGATTTTGAAGCTTCACTTGCCTCAAACGTGGCTTCACGCAGAAACGGGGCACCTCATTGCTCATGATCCACACACAGTAGATCGTGATCCACTTGCGCCACAATCTCCGTACCCGTGATGGAGGATCCTCCTCATCCTTCAGCTCAGTTACTTCAAGCATCAGCATCATCGGTCCATCATCATCTCCTTTCTGGGCGATGAGAGCCCTCTCCTTCGACGATTTCTTGCAATCCTTCTTGAAGTGACCGAGCTCGCCGCACTTATGACATCTTACTTTCTTGATGTCAAACTTCCTCCGCGGCGGAGCCTCGTCCTTGTCCTCCCTTGCGATATAATTTTTCGCTGGGCGAGAATCTTCTCTATCACTCCTGCTGCCGGATGCTTTATTGCCCTTCATCTCCTTGGCGAACAACGCTCGAGCCATAAGCATGAGATGCTCATCCACTTTCGCATCGCCATAGGTGATCTTCATCCACTCATCGTGCGCCTTGAACCATCCAAATAGATCATCCATCGTGAGAGTCTTGAGATCAACGCATTGCTCGATCGCCGAGACAACAGGTGAGTAACGCGGCGGCGCCACGTGGAGGAAACGCCTCACAATAGAGATCTCATCCAGCTTCTCGCCGAGTCCGCGAATCCCATTGACCAGTGTAGCAACCCTTGAAGCAAAAGCTGTTGGAGATATGCCCAAGAGGCAATAATAGAGTGGTTATTATCATATCTTCATACTTATGATAAATGTTTACATACCAAGCTATAATTTTATTAACCGGAAACATTAATACTTGTGTGATTTGTAAACATAAAAGAGTCCCTAGTAAAGCCTCTTGTTAAACTAGCTTGTTCGTTAATATATGATCATGGTTTCCTGATCATGAACATAGAGATGTTATTAACAACAGGGTCATATCATTAGGAGAATGATGTGATGGACATACTCCTATAGTTAAGCGTAGCATAAAGATCAAGTCATTTAATATAGTTCATTTGCTATAAGCTTTCTGATACATAGTAACCTAATTCCTTCGACCATGAGATCATGCATATCACCTTTACCGGAAGGATGCTTTGATGACATCAAACACCACATCGTAACAGGGTGGCTATAAAGGTGGCATTGAGTGTTCAGAAAGTATTGGTTGAGACACATGGATCAAGAGTGGGATTTGTCCATCCATATGACGGATAGATATACTCTGGGCCCTCTCAGTGGAATGTCATCCAATTAGCTTGCAAGCATGTGACTGGCTCACAAGGGATCACATACCACGGGAATGAGAAAATAGTACTTATCAGTAACAAGGTTGAACTAGGTATGCAGAGATACCGACGATCATAACCTCGGATAAGTAAAATATCGTGAGACAAAGGGAAATTGGTATCGTATGTAAGTGGTTCATTCGATCGCAAAGTAATCATAGAAATATGTGGGAGCCATATGAATTTCCAGATTCCTCTATTGATTATTGATCGGAGAAGTGTCTCGATCATGTCTGCATAATTCACGAACCGTAGGGAGACACACTTAAGGATTCGATGTTGTTGAGTAGTTATGGAATGATGAGTAAGAGACCGAATGTTGTTCGGAGTCTCGGATGGGATCCATGATATCACGAGGATATCCGGAATGGTCCGGAGAATAAGATTCATATAAGGAAAGTCCTGTTTCGGGGTTGGAGAATGGTTCCGGTGTTTTCAGCAGGAATGTTCTAGAAGGTTCCGGAATGTCCGGCACTCCGGAGGGGAAGGGTACATGAATGTGTCATTGCAAGTTGGAATGATTGCATCATGTACTAGGTGTCATCGCTGTACAAAATAAGGGGTTTAATCAAATTCTAGTTTGAAAAGTCAAACGCCAATTTGAAAAGTCAAACGGCTATTTTGGAAAGTGGAGAAGAAGTGGGAAACCAAGTTGGGGAGGAGTTCCTCCTCCACCGCCGGCCCACTATGGATCCGAGTTGGGGAGGGACTCTCCCTTGGCGGCGCCTCCACCTATATAAGGAGGGGCAGGGCTCCCCTCCTAGACACACAAGTTGCCTCCCTCTAAACCTAAACCCTAGCCACAACCTAGGGATTTCTCCCAAGCCGCCGAGTTAGAGCTGTTGGAGATATGCCCTAGAGGCAATAATAAATGTAGTTATTATTATATCTTTGTGTTTATGATAAATGTTTACATTCATGCTATAATAGTATTAACAAGGAAACATTAATACTTGTGTGATTTGTAAACTTAATTTGAAGTCCCTAGTAAAGCCTCTATATAATACTAGCTTGTTGGTTAATAGATGATTGTGGTTTCCCTATCATGAACATTGAGATGTTGTTAACAACAAGATCATATCGTTAGGAGAATGATATGGTGGACATACTCCTATAGATAAGCGTAGCATAAAGATCAAGTCATTTTAATAGTTCAATTGCTATATGCTTTCTGATACATAGTTATCTAATTCCTTCGACCATGAGATCATGCATATCACCTTTACCGGATGGATGCTTTGATGACATCAAACACCACACCGTAACTAGGTGGCTATAAAGGTGGCATTGAGTGTTCGGAAAGTATTGGTTGAAACACATGGATCAAGAGTGGGATTTGTCCATCCATATGACGGATAGATATACTCTGGGCCCTCTCGGTGAAATGTCATCCAATTAGCTTGCAAGCATGTGACTGGCTCACAAGGGATCACATATCACGGGAACGAGAAAAGAGTACTTATCGATACGAGGTTGAACTAGGTATGCAGAGATACCGACGATCATAACCTCGGATAAGTAAACTATCGTGAGACAAAGAGAAATTGATATCGTATGTAAGTGGTTCATTCGATCACAAAGTAATCGTAGAAATATGTGGGAGCCATATGAATTTCCAGATTCCTCTATTGGTTATTGTTCGGAGAAGTGTCTCGATCATGTCTGCATAATTCACGAACCGTAGGGAGACACACTTAAGGATTCGACGTTGTTTGAGTAGTTATGGAATGATGAGAAAGAGACCGAATGTTGTTCGGAGTCTCGGATGGGATCCAGGATATCACGAGGAGATCCGGAATGGTCCGGATAATAAGATTCATATAAGGAAAGTCCCGTTTCGGAGTTGGGGAATGGTTCCGGTGTTTTCATCGGGAATGTTCTAGAAGGTTCCGGAATGTCCGGCACTCCGGAAGGGGAAGGGTACATGAATGTGTCATTATAAGTTGGAATTATTGCATCATGTACTAGGTGTCATTGCTGTCCAAAATAAGGGTTTATTTAAATCCTAAATTGAAAAGTCAAACGGCTAGTTTGAAAGTCAAACGACAAGTTTTGGAAAGAGGAGGAGAGGTGGAAACCGAGTTGGGGAGGAGTTCCCTCCTCCAACCGGCGGCCCACCTCCAAGCCGAGTTGGGGAGGGACTCCCCTCCCCTTGGCCGCACCTCCCACCTATAAAGGGAGGGGCAGGGCTGCCCCTCCTAGCACACAAGTACCTCTCCTCCAAAACCCTAGATTGGCGCCACCACCTCCTGCTGCTGCCGCCACCTCCCAGGGTTGCCCTAGCCGCCGACTTGGGGTGACCCAAACCCTAGCCGCCGGCTCTAGCACCTCCTCCTTGGTGTGTCTAAAACCTAGATCGCCGAGGATCCCTCTCATACTCCACCATACTCGCTCCGGCTTAAGGCGAAGCCTCTGAGATCTCCCTCTACTTAGGTACCACTGCCGTTGTCTTTCAGGAATCGCGAGAGAGTGCTACAACCTCCACCTTTGCTGGAACAAGGAGAGGAAGGTCTTTGTCGAGTACCGAGCGTGTGACCGATTGCGGGAGCGCTTGAGCACTTGGCGGAAGGATCGTCTACGCGATCTTGAGATCGGAAAGAGTACGACTACATCACCCACGAGAATCCGCTCTCGTTAAACACTTTGGAATCTTCGAGGGTGAGTTATTCCATCAACTCGTTGCTACAATCTAGTAGATAGATCTTGGCTTGTTTGTTTGTATGCGGTAGAATTTTTTTGTTTTCCATGCTACGAAACCCTACAGTGGTATCAGAGCCGTGTCTATATGTAGATCTGTTGCACGAGTAGAACACAATGGTCATTGTGGGCGTTGATGCTTTTATTGTCGATTGCTTCTTGTGTACTTTGCATCTTGCGGGATGTTGGGATGAAGCGGCCCGGGCTAACCTTACATGACATCGTTCATGAGACTTGCTCCACGCTTGACATGCAACTTGTATTGCATAAGTGGCTTTGCGGGTGCCTATTTCTCCCAGCATAGTGGAGATCCAATTTACAATGGGTGATTAACAATATTAGTATCAACGTTGTGGTTCTTGTTTGTAAGTTAGAACGACACTTATTAAAAGCCCCAAACCACGTAAAATATGCAAAGAAAGTAGAGGCGTCTAACTTTGTTTTGCAGGGGTGTGCAGTGATGTGATATGGCCATGATTGTGATTATATTTGATGTATGCAATGTTCCTTATTGTAAGTTGGCAACCGGCAGGAGCCATATGGTTGTCTTTAATTTATGTTAAGACCCGCGTATCTATTCAAAGTAGTTGTAATAGTTGAAGCCAGTGGACGACAACCATGGAGAAGCGTCATTGACCTTGATGCAATGTCGGTGATGATGGAGATCATGTTCGTGCTAGAAGATGGAGATCGGAAGCACAAAGAAGAAAGGCCATATCATATCACATATTATGAATTGCATGTGATGTTAATCCTTTATGCATCTTATATTTCTTAGTAGACGACGGTAGCATTATAAGATGATCCCTCGTGCACATGAATTTCAAGTCAATAAAGTGTTCACCCTTAGTTAGCACCGTTGCTAAAGCTTGCTGTTTCGAAGCACCACGTGATGATCGGGTGTGTTAGATTCCGCAAGTGTATACAACGTGATCAAGCCAGATTTGCTCATGCGGAAACTAAGGTTTGATCTTGACGAGCCTAGCATGTACAGACATGGTCTCGGAACACGGATCACCGAAAGATAAAGCATGAGTCATATAGTAGATATGATGAACATGTCGATTGTTCGCCATTGAAACTATATCAACTCTCGTGATGATCGGTGTTGATGTGGTGGATCTGGTTCGTGTGATCACTAAAACAATGTGAGGGATATTGTTTTGAGTGGGAGTTCACCTAGATTAAACTTTATTATTTATTAGAACTCAATTTGTCATAAACTTAGTCTAAACTATTGCAAATATATTTGTAGATCAATGGCGCCCTACCATCAATTTTAATGCGTTCCTAGAGAAAGAAAAGTTGAAAAACAATGGAAGCAACTTCGGATTGGTTCCGCAATTTGAGGATTGTCCTCACTGGTAATTTGACCTATGTGCTGGATGCATTGGGTGACCCACTGCAGTGATGCTACCGATGAAGTAAAGAATGTTTACCTTGCTCGGAAGAATCGGTACTCCATAGTTCGATGCTATCTTGTATGGTTTAGAATCAGACTTGAAAAGGTTTGAGAATTCAGACCCACATGATATTGTCCGTGATCTCAAATTGATCTTTGAGACTCACGCGGCGATTGAGAGCTATGAGGCTTCTGAAAAGTTCTTTAACTGCAAGATGGAAGAGTGCAGCTCAATCGTGAGCATGTGCTTAAGATGTCCAGCACGCATAAACAAACTTCAAAGCTTGGGTATAGTGATTCCTAATGCTTTGGGGATTTACCGTGTCCTCCAATCACTACCACCAAGTTACAAGAACTTTGTGATGAACTACAACATGCAGAACATGAACAAGCAGTTGCCAGAACTGTTTGCTATGTTAAAGTCTGCAGAAGTGGAGATCAAGAAAGAGCACCAAGTGTTGTTGGTCAATAAGACCACCAAATTCAAGAAAGGCAAGTCTAAGCAGAAGGGACACTTCAAGAAGGGTGGCAAGAAAGTTGCCACACCGACGAAGAAGACCAAGGCTAGACCCAAGCCTGATACTGAGTGCTTTTACTGCAAGGGAGGTCATCCTTTGGAAGCGGAATTGCCCAAAGTACTTGGCGGATTTGAAGAACGGCAACATCAAGAAGAAAGGTATATCTGATATACATGTTATTGATGTGTATCTCACCAGTACTCGTAGTAGTTCCTGGGTATTTGATACTGGTTCGGTTGCTCATATTTGTAACTCGAAACAGGTGTTGTAGAATAAATGGAAGCTAGTGAAGAACGAGCTGACGATGCGCGTGGGAAACGGATCAAAGGTTGATGTGATCGCGGTCGGCACGCTACCCCTTCATCTACCATCGAGATTAGTTTTATACTTAAATAATTGTTATTTGGTGCCTGCGTTAAGCATGAACATTATATCGGGATCTTGTTTATTGCGAGACGGTTACTTGTTTAAATCCGAGAATAATGGTTGTTCGATTTATACGAGTAATATGTTTTATGCACATGCACCTTTGATAGATGGTCTATTCTTATTGAATCTCGATAGTGGAAATACACATATTAATAACATTGAGGCTAAACGTTTGAAATCGAGCGATAACTCGACCTATATGTAACCTTGTTGTCTTGGTCACATTGGAGTGAAGCGTATGAAGAAACTCCATTCGATGGACTTCTTGAATCACTTGATTTTGAATCACTTGAAAGATCTGAAGCATGTCGATGGGTAAAATGACTAAGACTCCATTTTACGGTATGATGGAGCGAGCTACGGACTTGTTGGAAATCATACATACCGATGTGTGTGGTCCAATGAGTGTAGCATCGCGCGGTGGTTATCGTTATGTTCTTACCTTCACGGATGACATGAGTAGATATGGGTATATCTATTTCATGAAACATAAGTCCGAAACTTTCGAGAAGTTTAAGGAATTTCAAAGTGAGGTAGAGAATCAACGTAACAAGAAGATTAAATTTCTACGTTACGATCGTGGAGGTGAATATCTAAATTCTGAGTTTGGCGAGCATTTGAAGAAATACGGAATACTTTCACAATTGACACCGCCGGAACACCACACAGTAATGGTGTGTCTGAACGTCAGTGTCGAACTCTCTTAGATATGGTTCGTTCTATGATGTCACTTACAGATTTACCGCTATCATTTTGGGGTTATGCATTAGAAACAGCGCATTCACTTTAAATAGGGCACCGTCTAAATCCGTTGAAACGACACATTATGAATTATGGTTTGGGAAGAAACCTAAATTGTCGTTCCTTAAAGTTTGGGGATGCGGCCTATGTAAAGAAGTTACAACGGACAAGCTTGAACCCAAAGCGGAAAAATGCGTCTTCATAGGATACCAAGGAAACTATTGGGTATACCTTCTATCATAGATCCGAAGCAAGATCTTCGTTGCTAAGAATGGATCCTTTCTAGAGAAGAATTTCTCTCGAAAGAAGTGACTGGAAGGAAAGTAGAACTTCGGCGAGGTTGTCGAACCTTCTCTCGAAATTGCGAGTAGCGCAGCCGGAAGAAGTTCTGTGGTGCCTGCACCAATTAGAGAGGAAGCTAATGATGATGATCATGAAACTTGATCGAAGTTGCTCTGAGCCTCGCAGTCAACGAGAACTCGTACCACTCCAGTTGGTATGATCCCGTTATGAGTGTCATGTTGGTGGACAACACCGATGACCACAGACATATGAGGAAGCGATGATGAGCCCAGATTCCAATAAATGGCAAGAAGCCATGAAATCCGAGATTGGATCCATGTACGAAAACCAAGTATGGACTTTGGTGGACTTACCGGATGGCGGGAAGGCTGTCGAGACCAAATGGATCTTCAAGAAGAAAACAGATCTTGATGGTAATGTTTGCATCTATAAAGCTCGACTTGTCGCAAAGGGTTTTGACAAATTCAAGGAGTTGACTACGATGAGACTTTCTCACCGATGCGAAGCTAAAGTCTGAGGATTATGTTAATCGCTGCATATTATGATTATGAGATATGGCGGATGGATGTCAAAACAGCATTCCTCAATGGAGACATTGATGAAGAGTTGTATATGATGCAACCCAAAGGTTTTGTCGATCCTAAAGATGCTAACAAGGTATGCAAACTTCAACGGTCCATCTATGGATTGAAGCAAGCATCCGAAGTTGGCATCAACGTTTTGATAAGGTAATCAAAAGTTTTGGTTTTATACAAACTTATGGAGAAGCTTGTATTTATAAGAAATTGAGTGGGAGCTCTGTAGCATTCTTAATACTATATGTGGATGATATATTGTTGATTGGGAATGATGTAGACCTTCTTAATAGTGTCAAGGAATATTTGAATAATAGTTTTTCAATGAAGGATCTTGGCGAAGCAACTTACATATTAGGCATAAAGATTTATAGAGATAGATCGAACGCCAAATATCATTGTCACAAAGTACATATTTGGACAAAGTTCTAAAGAGGTTTGGAATGGAAGATAGCAAGAAAGGGTTGTTGCCCATGTTGCTTGTCGACCTTGAGTAAAAATCAAAGTCCGACATCGGCGAAGATAGAGAAAGGATGAGTAAGACTCCTATGCCTCAGCCATAGGATCTCTAATGTATGCCATGCTATGTACTAGACCCGACATCGCATATGCTGTTAGTCTAACTAGCGAGATATCAAAGTGATCGAGTGGATCATTGGACAATGATCAAAAACATCCTTAAGTACTTGAGAAGAACTAAGGATATGGTTCTTTCTTATGGAGGTGATGAACATTTCGTTGTTAATGGTTACACCGATGCTAGTTGGAACACCGATCCGGATGATTCTAAATCACAATGGATACTATTTAGTTTGAATGGTGCAACAATTAGCTGGAGGAGTGCAAAGCAAAGCGTTGTGGCGAGATCTTCAACTGAATCGGAATACATGGCTGCTTGAGGCTTCAAGAAGCGATATGGATGAAAGAGTTCATTACAGAGCTGGGTGTGGTTCCTAGTCTGCTGGACCCAATGTCTATCTTTGTGATAACATGGGCGCCATAGCCAATGCGCAAGAACCAAGGTCACACAAGCTGAAGCATATCAAGCTACGTTTTCACGCTATTCGAGAACATATCCAAGATGGGGATATAAAGATTTGCAAAGTACACACAGATCTGAATGTGGCGGATCCGTTGACTAAACCTCTCCCGAGGGCAAAACATGACCAGCACCAAACTGCCATGGGTGTTCGGTATATTACCATGTAATCTAGATTAGATGACTCTAGTGCAAGTGGGAGACTGTTGGAGATATGCCCTAGAGGCAATAATAAATGTAGTTATTATTATATCTTTGTGTTTATGATAAATGTTTACATTCATGCTATAATAGTATTAACAAGGAAACATTAATACTTGTGTGATTTGTAAACTTAATTTGAAGTCCCTAGTAAAGCCTCTATATAGTACTAGCTTGTTGGTTAATAGATGATTGTGGTTTCCCTATCATGAACATTGAGATGTTGTTAACAACAAGATCATATCGTTAGGAGAATGATATGGTGGACATACTCCTATAGATAAGCGTAGAATAAAGAACAAGTCATTTTAATAGTTCAATTGCTATATGCTTTCTGATACATAGTTATCTAATTACTTCGACCATGAGATCATGCATATCACCTTTACCGGATGGATGCTTTGATGACATCAAACACCACACCGTAACTGGGTGGCTATAAAGGTGGCATTGAGTGTTCGGAAAGTATTGGTTGAAACACATGGATCAAGAGTGGGATTTGTCCATCCATATGACGGATAGATATACTCTGGGCCCTCTCGGTGAAATGTCATCCAATTAGCTTGCAAGCATGTGACTGGCTCACAAGGGATCACATTTCACGGAGCGAAAAGAGTACTTATCGATGAGGTTGAACTAGGTATGCGGAGATACGCGATCATAACCTCGGATAAGTAAACTATCGTGAGACAAAGAGAAATTGATATCGTATGTAAGTGGTTCATTCGATCACAAAGTAATCGTGAGAAATATGTAGAGCCATATGAATTTCCAGATTCCTCTATTGGTTATTGTTCGGAGAAGTGTCTCGATCATGTCTGCATAATTCACGAACCGTAGGGAGACACACTTAAGGATTCGACGTTGTTTGAGTAGTTATGGAATGATGAGAAAGAGACCGAATGTTGTTCGAGTCTCGAATGGGATCCGGATATCACGAGGAGATCCGGAATGGTCCGGAGAATAAGATTCATATAAGGAAAGTCCCGTTTCGGAGTTGGGGAATGGTTCCGGTGTTTTCATCGGGAATGTTCTAGAAGGTTCCGGAATGTCCGGCACTCCGGAAGGGGAAGGGTACATGAATGTGTCATTATAAGTTGGAATGATTGCATCATGTACTAGGTGTCATTGCTGTCCAAAATAAAGGGTTTATTTAAATCCTAAATTGAAAAGTCAAACGGCTAGTTTGAAAGTCAAACGGCAAGTTTTGGAAAGAGGAGGAGAGGTGGAAACCGAGTTGGGGAGGAGTTCCCTCCTCCAACCGGCGGCCCACCTCCAAGCCGAGTTGGGGAGGGACTCCCCTCCCCTTGGCCGCACCTCCCACCTATAAAGGGAGGGGCAGGGCTGCCCCTCCTAGCACACAAGTACCTCTCCTCCAAAACCCTAGATTGGCGCCACCACCTCCTGCTGCCGCCACCTCCCAGGGTTGCCCTAGCCGCCGACTTGGGGTGCCCCAAACCCTAGCCGCCGGCTCTAGCACCTCCTCCTTGGTGTGTCTAAAACCTAGATCGCCGAGGATCCCTCTCATACTCCACCATACTCGCTCCGGCTTAAGGCGAAGCCCTGCGAGATCTCCCCTCTACTTCCGGTACCACCTATATAAGGAGGGGCAGGGCTCCCCTCCTAGACACACAAGTTGCCTCCCTCTAAACCTAAACCCTAGCCACAGCCTAGGGATTTCTCCCAAGCCGCCGAGTTAGAGCTTCTAATTGCCCTAGCCGCTGGTTTAGCCCCTTCTAATTGGTGTGTCTAAACCCTAGATCACCAAGGCTCTCTCATAGTCCACCATACTCGCTCCGGCTTAAGGCGAAGCCCTGCGAGATCTCCCTCTACTTCCAGCACGTCGTCGTCTTGGGAATCGCGAGAGAGTGCTACAACCTCCGCTTTCTGGAACAAGGGAGAGGAAGGTCTTCATCAATCGAACGTGTGACCGATTGCGGAAGCGCTTAGGAGCAGTCTTGGAAGGATCGTCTGTGATCTTGAGATCGGCAAATCGACTACATCACCCACGAGAATCGGCTCTCGTTAAACGCTTTGGAATCTTCGAGGGTGAATTCCCCTATCGACTCGTTGCTACAATCTAGTAGATAGATCTTGGCTTGTTTGTTTGCATGCGGTAGAAAATTTTTGTTTTCCATGCTACGAACCCCTACAGTGGTATCAGAGCCGTGTCTATATGTAGATCTGTTGCACGAGTAGAACACAATGGTCATTGTGGGCGTTGATGCTTTTGTTGTCGATTGCTTCTTGTGTACTTTGCATCTTGCGGGATGGTGGGATGAAGCGGCCCGGGCTAACCTTACATGACATCGTTCATGAGACTTGCTCCACGCTTGACATGCAACTTGTATTGCATAAGTGGCTTTGTGGGTGCCTGTTTCTCCCAACATAGTTAAGATTCAATTTACAACGGGTGATTGACAATACTAGTATCAATGTTGTGGTTCTTGTTCGTAAGTTAGAGCGACACTTATTGAAAGCCCCAAACCACGTAAAATATGCAAAGAAAATTAGAGGCGTCTAACTTTGTTTTGCAGGTGTCTTGTGATGTGATATGGCCATGATTGTGATTATATATGATGTATGCAATGTTCCTTATTGTAAGTTGGCAACGGCGGGAAGCCATATGGTTGTCTTTAAATTCTGTTAAGACCCGCTTGCTGCTCAAAGTAGTTGTAATAGTTGAAGCTGGTGGACGACAACCATGGAGCGGCGTCATTGACCTTGATGCAATGCCGGTGATGATGGAGATCATGTTCGTGCTTGAAGATGGAGATCGGAAGCACAAGAAGAAAGGCCATATCATATCACATATTATGAATTGCATGTGATGTTAATCCTTTTATGCATCTTGTATTGCTTAGTTAACGACGGTAGCATTATAAGATGATCCCTCAAAGCACACAATTTCAAGTTTTAAAGTGTTCATCATTAGTAAGCACAGTTGCTAAAGCTCAGTGTTTCGAAGCACCACGAGATGATCGGGTGTGTTAGATTCTGAGTGTATACAACATGAGCAAGCCAGATTTGCTCATGCGGAAGCTAAGGTTGATCTTGACGAGCCTAGCATGTCGGACATGGTCTCGAACACGAATCACCGAAAGGTAAAGCATGAGTCATATAGTAGATATGATGAACATGTTGATTGTTAGCCATTGAAGCTACATCAACTCTCATGATGATCGGTTTTGATGTGGTGGATTTGGTTATGTGATCACTAAAACATTGTGAGGGATTTTGTTTTGTTTGGTAGTTCAACGGCAATATGATTAAAGTTGAACACTATTTATCATAAATTAAATCAAAGTGATTTTGCATAGTTGTTGTAGTCATTGGCATCAGTTTACCACCTTGCGCTTAGTTTTAATTGAGATGATAGAACTATAGAATTCTGGTTAGTTACTTTCTGAATGGTATCGTATTGTTTTGAAGTGTTAATCTAAAGTTTAAAAGTCCTATTGCAAACTTTCGAGTTCGGTTACTCCATGAAGTTTAATAATTAGTATTAAATCAAGAGTGACAATTCCAAGTGTTAGTGTATGAGTATCATGTTTGTCTCCATGATTCTTGATATTCAAATGATTGTCTTAATATCAAGGTTATCTAGGATCTGAAAGAGTTGTTTGAAACCATGATGTGTGGAAGATATTGTGATATCTGAAACAAAGTTTTAGTTGCAACATGATAGAGTATAATATGGCAAAAGTCATGTTCTCGTATTTGATGAGAATTTGCAAAAGGTTGAAGACACTAGTTGTCCTAATCCTCCAAAATGTTTTGAGAGCAACATTATACTCGCGATTCACCGTTATAAGCTAAAGTAGCTTGATCATGGATAATTCCATGATAAGGGTGAATATTTGATGTAGGTAAAGTGTTTACTACACCAATAGATTACTAAAGAAAGGAATTTGAAAGAACACCAAACATTTGATGATGGTGATCTACTTCAAAGTGCAAGTCCAAAGACATTGGTATTTAATTATACACGCTTTGGACTATGTGTCATATGTATGACTCCTGTTGATGTTGATAGATTCTTTCAAACAGAAAATAAATCTTGAAAGAGAATCTCATAAATATATGGCAGAAAAGAAAAGACTAGAATTGTTCAGTTTAAGTATATAGATGATATACATGTTATGGCTATATTCTTTGCTTATTAAACAATGTGGTTCTTAAGTATTTGATACTGAATTTGTTGGTGTGAATCGTCATACGAAACAACACAATTCATGAACTACAATGGCCTAAGTAACTAGCAAAAGAATATGTGATGATGTTCATCGAGAACAAATAAAGGGTTATTGTGTTGCTCGTTAAACATCAAAGCTTGCCTTCAAGATTTGTTTTATCAGGTATTATGAGAATAAAAGGGTTGTTCAAATAATTGCCGTAATCCATAAAAGATGGATGATTCACAAATCTCGTTGGAGAAATCACATCCATAAAACTAGTGCTAAAAATGTCGAAAGACAAATTGATTGAAAGATCACTTAGGAAGTGACATCGCCGTTTAAATTATATTGGAAAGAAAACATGAAGAAACTCCATGTGGATGGAATTTTGGAGTCTTTTGATTTTGATCACATGGCTTGTGAAACTTTCCTAGAGATAATTAAAACTTCGTTCATAGGCCAAAAGGGAACGAATGACTAGCTTATTGGAACTTGTACATATTGTTGTATGAAATCCATTATATGTAGTCAAGAGCGATAGATTTCAACTTCATATGCTTTCTCCGAAAATTTGAGTGAATATATGAATATTTACTTAATAAGGATGAAGTATGAAACATTTGAAAAAGTTCAAAGTATTTCAAGATGAAGTGCAAAATCATTGTAATAAGAATATAAATAGTTTATGATAAAGATCATAAAGGAAGATATTTGAGTTACAAGTTTAGCATAATACCTAAGATTTAAGGAATCGTTACAGGATTTTCATTTCCCGAAACACCATAAGAGTATGGAGCGTTCGAGATATGTAATTAAAACCTTGTTTGACATGGTAAGATCAAAAGTGTAATTCATAGAACTGCCATTATATTTTAAAGATTAAAAGCTTTAGAGACTACCGTTTTCCACTGAAAAGAGCTCCATCATAATCCGCTGAAATGACACCATATAAAGTTATGGTTTGGGATAAAACCCAAGTAGTCCTTTCTTAAACATTGGTATGCTATGCATAAGAAAGATGTTTGCAACCAAAGTCGGATAAACCTATCTTTGTATTACTGTTAAGTGTTCCTCCATAAACACCGGAGACAAAAGTGTTTGTCGCTTAGAACGTCAAGTTTCTTTGAGAAGGAATTTTTTGTGAAAAGATAAGTGGGAGGACAATAGAACTTTGATAAGGTTAAAGGAACCTTAGCTATATGTGCAGAGTTGCGCAGCGCCGAAAAGTGTTCCGGAGGCAGCAATAATGCTCATGGCTCACGTGCCTCAAAGGTTGTGGTCACGGAGATCTAAGTTCCTATTAAAACAAGTAGGTTGGGTAAACAATCAAATACCAAGATTTGGGAGTTAAATCATTATTTGACAATAATGATCTGACTACATGCAAAGAAGGGACGATGGGCCCTGACTCCGTCAAATGGCTTGAAGCCATAAAATCCGTGATAGTTTCATACACGAGAAATCAAGTTTTGAACTTGAAGGACCCTCGAGAAAGGTGTAAGACCTTACAGTTGTGTTTGGATCTATAAAGAAGTAGACATGGATGTTTCACATCTATGAAATATTCGACATGTTGGGAAAGAGTTCACAAAAATGTTCAAAGGTTGACTATGACAAGATTTTGATCTTTCATAGCGATATTTAGTCTAGACGGATTAATGTAGCAACCACTACATATAATTTTTGTTATGTGGTAGTTGAATAAACAAAACAAATTCTTCTAATAGAAGGGTTACCTAGGACGTGTGCATGACACGGTCCAAAGGGTTTTGTTAATTCAAAGGATGCTAAATGCATATGCAAACTTCAATGGTTGAAGTAAGCATAGCGGAGTTGGAATCTTCACTATGATGAAACTGTTAAAAGAGTTTAATTTCATCGGAGACAATGAAGATGCTTGCATTTGCAAGAAATTAAGTGGGAGCGCTAAGACATATTTCTAATACATTATGTGGAGGACATATTGTTGATTAGAAATGATGTATCTTTTATTAACACATATTAAGAATTTCATCATGATGAAAGACTTAGGCAAAACCCAAATATTTGGCATCAATAGACGCTAATATGGTTGTGCCGAAAGTACATAGATGATGTATTGAATGAGTTCAATATAGAAACTACAAGAAAGGTTCTTGTCACACAGAAAGGATTGAATGAGTTCAATATTGATGATATATTCAAGTGTATTGACACTTGGTAAGTGAAACAAAGATTCAAGTATAGATTGATACTTGATGTATGAAATCAAAAAGAGTATTTATATCAATCATACTGTGATATGTACAAATCCAGATATGTCCTATGCTCTAAATGTTATGAGCATATACCAGAATGATTCATAAGATGATCATTGGACGATAGTAAGGATATTCTTATGATCTTTTGGAAGAACTAAGAGTATATTATTTGTAGAAGTGACAAATAGATGGTTAGTTCATTGTAAAAGTACTATATTGATACTAGTTTTGTCACAGAGTACAAATTAAGTTTATCTCAATCTAAACTAAGGGTGGCACAATATAATGGAAAGTAAGTTCCATAATGGATTTGGATGAGTTCCAAAGTTAAGACATTGTGACAGATACTACAACAAAAGGCTAAGTATATGACTGTTATAATAGCAGCTAAAGAGGGTATTTGTGTCAAGTAGTTTGTTGTCAAACTAGGTGTAGTTCACAGCGGGATAATACTATGGAGATATATTATACGACAATATTATCAACATGTTTTAACCCCAAAGAACTAAAGGTCTCACCGAAGGATCAAAATTATATAAAGCCATCTCATTAGAGAATGAGTGATGCGTAGAGACGCAAAGACATGCAATTACACATGGACCTAGAAGTGTCAGATCCGGAGATCAGTTGACCACTAGCAATCGTGTACATACAACACCAGAAAGCCATAGGTGTTGAATACACAAAGGTTTGAAACTAGATTATTGACTCTAGTGCAAGTCGGAGACTGTTGGAGATATGCCCAAGAGGCAATAATAAAGTGGTTATTATCATATCTTCATACTTATGATAAATGTTTACATACCATGCTATAATTGTATTAACCGGAAACATTAATACTTGTGTGATTTGTAAACATAAAAGAGTCCCTAGTAAAGCCTCTTGTTAAACTAGCTTGTTGGTTAATATATGATCATGGTTTCCTGATCATGAACATAGAGATGTTATTAACAACATGGTCATATCATTAGGAGAATGATGTGATGGACATACTCCTATAGTTAAGCGTAGCATAAAGATCAAGTCATTTAATATAGTTCATTTGCTATAAGCTTTCTGATACATAGTAACCTAATTCCTTCGACCATGAGATCATGCATATCACCTTTACTGGAAGGATGCTTTGATGACATCAAACACCACACCGTAAGGTGGCTATAAAGGTGGCATTGAGTGTTCGGAAAGTATTGGTTGAGACACATGGATCAAGAGTGGGATTTGTCCATCCATATGATGGATAGATATACTCTGGGCCCTCTCGGTGGAATGTCATCCAATTAGCTTGCAAGCATGTGACTGGCTCACAAGGGATCACATACCACGAACAAGAAAAGAGTACTTATCGAGAACAAGGTTGAACTAGGTATGCGGAGATACAAGCGATCATAACCTCGGATAAGTAAAATATCGTGAGACAAAGGGAAATTGGTATCGTATGTAAGTGGTTCATTCGATCGCAAAGTAATCGTAGAAATATGTGGGAGCCATATGAATTTCCAGATTCCTCTATTGGTTATTGATCGGAGAAGTGTCTCGATCATGTCCGCATAATTCACGAACCGTAGGAGACACACTTAAGGATACGATGTTGTAGAGTAGTTATGGAATGATGACTAAGAGACCGAATGTTGTTGAGTCTCGGATGGGATCCGGGATATCACGAGGAGATCCGGAATGGTCTGGAGAATAAGATTCATATAAGGAAAGTCCTGTTTTGGGGTTGGAGAATGGTTCCGGTGTTTTCAGCAGGAATGTTCTAGAAGGTTCCGGAATGTCCGGCACTCCGGAGGAAGGTACATGAATGTGTCATTGCAAGTTGGAATGATTGCATCATGTACTAGGTGTCATCGCTGTACAAAATAAAGGCTTTAATCAATTCCTAGTTTGAATAGTCACTCGCCAATTTAAAAAGTCTAACGGCTATTTTGGAAAGTTGACAAGAAGTGGGAAGCGAGTTGGGAGGAGTTCCTCCTCCACCGACCCACTAGGGATCCGAGTTGGGGAGGGACTCTCTCCCTTGGCCGGCGCCTCCTCCACCTATATAAGGAGGGCGGGGCTCCTCCTAGACACACAAGTTGCCTCCTCTAAACCTAAACCCTAGCCACGCCTGAGGATTTCTCCCAAGCCATGAGTTAGAGCTTCTAATTGCCCTAGCCGCTGGTTTAGCCCTTCTAATTGGTGTGTCTAAACCCTAGATCACCAAGGCTCTCTCATAGTCCACCATACTCGCTCTGGCTTAAGAAGCCTGCGAGATCTCCCTCTACTTCGGTACCACGCCGTCGTCTTTGGGAATCGCGAGGAGAGTGCTACAACCTCCATTTTCTGCTGGAACTAGGGAGAGGAAGGTCTTCATCGAGTACCGAGCGTGTGACCGATTTGGAAGCGCTGCCGAGCATAGCGTCGGAAGGATCGTCTACGCAATCTTGAGATCGGCAAGAGTACGACTACATCACCCACGAGAATCTGCTCTCGTTAAATGCTTTGGAATCTTCGAGGGTGAGTTCCCCTATCGACTCGTTGCTACAATCTAGTAGATAGATCTTGGCTTGTTTGTTTGCATGCGGTAGAATTTTTTTGTTTTCCATGCTACGAACCCCTACAAAAACTTCTAGCGTCTCATCTTCTCCCATCTCCAGATTCTCGTACTTCTTCTGCAAGGTTTGCAGGGTCGCCTCGCGGACGCGCTCGTGCCCAAGATTTAGCGTCTTGAGCGTATCCCACACCTCCTTTGCAGATTTCTTCGAGATGAGGTGTTTCATCAGATCCGTCGGCACCACCGAGCAGATGGCCGTGAGTGCTAGTCGGTCTAGGTGGTACTTCGACGCGCCCTTCTTAAACTCGTCGCCACCTGGATCGACAGCCTCCCAGAGTCTGGCGCCTTCTAACGCCCACTCCATCTGGACCGTCCAGACCGTGTAGTTGTCGCGGTTGTACCGCGGATACTGCATCGACACCGGTGCACCCATAGCCGCACCAGAATACTCGCCCACCTCCTTCGTCATGATCTCCCGTTACTAGGAGATCCTCCACGAGGCTCTGATACCAATTGTTAGCACAGCCCCTGCCGCCGAGTACTTTCCGACGACACCGACGAGGAAATTCCAACGAGACGACACGCACGTATCCGATAACTTCCGCCGAGATGCACGTACTGCTAGCCGATCGATTCTTTTGATCTAACTAGTATACTCACGCACGCACACGCAAAACAACTTTGATCGCCAAAGGCTCTTGTCGAGCCTTGCTTTCTCTCTTGTATTGCTCAACTCACGGTGTGTTTACAAGCCCACGTTACATGCATATATATATATATACTAGAACTCTAGTCTGCGGACTCAAACTACAGCACGACCCGGCAACCTAATCCTAGTGCTACTCGATAACATGCAGCTGAACCGGCCTTGAACAAACACATCCGTGTACTGCTAGGAAACAGAAACCTGTACGTATACGGACTCATATACGCGACACCGTCTCGGACCCAGAATGCTTATTCCTAACAACCTCATCACTGGCAGCATCCCTGTAAACTTTGGAGCCATGTCAAAGCTTGAATCCATCTCCCTCTACCTGAATAACTTGACGGGACCGATCCCGCCATCTTTCGGGAACCTGTCGGCCCTCCGAGTTGTCTTTCTCTACAAAAACAACCTTGAGGGCGCCATACCGGAGGGTATCACGCGGCTGCGCAACCTCCAGGTTGTCATTCTCTCCATAAACAGCTCGTCTGGCAAGCTTCCAGCTCAGTTCTTCAACATATCCTCATTGTACAACCTTGCGGTGACAGTGAACTTGCTGCATGGGAGCATCCCTGTGGACATAGGGGCCACTGCACCCAATCTCCGGTACCTTCTCTTAGGCGATAACTTTTTCTCTGGACCGATTCCCTCTTCAGTTTCCAACTGCAGCAAAATGGAAGGGTTAAGCCTAACGACCAACGAGTTCTCCAGTCGAATCCCTTTTGAAATTGGCAGGCTTTGCCCTTACTACCTGGAGCTGGCGGAGAACTATTTTGTAGCCGGGGATGCCAAGGACTGGGAGTTCATGACCTTCTTGACAAACTGTAGTCGTTTGATGTCAATTGATCTGAGCATTAATAGACTAGGAGGGATCCTTCCGAGCTCGATAGCAAAGCTGTCCACTACTATCCAGATGATAAGCCTATTCGGGAACAACTTTACGGGGCGTATCCCGCCGGGCATCGGGAACCTGCCCAGGCTCACCAGCCTCATGCTGCAGAAGAACCTTCTCACCGGCACCATTCCTTCAGAGATTGGGAGGTTGCAGCAACTGCAAACGCTAGGCCTGTCTGAGAATTCTCTCTCTGGGCCGATACCATCCTCCCTTGGCAACCTCACACTGCTCTAGAAGCTTCACCTGGGTAACAATAGGCTACAAGAGACTATCCCGGTGAGCCTTGGTGGTCTGAAAGAACTCGCTCTCCTATATCTAGCATCTAATTCTCTGACCGGACCTGTCCCTAGAGAAATCTTTGGCCTCTCCTCGTTAGCAATTGCACTGGAACTATCAAGCAATCAGCTATCGGGATCCCTGCCTCCGGAAGTCGGTAGCTTGAAGAACCTCCAGTATCTTGGCCTCTCCCTGAATAACTTTTCAGGAGAGTTGCCAGAAGAGATAGGCAATTGCGAGATCATGGAGACACTGGCCACGGACAGCAACTTCTTCGGTGGGAGCATTCCTCCATCCTTTGGTAACTTGAAGGGCCTTCAAGGACTCAACCTCAGGAGCAACAATCTGTCCGGACCCATTCCCGATGAACTCGGACAGATCTCTGTTCTGGAAGAACTGTGCCTGGCCTGGAACAACTTGTCCGGTGGTATTCCGGCGCTTCTAGGGAACCTGAGCTCGTTGGTGAAGCTCGACCTGTCTCACAACCGCCTCGATGGCCCGGTTCCCACGAACGGGATGTTTGCAAACATAAGCGCCTTCTCTGTGGCCGGAAACAATGACCTATGCGGTGGCATGCCGGAGTTCCGTTTGCGTCCGTGTCCTGCCACTGCCAGGCATGTCAAACACAGGAGGCCACAGCGGTTGTTGCTTCAAATACTGATCCCTGTAGGACTTGTCTCATTGCTCATCTCTTTAGCTCTCTACACCTTTTCTTCCAAGACAAGGTCAACAAGTAAGAATCAAGCAGAAGCATCGTTTCTTGACAACTATCCCAGGGTTTCCTATGCTGAACTGGCGAAAGCCACTGGCGGCTTCCCGCCTTCCAACCTGATCGGAGAGGGGAAGTATGGCTCCGTGTATAGAGGGGCACTGCCTCAGACCAGCAAGGATTCAGGCAGCGAGGAATTGGATGTTGCTGTCAAGGTGTTTCAGCTTCATCAGTCTGGCTCGTCCAAGAGCTTCCTCGCAGAGTGCGACGCGCTGCGAAGGGTGCGCCACCGGAATGTGGTCGGTATCCTAACCTGCTGCTCCAGCACCACCGAGGCGATGAGTTCAAGGCTCTGGTGTTCAAGTTCATGCCTCGGTACAGCCTCGACCGGTGGTTGCATCATGAAGGCTTTGATAGGCTAAGCCTGAATATTGCCGTCGACGTGGCCAGCGCTCTGTGCTACTTCCACAATGACTGCCAGCCGCCTGTTGTCCACTGCGACCTGAAACCGAGCAACATCCTCCTTGACGAAGAGTTCACCGCTCGCATCGGCGATTTCGGCCTCGCAAAGGTCGTCTCCGACTTAGCATTAGCAGCTCCACCAGATGGTTCTGGCCAGAATTCTGCAAGCTCTCTTGGTATCAGGGGAACTGTTGGATATGTCGCACCTGGTAAGCGCACAAACATAACCTGCGTTCTTTTATAAAACAGCGCTCTGGTTCTTTAACTGTTGGAAAAATCTAAGCCGCGGCGCCGCACCGAAGCACCCGCGTGCGGCGGCCCATAATCTGGCAACTAGTAATATGCTAATTAGGACCAATAAATTTTGATGTCTCGCACATGCTTCTGGCAACTTGCACCCTTCCGTGCGCGTGCAGCGAACCCGGCAGTTTAGAATAATTAATCTGACAACTTTTTTTTTTGGCAGAAAAATTAATCTGGCAACTTTTTTTTCGAAAAAATTAATCTGGCAACTAACCTAGCGTAATTAGGATTGTATCAGCAACGATTGAACATCAATTAGGAAATATATTTAAAATGGCAATCAGTATTTTGGTAATTATTTCTGGCAATTAGGCCTAATTAATATGGCAATTAGGCATAATTAATATGGCAATTAGGCGCCGCACGACGCGACTAATATACGGCGCCGCGCGTTAGCAGAGTCCTTAACTGTTTTCCCATCTTTCTTCAGAGTATGGAGTCGGCGGTGAGGTCTCAACCTCCGGTGATGTTTACAGCTTCGGGATCGTGCTCATTGAAATGATCATTGGGAAGGCTCCAACCGACGAGATGTTAAACTGAGCTGAGCTGCGAGCCCTCAGAGACGCTTATCTTAGTAGTGTTCACTGAGGCAGAGAAATAGGTCTGAAGAAATGGCTTGTGCAGTTAAACTCTTTCCATGATATATTTGAAGGATCGCTAGCTTAAGAACCTGTATTTTGGAGAGCGACAGAGCGCATACTTCTTTTGAGATGGAACAAAACTTGCATTAACCAGAAGTCTAGAAAGCGCAGCGTAATCACTGGCTACAACTTTAGAGTTCGCATGTTCCTTTTATTCCACTGGTTGATTCATGTTTCAACTTTATGTGGTCCATGATTTATAATACTGTTGGACAACTATCTCTCTAAATAAAAGGTTGTGTGCATCAACCGATGCAGAGGCCGGGATTACTTCCCTTTTTCGAAAAAAAAATCACTGGCTACAAAGAGCGCACCCCACTTGTGATACCAATAATGCTTGTGACACTGCTATCAACCAGATGAAGCTTTCTTTGTCAACAATTTCGATACGAGATATGGGCACTATTGCATCAAGATGATATATAATACAGCACACTACTACAACAAAATGACGTCGAGGGCATCTCAAGGACTGACTCAAGGAAAGCACAAATGGAAAATCTTCGTACTGATTTACTTGTGTGGAAGCTTCGGAACCAAAGCAGTTGTCAACGTTTATACATGGCAGCACATATAAGGATCATCTATCTTAGATCTAATAACCTGCTAGGCACTAAAAGGAGACAAAATTTGCAGGTTAGAATCTCAAGCCTGAGAAATTGTCCTATAAACTAGGTCATGGTTTCATAAGAGTATATAGCTATACGTAGCTGTGCAGAAGAATCTGGCTGTGCCAGCTCTAACGCTTCAATTGATTTATCACATTCTTGAATCTCTAATGAGGGGTGCTGATGCCAGCTCTTCCTTACGCCTGACCCCTTCCAGGATTGAGAGATCATCATGCAACGTGAACGGTGCACTGAAAACAGAGTTGCAGACATTTGGTTAGGAGAGAAGTATTTATGAAATAAAAATGGTAGTTAGCAGGGACATACCCATCGAATTCGAAACGGGCAAACTTTGAGTCTTCTGAAATCTCGATTTCCACTCTTGCTTTTCTAGATGTCTGTTTAAAGATAAATGATATCAATTACACTTGTACAGATTTCTTTTGCTCGCCCCTTTCTGTAAGACGGCATTTAATGCCATTGCATATCTAAGTGAAAGACATTCCTAGCATGGCAGAGGAATACCGTACTAACTTAAGTCACTACTCAATAGTACGTAATGTAATCTACATTGCTACTTTAGCTTGGCAGTCATAAACATTGGAATGCTGATTGAATAACAAAAACAACATCTAAACCAAGCCATCTGAGAAACCCAAGTTAATAAAACTTACAAGGGCAATCTAAATGCAGCCAAATGTTACAGCTTAGTTGCAGTGACTGGATTAAGCATCACCCATGGTTGCAGAGTAAGAAAAAAAATACCTTGACCAATACAAATGGAAGGCGGATGCCATTAGCATTCTCTGCTGAGCGCTGCAGTGTCTGATTGCGCGACTTGATATTTTGGAGGTCATCAAACTTTAAATGAAGAAGAAGAGTCACCAGGCCATATCAGATAAGTACAGAAAAGCAAAGAAAACTTGCTGCACAATTGCAAATAACTTTACCTGTTTTTCAATTTCCTGGAGGTGTCTCTTCTTGTTTCTAATCCTGTTCATGAGTTCTCTGCGAACTTCCTTTGAAACAGAACATGGTAGCACTTATGTCATAATCATACAAACATTCGTCTAACCTGCAAATTAAGCACAACTACTGACCTCCAACTTCTTCATCTTTTCGATTCTGTAATTCGAAAGGCCCATCCACTTCATCTCCTTTTTCTCTTTTGCAATAACTCGAAGTGCAATGAGAACATTGAAAGCATCATACACTCTCCGCCTAATATTTTTCTCATCAAACTACAAAGACAAGTATATTTTCCTTTAGCAATTGTTTTCCCAAAGGGAACAGAGAGGTCCATATTATGCAAAATAAGAGGAACAAACCCCTTGACCAACATGTTCCATGGACTTCAGCTCTGAATAAATTTCATCTGCAACCTGTAATAGACAGTAGGTGTTGAGGTGGATGAAAACCAAAGAGGGGAGAACAATATCACTTCCCAGACATAAGTCTTTGAAAGGCGTGCTATGTATAAGAAAAAAATAGCATGGCAGCAATGTACTGTTTTCAGCATTTGAATGGCAGGATGATTAGTGTTTTGCTCTTTGTGTCTCATAAGCTCCCCTGAGCTTATATGGCCTCAGTATGGAGTTCATTTTCATTTTGGCTGAACAATTACAGGTTACACGAAGGAAACCAGAGTACAATAACATCAGGTAAGACTCCATCAATATTAAACATGGCACTAGAAAGAGATCTATCATGGAAAAAAAGTGAAGTATACATGTGTTGGAGGATACCTCATTGTATGTTGTTCTTCCTTTAACTTCAACTTTCCCACAAACTGCGAAATCAAGCCAAATAATCATTAGTCAAAGTACCCATCTGTCTGTTTGTGACTCAATCACAGTACCAGGTTAGCAACTTTACTTTACATTCATGACAGGAATACATCTCCTCACAATAAAAGATGACAGAGAACATCTAGAACAAGAGTATAGCATATATTGCACTTGTTATGACATCACAAAATTTCTATCAACACGAGTTCTTCTGACCTATCAGCAGAGTAAACTAAGGTAACAGCAATGAGAGCTGGACATCGAGATGTACTTGTAGTCTTGTACTCCCTCCGTCTCAAAATAGATGTCTCAGATTTGCCAAAATTTGGATGAATCTAGACACTATTTAGTATATAGATTCATCCAAATTTTGAAAAACTTGAGACATCTATTTTTGGACGGAGGGAGTAGATCTTATGTAAAAATCGGTGCCTATATCACCCAACATAGCATGCTCTAGATGCCAGCATGGCGTCAAGCTAATTAACCATGTTTACTGCCAATCTGGCATAAATTTCCTAAGTTTCAGACTAAATCTACATGGAAGCACCCAACCCACCGAATAACTAAGCCGTGAATTCATCAGCCACCCCCTGCACCTTCTAGCCTAAATTGGAGTTTCTACGATTTAAAATTGATGGTATGCAAAGCAATATTCGCATGGAAAATCCCTCAGCAGATAGAAACTGCACGATGTTCTGAACCTAATACAGTATAGCCAGACCAAAGAAAGCATTGTCACGCCAAGCGTGAAGACGCACACACAAACATAACTCTAGTCTCTATGAAGAACATCAAGCTAGAGATCAAATCCAATAATGATTCCTTCCAGAAACTTTCCATCAGCAGCCAAGCTATATGTGCACGATGAACCACGCCAGTTAATCAGTAAAGACTCGAGCACTAAGCCTGGCGCATCAACTGACCTATTTTGCTGTACTCGCGGAGGCCCCAACCGGTGTTCCTCGGTGCCCCACCCTTCTCCTTCCTATCCTTATTCTTCTCGCCCGCCTCGTTCCTTGGGGCCGCAATGTCGCCGCTGCATCAAGAAACCCAAAAAGATCCCCTCGCCTAAAGTCCTGATACAAGGATTTGATCAAGGAATCGAGACCAAAGGGGGAATAGTACTTACCCTTCGGGAAGCGGAGGGAGACCGGTAGCTTCGAGAATATGCACGACGGCCTGGTCCAGTGCGGCGGGGCCAGCCGCAGAAGCATCACCGCGGGGAGGCGCCATTGCGGCTCGAGTGATGTTTCGGCTGTCCGGGGAGGGGAGAGGGAGAGACAGTAAAGTTGCTTTCTTTTACCAGAAGTAAAAGGGAATTCTTACGGTACTTCAAGGAGGAGAGAACAGGTCATGAAAAGATTTTGCCGTTAAGGATTCACACCATTGACTTGTAGGCAGTCAATTTATGTTAAATTTTGTGGTAATTTATTGTTATTATTACTATCATTACTACTATTATAAAACATATTCAGTATTCCCATATTATTAGTAAATTTCCATCTTTCGTGAACACCTTATGGAACATATCCCGTTTCTATAGTACTTGTGGCCTTCCTTTTATCAGCAGCTTTAGAAAACGCATGGGAAAAAACAAGATTGCAAGATCTTCGGTCGCGTCTTCTTGAATCTTAGAGTGTGTGCAACATGAGAGAAACGTCGTGTCGAAGAGCACTTTTCATCTCCTAGAGGTAGGTCTAAACGGTAGAGCCATCAAGTCTAGTAAAAATTTTTTAGAACTTGTGTCTAGTACTAGACACGAGGATAAGGGAATCTAACTGCAAAATAACCCACTCGTCATTCGGTAGCAGCTTTTTTTTATTATTCTTTCTATTCTTGCTTTATGGGACCCACATTAATGCTAAACGGTGGAGCATACACCAATTTTTTAGACTCCGGTTTGCTTTTTTTCCTTAGATGTATCTAAACGCTGCACATGCCCTTATAGAATTAGGAACCATATATGAATTGACAACAAAATGTGTTTCATCACGCTATAGAAAATGCATAGGAACTCATGGGACACATATGAGTCCCAAGAGATTAAACTCAAAAGAAATTCCTTTGGAAGTTGAGTGGGAAGCTCCACATGAGAGAAATTTGCAAAACCAATATCATTATGATTAAGCAACTTCGTAGAAATAATTTTGAGATTAAAATACTATAAAAAACTCTTTAACCGAATAGGCACTTGGAACATACTCGCAAACAATACTGAAAACATGTACTCCGTCATAATTCATACTCCTTCTAAAAATGTTTGCATAATTTATGCGTTTATTAATCCTTCGCATGTTTATTGGAAACATTCTCCACATCTAACTAGCCATATAATGATGTACCATATTAGCGCATAAGTGCTCTGAAGGAAATTAAGCCCTATTACCTGTTACCACTCATGACTCATGAAACCATGCGATTCCGGTATGCAATCAATATTTTATTAATGTTGTAATGGAGGAACAATATAAATTCTCTAGATAGAATGTATTAGACATCGGTTCTCTGTTGTAAGCGTAGCAAAATGAATTGGCATTTTAGATATATATGTGTCAAATTCTCTATAAGAGTTGAGCATTTCTCTTTTAGAGTACACGAGTGATGAAAATCTTGTATACTCACACATGAGACACATTCAAATGATACAAAAAATATTTCACAAAAACAATGGGCACAATAAATAGTTCACATTTTTTGTGTAGAGAAAACAATACGAGGTTATTTTAATGCTACATAAAGTTTGCAAATGTGATTTGTCCTTAAGATGATTGTCATACTTCTTTTTGTCTCCCTATATACATAACCATCTTCAACTCATGTTTGTAAATGTGCTTCTAACCTTCAAAGGTGGAAGGATGTTTCTAAATTTTAAAAATCCGCTAAGATGACAAAATTATAGCTTCCATAAAAAGGCACATGGAAATTGATTTTGAATTCTTTGGAGGCTTCATAGATAGATGTAGTTAATCATATCTTTGGACATATGATCGTGCAATAGGTGATAGAAAAATGTCAGTACAATAAAAAATAATTGCAATGTATGTTCATCAAACATGTAGGAATTTGCTAAGGCTCTATAAGACCTCATGGAGCATAGACATGTAATTTCAATTGAAAGCCCACTTGTTTTAGGAAAACAATAACTCCTTTACTTATTTTCTTATTGATTTTTGTGAAAAGATATACATACATAATAGAAGGATGGGGAAAACCTAATTAGGCATAGAAACATTCATCTTCCAAATTTTTATTATTAATAGGCACATCCACTTGGAGTAGGGTCGGATAAATAGACTTAGACCATAAAAAAGCTATTGTTTTGCAAGTTCCGTCTGAACACATCATGTCCAAGGCATCAGCACCACCACATTAACAAATTTATGCCTCACAATAGTATAAAGGAATTTCTATTTCCGTGCCCCTGGTTTGTTAGTAGTACTTAGTTTTCCTCAATCGCTTAACTTTTCCTCACTTTTCCTCTCCCTCTATTATGAAACCTTCACAGGCGCTCGGACGGAGGGATGTAGTCAGGTCAAAGGCTTGACCGTTACATGCTGACCGGTGGGACCGCGTTGGTGCGGGTCATGCCATGGCCGTTATATGCTGATGGGTGGGCCAAGATACACGCCGGACCAGCCATACATCTCCCGCTGACTTGTGGGCCGCTTTTTTCCTGATTTTGTGGCTGGTGCAGCCAATGACAAATGGGGCCGTTCTGTGGAGCCATCAAAGCCAATGAACGATGGGGACGTCTTGTGGGGCCGTCTAAGCCAATAATAGATGGGGCCATCATGTAGGGCTGGAGGGGGATTTGCATATTTTCCATGTTTTACTTTGCAATTTGCATATTTGCATTTTATGTGTCACTGACATGTGGTGGTCATATGGAAAATATGCAAATTTCAAATAAAAAGTTTGGCAGATATGCAAAATTGGCAAATATGCAAAAATCCCCGAGCAGCTACTCCCCCAAGCATTGACATGTGAAGTCGTGTATGACACTTGAGGTCGACTCTCTTTCTTATCCGCTCCCATCCCCCAGCCCCAAGCAGCTCCTATCCCACCGGCGGACAGAGCAGCCATCGTCGGTGTGTCGGTGCATCACCGACTCCGTCCTACGGCAGCGTCAGACGGACCACCGCTCTGCACCTCAACCACGGATCCAGCACCTGTTTCGTCCGCACGCATTGTACGTTGGGGCAGTACCGACCACAGGCAGGTCCGCCACCCATAACGACCGAGATTTTGTTCTGCCGCCATAGCTCGACAAACGGTTGGGGCAATTGCTAGTAGTGCTTGGTAAGACCTTTGATCATGCTCCACCCCGTAATTTCCTCGATATTGCATGTGCAAATTAGTTCTCAATGTCTGGTCGTCGCGGGTACACCAGCGAGGGTGGGGATTCGATCATGTTGTGGCCACATTCTCCTTCTCCTACCACGTCGAAAGTGCAGGTAGCTCCTTCTCTTTGTACTCCTGTTGAATTTGAAGTGCCGTCATGGCCTATCAGACTGATTTCATTTGGGTTTGTTTTTGGATTGTTATAGTGTGTTATGCAGGCCGATGATCCATGGTACATTGCATACCAAGATGAATCAACCCAGTGGTCTAGCCATAGGATGGATTTGGAGGAGATGGTTTCCAATTTAGATGATGAATTGGCCCTAAAAACCTGTTGATATTCGATCTAAAGCGTACTATCGAGGAAGAAAAGAAGAATTCAGAGCTTATTCGCAAGGAGAAGTTGACACTTGAGGCTGATCTTGCCGTATCTGATCAAGTGGTAGAAAATCTAAAATATGAACTTCAAGTGAAGGGAGAGGATAATAGTAGATTCATGTGGGCAGATTTAGTAGTTGTCATCCCCATCCTAACAGTTATAGTATGGGGTTGTGGTGAAGGTGGCATGTGTAATGATTAGTTGAATAGATAGCTAATTTAGAGAGTATAATTGTTATTCAATGGATGGTTGTGATTTCCTGCTAATTTAGTCACTTTACGGTCCCAAAGTTATCAAGAGAATGTATTGCGGGGCCTGAGTTACTTGCCATTGGATCTAACTTCTCATAGTTGGCGTGCCAAATGCCTAGAGAGTCAAGTTGGGGGCCCTATCAGTTTTGACTGTTGTATCGTTGTCATGTAGACTTGCAGCATTGACGGCAACATCCATTCCCCGCTCTTCTTAACGCCATATTCTTCTTATCTAGAGAGGCGATCTGTCAAAAAAGTACTACTCCCTCCGATCAAAATTAGTTGACTCAAATTCATCAAGATACGGATGAATCAGCTAATCTAAATCAAATCTAGACAAATCTAAGTCAACTAATTTGGGTCAGAGAGAGTACTACTTATGAATCAGCTTTAGAGCATATCCCTCCAATTCATATTACTACTTGTCACTAAAATAGATGTATCTAGACATGTTTTAGTGCTAGATACATCCATTTCAATGACAAGTAGTATGAATCGGAGGAAGTATCAATTTTGATTCAAATTATACATATTTAGATCAAATTTATACAAGCCCACCGGAGATTGTGAAAGCAAGTACTACTACTTATGAATCAGCTTTAGAGTATATCCACTGGTCTCACGGCTCAAATACATACTCCCTACGACTCATATTAGCACTAAAACTTGACTAGATACGTTCATGTCTAGATGAATATAAGTCAACTAATATGGGTCGGAGGGAGTATCAAATTTATTCAAATTATACATATTAAGTCACGGAATTTTTGTTCAAATTGGGCTCAAATTTGTCCCAATATTAAGTAAATGGTGAGCTAGCCGCCCTCCCTGCCGTATGTGTACTCCAGGAAGTACGGGAAAAGTGCTCCCATCCATCTGGCCACGAGGTACATCCGGCCTTCACCGTCGAAGTGCACCTCGACGTGCCAGCCGCGGCCATGGCCTGCCTCCCACAGCATCGGTTCATGAGGGCTTGATCTGCGCCATCGCAGTGATGTTGCAAATGATGGCTTCAATCATCGTCACATCGATGACCATTGTCGCACCACCGCCACCTCGGTGTCTTTCATCAGCAATGGATCCGAGGAGGTGAACGGAAGTGAGACAGACAGAGACAGAAATTTCAGACGCTTAGATCCTCACCGTCGCACGTTGTTGCAGCCGCCACGCTTGGATCTATGCCGCCGCAAGCCGTTTAGACCCCCATGCTTAGGTCCGCGCCGTTGCATGCTGTTTCGACCCCCACGCTTAGGTCTGCACCACTGCACGCCATTCTGACTGCCAGGCTTAGGTCCGCGCCACCGCACGTCGTTCGGACCGCCAGGCTTAGATCCGTGCTGCTGCACATCGTTCGAACTTCCACGCTTAGAACCGCGTCGCCGCACGTCGTTCGGACTATCGTGCCACCATACGTCGATAGGAGAGGAGGAAGATGCGGCTGGTATACGTGCGACAGGGAAAGGGAGGGAGAGACATCCAGCCCGCCAGGCTCACCTCTGCATACAGGGTAGGTGCGCCCATCGGGAGAGAGAGACCTCCATCCCGTCGGATCATGATGTATCTGTTGGAATTATGCCCTAGAGGCAATAATAAAGATGTTATTATTATAATTCTTGTTCATGATAAAGTTTATATTCCGTGCTAGAATTGTATTAAGCGGAAACTTTAATACTTGTGTGGTTTGTGAACAATACCGTGTCCCTAGTACGCCTCTATGGACTAGCTCATTGATTAATGATGGTTAAGGTTTCCTAACCATAGACATGAGTTGTCGATTAATAATGAGATCATATCATTGGGAGAATGATATGATGGACAAACCCAAATTAAGCAGAGCAATTAGATCGTGTCATCGTGTTCATCTTTGCGAAGCTTTTCTTATGTCAAATATTGTATTCTAATTAAGCAGAGCAATTATATCGTGTCATCGTGTTCATCGTGTGCATCGATGGACTAGCTCATTGATAATATCACCGTTGTGGCTTTCCGTAGGTAAGAATCGTTCTTAGCTTGTTACTCCCATAAGCCACGTAAAACATGCAACAACAAAGTAGAGGCGTCTAACTTGTTTTTGCAGGGAGTGTTTTCTGTGATATGGTATGGCCCAAGATATGATGTGTATGTTGTATGCAATGATCATATTTTGTAATGTTTCACGACTTGCATGTCGATGAGTACACAACCGGCAGGAGCCATATGGTTGTCTTTATAATTGTGTATGACCAGTGTGTCAACTTTTTATACGCCATGTAATAGCTTTACTTTATCGCTAAGTAGTTAGCAATAGTTGTAGTTGCTATTCGTGGTGGAGGCAATCATGGTGGAGTGATGGAGATCATGCTGGCACGCACAAGATGGAGATCATTGCGCGAAGATTGGCTATACCATGTCACATAAAGTTATATGCATGTGATGTTTATCCTTTTATGTATCTTATCATGCTTAGATCGCGACAGAAGCATTATAAGATGATTCCTCACTTAAAGATCAAGATAAAACTGTGTTCTCCCCATGTATGCACCGTTGCGAAAGTTCGTCGTGTTCAAGCATCACGTGATGATCGGGTGCTATAAACTCTATGTTCACATACAATGGGTGCAAGCCAGTTTTGCACATGCGGAAATACTTGGGTTTGACTTGACGAGCCTAGCATGTACAGACATGGCCTCGGAACACACGAACCGAAAGGTTAAGCATGAGTCATATGAATGATATAATCGAGACTTCGTTGTCCACCATTGAAACCACATCTCTTCTCATGAAGATCGGATTAGGTGTGGTGAATTTGGATCATGTTCACTAAACAACTTGAGGGATGTTGAATTTAGTGGGAGTTCATCTAGTAATTTGATTAAGTTGAACTAGTTATCATGAACATAGTCTAAATTGTACTTGCAAATTTTGTAGATCAAATGGCTAAGTCCAACTTCAACTTCAACGTTTTTGCTGAGAAATAAAAGCTTAAGAACAATGGGTCTAACTTCACCAACTGGTTCCGCAATCTGAGAATCATTCTCGCTGGCGGACAAAAGGACTATGTCCTTGAGAAAGCGCTAGGTGACGCCCCCGTTGTAGATGCGTCGGTTGATGAGAAAGCTGTTTATCAGTCGCGCAAGGATGATTATGGTGTGATTAAGAGCACCATGTTGTTTTCTATGGAATCGGACCTTCAAAATCGTTTTGAGGATTTCCCCGGGCCCTTTGAGATTCTTGAGGAACTGAAAACTATGTTTCAGACTCAGGCCCGTTCTGAGAGATATGAGATCTCTGAGAAATTCTTTAACTGCAAGATGGAGGAAGGGAGTTCCGTTAGTAAGCACGCCATAAAGATGTCGGGCTACACTCAACGCCTTGAGCAACTGGACTGCAAGATTTTAGAGGAGCTCAAGATTGACAGGGTTCTGCAATCACTCCCTCCTAGCTACAAAGGTTTTGTAGTTACTCATAATCAGATTGGTTCCACTGATACGATCACTGAGCTCTTCGCTAAGCTGAAAGCTGCGGAGGTGGACATCAAGAAAGATAATCATGTGTTGATGGTCAACAAGCCCCCCAGCTTTAAGAAAGGTAAGGGTTCAAAGAAGCCCTTCAAGAAAGGCAGCGGCAAGCACGTTGCCCCTGCTGATAAGAAGCTCAAGTCTGGACCTAAGCCGGACACTGAGTGCTTCTATTACAAGGATAAGGGTCCTTTGGGCAAGCGAAGTTCAAGTACTTAGTGGACAAGAAGGCTGGCACCATCAAAGGTATATTTGATATACATGTTATTGATGTTTTCCTTACTAGCCCTCGTTGTAGTGCACAGGTATTTGATACTGGTTCGTTGCTAATATTTGTAACTCAAACAGAGCTACGGAATGACGGCGACTAGCGAGGATGAGGTGACGATGCTGGCGCAACGGATCAAGAGTTGATGTGATGGCCGTCAGCACGCTCTCCTTAGTTTTACCTTCGGGATTAGTTTTAAACCTCAATAAATGTTATTATGTGCCTGCGTTGAGCATGAAAATCATATCTGGATCGTGTTTATTGCAAGACGGTTATTTATTTAAATCTGAGAATAATGGTTGTTGTATTTATATGAGTAACATCTTTTATGGTCATGCACCTGCTGTGAATGGTTTATTTCTTCTGAATCTCGAAAGGGATGAAACACACATCCATAACATTAAGGCTAAGAGATGCAAAGTAGATAGTGATAATTCTACTTATTTGTGGCACTGTCGTCTAGGTCATATTGGTGTAAAACACATGAAGAAACTTCATTCTGATGGACTTTTGGAGTCTCTTGATTTTGAATCATTTGACACATGCGAACCATGCCTCATGGGCAAGATGATCAAAACCCCGTTCTCCGGAATGATGGAGCGAGCAACGGACTTGTTGGAAATCATACATACCGATGTATGCGGACCGATGAGTGTTTCGACACGTGGTGGATATCGCTACTTTCTCACTTTTACTGATGACTTAAGTAGATATGGGTATATCTATTTAATGAAACATAAATCTAAAACATTTGAAAAGTTCAAAGAATTTCAGAATGAAGTGGAAAACCATCGTAACAGAAAAATTAAGTTTCTACGATCCGATCGTGGAGGTGAATATTTGAGTTATGATTTTCTCACGCATCTTAAAGCAAGCGGAATAGTTTCGCAACTCACGCCACCCGGAACACCACAGCGCAATGGTGTGTCTGAACGCCGGAATCAAACTCTATTAGATATGGTTCGATCAATGATGTCTCTTACAGATTTGCCGTTATCATTTTGGGGTTATGCATTAGAAAACGTTGCATTCACTTTAAATATGGCACCATCTAAATCCGTCGAGACGACACCGTATGAACTGTGGTTTGGTGCTAAACCTAAGTTGTCATTTCTTAAAGTTTGGGGATGCGAAGCTTACGTCAAGAAATTGATGCCGGACAAGCTCGAACCCAAAGCGGAGAAATGCGTCTTCATAGGATACCCTAAGGAAACTATTGGGTATACCTTCTATCACAGATCCGAAGGCAAAGTGTTTGTCACAAAGAACGGATCCTTTCTTGAGAAGGAGTTTCTCTCGAAAGAAGTGAGTGGGAGGAAAGTAGAGCTAGACGAGGTTACTGAACCTTCTCTTGAGTTGGAGAGTAGCGCAACACCTGAAATTGTTCCAAAGGTTGCCGCACCAACAATAGAGGAAGCTAATGACAAGGATCATGAAACTTCGGACGATGCTACTACTGAACGTCGCAGGTCGACAAGGTCGCGTGCCCCTCCTGAGTGGTACGGCAACCCTGTCTTAACTGTTTTGTTGGTAGACAACAGTGAACCTGCGAACTATGAGGAAGCGATGATGAGCCCAGACTCTAAGAAATGGCTAGAGGCCATGAAATCCGAATTGGGATCCATGAGCAAAAACCAAGTATGGACTTTGGTGGACCCTCCTAGCGACCGAAAGGCCGTTGAGTGCAAATGGATTTTCAAGAAGAAAACGGACGCAGATGGTAATGTTTCTGTCTATAAAGAACGGCTTGTCGCGAAAGGTTTTCGACAAGTTCAAGGTGTTGACTACGATGAGACTTTCTCTCCCGAGCGATGTTTAAGTCCATTCGGATTTTATTAGCAATTGTTGCGTTTCATGATTATGAAATATGGCAGATGGATGTCAAGACTGCGTTCCTCAATGGCAACATTGATGAAGAGTTGTATATGATGCAACCCGAAGGTTTTTTCGATCCTAAGGATGTTGATAAAGTGTGCAAACTTCAGCGTTCCATTTATGGACTGAAGCAAGCATCTCGGAGTTGGAACCTTCGTTTTGATCAAGTGATCAAGAGCTTTGGATTTGTTCCAAATTGCTACTAAGCTTGTATCTACAAGAAAGTGAGTGGGAGCTCAGTGACATTTATGGTACTATATGTGGATGGCATATTGATTATTGGAAATGACATTGATATGCTTAACGATGTGAAGAGTTATTTGAACAAATGTTTTTCAATGAAAGACCTAGGGGAAGCGGCTTATATATTAGGCATCAAAATCTATAGAGATAGACAAAGACGCCTAATAGCTTTAAGCCAGAGTACATACCTAGACAAAGTTCTGAAAAGGTTCAGAATGGATAAGGCAAAGAAAGGTTTAGTGCCTATGTTGTCAGGTAAGATATTGAGCAAGGCTCGGTGTACAGCTACGGTAAATGATAGAGAAGCTATGAGCAAAGTGCCTTATGCCTCGGCCATAGGTTATATCATGTATGCCATGCTGTGTACTAGACCGGATGTGTCCAATGCTCTTAGTTTGACGAGCAGATACCAAAGTGATCCAGGAGTGGAACACTGGACAGCCGTGAAGAACATCCTAAAGTATTTAAATAGGACTAAAGAAATGTTCTTAGTATATGGAGGTGATGAACAGCTCGTCGTAAAGGGTTATGTCAATGCTAGTTTCGACACCGACAAGGATGATTCTAAATCTCAGACAGGATACGTTTATATTTCGAATGGAGGAGCTGTGAGCTGGAGAAGCTGCAAGCAAAGCGTGATCGCAGGATCTACAGTAGAAGCGGAATACATGGCTGCTGCAGAAGCGTCAAGTGAAGGAGTTTGGATCAGGAACTTCATCACTGAGCTTGGTGTGGTTCCAAGTGCCTTGGACCCACTGGAGATATTGTGTGACAACACTGGCGCCATAGCACTGGCTAAGGAACCAAGATATCATCCAAATACCAAGCATATCAACCGCAAGTTTCATATAATCCGAGATTATATAACAGATGGAGATCTGAAGATTAGCAAAGTACATACAGATCTGAATGTCGCAGATCCATTGACTAAACCTCTTCCACGAGCAAAACATGATCAGCACCTTAGTGCCATGGGTGTTAGATTGTTGCCAGATGTAAACTAGATTATTGACTCTAGTGCAAGTGGGAGACTGTTGGAATTATGCCCTAGAGGCAATAATAAAGATGTTATTATTATAACTCTTGTTCATGATAAAGTTTATATTCCATGCTACATTGTATTAAGTGGAAACTTTAATACTTGTGTGGTTTGTGAACAATACCGTGTCCCTAGTACACCTCTATGGACTAGCTCATTGATTAATGATGGTTAAGGTTTCCTAACCATAGACATGAGTTGTCGATTAATAATGAGATCATATCATTGGGATAATGATATGATGGACATACCCAAATTAAGCAGAGCAATTAGATCGTGTCATCATGTTCATCTTTGCGAAGCTTTTCTTATGTCAAATATTGTATTCCTTAGACCATGAGATAATGCAACTCCCTGGTATCGGAAGAAAGCTTTGAGGTCATCAAACGTCATCCTATGAGAGGGTGATCATAAAGGTGTCTGTCAGGTGATCGGAAAGTATTTGTTGGGTTGTATGTATCGATATGAGATTTGTCCCTCCCAAGTCGGAGAGATATACTTCGGGCCCACTCGGTAATCGATATCAACACCGCTTGCAAGCACGTGGTTAAGGAGTTAATCACAAAGTGATATCGGATTACGGAACGAGTAAAGTACTAGCTGTGAACGAGATTGAACTAGGTATGCCGATGCCGACGATCGAATCTCGGGCAAGTAAAATATCGTGTGACGAAGGGAATATATATATATGGGATTGATTGAATCCTGACATCATGGTTCATCCGGTATGATCATCGATGAATGTGTGGGAGTCAATATGGGTTTCTAGACCCTGCTATTGAATATTGATAGAAGATCATGTCTGCATATTCTCGAACCCGAAGGGTCACACACTTAATGTGTCTCAACGCTAGGATAGAACGGATAATTGGTTTATGAGTTTGTGTTAGGAGTCTCGGATGAGATCCAGGACGTCACGGGAGGTTCCGGAATGGTCCGGATAATAAGATTCATATAAGGCAAAGCAGTTTTTGGAGTTCGGAATTATTTCGGATTGTTCGGTATTGTACCAGAAGCTTCTAGAACCTTCCGGAGTGGGACCAACGTGGCCCCACTTGTCAGGACGGGGCGTGGGCCTACGAGGGAGTGCCCTGGCCGCTTTGGGCCAGGGGCACAAGGCCCCATAGGCCCAGACGGCCAAGCCCTAGGGGAAACCCTAGGGGGAGCTTCTAGAAGGGGGGAAACTTGCCCCCCACTCCTCCCTCCTTGGCCGCCGGCCCTAGGCTTGGAGGAGGGGCAAGGGGCAGCCGCCCACCCCTCTATATAAAGAGGGCTGGGGGCGCACCCTCCACACACCACCTCCTCAAGCCCTAGCCGCCCTGCTGCCCTCCTCTCTCTCTCCCTCCCGACTACGTGTAGGCGAATCCCTGCCGCAGAAACTCTCCACCGTTTGCACCACGCCGTCGTGTTGTAGATCCAACCTATCTCTCCACCCCACTTGCTGGACCGAGGAAGGAGGAGACGTCGAGGTTCCGCACGTATGCATCTCTCAGAGGCATCGCCACTTGCGGTGTTGGATCGGATCGGATCGCGAGGAGGAGAAGCGAGTACGACTACATCAACCATGTTCCGTTGAATGTGCTGCTGTGTGAATCTTCAAGGGTATGAAGATCTCATCTACCCCCCCCCCCTCGTTGTTTTCATCTCCTAGATTAGATCTTGGCTTTTCCCGTTCGCATTCGTAGAAATTTTTGATTTACTATGTTGCGAAACCCTTCAGTATCCAACGATGGTTTGCCAAGATCCGTGTGGCATACATCTTGACCTATCAAAGCGCAGCAACCAAACTGAAAGCTAGTTGATGCGGCTGGTATATGCGCAGGAGGGAAAGGGAGGGAGAGACATCCAGCCTGTCGGGCTCTCCTCTCCGTACAAGGTAGGTGCACCCATCGGGAGAGAGAGATCTCCAGCCCATCGGATCATGATGTATCCAACGGTGGTTGGCCAAGATCCGTGTGATATACATCTCGACCAATCAGAGCGCAGCAGCTAAACTTAGCACAAGTTGAGCTGTTGTGAGACTTTGAGTCAGGAGAGAAGAGAAAAGTGAGGGAAAATTTAGCAGAAGGGGAAAAGCGAGAAAAACTTTAGAAGGAGGGGAAAACTGAGTAGAACTAAGGAAAAAAAGGAACTCGGATAAAAATGAGTAAGGTAAATTATAGCTTTTGGCATAAAGAAATGGAAAATGTGTTATTTGAACAAAATAATTCATCTTAGCCGATACTATATTGTTTGCAACTCAAATATACACAAGTGTTCCAAATTTGGCCTCATTTATACAAAGTATATATTGGGATGGGTTATTTTGGAGGTTGATCGAGTAGAAAGCCATGCATATTCATAGCTACTAGCTCATTCCAAGAAGGGTTTAAGAAGTGGTTTAGGGGATAAGTCCATTTCTCTTTATTTACTTTTCCTCTATTATTCATGGTAGGTTGTAGGCAACATAACAAGACTTCATTTGAAGGTTGCACTATGTTTTGACTTTTTTGAATTAAACTAACCCTAAAACCATTTTTTGAATTTAATCTCTTAGAAAAAGAAAATATGGCTGATTACAAGTCAATCCAAAATTTCCAATTTCATATGGTAAATCAATCCAATATACACAAGTGTGCCAAATTTTGGATCAATTGGTTAATGTTTAAGCCATGAACTAGCTAAACCCCATGTGTTGACAACATGTCGAGGGCAAAATTGAGCAGTGCTAAGCAACTAGGTGCATGACCATAGAAACTTGCAATAACACATACATTATGGGATTATCCAGCATACAAACTTGGGAGTGTCACACTAGTTCAAATTAAATATAAACATTGACAGTAGTTCAAATTCATCATACAAATTCAAATTAATAATTAATTCATTTTTTCTTGATCCTAGTGTTTTTCGCTAGGTTAACCACCTTGCTCCTAGTGATCCTAGCTGGAATATTCTTGGAGTCCACCATCAGCTTCTTTTGTTTGTTCCCTTTTTTTCTTTTCACTGCATCCAATGAATCAAGTGCTTCAGTCTGTCGTACAATTGGTTCAAACACGTTTCGGTCCTTTGGTTCATACGGTTCAAAAAGCTTTGTCTCCCTTTCTTCAATATCCTCTCGTGTAATTCCTTTACATTTGAACTCTGCTTCAATCTCTCATGCATTTGATGTAATCTCCCCTGCATTTGGTTCAATATCCTCTCGATCCATTGGTTCAATCTCCTCTCGATCCATTGGTTCAATCTCCCCTGCATTTGGTTTAATCTCCTCTGTATTTGGTTCAATCTCCTTTGCATTTGGTTCAATCTCCTCTCGATCCGTTGGTTCAATCTAAAATGTATCCATTGCTTCATTCTCCTCTCGTTCAAATACTTCATTCTCATCTACATTTGCTGCTCCCGCCTAATCATCCATTCCATAAGATGGATCCATTGCATTTTTACAAAGCCTAGCAATGTGCCCTAGGATCCCACAATGTTTGAACTTACATCGTCGAGGTGGTGAACCACCCTATGCACTAGCTCTCATCCTATTCTTCCTTGGCCTACATGCTGGTCTAGTAAAAACTGGAGGATATAGCTTGAAGTCTGGATCCACTTCCATCCATTGGTATTTTTCCAACAAGGCTGAAACATTCTGAGCATATGTTGCCCTAAATTTGGCAACAGATAAATACTCCAACACGTACTGATCAAATTCACCGTCTTCACCTCCTAGAACACCCATGAAAAACAATGCATGTATGCAGGGTTTCCCACATAGATGTCATTCCTGCTCATGACCCACAAGTATAGGGGGTGTATCATAGTACTTTCCATAAATAGGAGTGTCGATCCCAACGAGGAGCAGAAGGTGCTGAACAGTGGTATGGAGCAGGAAATCCCTGTGAATACTTAGCAAACGGATTTTTAGTGGTTTTTTGACAAGTCAACAAAACAAAGAGAAAGTAACAGAAGAAACGAACAAATGGAGCAAGTGGCCCAATCCTTTCTTAGCAAAGGACAAGCCGGTGGAAATACTTATAAGGACCAAACGTTCTCGAGGACACATGGGAATTCTGTCAAGTGCTTTCGCTTCAAATAGCTGAGTACCCTTCTCTGGTGTTTGTAATTGTTGTGTGGGTGAACCTATGCTAACATACCACCCTTCCTAGGACTAATACATACTTGTGATTAAACCCCCTGCAAACATCTGTAACTATAGGAAAGTAATTAAGATATAAATCTAACCACAGCCTTAAACTCTGAGATCCTACACTCCCTTGTTCAAAGGTGTCCTAACGGGGTTTCAGGTTTCCGTCACTCCGGCAACCCCACAATTAGTAGCTAAATACAAAATGCATCCCCCTAGGCCCATAAATGGTGAAGTGTCATGTAGTCGATGTTCACATGACACCACTAGAAGAATAGCACTACAACTTAAATACTAAACCATTGAATAATAACTCATCATAGATTCACTACTAACAACATGACTTCTCCCATGTCCTCAAGAACTAAACAAACTACTCACAAGACATCATATGGATCAAGACCAAAGATGATATGATAATGGATAAAAATCTGAACATAAACAATAATCCAATGGTTCCACTCACAAGCATCAACTACAATAGTAATCAACACCGGGAAAGTTTCCCCTAAGAACTAAATCAATATCCAACACAATTGTTACAGCGAGGCGGAGTGGTGATGATGGTGCTGATGGAGATGATGGTGTGGATGATGATGATGATCCCGATGAAGCCTAGCTTGATGATGGTGTTGATGGTGATGGTCTCCCCTCTCCGGGAAGGAATTCCCCCAATAGAAATCTGTCTGCCAGAGAGATCTTTCTCTCTCGGTGTTTTCCGCCCCCCAGAGGCGGCGGAAATCTATCTGTGGTCGCTCCCCGAGGCTTAGGGTTCCATAGGGAAGTTATAGGTGAAGGGGGAGAGTCGGAGGCCGGGCAGGTGAACCACACCTGCCCTAGGCGCGGCCTCAGGTGGGCCCGCTCCTAGGGGGTGTGGCCCCCCTGCGGCCCCCCTTCGCTCCTCCTTCTGGCTTCCTTCGTCCTCAGGTAAAATAATATGTTTCCATATTTTTCTGGTATTTTTCTGATCTTCACGAAATTGCACCGAAACGCCTTCTTTTCCATCAGAATCCAGACTCCGGCAGTCCATCCTCCAAGAATCATCCAACATGCATAAACAGATGAAAACCCATAAGTAATACCTCATAATAAGACAAATATCAATGAATAGAGGTAAAGTTTGATATAGGATGGTGATGCAAATTGGGCGTATCAACTCCCCCAATCTTAGACTTCGCTTGTCCCCGGGCGAATACTGAGCTCAGTAAACATGTCCACAGGTTTATGGAGTGAAGTGTTGATAAAGAATACGAACAAGAAGCATCACACTTACCATTGCACAACTCATAGAAGAGAGCAACTCACCATTATATAACTTAGCTTGCAACCAAGTATAGCAGTCACAATAGAGATGCATAAAGATAAATCATAGTTGGAATTGGCAAACTTGTTCTTGGTCAGAGAACACTTGGCAAACAGTTTCACAAAAGATTTTTGTAGAAGTTTCAAAACAGGAGCACTCTTTGCTCAAAAAGGTTTTTCACAAGTGAAGGCTTTCAAAGTAATACTCAATAGATAAGAGTTTTCTGCAAACAAGGAAGATAAAGAACATGATTGAATAAATCACCATATCAATGCTTGAAACACAACAACTCAAAAGCTTGCTGGAGATAGAGAGGAAGTAGGTTTACTGACTCAAACTGGTAACTAGGAGAAAGGTCCCTTCTTAGAGGGTAGCAGGGATTACAAGTCATAAAGAGCTTCTAAAAGATTATGGTACTTACTAGCTTTGAGCCCTCATTGCCCCTATTATAAGAATCTTTGAGATGATTCAAGTTAAAGTGAACAAAGATGGAGTATATGCTTGATGAAATATAAGTTGGCAATCTCATGTCCCTTGAATATGAGGGTCACTCCTCATGTATACTCAACTTTGGGTCCAGGTAAGTTCTTGTCATTGTAAGTATTTGCATATCATTGAGAACCGCCAACGGGGTATCCCTTGCACATGGTACAGGAGCTTTCCCATAACCAAAATGACAAGGCAAGCAAACAATGAGCATCTCAACAATCTTTTTATTTACTATGTGTATAGCTTTTTATCGAGGATGCTTCATAGATGACTCACTATGGTGATGCTGCAAGTTTCCACCATGATTAAGCATGGCTTAGGCTAGAGGCCCAGGCGTTTCTCTAACATAGAATACAAACTCCATGGACTTACAAGTTCCCTTTTATTTCACACCATTGACATCCATAGACAAAAGAGCACGATATCAACCTTGTACAGAGTACAAGTGCAATGTTGAAAACGTTCCCTGTGACAACACGGTTCTGCTAATCCCAACGTATAGATTCAAGCATATACAACTTCGATGTTCACAATGGTTCAAGTCTATTAGGGGCAAGTAAATAAAGTGTGCCATCAAGTTCTTGATAGCTTTACTAACTAGTTTTCACAAAACAAAATACTTTTAAAATTTGAAAGGTAGATGAAGCTTGAGAATTTGCTTGGAATAGCAAAAAGCTACTAGGTAGATACGATGGACACAAGTGGCAAACGTTTTGGGTTCAAAGGATTTTGGAAACATGAGAAGTATGCCTTCTCAAAACAGGTTTTTAGCTAGCAAGGCTGGGTAGCAAGCAAGAGAGTTGAAAGAAACAAGCAAACATACAAGTAATAAAGCCAAACATGCAATCTTCCTTGAAGACACAAAAGAATCTTAAATAAAGAATACTAAGCTTATGAGCCAACAAGAAAGAAAACAAATGATACCGAATACCTGTAAGCTTTTTCTTTCTTTCTTTTTGTTTCAAACTAAAGACACTCACCAGAACTTGGTTTGCCAAAAACAATTTAGATCCACTTGATGATCCCAAAGTGGTGCCAATACTGAACAACAATACCCATCATATAATAGAGATTGCAAACTAAAATAAGAAGTGAAAAAAAGTAAAAGATGAGACTTCTCATTAATATTCCAATAAAGGCACTCACACGAAGGGATACATAGATAATCAACTAAAGGAGAGATACTTCCACATGCAAACCAAACTATAAGATAACCTCTCTACACAGATATGAATCCACTAAAAAGGTAAAAGGTAAAAGGTAAAAGATAATGGTGGTGATACCGCGACACTCCCCCAAGATTGGAACAAGCCAAGGGGATGCAAAACCTGATGACGAATTACTCCTTTGGTGGTGGTGGTGGTGTTCTCTTGATAAGCTCTTCAATAAGTTTCTTCAACTCCTCGAACTCAAAAGTAAGAGTACGGATTAACTCCGAGTTTTGCTCCATGCGATTCATGATCATGTCAGTCCGAGAATCCCAGTTCTTGTTATTCTTTCCCCACTCTTCATCCTTAGCATGGTCGTTCTCTGCATTGTTAGAATGACGCATATCCCAAACCGAGGGAAAATTCCCTTTGGGCACATGTTGATATTTATATTCATGTATAAGTGTATGTAAGGGTCTCTTGTTACATGGAGGGGATGACTGTGGATTGTAGAAGAGACGTGGAGGTTTCCCTCCTGTAGACATCCGTGCTGTCCTCTTAAGCTTGGTAGGTCGTGCCACCAAACCAATGCTTGCGAAGGTAGCGCGAGTGTCCGGTTGCTTGTCCTCCTCTATGTCTCCTTCATAACCTACTAGAATCTCCTCTTTCTTTGGAACTTGAGGTTATTCTTCTTTGGGCTTCTTCCCTTTGTCATCGGCGGAGGCCATAGTGCTCTAAACTTGAGAAGATTTCCTGACAGAAACAGATCGAAACGAAAACACAACAAGAACACGATGCACGAACCTCGGGGCATCTGGGGGTTATATATTACAAAGTTTCAATGCATAAGGAAGGTTTTGACACGGAAACGAAGCGGAGACAGAGTTCGAGGGGGGAACACCCCCCTTAGGCGCGGCCAGGCTAGGCCCGCGCCTGGGGTGGGTTTTTTCACCCCGGGCTCCGTTTCCTCTTCGGTTTCGTCTCGTAACTTCCCTTATGTATTAAAAACATAAAAAATATAAAAATATTGGGGTTTCACGAACCTTCTGTTTTCACCACTTTTACCTATTCAAAGACGGATTCTGCAGATTCCTTTTCTCTTTCTCCTAAATTTTTTCCTTCTTGTAGAACCCTTGCACAAACTCAATGAAAACATTAGTGTAAGAAAAAACAATAAACCTTTGGTACACACTTCAATTGAAAACCCATCAAAACAAAAGCTTCTGTAAAAGGCAAATGCAAATGATGGTGGAAATCTGTCAAAACATACCATCAGGTAAAGATTGATTTTTTCAAAGACCTTCTGTTGCTCAAATCAAAAAGTGCAGAACTAGTGAAAGTTGGGTAATGATTTGGAGAACAATCTCAGAAAAATACAGATCCATCCGACGTACTCAGCTCCCTCACGAATTTTTATGGTGCAGCACAAAAATATGTCCCAGGACAGCCACTTTTCACAAATCCTCTACTTCACAAAAGTAGTTGAACTTGACACAAAAACCAAAACAAAAAGGATAAGGAGAGGTTATTACAGAGGTAATAACTTCCAAGACTCGACAAAACTCTTGGGTTATCTCCCAACAGGTACTTTTATTTTATGCCTTTAAGTTAGGCCTGAGAGTTTCAAAGATGCTCACAAAGGAGATATAAATCTGGAGTGAAAAAGAGCATCAAGGAGCAAATAACCAACACACTTGAGTCTAACCCACTTCCTATGCATGGGAGTAGTATGAGAAAACGAATTGTTGAAACAAAAAGCCACTAGCATAGGAAGACAAAACAAATGCAACTTCAAAGCTTTCAACATAAAACGGGGAAACTTAACATTATTGAGATGCATAAAACCATGTTTCCCTCTCTCATAATAACTTTTAGTAGCACTTTGAATAAAGTTGAAAATATAATTATCACCGACAACAACTTTATCATCTGAGTAAGCATACTTACAGTCGCCAAAGAGAGGTCCAAGGTCATAAACCAGATCAATAGAAGCAAGTTGTTCCATCCTGAAATCTTTATTAGGCAAGCTGTTTTCACAAGGAGCTTTAGCAAATTTGGAAAAGTTAAACTCATAAGAATATCCATAAAACTTAGTTAAAACTTTTTCCTTCTTAAAATCAATGATAGCACCACAAGTGTTTAAGAAAGGTCTACCAAAAATGATAGAAAAAGTTTCGCTAGCTGCTGAATTAAGCACTGGAAAATCAGCAGGATATTTAATCTTACCACAGAGAACCTCCACATCTCTTACAATGCCAATGGGGCAAATGGTCTCCTTGTTAGCAAGGTGAATAACCACATCAATGTCCTCAAGCTCACAAGGACCAATCTCATGCATAATTTCCCTGTAAAGCTCATAAGGAATAGCACTAGAACTAGCATCAATATCACATAAACCATAGTAGAAATGATCACCAATTTTAACAGAAAGCACAGGGACACTAGCTTTTCTAGTCTTACCAGGATGAGAAATAATATTAGAAGCGTCTTCACAGAAAACAATGTGCTCATCCTCTATATTTCAAGTGACAGTGTCTTTCACAATAGCTACCACGGGTTCATCACTCAAATGCTTACCAGGCTCCATAGTTTTCATTGTACCTTTTCTATTTGCACTAATAATCATAGAATACTCCTTTACCTTAACTGGGAAAGGCTTTTTCCAATATTGGATTCAGGCACAATATGATTAGTAGTACAAACTTGAGTACTTCTAACAGGAACATGACTAACAACATCTTTATAAGGAGCATGGTACTTATTCCACTTCTTCTTGGTAATTTCAATGTAAGAGGCAAAGGCCTTAAAATAGCTGGCAATACTTTGGGAATCAAGGCCAAACTCATTGCTAATATCACGGAAGCTATGAGTTCCCATAAAAGATTTAATGCATTCATAATCATAGTTTATACCTGCCTTTCTTCCTTTGTCATTCTCCCAAGCTTTAGTGTTATCTTGAATACGGTCTAAGAGATCCCATTTAGCTTCTTCCTTCATACATGTGAATGATCCAGCACAATAAGCATCTAGTAAATCTCTATCATGAAGAGAAAGCCTAGCATAAAATTTATTGAGAATAATATTGTTAGGGAGTTCATGAATAGGACATTTAAGCATTAGTAACTTCAATCTCCCCCAAGCTTGAGTTGTACTCTCTCCATCAAGAGGCCAAAAGTTATATATAAGATTTCTATCCTTATGAATCTCACCGGGAGGATAAAATTTAGAGTAAAAGAGAGATGACATCTCCTCCCATTCCATGGATTGTCCATTCTTCAGCAGCTTATACCATTCTCCAGCTCTCCCTTTCAAGGATATGGAGAGTAAATTCTTCTTCACTTGTTCAGTTGTGATACCTGCACACTTAAACAACCCGCATAATTCATGGATAAAAAGCAAGTGGTCACCAGGATGGACAGTTCCATCCCCAAAATAATAATTATCCATAACACGATTAACAATACTTGTAGGTATCTTAAATGGATCTATCTCAACAAGAGGTGGTTCATTTACTACCCTAGCAGTGGTAGTAGTTTTTTCCCAAATAGAAAACCAAGTGGGTTATCCATATTGGAAACAAAGTAACAAGCAGTAACAAGAGCAATACTCACAGTGAAAGTTTCCCTTACTAGTTCCAGTCTTTAATAGTGCTTCATTCCCCGGCAACGGTGTCAGAAAACAGTCTTGATGACCCACAAGTATAGGGGGTGTATCGTAGTACTTTCGATAAATAGGAGTGTCGATCCCAACGAGGAAGAAGCGTATTTGAATAGTGGTATGGAGCAGGAAATCCCTGTGAATACTTAGCAAACGGATTTTTAGTGGTTTTCTGACAAGGCAACAAAATAAAGAGCAAGTAACAGAAGTAACGAACAAACGGAGCAAGTTTCCCAATCCTTTCTTAGCAAAGGACAAACCGGTGGAAATACTTATAAGGACCAACGTTCTCGAGGACACATGGGAATTCTGTCAAGTGCTTTCGCTTCAAATAGCTGAGTACTCTTGTCACATCCCAAAAATTTCCAAATTTTGAAATGTGAAAAATAAATAAACAAAATAGATAATTGTTGAAATTTAGAGTGAACAGAAACTTTTTGTTTCTAAATGGAAACATCAAAACCCTACTTGAACAAAATTTGAATACAAAGGGAATCCAACAAAATTTCAATCAAGTGAAATGCATTCATCAATGAATGTATCTTGAAATATAAAACCCAAAATGGAAGGAAATCATTTCCAAGATCTCTCTCTAAGACTATGGAAATATAAAACAATTCAAATGTATTGACCCTTGTGGCTGTAACTTATTATGTTGCAGGTTTGTTTGATGTTAGTGAAGTGTGTTGAATAGGATTACAAGTCTACAACCAACATGATTGCCTATGGCACTTTGAAGATGGAGGACTCCATGCTATATAGTTATTTTTGCTGCATTGTAATGAGATATCAAAATGAGCTATGTTAGATGTAATGAATTATTTTATTCCTGGTTATAAAGTTGTATTATGACCTTTGTTTCTTGATATTACATCTTAAACTGTGGATGCTAGCTATTGATCCAGGGACTAGCATTGTAAACACAGGGATCTCTACCTTATCAGGTTGAGACCTCTACAGATGGTATCAGAGCACTGTGTTGCCTGTAGGATTATAACCCTAGGATTGGACAAAACCCCTTAGAAAAATAGGAGTTGTATTTTGTTCAAACTTATTTACTAACAATCTAGTAAACTCTTTCCTCAACCTTTTTGGTTTTGATTCTACATCTCCCCTCTTTTCAACTTGATGGACAAAGCCTCCACCATGATCAAAGACTTCAACATCACCAATGACTTCAGCTTCAGTTTCACCAAGGACTTCAACTTGGACATCACTAAGGAGTACAAGTGACACAAGAATATTACTCAAGACTTGAAGACTAAGGAAACACAACTTAGAAGAAACCATCATCACCTTTGAGTTTAGTGACCAAGATGCAAGAATATTTCCAAGGAAACCATGATCTTGTTCATGAAGAATCAACTAAGAAGAATGGAATGATCACAAGTGAAACCTATAGTTGGACCACCATACTAGTGTTTAGTTTAGATCATATATTGATCACACCAACTTATGTGGTGTAGCAAAATATATTTTGTTGCCTAAAAATGTCCTTTAACCTTGTTGTTTAAGTGGAATGTTTGATTGTGATTGCTTGCACATTGCTTGTGTGAATTGTTGTGTGTGAGTAGATGTAATGACCTCGGATCGGTAAGTCCCTGTGATTATCATGCTAGTCCCTGGATCAATAGCTAGCACTCACAGTCGATGAAATATCATGTAAAACACAAAGTCTTTATTACACGGAGAATCCAGAGTATGAATTTATTACAAAAATTGCTTAGCATTATGCTAGCTCAAATAATAGCGGAAACATAAAAGCAGCATGAGTCCATCAACGCCTAGGCTTGTCGAGTGTAGACCCGCGATCCGTACGCACCTTTCAATCTTCAGATTCTGCACATAAGACGTGCAGCCAACAAGTTGGGTCAATACTTTGAATGTATTGGCAAATTACACCAAGGAGAGAAAAGACTATCTCTACATGCAAGGCTAGTTTAGGCTTTGGAGTTCATTTGCATAAAGCTAATTTTATTAAGTAGAGAGAAGAAGAGAGGATTGTCCTACTTTGTAAATGTTTGCTTAGATAAAAGTAAGGTCGAGTGGCACACAAGGATATTACGCACCAAGTGTCCAAACAACCAAACACTTGGATATTACGCACCAAGCGTCACTTGGATATTACACACCAAGTTCCCAAATTCCCACCCATTAGCGATATTACGCACGCCATGGGGTTTCAAAAACTTTGTTTTTAGAAAAGAGAGAGGAAGATCCTTCAGAGGCTCCATCCTTCAGACGCTCATTGTTGTTCTGTTACCGTGAACACGGCTGATCGATCAGATTGCAATACTCTCGAGAGTTTGTGCACTTTACCCACAATCCACGATCAAGTCCTTTTATAGACAAGACCATGGCGAGGCTTTCCCTTAGTAGGCCCTCTACCTTCCGGATCCAACCGTGCCAAGAACCTCCAGATGTTGGTACCCAGGTGAGGTTTCCCACTAAGTACTAGGCCAAGACAGAGCCCATAATGTATTGTGGTTGCACTGGAAGCTTCTGAATTCTGAAACATGGCAGACTTCTTTGATTCCTGGGCGGCCGTCCTCCACCAAAATCTCACTCGTTGACCCGACAACCATTCCGCCCAGAAGAAAACTTAGTTTTATTTTGAAGTGGATTTGAGAAGAAAAGTTTGCTCTAGAGAGCCCTTATACTTAGAAAAATTCTTTTGTCTTTCAAACCCCCCAACGGTACTTTGTATATATAGCATAGCAAGCAATACTTAGCAAAAACAGGGGTAACCTATTAGGATGGGAAATCCTAAGTATAGAGTTACTCATGGCATACTACAAAATCATCGCACTTGCAAAATAATACTAAGGAAAAATTCTACTAGAACATCCTACACATGCATACTACAGAATTTTGAAGATCACATGCATAGAATCAAAACTGGGACAAAAATTATGAACAAGTGGTGTAACTTGCCTTGATCCGAGCAGCACTCTACACAATAGCACTCCTTAGCGCACTCCGGGCAATCTAACGAATCACAAACATAGATCTGATCACAACTTGCTCAAAGCATATCACAAAGAAAATCATGCATGCATGCAACATGGTTTTTATGCAAGGTTGGTTAAATTGATCAAGGTAGCAAGTTTTGTGTTGTGATAGTTTAAGGGTATCACTAGGATTGATTTTTCCAAGGGTTTAGTCCTAATAGAGTCACTAAAACAATCCTAGGATTATAAGGAGATCAAACCATCTAGTAGCCCAAGTTAGATCTAATAATCCTAAGCAAAGCTTAATGATTTGGATCAGTAGGTATTGTGGAGACCAAGTTATTGCAACGAGAACCAATTAAAATAGAATTTTAATTTTTTTTCTATAGATTAAACTCTCTAATCTAATGATTAAAATTTACACCTAAAACATTACTGCAAACCTGCAATATTATTACAGATTTAGATTCTACATAAAATTAGGAATCCAACGGTATATTATAAGCTAAATTTGGCCAAATATTCAATTTTATATGAATTTCGCAAGTTTAAAATCAAATCTGCAAACAGATCTAATAGGGCTTGCCAAGCAGCTCTGACCCGCCCAGCCGGCAACCGGGGTGACGCGTGTGGCTGGTGTGGAGAAAGTGGCGTGGCAGCAGCCACGCCGCCACGATTGAGCGCATTCTTCCGGTTAAGAACTAATCCGAGCCACAGATTGCAGATCGAACGGAGGAGGTGGCTCGGCGACTTACAGTTGCGTCGACGGTGGCGGTGGGCGGCGGCGGTGTCGGTGGCGACGGCGATGGCGCTCGGGTGCACTTTGAGGAAGAAGGATCTGCCGCTGGTGATCGTCTCCTCCTCGTGGTCCCGTCTGTCGCCTTGATTTCGGCCCCCTCTTCCTCTAACGGTGGCGCTGGCAGCTTCTCTCCCGCAGCTTCGGCGAGCGATTGGCGATGGCACGCTGCGGCAGACAATGGGAAAGGCAGGTGAGACGAACCAGTCGAGCATAGGGATCATCCCAGGGAGAAGAACAGGGGGAGGGGAGGCTCGGCATTGACGCAAGTCACCTGGTCGGCGGCGGCTTGTCCCAGCGGAACCGGGGAAAGTTTTTAGGGTTTCGCGAGCTTGGGAACGGAGGAGGTGGTCGTGCGGCTGAGCATATATACACGGCCTGGGGGAGTCCTGGCCGGACACGGGGGGGGGCAGAGGTCGTGGCCGACGGGGACTCTGTTCCGTTCGCGTTGGGGAGAGGAGAGGGATGACAGGTGGGGTAGAGCTGTCGGTGGCAGGGGGAAAGTGGGCGACGTCATGGCGGCAGGCTCTTGGGTCAGTCCGGGCGGGTGGGCTGGCTGGCGAGCCGGCCCAACTAGGTTAGTTGCTGGCCCTTTCCTCTCTTTTTTTTGTTTAACAGTTTTTCCTTTTTCTGTTTTAATAAAACCCTAATATCTTTTGCAAACTAAGTCCAAAAATGATGAATCTTGTTTCTAAATTTTCATAAAAATGAGGTGGTCAACATAGGCCATAGTTTAATGTTTTACAAGATTTTTAGAGGGGTCATGCTACTACACAAGGGTGCTTACTTATGGGAATATTAAATAGGGTTTTTAAATGGGTTTATGTGTTAGGATCTTGTTGTTGCAATATCTTTCAAATGTAGGATGCCAATGATGCAAGGATGATGCATGACACTATTAACATCCAAACACAGAATCTGGGATGTTAGAAACCTACCCCCCTTAGGAAGAATCTCGCCCTCGCGATTCGGGTTGGCTAGCAAATAGGTGTGGGTGTTCTGCCTTCAAGTCTTCTTCACGCTCCCACGTAGCTTATTCCTCGGAGTGGTGGTTCCATTGTACCTTGTAGAACCTTATAGTGTTGGTGCGGGTAATCCTTTCAGCTGTTTCCAGTATTTTGATGGGTTTTTCCTCATAGGTAAGGTCATTCTCCAAATTGAACCTCGTCTAGGGGAACGGTGTCTCTTAGCGGTGTTTCAGCCATCTCCGGGTGACACTTCTTTAGTTGTGACACATGAAACACATCATGAACAGTCAGTCCTTCCGGTAACTCCAACTGATAAGCAACTTCTCCTCTACGGGCCAGCACCTTATATGGTCCTATGAATCGTGGGGCTAACTTGCCCTTGATTCCGAATCTCTTAACTCCACGTAGGGGTGAAACTCGGAGATACGCACGGTCCCCTATTTCATAAGCCACATCTCTGCGTTTGGAATCAGCGTAGCTCTTCTGTCGGGATTGGGCTACCTTTAGCCTATCCTGAATCTATCGCACCTTTTCTTCGGCATCCTTTATCAAGTCAGGTCCAAAAAGACTGCGTTCTCCAACTCCATTCCATAGCAATGGAGTCCTACACTTCCTGCCATATAGAACTTCAAACGGAGCCATCTTGATACTTGTTTGGTAGCTGTTGTTGTATGAGAACTCAGCATATGGCAGGTTATCGTCCCAACTAGACCCATAGTCTAGTGCGCAAGCTCTCAACATATCCTCCAAAATTTGATTCACCCTTTCTGTTTGGCCATCTGTTTGAGGGTGGAAGGCAGTACTGAATTCTAGTCGGGTCCCAAGAGACTCATGTAGTTGTCGCCAGAACTTTGAAGTAAACTGGGTGACTCTGTCTGACACAATTCCCTTGGGAACACCATGTAGGCTTACAATCCTTGACATGTATATCTTAGCAAGCTTAGCACTTGTATATGTGGTCTTCACGGGGATGAAGTGAGCCACCTTGGTGAAGTGGTCCACCACTACCCAGATACAATCAAATTCAGAACGAGTCCGGGGCAATCCCGTGATGAAATCCATGCCTACCTTGTCCCACTTCTAGTCGGGTATTGGTAGTGGTTGAAGTAGTCCTGCCGGTTTCTGATGCTCAGATTTTACCCTATTGCATACATCACACAGAGAAATATACTCTGCAATATCTCTTTTTAGGTTATTCCACCAGAATCTATCCTTCACATCCATGTACATCTTCGTGTTACCTGGATGAATTGAGTATGGCGAATCATGAGCTTCTTGTAAAATCATCTTCCTGATATCGGGGTCATTGGGAACGCACAAACGCTTCCCATACCAGAGGGTTCCTTGTTCGTCTAGACGAAATTCTTTAGTCTTTCCTTCACTTATCCTGACTCTTATTTCTTCCAACTCTTTATCCCCCTTTTGTGCTTCTTGGATCTTTTCTTGGAAGGTGGACACTATTTCCATAGTCATTACGTGTCCTTTCGCGACTATCTCTAGCCTGAGATCCCTGAATTGCTTGCATAAATCCTCTGGAAGTTCCCCTGCGGTAAGTCCATTCACATACACCTTACGGCTTAAGGCATCAGCCACCACGTTTGCCTTTCCGGGGTGGTACTGTAAATCCAAGTCATAATCCTTAATTAGTTCAAGACATCTTCGTTGTCTCATATTCAACTCCCTTTGGGTGAAGATGTACTTCAAACTTTTATGATCTGTGAACACGCCACAATGTTTGCCCATGAGGTAGTGTCTCCATACCTTGAGTGCATGAACCACAGATGCAAGTTCCAAATCATGTGTGGGATAATTGTGTTCGTGGTTCTTAAGTTGTCGGGAGGCATAGGATACCACTTTCCCATCCTGCATCAATACACTTCCAAGTCCTTGTCGTGAAGCGTCACAATAGACTTGAAAATCCTTCTGGATATCTGGCAGACACAGAACTGGTGCCGTTACAAGGCATTTCTTCAATTCTTGAAAACTTGCTTCACATGCCTCGGTCCATAGGAATTTCTTTTCCTTCTTTAATAGTTCCGTCATGGGTTTTGCTATCTTGGAGAAGTTTTCGATGAACCTCCGGTAATATCCTGCGAGGCCCAAGAAACTTCTAATATCCCCCACATTCTTGGGTGACTCCCATTCCGTCACGGAAGCTACCTTACTAGGATCTACGGCAATTCCTTTAGCTGACACAACATGGCCAAGGAATCCCACTTCCTTTAAACAGAACTCGCACTTGCTGAATTTGGCATACAACTTGTGTTCTCTTAGTTTTTCCATAATAAGGCGCATATGTTTCTCATGTTCTTTCTCATCCCTAGAGTATATGAGTATATCGTCTATGAATACGATGATTGTCCAAATATTCCATGAACACCTTGTTCATCATGGTCATGAAGTATGCTGGGGCATTGGTTAGACCAAAAGACATCACAGTGTACTCATACAACCCGTATCTTGTGGTGAATGCTGTTTTGGCACATCCTGTTCCCGAATCTTTAGCTGAAAATAGCCCGATCGTCGATCGATCTTTGAGAATACACTGGCTCCTTTTAGCTGGTCAAACAGGTCGTTGATGTTGGGCAGAGGATACTTATTCTTAATCGTCACTTCGTTCAACGAGCGGTAGTCCACAACCAGCCTCTTGGTCTTATCCTTCTTTTCCACAAATAGGATGGGTGCTCCCCAAGATGACGCGCTGGGCTGAATGAACCCCTTGTCCAATTGTTCCCTAAGCTGTTTCTTGAGTTCCTTTAACTCGTCCACATCCATTTTGTATGGTCTCTTAGCTATCGGCCCCGTGCCTGGCATTAAGTCAATGAGAAACTCGATATCACGGTCGGGTGGCATTCCGGGTAGCTCTTCTGGGAAGACATCTGGGTATTCCTTTACAATAGGTACCTCCTCCAAACTAACCCCCTTAAGAGAGTTCACCATGACTTCTTTAAGTGCGAAATTCGACTTGATACGAATCCTCTTACCTTCCGGTGTTGTGAGCATGACAGTTCTCTTGGCACAATCTATGACTCCTTCATATTCGGTCATCCAATTCATGCCCAAGATTATGTCTAATCCTTGTGATTCTAGAACTACTAGACTGGTGGGAAAAATGTGTGTCCCAATCCTTAGTTCTAATTCCCGGCAACCGGAGTTTGCCACTATTTCTCCCCCAGGAGAACTTACCCTTAGAGGAAAGTTTATAGTCTCTGTTGGTATCTTGCCTCTATCCACAAATACCCTTGATATGAATGAATGCGATGCACCAGTATCAAAAAGAACAACTGCGGGAATAGAATTGAGTTTGAACTTACCAATCACAGAGTCTGGCGCATCACAAGCATCCTCCATAGAAACATGATTCACCGTGGCTTTGACAAACGGATTTGGCTTCTTCCCGTTCCCATTGCCATGGTTGTGTCCATTTCCATTCCCATTACCATTGCCATTCTTCCTCTCGGGGCAAGAGGTTGCATAATGCCCTGTCTTGTTGCACTTAAAGCATGTCACCTCACTGAGATCCTTTCCATTGCTGCCATTGCCATTGCGGTTTTTGTGCCCATTGTGTTTGTGGCCACCATGGTTATGACCGTTATGGTTGTGGCCATTATTGTTATAAGGTGGTGGTGAGGAATTGCGCTGCTTCGTACGGAATGCAGTGTTTGTGGGGTTAGATTTCCTCTTGCGATTTTCTATGCTCTTCCTCTTTGATTCAACCACAATGGCTCATCCAGAGTTCCTGAAAGTTGTCAAATTTCTGAGCCACAAGCTGAATGGATATCTCATCATTGAGCCCTCTTAAGAACTCCTCCTGTCTCTTGGCATCAGTGGAAACATCATCGGGTGCATAACGGGCTAGCTTATTGAAAAGCTCACCATACTCGATGTAATCTGCAGCTGGTGTAGGTCGCGAAACTCGCGCCTCTTCAGGGTCATGACACCAGCAGCCACATGATGAGTGCGAAAAGCTAACTCAAACTGTTCCCAGGTGATAGCATCAATATCCGAGTGGGTGACTTGGTAATTATCCCACCATTCTGCAGCAGGTCCTTCAAGCTGGTGTGCGGCATAACGCACCCTGTCGGCTCCGATAGCTTGCACGGTGTCTAGCTTTTTGTTGATCGTACGCCGGTCATCGGATGATTGGTTCGATCGCTAGTGAAGGTAGGTGGTTTCAGCCTCAAAAACCGAGTCAAGCGATCTTGTTGAGGAGGTGGCGGAGGTGGCGGGTTGTTGTTGTTGTTGTTGTTGTTGTTGTTTTGCATGTTCTGAGTGAGCAGTTGGATCAGCTGGTTCTGAGTGGCCAAAAGTTCTGCTATTTCTGGCGGGATTTCGGGGTTCACACGTCTTGGCGGCATCTGTGGGGTTTAAGAGAATAGTTAAGAAATAGACAGAAAGACTAAGTAGTAAACTCGTACCCTTATGAAAACACACCAAGCACACAAGGCACACAAGACATAACAACACAAATTTAACACAGGAAACAACCAAGTATAACTAAACCAGACTTGTCTTGGTATTTATTACATTTGCGAATAACGTTCTACTATAAAATTAAAGGTGGTCGAACTATTACACATCTTCCACGCCTTCCTCTTCCTCGTCCTCGAACGAGTAGCCTTCTTGCTCTAGAGTTGTCTTGTACAACTCCATCTCCTTTGTGGTGGCTTCAAGCTTCTCTTGGAGGTCCTTTATCTCATCTTGTAGCTTCTTGGTAGTGGCTTCCAGCTGCTCCTGAAGTCCCTCCTTCTCGCTTTGTAGTTCCTCCACTAAACTTGACTTCATTGCGGCTTCAAGTTGCTTTGCCAAGTCCCTCTTGGAAGCACGCACATCATTGATTATCTTGCAAAGGCCTTCAGTTTGCACTTCATCTCCATCGATCTGCTGTTTAAGTTCCCTAATTCTCTTGTTTTTATTTATCACCCTCTTCTCTTGGTTAGCGAACATCTTCTCTTGGTCCTGGAATTTTATCTCTTGGAGCTTCATTGCCTCTTCCTGCTGCTTGATCATTTCTTCCTTCTCCTTGATGAGGGCGCATAGCTCGTCGTTCTTCAACATCTCGAGGAAGGTACCCTTTTCAAGGTCATGGATGTGGCACTCCAAGTCTTGATATTGTGTTCTTCGGCGCTTGGTAGAAGTTCTTTCCTCAAAGGTTAACTCCATGGGAATCCCTTCCTCATCTCTTCTTCCAAAGAGGCCGCCGCAGTGTCCTTGGAGAGCTTCATGATGACGTCCACATAGGGGACCAATGAGTTGCTGCAAGCTAATGCTAAGGGCCTTCTCCTTGGAATCGCTAACAATGTGGATTGCTATGTCTTCCTCCGGGTTCTTGCCTCGCTCTTTTCCTGGCTGGATGACCTTGACTCAACAAATTGGCCCTTGTGGAGTTTCTTCATTGTGCTCCCTTGGATTGTTGGGAGAGGAAGATCCAAACGTGTGAGTAGATCCATGAGGCATCCTCCAAAGCGAAGGGGCTCGATGTCCGCGATGGTGTCGTAGAGGAAGCTTGTCATCTTTGAGTTAGAAGAATGAGGGTTAGATACTTAAACAAGTAGAGGAAGGCAGATACTAGATGTGCGGAAAATAACTTAGTAGGAAACAAATAAGGCACTAAAGTTAGAGGTGGTTCCAATCCTAGGGTCACGTCCTACAGGCAACGATGTGCTCTGATACCATCTGTAATGACCTCGGATTGGTAAGGATCCTAAGTCCCTGTGATTATCATGCTAGTCCCTGGATCAATAGCTAGCACTCACAGTCGATGAAATATCATGTAAAACACAAAGTCTTTATTACACGGAGAATCCAGAGTATGAATTTATTACAAAAATTGCTTAGCATTATGCTAGCTCAAATAATAGCGGAAACATAAAAGCAGCATGAGTCCATCAACGCCTAGGCTTGTCGAGTGTAGACCCGCGATCCGTACGCACCTTTCAATCTTGATTACGCACATAAGACGTCGCCAACAAGTTGGGTCAATACTTTGAATGTATTGGCAAATTACACCAAGGAGAGAAAAGACTATCTCTACATGCAAGGCTAGTTTAGGCTTTGGAGTTCATTTGCATAAAGCTAATTTTATTAAGTAGAGAGAAGAAGAGAGGATTGTCCTACTTTGTAAACGTTTGCTTAGATAAAAGTAAGGTCGAGTGGCACACAAGGATATTACGCACCAAGTGTCCAAACAACCAAACACTTGGATATTACGCACCAAGCGTCACTTGGATATTACACACCAAGTTCCCAAATTCCCACCCATTAGCGATATTACGCACGCCATGGGGTTTCAAAACTTTGTTTTAGAAAAGAGAGGAAGATCCTTGAGGCTCCATCCTTCAGACGCTCATTGTTGTTCATTACGTGAACACGGTGATCGATCGATTGCAATACTCTCGAGAGTTTGTGCACTTTACCCACAATCCACGATCAAGTCCTTTTACAGACAAGACCATGGCGAGGCTTTCCCTTAGTAGCCCCTCTACCTTCCGGATCCAACCGTGCCAAGAACCTCCAGATGTTGGTACCCAGGTGAGGTTTCCCACTAAGTACTAGGCCAAGACAGAGCCCATAATATATTGTGGTTGCACTAGAAGCTTCTGAATTCTGAAACATGGCAGACTTCTTTGATTCCTGGGCGGCCGTCCTCCACCAAAATCTCACTCGTTGACCCGACAACCATTCCGCCCAGAAGAAAACTTAGTTTTATTTTGAAGTGGATTTGAGAAGAAAAGTTTGCTCTAGAGAGCCCTTATACTTAGAAAAATTCTTTTGTCTTTCAAACCCCCCAACGGTACTTTGTATATATAGCATAGCAAGCAATACTTAGCAAAAACAGGGGTAACCTATTAGGATGGGAAATCCTAAGTATAGAGCTACTCATGGCATACTACAAAATCATCGCACTTGCAAAATAATACTAAGGAAAAATTCTACTAGAACATCCTACACATGCATACTACAGAATTTTGAAGATCACATGCATAGAATCAAAACTGGGACAAAAATTATGAACAAGTGGTGTAACTTGCCTTGATCCGAGCAGCACTCTACACAATAGCACTCCTTAGCGCACTTCGGGCAATCTAACGAATCACAAACATAGATCTGATCACAACTTGCTCAAAGCATATCACAAAGAAAATCATGCATGCATGCAACATGGTTTTTATGCAAGGTTGGTTAAATTGATCAAGGTAGCAAGTTTTGTGTTGTGATAGTTTAAGGGTATCACTAGGATTGATTTTTCCAAGGGTTTAGTCCTAATAGAGTCACTAAAACAATCCTAGGATTATAAGGAGATCAAACCATCTAGTAGCCCAAGTTAGATCTAATAATCCTAAGCAAAGCTTAATGATTTGGATCAGTAGGTATTGTGGAGACCAAGTTATTGCAACGAGAACCAATTAAAATAGAATTTTAATTTTTTTTTCTATAGATTAAACTCTCTAATCTAATGATTAAAATTTACACCTAAAACATTACTGCAAACCTGCAATATTATTACAGATTTAGATTCTACATAAAATTAGGAATCCAACGGTATATTATAAGCTAAATTTGGCCAAATATTCAATTTTATATGAATTTCGCAAGTTTAAAATCAAATCTGCAAACAGATCTAATAGGGCTTGCCAAGTGGCAGCTCCTGACTGGCCCAGCTGGCAACCGGGGGGGGTGTGACGCAGCGCAGCGCGGTGTGGAGAAGTGGCGAGCTGGCGTGGCAGCCACGCGGCGGCGCGCGATTGGAGCGTACCCCTTCGGGTCAAGAACTAATCCGAGCCACAGATTGCAGATCGAACGGAGGAGGTGGCTCGGCGACTTACAGTTGCGTCGACGGTGGCGGTGGGCGGTGGCGGTGTCGGTGGAGACGGCGACGGCGCTCGGGTGCACTTCGAGGAAGAAGGATCTCCTGCTGGTGATCGTGTCCTCCTCGCGGTCCCGTCTGTCGCCTTGATTTCGGCCCCCTCTTCCTCTAACGGTGGCGGCGGCCTTCTCTCCGCAGCTCCATGGCGATTGGCGATGGCACGCTGTGGCAGACAATGGGAAAGGCAGGTGAGACGAACCAGTCGAGCATAGGGATCATCCCAGGGAGAAGAACAGGGGGAGGGGAGGCTCGGCATTGACGCAACTCACCTGGTCGGCGGCGGCTTGTCCCAGCGGAACCGGGGAAAGTTTTTAGGGTTTCGCGAGCTTGGGAACGGAGGAGGTGGTCGTGCGACTGAGCATATATACACGGCCTGGGGGAGTCCTGGCGGACACCTGGGGCAGAGGTCGTGGGCCGGGACTCTGTCCTGCTCGCGTTAGGAGAGGAGAGGGATGACAGGTGGGGTAGAGCTGTCGGTGGGGGAAAGTGGTAGGCGTCTTGTGTCAAGGCGGGTGGCGAGCCGGCCCAGCTAGGTTAGCTACTGGCCCTTTCCTCTTTTTTTTTGTTTAACAGTTTTCCTTTTTCTGTTTTAATAAAACCCTAATATCTTTTGCAAACTAAGTCCAAAAATGATGAATCTTGTTTCTAAATTTTCATAAAAATGAGGTGGTCAACATAGGCCATAGTTTAATGTTTTACAAGATTTTTAGAGGGGTCATGCTACTACACAAGGGTGCTTACTTATGGGAATATTAAATAGGGTTTTTAAATGGGTTTATGTGTTAGGATTTTGTTGTTGCAATATCTTTCAAATGTAGGATGCCAATGATGCAAGGATGATGCATGCCACTATTAACATCCAAACACAGAATTTGGGATGTTACAGTAGAGTTCTTCCTATAGAAATCTTTTGCCTACTCTAATCCCAATCCAACCCAAACAAATGACTTCTCCAAGAGACCACAACTCCAACATCAAGGATGGTAACAACATCAACCAAGAGATGCACATGAGAGAACAACTGCTAGCAACCCAAGCCCAGTTGAATCAAGTGAGAACTCAGTTTTTAGCCAACAACAATGGGATAGACCCAACCATGCAAAAGTTTTTGAGAATCCAATCCCAATTGTTGCAAAGGATGACCAATCAAATGATCAACATGAGAAACAACCTTTCTCAAAGTGATTATGACAACAATGATGTCAAGGATGATATTATAGAAGGAATTCAAGCCTGCAATATTTGTGGAGACATGGAACACACTTACAAAGAGCATGTGGACCAATGCCCTAATTGTGAAGAGAAACATCCAACTAAACAATGCCCCACATCTCAAGCTACTTGTTTCCTATGTGAAGGAAATGATCATGTCCCTTTCCAATGCCCCATCTATCCTATAGTTCAACAAATGAAACAAGATGGAATGCATCAGATGTTTGGAAACCTCCATAAGGGAACAACTTCTACCAAGAAGGATAAAGACAAAATCAGAACCTTGCCTCATAAGGCCATACCCAAAGTGACCACAAAGTGTTGTTATTCATGTGGAGAAGAAGGTCATATCTCTATTAACTGCCCCAAGAAGAGAGAAATATTTCCCACCTTTGAGGTGAGATATGAAGAACATGAACTAGAAGAACTCCTAGCTTTGGAGAGACCCAAAAAGAAGAAATGCCCCAACCCCAGCAAGCAAGACATTAGCCAAGTGCAATGTTACAATTGAAAATATATGGGACACTATGCATCACATTGTCCAGAAAAGAAGAAGAGCCAAGGAAACAAAGAAGAAGTAGTGATGCCAAAGAAGAAGAAGGATATTAGCCAAGTGATGTGTTTCAAATGCAAAGAGCTAGGCCATTATGCATCACATTGTCCAGAAAAGAAGGAAGACAAGACAAGCAAACCTATAAGATACATCAGCCTTGTCACATGTTTCAAGTGTGGAAACAAAGGACACTATCCAGACATCTGTCTAGAGAAGTTACATCAAGGTCCTAAGTAAGCCAAGATGTAATCTAGTTGAAAACCTTTTTAAGGGTGGTAGTACCCTAGTTGCCTTGAAGCCAACTTGTAACCTCTAGCCTTCCCAAATCTCGGGATGAGATTTCTTTTAAGGGTGGTAGCCTGTCACATCCCAAAATTTTCCAAATTTTGAAATGTGAAAAATAAATAAACAAAATAAATAATTATTGAAATTTAGAGTGAAAAGAAACTTTTTGTTTCTAAATGGAAACATCAAAACCCTACTTGAACAAAATTTGAATACAAAGGGAATCCAACAAAATTTCAATCAAGTGAAATGCATTCATCAATGAATGTATCTTGAAATATAAAACCCAAAATGGAAGGAAATCATTTCCAAGATCTCTCTCTAAGACTATGGATTTGATCCATATAAAAATCTATCAAAAACATTTATAAATGGTCAAAAATGATAAACAAAAATATTATAAAACCATAGAAATTGGTTTCATTTAATTTGGAGCCATAGGTAAAAACTTATGAATTTAATAAAGATAAAAGGAAATAATTTCCAAAGCTAATAAATCTCCTAGCTAAAATCCATACCAAATTATGAGCAAAATGATCCTAAAAGGATTTAAAAGGATAAACAAATATTAAATAAAATTATACAAATTGGAATCACCAATTTTGGATCTATAAATAAAAAGATATGGATTTTGTAAGATAAAGAAAGAAAGAAATAAATAAGGAATATTTAAAATCCAATTTAAATCTTTGCCAAATCCATAAACAAATGAAAGTTATTGAATAATAAAAAGGAGTAAAAGTTTATTTAAATAAAATCATAAGGATGGAACATTATCCAATTTTATTTAAATAAAGACAAATTGCCTAAACTAAATAATAAATCCCAAGAAAATTATTTAGAAGACAATTTAAAACTTGAAATTAAATCCATAATCAAATGGAACAATGATAACCCAAATCCAAATAAAATAAAGGGATAAAGAATATTCAAATAAAAGTATATGGGATTAAACCATATTCAATTTATATTTAATGGAGACAAAACCCCTATTATAAATGATTAATTAAATCATGGGAAAAATAATGGAATTTGCCCAAATGGAATAAAAGTTATCTAATTAACTTAAAATGAAATTAAAGAATTATTTGAATATGGATTAGAACCATATTTAAAATCCTATTTAAATAAAGACAAGTGTCTAATTTAAATAATAAACCATAAAAAGAATAAAAGAAATTATTCTAAAAGGACTTTAAAACACATAAATAAATAGTACCAAAAACATACTGAAAGTTTAGAAAATTTTGGTCAAAACTTGAATTCAAATTGAATATTAAATCAAAGGTTTCAAATCAAAACATAAAATAAAATAGAAAAAGGAAAAAGAATCAGGGAAGGAAAAAAATAGAAAAGACCAGTCCAACTAAACCTACTCCAGACCCTAGCCCAACAGGACCGGCGCAGCCCACTCTCTCCCCTCCCTGAATCGTTTTCTTACCCGCAGACGTAACCCCACACTCACTGACCCGTGGACCCACGCCACATCAGCACCCTTGTCACCACCTTCTTCCCCACCCGCGACCAATTCCTCCCCCTCTCCTTGCCATTTCTGCCTTTGATTCCACGGATTAAATTCGCTTTATTGCCGCGTTGATTCAGCCCTGCGACCTTGCCCATTTAACCGCCTCCCTCTTCCCTTCCTTTCCCCTCAGACCCCATCCGCTCTCTGCCCCTAGGCTGCACGAATTTCTCCAAGCAACGCCACTGCCTCCGGCAAACCTCAATGTCAATTCCGACGAGCACAACCACCCCCACTGCCCCTGGTTTCCACTAGCATGCTCCCCGTCATCTCACGCACCTGCTCGTAGCCTCAGTTCGCCCGTGCATGCCCCGCAACCTCACCTTCGTCTTCGACTGAACACCGTCGCCTACTGCTTCCACTCCAGCGACTCCTCACGGTAATCCCTGACCGCCGCCTCCTCTCTGGTTGACACGATCTTTCTCGCCTCTCTCGCGCGTATCTGACGCATTCTTCTCTTTGCCTTAGCATGGTCCATAACTTCGCCAACGACGATGCCTGAGCTCACCATCGTCAGTAGCATCTCCGACGAGCGATTCAGCGCAACCTCGTGCACCCCTCGACCTGCGACAACAACGTCGAGCATCCCCACGTCACTATGAACACTGTAAGCTCCTCCTCCCTCTCCCGTGCTTCCTGGATTCGACGGAGCACCTCTGCCCGAGCGCCGCCGCCGCTCACCGTCAAGTCGCGCCACCCATCTGTGGTCAGCATGCTCTGGATCATCGGATGCAGTTCGAATGGTTAGGATTAGATTTTAAACGAAGGGGTATCATGTGCTGTGTGCCGTGCGATTTAAGTTAGATCCAACGCACCGCATCAGTAGATGCAGACGAACCGGTATCGTCTAATAATATTAAGACACGTGGCCCATAATTGTTTTAAAAACAGAAACATTTCTATTTAGTGTTTGGATTTGAAAAATTCATAACCTTTGATACACACGTCCAAAATTTGCAAATTTTATATCATTGGAATCAGGAAAAATAAACCTTTGCAACCATACCCTTAGTTTAGTGTTTTGCTTCTGTAAAATTAGTTGTTTTTGCAGAAACATGTTTAGTGATATTTTGAGTATAAAAATTATTCTAAAAATGATTTTAGGGTAAAATCTTTTGCAAATGATTTTTTTTGAATCTACTGACCATAAAAACCAACTTTTGGATTTAAAAGTATATTTTTTGACACTAAGGAATCATTCGTTGAATAAAATCATTTCTAGCAAAACAAAAATTGTTGATTATGTTTTAAAAATAATTTTTGAGTAAAACCTTTTGCAAATGGTTTGATTTAAACTCTCTGACCCTAAACACTAAGTTTTGGATTTGAAAATGTATTTGATTAACCCTAGAAAATTATTACTTTGATTGAAGGCATTTTTAGTAAAATAAAATGTTGCTTTGATTTAAAAATGGTTTTTGAGTGAAACCTTTTGTAAATGGATTTGTTTTAAACTCTTTGACCATAAACACTAACATTGTGTTTAAAAGCATAATTGGCTAACTCTACAAAATATTACTTTGATTTAAAATCATTGCTAGCAAAACAAAAATGATTTAATTGGCCATTTTCCCTAACTTGATTTTAAATGGTTTTGCCACTTTTATAAATGACCAATAGGTGTTTTAAAATGTTTATAGCCTATTATAAACCACTTTTACAAATAAAACAATCTCTTGGATTCTTGCATGCATTGTTTTGCTTTTATTGTTTTATGTGATGAATTGTTTGAATGCTAGTTTGAATATGTGCTTGCTTGATTGAATTGTAGTGAACTTTGAAGAGTGTGACCATTGCAAGATCAAAGAGTGAAACAGAGTGAAACTAGTTTCTCTACTAAATAGGCAAGTGGTGCTTCATACATTTTGTCCTATTATTTTCACTATGCATTAGTGATATCTTGAGTAGGACTTGCATGGAATTTTTACTAAGTATGCTATGCCTTGGGAATCCTAGTAGATGATGCCTTAGTAGAATTTTCCCTAAGTTAAGATTCTTTCTACTATTATGCTTAGCCTAGCTAGTAGAAAACAAGGGTGAATTATATTCATGCTATGAAATATTTCTAAGTCTATGACTTGTGTTTTGTTTAATAAAACAACTATGTGAATGAATCACTTGGGTGGAATGGAATGAAAGGTTTGTGTTGAGTGGTTACACAAGTCCAGTATATTGGAAAAAACTTGTGTATCACAAGTCCAGTATACTGGAGAAAACTTGGTATCACACTTGTGGAAATCCACCCAGGAACAAAGAGATTTGAGATGTCAAATGTTGAGAAGCTTCAAGTGCAGCCACATGGCATTATGGGCTCTGCCTGGATCATATAGGTTGCAATAACTTAGCCAGATGGATAGAAGGTGGTAGGGGGTGATAGGTTTGGAACGCGTCCATTTGGTCTAAGGGAAGGCTTCTGAAAGATCTTGTCTTGATGCATGTCGAGTCTTGTGGGGAAAGTGCACCACCTCTCGAGAGAGTAAAATCTAAGTACTTAGCCGTGTCCCCGGCAATGGACAATTTGAGGATCAAGACATGGAAGCTATCAAGGATCTCCTCATCTCAATTTCTAAGTTAAAAGCTTGTGGTTGAACAAGGGTAAAGGTTAACCAATTCCATTGGTTGTTCCTTGGGTAATTTTGACAAACAAAAACTTAGTGTTTTTTAACTTATAAGGAAAACCTTATTTTGAGCAAAGCAAGCCTAAGCTCCACTTAGCCAAATGCATATAGATGATAGATACCACTATTCTACCATAGTATCACTTGCCAAAACAATTCAAATGTATTGACCCTTGTGGCTATAACTTATTATGTTGCAGGATTGTTTGATGTTAGTGAAGTGTGTTGAATAGGATTACAAGTCTACAACCAACATGATTGCCTGTGGCACTTTGAAGATGAAGGACTCCATGCTATATAGTTATTTCTGTTGCATTGTAATGAGATAGCCAAATGAGCTATGTAAGATGTAATGAATTATTTTATTCCTGGTTATAAAGTTGTATTATGACCTTTGTTTCTTGATATTACATCTTAAACTGTGGATGCTAGCTATTGATCCAGGGACTAGCATTGTAAACATAGGGATCTCTACCTTATCAGGTTGGGACCTTTACAACTCTTCTCTGGTGTTTGTAAGTGTTGTGTGGGTGAACCTGTACTAACATACCGCCCTTCCTAGGACTAATACATACTTGTGATTAAACCCCCTGCAAACATCCGTAACTATAGGAAAGTAATTAAGATATAAATCTAACCACAGCCTTAAACTCTGAGATCCTACACTCCCTTGTGCAAAGGTGTCCTAACGGGGTTTCAGGTTTCTGTCACTCCGGCAACCCCACAATTAGTATCCAAATACACAATGCATCCCCCTAGGCCCATAAATGGTGAAGTGTCATGTAGTCGACGTTCACATGACACCACTAGAAGAATAGCACCACAACTTAAATACCAAACCATTGAATAATAACTCATCACAGATTCACTACTAACAACATGACTTCTCCCATGTCCTCAAGAACTAAACGAACTACTCACAAGACATCATATGGATCAATATCAAAGGTGATATGATAATGGATAACAATCTGAAGATAAACAATAATCCAATGGTTCCACTCACAAGCATCAACTACAATAGTAATCAACACCGGAAAAATTTCCCCTAAGAACTAAAGCAATATCCAACACAATTGTTACAGAGAGACGGAGTGGTGATGATGGTGCTGGTGGAGATGATGGTGTGGATGATGATGATGATCCCTATGAAGCCTAGCTTGACGATGGTGTTGATGGCGATGGTCTCCCCTCTCCAGGAAGGAATTCCCCCGGCAGAAATCTGTCTGCCGGAGAGATCTTCCTCTCTTGGTGTTTTCCGCCCCCAGAGGCGGCGGAAATCTATCTGTGGCCGCTCCCCAAGGCTTAGGGTTCCGTAGGGAAATTATAGGCGAAGGGGGAGAGTCGGAGGCCGGGCAGGTGGGCCACACCTGCCCTAGGCGTGGCCTCAGGTGGGCCCGCGCCTAGGGTGGTGTGTGGGCCCCCTACGCCCCCCTTCGCTCCTCCTTTTGGCTTCCTTCATCCTCAGGTAAAATAATATGTTTCCATATTTTTCTGGTATTTTTTTGATCTTCACGAAATTGCATCGAAACGCCTTCTTTTCCATCAGAATCCAGACTCCGGCAGTCCATCCTCTAAGAATCATCCAACATGCATAAACAGATGAAAACCCATAAGTAATACCTCATAATAAGACAAATATCAATGAATAGAGGTCAATTATGATATAGAATGGTGATGCAAATTGGGCGTATCACCTGCAATGGCATTTCCTATCAACCAAACTCACCGGATACCTCCATTGCCTATCTTTACTATCAGTGTACGTTACCTTAACATCCATTCTTCTTCTAATGCATTTCATATTCAATTGTTTTGCCCTATCATGCAAAGCCTTAATCAAATATGGGAGGATGAGATGGCCAACATATACTATTAATGCAATTCTTTGACGCAAACCGATCTTTATCATGATCATTTGTCTAATGTTATCAAATATTTGCCACAACATAAGCCCTTTCAATGACTTAACCTTTGCATTGAAACTCTCTGCAAGGTTACTTGTTACATAGTCTAACTTGCAAATTTCATTGAATCGGCTTCTTGACCACACCATTCCATGATGTGCATCCAAGTACTCTTTCATCGCAGGTTTTTGATACAACACTTCCAAATGATACATATCTGTCCTCAAACTGTATGTGTATGAAGATGGACATAGGTTGTTAGTATAAACTTTACCCTTTAATTTCTTTGTAAAATTCTGCACTAAGTGTTGCATACATTCCATATGCTCCACTCCGGGAAATACTGCTTCTACAACTTTCTCCAAAACTTTGCAAGCGTTCGTGTGGATAGTAAGTCCTGGTGGATGACCAATAAGGTCGCGCAAATTCTCCAAAACCAAGTCCAACTTTCCTATGACTCAATATCCAAAACTCCATAAGCAATAGGGAACATCCAATTGTGGTCATCAACTACAGTAGCAACTACCGGCTGTCCTTTAAAACTGCCATGAAGAGATATTGCATCCACGGCCAAATAAGGCCTGCAACCATCCAGAAACCCTTGCCAGCAAGATTTGAAAGAAACAAAAACCCTTCTAAAGCACTCCTTCTCCATTGTCTTCCCTTTTATTTTGTACTGAGCTTTATGCTTGTCTATCTGTACAACACTACCTGGACTAGCCATCTCCACTTCAGCTTTGAAGCTATAAAGCAACTGAAAACTTTCATTCCATGGACCATTGATCCTCTCAAGAGCCATTTCCTTTGCATAGAACATCCTCATGTAAGGTACTGTAATATTAAACTTTTTATAAACATCTTTTATGAGCGTTTTTGCACCAAGTGATGGGTTCGCTCTTATCCAATCCATGATTGCATCTTCCAACCACCTAGTCGTTGCTAGTTTTGTTTTGTCCTTTGGCTGTCCCCCTTGAGGTGGACAAAAATGTTCGAACCGGTTAATTTTTATCTGAAACATAATGAAAATGTCATGTACAACTAACAAACTCTACGCAATGATCTAAAATACACAACTGGTTGTAATACCTGAACCAAACTTCTCCTGAGCATAGTGGATGCATGCATCCTCCACCTACACTTCTTGTATGGGAACTTCACTGTGAACCTTGATGACTCACTCTTAATAACATCATAATCATTATTGGTGCGAATGCAATATGTAGTAAGGGCATTAAGACAGTCCCGCGTTGTTTCAAATATGGTGCCTTCTGAAATCTTAGGATCGTCCCTATCCCGCTCAATTACTGGCAAGTCCTCACCATCGTACTCGGCTAAAACAAGGCTGTCATTGTTCTCCTTGTTCTCTTTGTTATCAGTGTCATCAAATCTGGCATAGTGGGCAATTTTCTCCGTGTATTGATCCTCTAGTGCATGTTTACTTTATCTATCTACCAATTTAGGAAACATCAACTCATCCTCATCATCTAGTGGAGGCGATCCCTCGTCAGGCTCTGCTTCGTCCTCCACATCGGCCACACGAGCGATTTGGCTTACACTCAGTGTGAACAGATGGTACTGTTGTGGACCTACAAGGAGCGCCAGGGCGCACACTATTAGCAGAGACAACAGAGACACATGATGCCCAGCCACCTGATGATGCATGGCCACCATATGATGATTTAACCCTCTTTCCCGTGTGCTCAACTTTAGGTTTCACATGGAGACGAATTCGACCAAAACGTTTGGCAGCATTCAAAGAGAAAAACATTACCAGATCATATTCGCTAGTTAGTGGGAGCAATCTTTGCTCGCTAATGTTGAAATATTGCAAATCAACCGAATCGCCACTATTCCAGGGGAATTTAGAATAGATTTTATCTTTTAAATCTTTGAGAACTATGGAGGTTGCAACCACCGCTGGGAAGTAAAATCCAGAGGGATATTGTTCACAACCATGGATTACACTAGTATCCAATTTAACCGCCAGCCGAAATGCCAGCGCTGGATGAATCCTATTTGAAAAGCAAGGCAGTTAGTTGAGCACCAGCAATTTGCACTCAAATACTGCCTAGAATCAATCCACAAAGGGAAACGATGCTTACCCAGATGGATTCCATGCATTAGATCCCTCCTATTCCACCCAATCTTCTCCGTGATTGATGGGGATGGTCGGTACACCAGCTGGCATTGCATACTATTCCGCGAAAGGGGTAGATCTAGCGGGGGCGGGAGCGGATCCGGTGGTCGAGTGGGATCCATGACTAGAGGGAGGGGTTGGCTCTAGTGCCGAGGACGACATAAGGTAGGAGGGCACGACGGTGAGGCAGCGGAGGGGCGGTGTGGGAGCTGTTCTAGATTCGATGGGAAGCGAATGCTTTAGGTGAGCTAGAATGGCCGGTCCGACGTGTCTCCTGATGGATGTGAAATATATCCATCCCACACTCACATTTAAACTGGATATTATTCATACTTTATTGAAATATCTCTCTAAACCCTGCCACTAATGCCTAATGATCAAAGGGGTATGCAATGCTTTCTTGATTATTTTCCCTGCGCAGATAATGATGTATAATGATGGGAATCACAACATTAAATTCAAAGATACGAGATTTCCAACACGTAAAAGAAACCAGGAGCAGTGAAGTGGATCCAGAAGGCTTAACGGCCAACTATATAGTGGGAATAAAATTCCAGCCGTATAGTTCCGGCTATATAGTTGCCATCGACTCTATTAGGTCAAACAGGATAACTTTCGTGAAGGGACCCCTATATAAAGAGGCTTCGGGCGATGAGAAAATGGCGCTCGATCTCTCTCCTTTCAACAAAAACTCTCCCTGCCACCAGAAGCCACCTTGCCGGAGAAATAGATCTAGATCTAATCTCCAAACCCTTCTCCACCACCATAGCCATATTCCACAACTTGTAATAGTAGATCTCTTCTCCAGTTGGCGACATTGCAAGACTATTTTCTATCAATCTTATGATCTCTATTACAATGTTTATGATTGTTGATTTCATCTCTATGTGTGGGTAATAATCCTTGGGCTAAGGGCTTCGGCCTAGCCATGTAGATTTTTGTGCATGCTATTTATCATAGATGGGATCATGTATTAGTTTATATGACATGATGATTATTGTACCCTCTTTTGCCTCAATCTAAGGATTTTTCAGGTACCCAACATCCCAAGGATTGATCCGGGTATAGGGAGTGTGAGTGATGACTGATTTGCAGGTTGGGAACCCTAGTGACAGAAGGGGTAGTACGGTTGTATGTGAGGGGTTTGCTTGGTATTAGCGGTGACATCACTATGCATATCATTAGTTCTCTTTCTTCTATGGATGAGACTAGTAGGTTATTGCTATAAGAGGTTGAGGAGGAAATAAAAATTATGGATGCACTGCCCACATATAACTATCTTGCTCTAACAATTACATGCATACTTTATTATTATATTTTATTTCCATCAGATGTTTTGCACAGCTACTGGTGAAATCGAAATCCCTAGGCCCCCTCTCTCTCTCCATCGTCAACAACAACAAAAAGATCGCAAAATCTTGGTCTAGTTAAAACACAAAAGGAATTCTAAAACTCTCGAAGGTACGTTGAAGTAACTTCACTAGGTCTACTAGGGAAAAGGAACTATACTACATCCGTAATCCGGATCGAAGGTATCAACCCTTTTTCTGGCGCCGTTGTCGGGGAAGCAATAGCTACCCTGGTGAGGTTAGTAGGAACCTTGCTAGTATTAATTCTTGTTTTTAATTTTGTTAGTTTGCTTTCAGTCTTTATTTGTAAAACCAAAAAAATAGTTAATATTTTAATTCTTGTTTTACCCTCATTAGTATTTGTTTAAGAAAATCCAAAAACATAGGAAATATGGCTGAAAAGAAGCATGGGGAGTTTGCAACTCACAACAATGATTACTTGCGTACTCCTATTACTCATCCAGCAATTACTATTGAAGATTATGAAATTAAGCCCCACTATTTAAGTTTGGTTCAACAGAATCAATTTGGAGACTATGCAGTTAAAGATGTAAGTATGCACTTAAATACTTTTACTGAAATATGTGATATGATGCGCATTAAGAATATTGACCTGAAGCGGTAAAGTTGCTCTTATTTCCTTTCTCTCTTAGAGGAAGAGCAAAAGAATGGTTGCTATCTTTGCCTAGAAATACATCTGTCCTATCCATTAGACAATGGACGCTTTTTATTAATATTTTATTCCTTCTTTTATCTAGTTTCTTGTTCCGATAAAAAACGGTTAAACCGAAACCCTTTTAGGAAATAAAAAATCCATATACAAAAAGAAGGAGTATGGGATGGGTAGTGGGAATCGAACCTGCAACCCCAAGGGTATTGCATCATGGTTGGAATGTACTTCTTTATTTATTACTAAATTCGTAACACCTACAAAGACTATGCAACTAAGATCTAATAATACTGGTTTTATACAGGAAGAGCGTGAGCCACCAGCGCTTGCATGAGAGAGAATAAAAGAATGCATGAGAAACTGTCCCGGTCATGGGATAAAAAATTGGTTAATTCTCCATTTATTTTATAATGCTCTTAACCCTATGTATAAGTATATGATTGATACTACAGCTTGAGGAATATTTATGGGTAAATAAATTACTAAAGCAAAGAAGCTGCTAGACAATATGCAAGACAACCATGCCCAATGGCATATGGAAAGATCAAACACGAAGAAGGTGAACTCCATCACACCTCAAGAAAATGAAGAACTCAATGCTAAGTTGGATGAGATCATATTAGCCTTCAAAGGTAAGGAAACCCAGGTAAGAGCTACTCCTGAACCAGCTATTGAAGAAATAGACTTCATAGCTCTAAATGATTATAATCCTGCTTGGAAGAAGAATTGTAATCCAAATTTTCAAAAACACTATTCTAGTCCTGCAGATAACTTGAATAATAATATGGCATCAAATAATGGTAGTCTCCAAGAAACTCTTAAATCTTTTATGGACTCGCAAAATGAGCAAAATAATATCCTAGTTAAAATAATGGAGAACCATGATGCTATGCTTGGTAAATTATCTAACCAAGTTGTTAGTTTAAGGAATGATTTGCAGCCCCTCCAAGAAAGAACAGGGATTGTTGAGGCACAGCTAGGTAAGATAACCGAGAGTCAAACTCTCATTCTAGCTAAATTTGCAGGTAAAGCTGAGCCCAATCTAGTAGAAGACCTCAAGATGATAAGAATCCAGAGGGGGGAGCCTGAAGAACTTGACTATAGCAATGCTCCTTCACCAAATTAATTACATAGTTGAAGATCTTGAAAAGGATCAATATCAAGATTCTGGTAAGTAAAGAAAATGAGGAAGCCATGTATCAACACTTTGTTAATCATATAGCAATAAAGGTACATGAGCTTGAGGAAGAATATAAGAAAATTGCTGAAAAATTACCTGTTAAGCCCGATGATATATTTGAGCCTACTATTAAGATTAAAATTGGGACTAATGAAATAGCTGCACTTTGTGATTTAGGTGCAAGTGTTTCAAAAATTCCAAAGAGTCTTTTTAATATGTTAAATCTTGGATCTTTTGAAATCACTGAGTTAAAATTGAATCTAGCAGATTCTACCTACAAACAAGCAGTAGGAATTAAAGAGAATACCTTAATATACATTAAAGGTTGTCATGCTCTTATTGATTTTGTTATTGTTGACATGCCTGAAGATGCTACTCCTCCTATCATATTAGGTCGCCCTTTCTTAAAAACTATTAATGCTTTGATTAATCTGCATGAAGGGAACATGAAGCTCCAATTGCCTTCGCGGGATCCTTTTGTTATTCATTTTCTCAGGAAAAAGAAAGCCAAGCAAGATGAGAAGGAGGCCATCACTTTGAAGGCCAATTGTTTTGGAGGGGTGTTCCACTCATCTGGCCTAAGTGAGCAACATCAAGGTCAAGCTATTGACCATAAAAGAGCGCTGCATGGGAGGCAACCCATGTGAAATAAAGGTTTGAGTAAAAATTTTAAGTTTTATTTTAAGTTTTATGCCGAATAAAGAGTGCTAGAAAACTCCAGTGAGAAGAAGAGATTCTATGGTACTAAAAATTCCTGTTTTATACATGCTAATGTTGGTCAACAATTTAGTCTATCATTTTTTTTGTCAAAACATGAGTTTCGCTAAGTTTCAGACTAAAAAGTAATTCTTGAATAAATAGAATTTTTTTGATGTATACAGTACCTTTAACGACCAACTATACGGTGGGAATAAAAATTCCAGCTGTATATTTTCAGTCGTATAGTTATTTGAGCCATCGACAATGTTTCTTGTCTAGATATAGAAGGTTTAACGACCTAATATACGGAGGGACCATTTTGGTCCGGCCATATAGTTCCAGCAGTATAGTTACAGCCACCAGGAAAGAAACCCTAGAAACCCTATTTTTGTCGTCAAACCAACTGTGGAGGGGATGCATAATCTCGCCTTGAACCTCCGAGAAACAACAAGTAACTTATCAACTCAATTTGCGGACTGGAGTTACAAATTTTTTCCCCACCTCAATGATTTGAAGGGATTGCAAAAGCCTAAGCTTGGGGAGGTTTTCTATCTATTTTTTATTATTTTGTGTTCATTTGCTTTATTTTATTTCTGAGGTTATGCTTTTATTTGTGTTTATAAGCACTCGTGTTGGTTTCCCCGACACTTCATCTTTAATTATTTTATTTTGTTTTCGAGATTTTTAAGCCGAGCTTTGCCGCCAATTTTATCTTTAAATTCCCCTTGTCAAAAATCACAAAAATATTTCTCCATTTATCTTTATTTTTCCTCTTTCTTTTCTTTTATTTTTGCCTCGAGGTTCTCATGTATTTGCAGGAGAGTGACTGACTTCGAGAGAGAAGTGGAACCAAACATGAGAGGTATGCCTTATGACTCCCCACTTTTGAAGTTTGAGAAACCCATGCTAGTTAGTAGTAAATGTTAAGATCTTATGTTTTGTAAAATTTTGTTTGCATGGGTATTTAGTTGAGTATGTTTTGTTCCATCTCTTGTAGTTAACCAAGTCTTGCCTAAAAATTTGCTAAACAATTAAAATAAGAAAAAGTCTCACAATTGAAGGCTTGGGTGTTGTAGTGTGTAGTCTTGAAAGCTTATTCCTAGAGACACTCAACACCAAAGAAAATAATGATTGATTTGATAGATCTATTTGAAAGGAATTGTTCAATTGCATTAATGTGTAGCGGTTTTTGTGAGCATGCCAAAGTTTGACTTGTGAATCATAAGAATAATATAGCTTTATGCGTGTAAAACTTCATGGGATGCCAACAACCCCGCTAGCCAATAAACGATCTTTATGGAGGAAAATCCTAGATTTAGGCTATGAGTTGATTAAACATTTATAGCAGCAACGCTATAATTGGTAAGATTCTTGGCACTCTCAGGTAGCTGTAAACATGATGGAATCACTTCTTTGGCTGATATGAGTAATCATTATGCAAAAGGAACAAAAACCTTAGTGATGCCACGAGTGTCCATCACAACCTGATAAACTAATGGTTTTTTTAGCATGCTCTCAATTACTTAAGAACTGAAATTCTTGAAGGACAGTGAATATAAAAAATAGAGCTTGAAAAGTCTTGATTTATTGATGTGGGAGATTTGAGATACTTTAGGGTATACACTTTTCATGACGGACTCTCACATTCTCAATTTTACATAATTATACTTTATTGTTCAAAGGCAAGCGTATGAGTTGATTACATGACATGGAATAAAGTTTACTCATTTGAATTATCCATGCTAATAATAATTTTGCAGCGATATAAGGATTCATAAAACCCGTATGATATGCTTGCCATTACTCTATCTATGCTGAAGTTTTTCAGATTAATAAAGTGGAGTAAACATGAGACTACCAATCATGAGTAATATAATCATCTCATTATTTCAGTTTAAATGTTGAGTTCCTTTTTTATTTTGGTTTTCTTGCTCGAGGACGATCAAGTTTAAGCTTGGGGAGGTTGATGGCTGTGAAATATAGCCATCCACACTCACATTTAAACTGGATATTATTCATACTATTGATGAAATATCTCTCTAAATCCTGCCACTAATGCCTAATAATCAAAGGGGTATGCAATCCTTTCTTGCTATTTTTTCCTACGCAGATAATGACATATAATGATGGGAATCACAACATTAAAGTCAAAGATACGAGATTTCCAACACATAAAAGAAACCAGGAGCAGTGAAATGGATCCAGAAGGCTTAACGATCAACTATACAGAAGGTTTACAATTCGGTCCGTATAGTTCCGACCGTATGGTTGCCATCGACTCCATTAGGTCAAATAGAACAACTTTCGTGAAGGGACCCCTATATAAAGAGGCTTCGGGCGATGACAAAAGGGCGCTTGATCTCTCTCCTTTCAACCACAACTCTCCCTGCCACCAGAAGCCACCAGGCCGGAGGAATAGATCTAGATCTAATATCCAAACATTTCACCACCATAGCCATATTCCACCACTTGTAGTAGTAGATATCTTCTCCAATTGGCGACATTGTAAGACTATTTGCTATCAATCTTATGATCTCTATTACAATGTTTATGATTGTTGATTTCATCTCTATGTGTGAGTAATTATCCTTGGGCTAAGTGCTTCGGCCTAGACATGTAGCTTTTTTGCATGTTATTTATCATAGATGGGATCATGTATTAGTTTGTATGACATGATGATTATTGTACCCTTTCTTGCCTTAATCTAAGGACTTCTTAGGTACCCAAGACCCCGAGGATTGATCCAGGTATAGGGAGTGTGAGTTATGACTAATCTGCAGGTTGGGAACCCTAGTGACAGAAGGGGTAGTACGGCTATATGTGAGGGATTTGCTTGGGATTAACAGTGACATCACTATGCATATCATTAGTTCTCTTTCTTCCATGGATGAGACTAGTAGGTTATTGCTATAAGAGTTGCGGAGGCAATAACAATTATGAATGCACTGCCCACATATAAGTATCTTGCTCTAACAATTACATGCATACTTTATTATTATATTTTATTTCCATCAGATGTTTTGCACAACTACTGGTGAAACCGAAAGCCCTAGGCCCTCTCTCCATCGTCAACAACAACAAAAAGATCGCAAACTCTTGGTCCGGTGAAAACACAAAGGAATTTCTAAAACTCTCAAAGGTGCGTTTAAGTAACTTCACTTTTCTTTCTGCTTCTCGAGGATTCGATAAACCTAGGTCTACTAGGTAAAAATAACTATACTACATCCATAATCCGGATCGAAGGTATCATCTCCATGCGGCCCCACCCTTCACCAGTATGCAAGACCCGTCCGAATGAGGCCCCATCCTTCACCACGTATGCAGGACCTATCCCAACACGGCACCACCCGTCAGCATATAATAGTCGAGGCCACGTAATGTAATGCTCAACGCACGACCCTCCCCAATGCGGTCCCACCAGTTAGCATGTATTGATCAAGCCTTTGACCTGACGACATCCCTCCGTCTGAGCGCCTGCGAGGGTTTCATAATATAGAGAGGGTAAAAGTTAGGAAAAGTTAAGCGGCTGGGGAAAATTGAGTACAACTAATGAACTAAAGACATGGAAATATAAATCCCTATTATAAAGTATAGGATTTTGAGAGCTCAACTAGGTATTTCCCAATCAGATATCCTCCTGAGAACATACTTTAGATGCATTTGTAATGGTGAACGTCCCAAATCTAAAAAAAACTGCTTCACTTTCATTAAGACTGGCCTAGAGATGGGAGGCCTCGGGTTTCAATTGGTCTTGAGAGATAGCTTTAGAGCTAATGTATTTATTCTGCAACACCTCCTTTCGCACCCATCCCCGGTTTTTTCTTTCGAAATGGGGTACTCACTACAGGAAAGAATTAAGGTGCCGACGGCCGGCCACGTCGGCTGACCAAATGTCAGAAGACCGTCGGTAGCTTCTTCTAATGGTGACCAGCCTGGCCGTCGGCAAGGGACGGCCGTCGGCGTAGTAATGATGCGAGGGTAGCTGTCGGCGGTAAGCGTGGCCGTCGGCATAATCTGAGGGCTATCTGACGGTGGACCTCGGCATAGGACAAAGCCCTCGTACCCCGTTTAGACACTGACGATGAAAGCGGCGTTAAAACGGGCGTACCAGCCTGGCCGTCGACTCTTTGATAAATTTTGTTTGGTCTGTGCTGACGGCCTAGCCATCGACGTAGGCCTTCAGATTTTTTTCCTTTTATCTCATTATTTTTTGAAAAATCATAACTAAATCATTCTAATTCATAAAAATACAAATAATAATCAAAATTTGCAGAAAAATAAGACCTATCTATCTACACTCAAATATTACACATTTATAAAAAAATAAGTGAAACATAAAACATTATATATAGTTTAAAACGGGTATTATAAATTCAAAAACGATCCAAACAACGTAAAACTTTCGCGTGGTGTCATATTATGTGACATAGTTAGAAGGAAAAATATCAAACTTGGTAAATATTGATTATGTCTCAAAAAACCCTTCACAAAATGACATATCTCGTTCGCGGTTTCTTGGCTTTCGGGTCAAATGACCAATGTTATGGCTAGAATGAAGGCATAGTTTGTGATAATATGTCCATATTGTGCATATGTGTGCATTATGGTATGGCGAATAATGTTTCAGGAGGAAGTTTTTCTTTTCGTCGCACCAAAAAGCCGTTTTCCATTTACCGAGTGCAAAAACGGACGGTTTTGTGAAGCAACCACCAAATGGCTAATTCAAAATACTACCTTCACATTTTTCAAAAATACTAGACCACCTTACATGGATAATTTCATAACAGAGGGATCTCAAACATTTCCGTCTATCCCTGGTGAAAAAGACAAATTCATGCCGAATCGGCAGGAAGTGGGTCAGATATGAACTACAGGTACATGATCAGATGCTCATGATTTTTTACAAAAATCATTTTTAGGTTCAAAATATGTTGTTTCATCATAGATCCACTTCAGGTTTAGCGAGTCTTAGCCCCGATCTAAGAATCTTCATGCCCGCCCTTCGACAAAGTTTAACGACATTTTAAAACGGGCATTATAAATTCAAAAAAACGATCCAAACAACATGAAATCTTCGCGTGGTGTCATATTATGTGACATAGTTAGAAGAAAAAATATCAAAATTGGTATATTGATTATGTCTCAAAAAAACCTTCACAAAATGACATATCTCGTTCGAGGTTTCTTGGCTTTCGGGTCAAATGACCAATGTTATGGCTAGAATGAAGGCATATTTTGTGATAATGTGTCCATATTTTGCATATGTGTGCATCATGGGATGACGAACAATGTTTCAGGAGGAAGTTTTCCTTTTCGTCGCACCAAAAAGCCGTTTTCCATTTACCGAGTCTAAAAAACGGACGGTTTTGTGAAGCAACCACCAAATGGCTAATTCAAAATACTACCTTCACATTTTTAAAAAATACTAGACCATCTTACATGGATAATTTCATAACAGAGGGATCTCAAACATTTCCATCTATCCCTGGTGAAAAAGACAAATTCCTGCAGAATCGGTAGGAAGTGGGTCAGATATGAACTACAGGTGCATGATCGGATGCTCATGATTTTTTACAAAAATCATTTTTAGGTTTAAAATATGTTGTTTCATCATAGATCCACTTCAATTTTAGCGAGTATCTGCCCCGAGCTAAGAATCTTCATGTCCGCCCTTCGACAAAGTTTAACGATAGTTTAAAACGAGCATCATAAATTTAAAAACGATCTAAACAACGTGAAACCTTCGCGTGGTGTCATATTATGTGACATAGTTAGAAGGAAAAATATCAAACTTGGTATATTAATTATGTCTCAAAAAACCTTCACAAAATGACCTATCTCGTTCGAGGTTTCTTGACTTTCGCGTCAAATGACCAATGTTATGGCTAGAATGAAGGCATAGTTTGTGATAATGTGTCCATATTATGCATAAGTATGCATCATAGGATGGCAAACAATATTTCAGGAGGAAGTTTTCCTTTTCGTCACACCAAAAAGCCATTTTCCATTTACCGAGTGCAAAAAACGGACGGTTTTATGAAGCAACTACCAAATGGCTAATTCAAAATACTACCGTCACATTTTTAAAAAATACTAGACCACCTTACATGGATAATTTCATAATACAGGGATCTTAAACATTTCCGTCTATCCCTGGTGAAAAAGACAAATTCCTGCCGAATCGGCAGGAAGTGGGTCAGATATGAACTACAGGTACATGATCGGATGCTCGTGATTTTTTACAAAAATCATTTTTAGGTTCAAAATATGTTGTTTTATCATAGATCCACTTCAAGTTTAGCGAGTCTCAGCCCCGAGCTAAGAATCTTTATGCGTGCCGTTTTAAACGGGCAAATGAAATTATGATAAGAATCATGACATAGTTTGTGATAAGTTCATATTGATATCATATTTGGATTCCTCTCATTTTTTTAATCAATTTAGACATATTATTTGCCGAATTCCGATTTACAGATTTAAAGATATTAATTATTCCATATTAAATAAAAATACAAAAAAATAAAATCATTATATTTTTATTTGAATTCAATAATATTTTTACTTATTCATTGTTGTTTACTTAAATAATTGCTTGTAATTTCAAAAACTACAACCATATGACATGATGATATAAGAGTTAATATGAATGATATCATAGTATTGACAATAATGAGTAAATTGCTTTGCGGGAAGAGATTCTGAAGGAACGAGGAAGTTAAGCGTGCTAGAGCTGGAGTAGTGCTAGGATGGGTGACCAAACGGGAACTTTGACTAAAACTGAAATTTAATCAATTATAAACTATAAATAGTATTAAAATGATTAAAGCGGGAGATTAAGGAGTCAAACAATTCAAAGATTAAAAAAAATTAAAAAAATTAAAAAAATATTTTAGGCTATGCCAACGGCCTGGCCGTCGGCGTAGCTCCATTCTTATGCCGACGGCTTGGCCGTCGGCGTAGCTCCAGGCTGAACCGTTAGCGAAGACGGCTATGACTGACACACGGGGCCCACTAGAAGACGCTATGCCGAGGAAGGAGGCTGTCTTGGCGGCCCACAATTGTCTTAGGACGAGGTGATGTGCGAGGGGCTGGCTCTTGCCCACTGCTGCACAAATCCTGTGTCTTAAATGACGGTAATTTAGCGGCGAAATCTCTGTAATGAAGAACTTGCCTGTAGTGACTCGGTCTCTACATCTTTGAATGCACACATCCCTTTACTACGAAGTTATTTATTCAACATTATTTCAAGGTTGATAGAAATACCAATCATTTGAAGATAACAAGTAATCCTAGAAGCATGGGCATACACCAACTAGACATCTCTTAGGGTGTGTTCGGAAGGCCTCCATTTTCAAGCTTCCCAAAACTCCAGTGTGGAGTGGTGCCGAACAAACTACTCCCCGGACCTAGATCCGGGAAGCTAGAAAAAAATTATGTAAAAATGTGGAGCAGGGGTTTTGCCGATCCGCGAATCTGAAACCCACGGAGCAGTATCAATTTACGCCAAAATTCCACCACCAAGTGAATATACCGTTTCATTTTTTATTTGGTTAGCATGCACGGGTTGAGAGAGAACCATCCCTGCCCGAGGTCGTGTCCGTCAGCACCAAGCCGTGTGCTCGGGAGTAGGTGAGAAGAGGATGGATGTAGAAGAATCATTGCGTGGAATCTGGTGGGGCCAACTATGCCAGGAGTAGGAGGAGCTCTCCCGGACATTTTTAGCTCTACCGAGACCCTGGAGTCGGTACTGAGAAGCTGGATCAAAGGATTTGGAGAAGTCAGGAGACATTCGAACACGCCCTTAATATACTAGTATGCCGCCACTAAACCTGGCAAAAGATATCCTATACGACCATCACCAGACGATTGCATCTAGAAACCATAGTCTCTCATTGATGTTCTAGGAGGAGGAAAGCCTAGAGTTGAATCCAATGTGGTGCCATAAGGATAGCCTGCAAAAAAGATTGAACTCCAGGTGACGAGGAGTAACCTCGGCAATGCCCATTGTTATGGACTTAGGGTTTTGTGGAAAAGAGAGCATTGGGGATTTCATCATCTGATCAGGCAAACAAGGAAGTCGATGTAGTATGATTATTGAGAAAGCTTGGTTACAAAGTCGCCGGTTCGCTAGTTGCGTCTCACTCATGGCGGATTGCTGGAAAACTAAGGTGCCCTCTCTGTCGGGTCCTCCCAGCCTTTATATGAGAGGCTGGGCTCTGGATCCGTAGTCGGAGAGGTGACAAGTTAATACAAACTCTATGTCGGTTCCTGGATATTCCTTGCCGGTCAAGATTAGTATTTATTCCATTGGGTGCTTTTTAGAATTCGTTGGGCCTTCGTGGGATATAAGCTTTTGTGCGCCTAGGGTGACTAAGCATAGGGACCCTATTATTCATACCCATGTTAGTAGTCCCTAAGACTCTATCTGAATCGCAGATTTGGGCCGAGTCTCAAAATTCTATTTTGGCCATTTCGGCCAAAGTTTTTGCTATAAGCAGAAGTTTCTTTTTAAGGTTTGTAGGGTTTTGGTACAACGAGTCCAATACATCCGACAGATCGGGAATCAGTTAATTGCTCTTGGGCAAAAACAATGTGAATCTACGTTAAACTAAAGTCCCAGGCTTGAATTTGGTATCTGCTAGCGTAATTTAGTTCGGGCCACGAAGGTCTTATCGAATGCTGAATACCAGTGCTTATATTTCAGGTACACGATGTGTCCATCGAAACTTTTCATCATATCATAGATACGGATAAATATTGGCAGAGCGCCTTCGTGTGCGGTTGCCAAGCCACGTCGGGATGAACCCCGAGGTCTTATCTTAATTTCGTGGACACGACATTTAGATATGTTATCATGGAAGACACGGTCTGAAAGTATTTTATCGACTGTCTTGTTTGGTTGTTAGAATAGCTGAAGTTATCGACTTCTTTTTAGTGTTTTATCGGGTGCTCCCGATGGGAGTAACCGTATGAGGATACAAGTAAGTAATACTCATAGGCTTGATTTGTAACTATCTATCGGGTGCACGATAGCACTCCCGATGGGAGTATCCCCCGAGGCTATAGTTGAATTATTGGATTTGAGTGTAGGCTCAAAACTTATGCTTATGTTATGCTTGAAAATGGGGAATTTGGGATTTACTGCTTTTCCCCTCCTTTGCCATCATCTTCTTCCTTTGCTCCACCGCTCAGAGCTCCTCTCTATTCTTGCGGTCTTCCAATCTCACTTTTCCCTTTCGTGTTGTTGTATCCATGAGCCACCATGGGCTGGTCTAAGGGAGCATCATCTGTTGTCGATTCCACCATGAGGAAGACACGGGCTGTGGGGTGGATGCCATCGAAGTGCACCCTGCGCGAGCTGCGTGAGGCCCGCGGCTACTACCTATTGGAGGAAGGCTCCTGCAAGCTGCCCGGCGATGAGGGCACGCCGATGCCGGAGGCAGGATGGCGGGTAATGTTCCTTTCATTCCTCTTCCATGGTCTATCTCTCCCTGCCCACGAATTTCTCCGTGGGCTTCTTTTGTCTATGGCGTACAGCTCCACCGACTTACGCCAAACTCTATTCACTACATCACTGTTTTCATCGCCTTGTGCGAGTGCTTTCTTAGGGTCCATCCCCATTGGGGCTTGTGGAAGCATTTCTTTTTTTGTCGTAACACCACCGATTTTGTCATCCATGATGTCAGTGGCGCAATAATCTCAGTGCACTTGGATGTCGAATACTTTAACGTGGAAGCTATGGATTCTGTCCAAGGCTGGAAAACAAAGTGGTTCTATATCAAGGACCAACAGGTCGAGGGTGAAAATTTCGGGTTAGCCCCTTTTGACCCGATGAAACCCTGCCGGAGGCTCGCGTACTGGAATGAGCTCCCTTCTCTCAAAGAAATGAAAGAGATTAAGCCACTATTGGACAAAATCGAGGAGCTGCATAGTGGAGGATTGTCAGGTATTCAAATCTTGGCATATTTTCTTCGGATTCGTGTTCAACCTATCCAAGCTTGGTTGGCTGGCATGTAGACCTATGCCGGTAGAAAATATCCAATGAGGATTACACCCGAGGATCTGACGCTGAAAATCCTGGAGAAGAGGGTGCGCTCCTTCATGAAGTTTACGAAGAAAAGCCCCGTTCCCGCTGATTGTCGAGTTAAACCTTTTATCAAGAAACATCCTGCGCCTGAGGTAAAACTTCCCTAACTTGTACATCCATTTACTGCTACCGCCCTTTATTTGTAGTTTCCTTGGACTCACTTATTTGACTTTGCAATTTACCCTTTTCTTAATAGGGCCATGACCATCTGTTCTGTTAACCTCCGCTCCCTGAGGCTGGCGACCTATCGGATAGTGCCACTATATCTGAGGGATACGGCGAAGTCCCATGCATTATCGAGGAGTATGACACTGCCTCCATCAGTTCTTATCATGATACTGTAGGGGTTCGTAGTATGGAAAACAAAAAAATTCTATTGCATGAACAGACACAAGCCAAGATCTAATCTACTAGATCGGTGCAACGAGTTGATAGAGTACTAACCTTTGAAGATTCCAAAGTGATTAACGAGATCGTATTCTCGTGGGTGATGTAGTCGTTCACTTATCGATATCAAGATCGCGTAGACGATCCTTCCGGCGTCGTGTTCCGGCAGCGCTCCCGCAGTCGGTCACATGTTCGGTACTCGATGAAGACCTTCCTCTCCCTTGTTCCAGTAGGCAATGGAGGTTGTAGATCTCTCCTTGCGATTCTAGCAGCATGACGACGTGGTGGTGGAAGTAGAGGGGAAATCCTGTAGGGCTTCGCCTAAGCCGGAGTGGGTATGGTGGAGTAGAAGAGGGCCTCGTTGATATAGGGTTTAGAGGGTAGAGGTTTAGAGGTGGTGTCCGGTGGCTAGTAGAGGGATAGGCGACGACTACTTTAGAGGGCTCTAAATCGACGGCAACTTGAGAGGGCTGCGACCAATCTAGGGTTTCTTGTGGGAGGGTAAGGGGGCGCCCCTCCCCTCTATTTATGAGAGGGAGAGGCGGTTTGGGGGAGGGGAGTCCTCCCCCAACTCCTCCTTGTGGCCGGCGGCAAGGGGAGGAAGGAATCCTCCCCTAGGTGGGATTCCTTTCCTCCCTCCACTAGGCAACCATGTTGGGATTTGACTTTTTCAAATTGGTGTTTGACTTTCAAACTAGAGTTTGATTTACCTCTTCCCATTGCCCAGCCAAGTGACCTAGGACATGATGCAACCATTCCATATTTTCATGAAGCATCCATGTACCCTTCCCACTCGGATTGGTGGACCTTCTAGACCCTTCTTGAACATTCCGGTGGAAACACCGAAACCATTCCCGAACTCGGGAATTGTACTTTCCTTATATGTATCTCATTCTCCAGACCATTACGGATTCCTCGTGATGTCCTGGTTCCAATCCGAGACTCTAAACAACATTCAGTCTTTTATTCACTTTCCATATCTACTAAACAACATCAAATCCTTAAGTGTGTCTCCCTATGGTTCGTGAATTATGCAGACATGATCGAGACTTTTCTCCGATCAATAACCAATAGAGGAATCTGGAAATTTATATGGCTCCAACATATTTCTACGATTACTTCGTGATTGAATGAACCATTTCCATACGATACCAATTTCCCTTTGTCTCGCGATACTTTACTTATCTGAGGTTTGATCATCGGTATCTCTGCATACCTAGTTCAACCTCGTTACCGATAAGGACTCTTTAATCGTTCCTATGATATGTGATCCCTTGTAAGCCAGTCACATGCTTGCAAGCTAATTGGATGAAATTCCACCGAGAGGGCCTGAACTATATCTATGGATGTACAAATACCACTCTTGATCCATGTGCCTCAACACATACTTTCCGGATACTCAATGCCACCTTTATAACCACCAAGTTATGAAGTGGTGTTTGATGTCATCAAAGCATCCATCCGGTGATGGTGATTTACATGATCTCATGGTCGAAGTATTTAGGTTACTATGTATCTGAAAGCTTATAGCAAACGAACTATTGAAATTACTTGATCTTATGCTATGCTTAACTATAGGAGTATGTCCATCACACCATTCTCCTAATGATATGATCCTGTTGTTAGTAACATCTCAATGTTCATGATCAGGAAACCATGATCATCTATTAACCAAAAAGATAGTTTAACAAGAGGCTCTACTAGGGACTCTTTTCTGTTTACAAATCCCACAAGTATTAATGTTTCCGGTTAATACAATTATAGCATAAATGTAAACATTTATGATAAAGACAAAGATATAATAATAACTACTTTTATTATTGCCTCTTGGGCATATCTCCAACTGATACTACTTTGATTCCTTCGGCTAGCGCTAAAGATTTTGAGGTGGTTCCTTGTGGGGGGTAAGCGGAAGCGCGCTGATCCTATTGAAATAGTCGAGGATTCCAACGATTCAACAGGTTCCAAGCCACAGAAAGTCAAACTTGCTCGTGTAGCTCCTCGTAAGGGGATATTCTGGCTTGCGGAAGATATCAGCTTGTAAGCTCCTTATCCTTTTGCTTGTGCCTCTTGTCCGAGAAATACTTAGTCGATAAATTCTTGTTTTTACCAGGAGCGATGATGTTGCCTCTCCAAAATTGCCAGCTCGTACTGCTGTTCTATCTCGTCCCCCAAAGTTATCAGGTCAACAAGCAAGCGCGGATGACCTTGAGGAAAATCCTACTGCTCAGTTGGATCCAAAGAACACGGGTTCGTCACCCGCTGAGCCACCGTTGAAGAAAAAGAAAACCTCCGGCAAGGGTGTGGCTATAGTTGAAAATCCCTTAGAACCCGATATGCGAGATGTAAGTGCCTTTCGTATCTATTTCTTTTGGGGTTACCATGTATATTTTAGCCCCCGGGTAACTTTGTCTCTGTTGGTTCAGCCGCTAATGCGCGATATGGTCGAGATGGCCTCTCGTTTCGTCAAGATTCGTCATGAATCCGAAGAGTCCAAAGGTATGTGAGTTTAAGTCTTACTAGCTTTTCTATATCTGATCATTTTTTTATGATGACGATTTTCATGTTCACATAGCTACTTCTGAAGAGTCCGTGATTATCTACGATCAAGCGCTGAAGCGAGTGAGCTGGAAACCAAACTAAAGCAGACAAAGTTGCTACTTGAAAAATCTCAGCTGGATGCTGCTTCTGAAGCCGAAGCCATCCATAAGAAAGCTGAAGCCGCAGATATGCGAGACAAAGATCTTCGCCTCCGTGTGGAGGCCTTAAATTCATCCCTAACCAGTAATTTTTGCTGATCCTTCCACTGGTATGCTTGTATTCTTTTTGCTTATTCGAGTTCCTGAAATGTACCTTCTTCCTCATTTTTGTAGAAATTACCGACCAATCTCTGGGTCTGCAAGAGGAGCTTAAATATGATCCTTTGTCGGATGCCATTGGCACCTTGGAGGCAAATAGCGTGTGCGGGCGCAATCTGTTGATTCGCTCCCACCATGCTTTCAAGACCCTGCATGCGAATATCTTCCCTGAAAAAGATGTACCCGGAGATTTAAATGATTTGGCGGTAATATTCCTTGATGATCCAAACCCATTGACGGGGTATAGTATGCTATAGTCGAAGAATGGGGCAGAAATCTCGATGGAATTGGTGCTTGCCCATTGCGAGAAGATCGACTAGAAGAAGGTTAGATCCTCCCTTCAAATCAATGATGTTGGTGAAGAAATTGAGCTTAAGCCATATATAAAGAAGGAAAAGAACTTTTCTTGCATGTTGATGACTATTGGCATGGGTCTAGAGTTCCCTGATGCCAAGGCTTCAACTGAAACTCCTTCTGCAATCACTGCTGCCACCTCCAAGCCTACCGCAGATGCTCCTTCACCTAGCGTTACCGCTTCAGCCTAAAAAACTTCTTAGTTATAGCCTATGATTTTTTATCAGTTGTAAAAACTTTGTCTTGTACTTTATTTTAGTTGCATGCTTTTGTTGAAGACACCGTTCCATCCTTATATATACTGCTTCCCCTGTGTGAGCTTTCTATTCAAGTATCCGAGTTTTTTTGCCTTGTTATATTTTTGTTCCAGATGATGCCAGATATTGCTGGTCCTTCAACCGATCCTCCTGAGCCACCTGTATGTGCAACATCCAATTACGATGACCAGTGTAGTTAACCCTCTTTTGTATGCCGAAAAAAGGTCTAGCGAATAAAACGGCTGGAAACCGAATAGCGGGTTATGGAAGCTGTGATTGATATTGCCTAGTCGAAGACCCAACAAACTTTAGAACGCGAGGCTTTTATGCTGGAGGAAATTTCGCATGTGAGCGATAAAATGTGTTGTGAGTGTCCCTTCCTGAGCCCCCGAGTCTTTTTTGCCTGACCCGAAGTTTTTTGCTTTCACAGTCATCCGATTGGATGAGGTAGAAAAAGGTAATCAATTGCATACACGGATGAATGCCTTGATAGAAGCTTCCCGAGGAACTGATAATGATTTTTGGACTAGCTGTTGGAGATATACCCAAGAGGCAATAATAAAGTAGGTTATTATCATATCTTCATACTTATGATAAATGTTTACATTCATGCTATAATAGTATTAAAGGAAACCATTAATACTTGTGTGATTTGTAAACTTAATTTGGAGTCCCTAGTATAGCCTCTATACTTCACTAGCTTGTTGGTTGATTGATGATTGTGGTTTCCATATCATGAACATTGAGATGTTATCAACAACAAGATCATATCGTTAGGAGAATGATATGGTGGACATACTCCTATAGATAAGCGTAGCATAAAGATCAAGTCATTTCAATAGTTCAATTGCTATATGCTTTCTGATACATAGTAACCTAATTCCTTCGACCATGAGATCATGCATATCACCTTTACTGGATGGATGCTTTGATGTCATCAAACACCACACCGTAACAGGGTGGCTATAAAGGTGGCATTGAGTGTTCGGAAAGTATTGGTTGAAACACATGGATCAAGAGTGGGATTTGTCCATCCACATGACGGATAGATATTCTCTGGGCCCTCTCGGTGAAATGTCATCCAATTAGCTTGCAAGCATGTGACTTGGTCACAAGGGATCACATATCACGGAGCGAGAAAAGAGTACTTATCGATGCGAGGTTGAACTAGGTATGCGAGAGATACCGACGATCATAACCTCGGATAAGTAACATATCGTGAGACAAAGGGAAATTGGTATCGTATGTAAGTGGTTCATTCGATCGCAAGTAATCGTAGAAATATGTAGAGCCATATGAATTTCCAGATTCCTCTATTGGTTATTGTTAGAAGTGTCTCGATCATGTCCGCATAATTCACGAACCGTGGGAGACACACTTAAGGATTGACGTTGTTTGAGTAGTTATGGTATTATGAAAGACCGAATGTTGTTGAGTCTCGGATGGGATCCGGGATATCACGAGGAGATCCGGAATGGTCGGAGAATAAGATTCATATAAGGAAAGTCCGTTTGAGTTGGGGAATGGTTCCGATGTTTTCATCGGGAACATTCTAGAAGGTCCCGGAATGTCCGGCACTCCGGAGGGGGGAAGGGTACATGAATGTGTCATTGTAAGTTGGAATGATTGCATCATGTACTAAGTGTTCTCGCTGTCCAAAATAAAGGGTTTATTTAAATCCTAAATTGAAAAAGTCAAACGGCTAGTTTGAAAGTCAAACGGCAAGTTTTGGAAAGTGGAAAGAGGAGGAGAAGAGGGAAACCGAGTTGGGGAGGGAGACCTCCTCCAACCGGCGGCCAACTCCAATGCCGAGTTGGGGAGGGACTCCACTCCCTCCCCCTGGCGCGCCAGCCCCCTCCCACCTATATAAGGAGGGGCAGGGCTCCCCTCCTTACACACACTACTTTCTATCCTCTAAACTAAACCCTAGATCTAAACCCCGGTTTAGAGCTATTTCGGTTTAGAGCCTTCTAATTGGTTTAGAGCCTTCTAATTGGTGTGTCTAATTACTAGACCACTAATAGCCTCTCTCATAAGCTCCACCATACTACTTTTGGCTTAAGCGAAGCCTGCAGGATCTCCCTCTACTTAGGTACCACGCCCGTTGTCTTCGGAATCATGAGAAGTGCTACAACCTCCATTTTCTTTGGAACAAGGGAGAGGAAGGTCTTCGTCGAAATCAACGTGTGACCGACTGCGGGGCGCTGCTTAACGTGGCTGGAAGAAGGATCGTCTGTGATCTTGAGATCGGAAAGAGTACGACTACATCACCCACGAGAATCTGCTCTCGTTAACCGCTTTGGAATCTTCGAGGGTGAGTTCCACTATCGACTCGTTGCTACAATCTAGTAGATAGATCTTGGCTTGTTTGTTTGTATGCGATAGAAAAATTTTGTTTTCCATGCTACGAACCCCTACACTAGCCACAAACGTGCCTTCACGCTTGCGCTTCTCCGGATTGGGTATCCGAGGTAGAGGAATTAAATCGAATGCTATGGTGAGCCTTGGCCATGGTCTACAATGCTATGTTTCCTTGAGATTCGAAACCTCAAGGCCTAGCTGAGCTGATGGTGAAGTTTAAATAGGGCGAGAGGATCGACCACTACATCAAACTCCAATTAGTTGCTGGTGCAAAGTTGGCCTTTGCGTGGGTTCACGCACATTACCCCACTTTGGACGTGGATATATCTCGCCATCTTCCAGGTCCACCAGATGCTGCTTTTATCATGGCTCCTCATTACCAAGCCACTCGTCGCCCCGCTATTTGGATTATCCGAAAGATACTGGATGAAGACGAAGATTTTTTCCTTAACTTTTAGTTGTAACCGATTCCTGCACACAAAATGCAAAAGTTTTTGTATATAAATTCTATTTTGCAAAGCATAATGCTTGTGATGTATATTCATTGTTTTTTGTCATAGTTTGTCGGCTTATTCTTTCTGTATGCGAGACCCTTTCGTTTGCCTGACGCTTGACATGCAACTTGTATTGCATAAGTGGCTCTGCGGGTGCCTGTTTCTCCTAGCATAGTTAAGATCCAATTTACAACGGGTAATCAACAATACTAGTATCAATGTTGTGGTTCTTGTTCGTAAGTTAGAACGACACTTATTGAAAGCCCCAAACCACGTAAAATATGCAAAGAAAGTAGAGGTGTCTAACTTTGTTTTGCAGGGGTGTGCAGTGATGTGATATGGCCATGATTGTGATTATATTTGATGTATGCAATGTTCCTTATTGTAAGTTGGCAACGGCGTGGAATATATGGTTGTCTTTAATTTTGTTAAGACCTGCGTGTCTATTCAAAGTAGTTGTAATAGTTGAAGCTGGTGGACGACAACCATGAAGAAGCGTCATTGACCTTGATGCTATGCCGGTGATGATGGAGATCATGTTCGTGCTTGAAGATGGAGATCGGAAGCACAAAGAAGAAAGGCCATATCATATCACATATTATGAATTGCATGTGATGTTAATCCTTTATGCATCTTGTATTGCTTAGTAGACGACGGTAGCATTATAAGATGATCCCTCATGCACATAAATTTCAAGTTCTAAAGTGTTCACCCTTAGTATGCACCGTTGCCAAAGCTTGCTGCTTCGAAGCACCACGTGATGATCGGGTGTCTTTGATTCCGTGGGTGAATACAACGTAAGCAAGCCAGATTTGCTTATGCGGTAGCTAAGGTTTGATCTTGACGAGCCTAGCATGTACAGACATGGCCTCAGGAACACGGATTGCCGAAAGGTAGAGCATGAGTCATATAGTAGATATGATGAACATGTTGATTGTTCGCCATTAAAGCTATATCAACTCTCGTGATGATCGGTTTTGATGTGGTGGATTTGGTTAGTGTGATCACTAAAACAATGTGAGGGATATTGTTTTGAGTGGGAGTTCACCTAGATTAATTTAATTATTAATTAGAACTCAATTTATCATAAACTAAATCAAAGTGAATTTGCATAGTTGTTGTAGTCATTGGCATTCGTTTACCACCTTGCGCTTAGTTATAATTGAGATGATAGAACTATAGAATTCTGGTTAGTTACTTTACGAACTGGTATCGTATTGTATTGAAGTGTTAATCTAAAAGTTTAAAAGTCCTATTGCAAACTTTCAGTAAGTTCCGGTTACTCCATGAAGTTTAATAATTAGTATTAAATCAAGAGTAACAATTCCAAATGTTAGTATATAAGTATCATGTTTGTCTCCATGATTCTTGATGTTCAAAGATTGTCTTAATATCAAGGTTATCTAGGATCTGAAAGAGTTGTTTCAGAAACCATGATGTGTGGAAGATATTGTGATATCTGAAATGAAGTTTTGGTTACAACATGATAGAGTATAATATGGCAAAAGTCATGTTCTCATATTTGATGAGAATTTGCAAAAGGTTGGAGACACTAGTTGTCCTAATCCTCCAAAAGGTTTTGGATAGCAACATTATACTCGCGATTCACCGTTACAAGCTAAAAGTAGCTAGATCATGGATAAGTCCATGATGAGGGTGAATATTTGATGTAGGTAAAATGTTTACTACACCAAGAGATTACTAAAGAAAGGAATTTGGAAGAACACCAAACATTTGATGATGGTGATCTACTTCAAAGTGCAAGTCCAAAGACATTTGTATTTAATTATACACGCTTTGGATTATGTGTCATATGTATGACTCCACTATTGATGTTGATAGATTCTTTCAAACAGAAAAGGAAATCTTGAAAGAGAATCTCATAAGTATATGGCGAAAAGAAAAGACTAGAATTGTTCAGTTTAAGTATATAGATGATATACGTGTTATGGCTATATTCTTTGCTTATTAAACAATGTGGTTCTTAAGTATCTGATACTGAATTTGTTGGTGTGAATCGTCATACGAAACAACACAATTCATGAACTACAATGGCCTAAGTAACTAGCAAAAGAATATGTGATAATGTTCATCGAAAACAAATAAAGGGTTATTGTGTTGCTCGTTAAACATCAAAGCTTGCCTTCAGGATTTGTTTTATCAGGTATTATGAGAACAAAAGGGTTGTTCAAATAATTGCCGTAATCCATAAAAGATGGATGATTCACAAATCTCGTTGGAGAAATCACATCCATAAAACTAGTGCTAAAATTGTCGAAAGACAAATTGATTGAAAGATCACTTAGGAAGTGACATCGCCGTTTAAATTATATTGGAAAGAAAACATGAAGAAACTCCATGTGGATGGAATTTTGGAGTCTTTTGATTTTGATCAAATAACGCTTGTGAAACTTTCCTAGAGATAATTAAAACTTTGTTCATAGGCCAAAAGGGAACGAAAGACTAGCTTATTGGAACTTGTGCATATTGTTGTACGAACTCCATTATGTGTAGTCAAGAGCGATGGATTTCAACTTCATATGCTTTATCCGAAAATTTGAGTGAATATATGAATATTTACTTAATAAGGATGAAGTATGAAATATTTGAAAAGTTCAAAAGACTTTCAAGATGAAGTGCAAAATCATTGTAACAAGAATATGAATAGTTTATGATAAGATCATAAAGGAAGATATTTAAGTTACAAGTTTAGCATAATACCTAAGATTTATGGAATAGTTCCGTGGATTTGCATTTCCCAAAACACCATAAGAGTATGGAGCGTTCGAGATATGTAATTGAACCTTGTTTGACATGGTAAGATCGAAGGTATAATTCATAAAACTGCTATTATATTTTAAAGATTAAAAGCTTTAGAGACTACCGTTTTCCACTAAAAGAGCTCCATCATAATCCGCTGAAATGACACCATATAAGGTTATGGTTTGGGATAAAACCCAAGTAGTCCTTTCTTAAACATTGGTATGCTATGCATAAGAAAGATGTTTTGCAACCAAAGTCGGATAAACCTGTCTTTGTATTACTGTTAAGTATTCCTCCATAAACACCGGAGACAAAAGTGTTTGTCGCTTAGAACGTCAAGTTTCTTTGAGAAGGAATTTTTCGTGAAAAGTTAAGTGGGAGGACAATAGAACTTTGATAAGGTTAAAGGAACCTTAGCTATATGTGCAAAGTTGCGCAGCACCGAAAAGTGTTCCGGAGGCAGCAACAATGCTCATGGCTCACGTGCCTCAAAGGTTGTGGTCACGGAGGTCTAAGTTTCTATTGAAACAAGTAGGTCGGATGAACAATCAAATACCAAGATTTGAGGGTTGAATCATTATTTGAGAATAATGAACCTACTACATGCAAAGAAGCGATGATGGGCCCTGACTCCGTCAAATGGCTTGAAGCCATATAATCCGTGATAGTTCCATACACGAGAAATCAAGTTTTGAACTTGAAGGACCCTCGAAAAAGGTGTAAGACCTTGCAGTTGTGTTTGGATCTATAAAGAAGTAGACATGGATGTTTCACATCTATGAAATAGTCGACATGTTGGGAAAGAGTTCACAACAATGTTCAAAGGTTGTATATGACAAGATTTGATCTTTCATAGCAATTTTTAGTCTAGACGGATTAATGTAGCAACCACTACATATAAATTTGTTATATGGTAGTTGAATAAACAAAACAAGTTCTTCTAATAGAATCGTTACCTAGGACATGTGCATAACACGGTCCATAGGGTTTTGTTAATTCAAAGGATGCTAAAAGCATATGCAAACTTCAATGGTTGAAATAAGCATAGCGGAGTTGGAATCTTCACTATGATGAAACTGTTAAAAGAGTTTAATTTCATCGGAGACAATGAAGATGCTTGCATTTGCAAGAAATTAAGTGGGAGCGCTAAGACATGTTTCTAATACATTATGTGGAAGACATATTGTTGATTGGAAATAATGTATCTTTTATTAACACATATTAAGAATTTCATCCCGATGAAAGACTTAGGCAAAACCAAATATTTGGCATCAATAGACGCTAATATGGTTGTGCGGAAGTACATAGACGAGATATTGAATGAATTCAATATAGAAACTACAAGAAAGGTTCTTGTTGCCTGAGAAAGGATTGAAAGAGTTCAATGTTGATGATATATTCAAGTGTATTGGCACTTGGTAAGTGAAACAAAGATTCAAGTATAGATTGATACTTGATGTATGAAATCACAAAGAGTATTTATATCAATCATACTGTGATATGTACAAATCCAGATATGTCCTATGCTATAAATATTATGAGCATATACGTAATGATTCATAAGATGATCATTGGACGATAGTAAGGATATTCTTATGATCTTTTGGAAGAACTAAGAGTATATTATTTGTAGAAGTGACAAATAGATGGTTAGTTCATTGTAAAAGTACTACATTGATACTAGTTTTGTCACAAAGTACAAATTAAGTTTATCTCAATCTAAATTAAGGGTGGCACAATATAATGGAAAGTGAGTTCCATAATGGATTTGGATGAGTTCCAAAGTTAAGACATTGTGACAGATACTTCAACAAAAGGCTAAGTATATGACTGCTATTATAGCAGCAAAAGAGGGCATTTGTGTCAAGTAGTTTGTTATCAAACTAGGTGTAGTTCACAGCGGGATAATACTATGAAGATATATTGTACGACAATATTGTCAACATGTTTTAACCCCAAAGAACTAAAGGTCGCACCGAAAGACCAAATTATACAAAGCCATCTCATTAGAGAATGAGTGATGCGTAAAGACGCAAAGACATGCAATTACACACGGACCTGGAAGTGTCAGATCCGGAGATCAGTTGACCACTAGCAATCGTGTACATACAACACCGGAAAGCCATAGGTGTTGAATACACAAAGGTTTGAAACTAGATTATTGACTCTAGTGCAAGTGGGAGACTGTTGGAGATATACCCAAGAGGCAATAATAAAGTAGGTTATTATCATATCTTCATACTTATGATAAATGTTTACATTCATGCTATAATAGTATTAAAGGAAACCATTAATACTTGTGTGATTTGTAAACTTAATTTGGAGTCCCTAGTATAGCCTCTATACTTCACTAGCTTGTTGGTTGATTGATGATTGTGGTTTCCATATCATGAACATTGAGATGTTATCAACAACAAGATCATATCGTTAGGAGAATGATATGGTGGACATACTCCTATAGATAAGCGTAGCATAAAGATCAAGTCATTTCAATAGTTCAATTGCTATATGCTTTCTGATACATAGTAACCTAATTCCTTCGACCAAGAGATCATGCATATCACCTTTCTTTGGATGGATGCTTTGATGTCATCAAACACCACACCGTAAGGTGGCTATAAAGGTGGCATTGAGTGTTGGAAAGTATTGGTTGAAACACATGGATCAAGAGTGGGATTTGTCCATCCACATGACGGATAGATATTCTCTGGGCCCTCTCGGTGAAATGTCATCCCATTAGCTTGCAAGCATGTGAGTTGGTCACTGGGGATCACATCTCACGGGAACGAGCAAAGAGTACTTATCGATGTGAGGTTGAACTAGGTATGCGAGATACCGAAGCGATCATAACCTCGGATAAGTAACATATCGTGAGACAAAGGGAAATTGGTATCGTATGTAAGTGGTTCATTCGATGTAAGTAATCGTAGAAATATGTGGGAGCCATATGAATTTCCAGATTCCTCTATTGGTTATTGTTAGAAGTGTCTCGATCATGTCCGCATAATTCACGAACCGTAGGGAGACACATAAGGATTGACGTTGTTTGAGTAGTTATGGTATTATGAGAAAGAGACCGAATGTTGTTGAGTCTCGGATGGGATCCGGGATATCACGAGGAGATCCGGAATGGTCCGAGAATAAGATTCATATAAGGAAAGTCCGTTTGGAGTTGGGGAATGGTTAGATGTTTTCATCGGGAACATTCTAGAAGGTCCCGGAATGTCCGCACTCAGGAGGAGGAAGGGTACATGAATGTGTCATTGTAAGTTGGAATGATTGCATCATGTACTAAGTGTTCTCGCTGTCCAAAATAAAGGGTTTATTTAAATCCTAAATTGAAAAAGTCAAGCGGCTAGTTTGAAAGTCAAGCAACAAGTTTTGGAAAGTGGAAAGAGGAGGAGAAGAGGAAACCGAGTTGGGGAGGAGACCTCCTCCAACCGGCGCCAACTCAATGCCGAGTTGGGGAGGACTCCACTCCCCTCCCTGGCCGCCAGCCCTCCCACCTATATAAGGAGGGGCAGGGCTCCCCTCCTTACACACACTACTTTCTATCCTCTAAACTAAACCCTAGATCTAAACCCCGGTTTAGAGCTATTTCGGTTTAGAGCCTTCTAATTGGTTTAGAGCCTTCTAATTGGTGTGTCTAATTACTAGACCACTAATAGCCTCTCTCATAAGCTCCACCATACTACTTTTGGCTTAAGGCGAAGCCTCAGGATCTCCCCTCTACTTCCGTACCACGCCGTTGTCTTCGGAATCGCGAGAGAGTGCTACAACCTCCATTTTCTTTGGAACAAGGGAGAGGAAGGTCTTCGTCAGTACCGAGCGTGTGACCATTGCGGGGCGCTTCTTAGGAGCGTGGCGCTGGAAGGATTGTCTGTGATCTTGAGATCGGAAAATCGACTACATCACCCACGAGAATCTGCTCTCGTTAACCGCTTTGGAATCTTCGAGGGTGAGTTCCACTATCGACTCGTTGCTACAATCTAGTAGATAGATCTTGGCTTGTTTGTTTGTATGCGATAGAAAAATTTTGTTTTCCATGCTACGAACCCCTACACTAGCCACAAACGTGCCTTCACGCTTGCGCTTCTCCAGGATTGGGTATCCGAGGTAGAGGAATTCGTCGAATGCTATGGTCGAGCCTTGGCCATGGTCTACAATGCTATGTTTCCTTGAGATTCGAAACCTCAAGGCCTAGCTGAGCTGATGGTGAAGTTTAAATAGGGCGAGAGGATCGACCACTACATCAAACTCCAATTAGTTGCTGGTGCAAAGTTGGCCTTTGCGTGGGTTCACGCACATTACCCCACTTTGGACGTGGATATATCTCGCCATCTTCCAGGTCCACCAGATGCTGCTTTTATCATGGCTCCTCATTACCAAGCCAATCGTCGCCCCGCTATTTGGATTATCCGAAAGATACTGGATGAAGACGAAGATTTTTTCCTTAACTTTTAGTTGTAACCGATTCCTGCACACAAAATGCAAAAGTTTTTGTATATAAATTCTATTTTGCAAAGCATAATGCTTGTGATGTATATTCATTGTTTTTTGTCATAGTTTGTCGGCTTATTCTTTCTGTATGCGAGACCCTTTCGTTTGCCTGACGCCCTGAGGCTGAGTCAGCTATTCACGTCAAGACTTTTTAAGCTGGACGGCGTAGACAAATATATTTGCAGCGCTGTTGCGTGTAGCCCCCAAAAATCGGGTGGCATTATTTTTGATGAAACGCTTGTGATATGAGGAGCCCCCGAATGTAGGGTGGGTGATGAAGGATAAATTCAAAATATGGACAAAGTAGACTGAGTTTCGAGAACTTAGCTTTATTAATCTTCGAATATGGAGGTACATGTGGCGTAATTGCCTGGTCGTAGGACTTATTGTTTGAAAAATATGAGTCTTTGGCTGAGAAGCCTGGCCGTAGGCCTTATTGAATGTAAATTATGGAAAGTAAACATCTTAAGCATAGAAACGCCCGTCGACAGCAGGCGCCCGTGGTGATCTCGTCAATCTTAAGACCCGATCCGCCGGCTCAGTTTCTCGGAGGTGCTCATAGGGGTAGGGTGTGCGTGTGTGCGTTCGTAGGGATGGGTGCATGTACGTGTTGTGAGCGTCTTCGATTGTACTGTGTTTCTAAAAAAAAAGAAACGTTGCAGCTGTGCAATCTTCTACGGGTTGGAGTCCTTGACTCCGGTCTTCTTGTCCTGAAGCTGATATGCTCCGCCAGGGATAACTTTGGTGACTATGAAAGGCCCTTCCCACGGGGATTACAGCTTGCGATGTCCATCTTGCTTGAGGCGAAGGACTAGGTCCCCAACGACGAAGGACCTGGGACGCAATCGATGGCTATGATAGTTGCGTAGGTTCTGCTGGTATTGTGTTACTCGTTGCAGAGCAACGTCTCTTGCTTCATCTAGTGCATCGACATCATCCTCGAGTGATTCTTGCAATGCCTCTTCGTCATAAGTGGCGACCCGAGGAGAATCATGAGTTATTTCGACTGGAAGCACGACATCTGCGTCGTGGACTAGAAATAAAGGGGTCTCTTGTGTAGCGGTATTTGGAGTTGTTCGTAGGATCCATAGGACGGAGGGTAGTTCATCTACCCAGATTCTTTTTGCTCTTTCGAGTGGGGCCAGTAGCCTTTTCTTGAGTTCGTTGGTGATGAGACCATTGGCTTTTTCGACTTGCCCATTTTTTTCCGGTGGGCCACTGAAGCGTAACTGATGCTTATGCCCATCTCTTTGCAGAAATCCTTGAACTCATTGGATGGAAAATTTGTACCGCTGTCTATGACGATGCTATGGGGGACCCCGAAGCGAAAGATTATCGACTTGATGAAGTTGATAGTTGAGGTTGTGTCTTGGATAGTGATAGGTACTGTCTCGATCCACTTTGCGAATTTGTCGACTACTACTAGCAGAAAAACATGGCTACGAGGCAAAGATTTGTGGAGTTTGCCGACCATATCCAGACCCCACTGAGCAAACGACCAAGCCAATGGTATGGGGGCTAATTTAGCTGCTGGTGTATTGGGCTTGTTTGTGAAGCGCTGGTATGCCTCGCATGTTCATACGATGTAGTTGGCGTCCTGGACTGCTGTAAGCCAATAAAACCCTGCCTGGAAGGCCTTTGCTGCAATTGCGCGGCTGATGGCGTGATATCCACAGATTCCTTCGTGTATGTATTTGAGGATGAGCTGCCCTTGTTCGGGTGTGACACAACGCTGAAGTACTCCTGAGATGCTCCTTTTACAGAGTTCACCATTGACAATTCTAAAGGCCTTGGATCGTCGGGTGATGCGCCATGCCTCAACTGTATCCTCGGGGAGTTCTCTGCGCATCATGAATTCTATGTACGGCTGCATCCATGTGGTTTCGATCACCATCACCTCTTCGGGTTCCTCCGCTTCTTCGGGACCTTCTTCGTTGTATTCCTCGCCTGGCGCAGCCCCCGATCCCTTGGCTGATTTGGATTTTTGCTGCTAGTTTCTAGTGTATCCTTGACCTTTTTGGGCTTGATGGAACTCTCTGTGATCTCCTCCCAGAAAACTCTAGGTGGAACGGGGAGACATAATGACCCGATATTTGCCAGATTGTCGGCCTCCTCGTTACTTCCTAGACCTATATGGGATACTTCGCATCTGTCAAAGTGGGATTCCATGATGTTGTACAGGTCCCGATATGCAATCATCTTATCGCTAACAGCGTCACACTTGTTCATCACTTGTTGCGCCACGAGGTTTGGGTCGCCAAAGATTTTAAGGCGAGTTGCACCGCAGGCTCCAGCCATGCGCATGCCGTGCAACGGGGCCTCATATTTGGCTTCTTTGTTTGAAGCATTGGGGAACTCATCCGTAAAACGTATCAAATCTTGTCGCCTTGTGGAGAGATTAAAATGATGCCTGTCATGCCCCTTTTGTCCGCTTGGATCCATCAAAGTATATCGTCCACACGCTCGATAGATCTGAGGGACCCATGCATTGCAGCTCTATCCACTCTGTGATAAAGTCAGGCAACACTTGGGATTTTATCGCCTTTCGCTTATCATACGTGATATCCCGAGGGGATAGCTCGATGCCCCAAAGAGAGACACGTCATGTAGCTTCTGGATTGTTTAATATGTTGTACCTGGGGGCCTCATTGACGATCACTATCGGGTGCTTCGAGAAATAATGTCGCAGTTTGCACGCTGTCATAAAGACACCATATGCGAGTTTCTGATAGTGCAGGTACCTTTGCTTACAAGGTGATAAAAATTCACTGAGATAATATACTGGCCTTTGGACTCCATGAGTTTTTCCTTCTTTGAGTCGTTCAACGACCAGGACCATGCTGACCACCTGGTTTGTGGCGGTGATGTAGAGCAGGAGTGGTTCTATCTCTTTAGGTGATACGATGAAGGTGATGTCGAAAGTGTTTTCTTGAGAGCCTCAAACGCTTGTTGATCCTTATCAGTCCACTCGAACTTTTCATACTTCTTCATGAGCTTGTAGAAAGGGAGCGCCTTTTTTCCTAGTCGCGTGATAAATCTGCTGAGTGCTGCCACACGCCTGCTAGTTGTTGAACACCGTGGAGATTCATCGGCTTCTTCATCGTCAGTATTGCTTGGATTTTCTATGGGTTCTCCTCTATCCCCCTTGCTGAGACTAGGTATTCGAGGAGTTGTCCTGCTGGTACTCCAAATGAACACTTTAGCGGGTTAAGCATGATGCGATATTTGTCAAGATTATCAAATGTTTCCCAAAGGTCACTGATAAAGGTCGACTCCTCTTTGGTGGTGACGATGACGTCGTTGATGTATACTTGGACGTTATTACCAATTTGGCTTCCGAGTAAATTTTGCATCATACGCTGGTAAGTGGCACCCACATTTTTAGGCCGAACGACATCGTCGTGTAGCAGAATACATCGTAAGGTGTTATAAATGTTGTTTTATCATGGTCTTCCACCTTCACCTGAATCTGGTGGTACCCGGAGTAAGCATCCAAAAAGGAAATACATTCTCACCCAGTTGTTGCATCGATAATTTGATCGATTCACGGGACTAGAAAGTGATCCTTTGAACAATGTTCGTTGAGGGCAGTGAAGTCGATACACATGCGCAGTTCTTTTGTGTTTTTCTTCGGGATGCACACGGGGTTAGCGACCCAGAGTGCTTTCTTGATTTCTTTAATGAATTTGGCGTCAATAAGGCGATGGATTCCTCGTCCAATGGCCTTTATCTTGGGTTATGCAAAATGGCGGAGTGACTGCTTCACAGGCTTGGCGTCGGGATATAAATTGGGTGCATGCTCAGCGAGTTCCCTAGGGACTCCTGGCATGTCCGATGGTACCCATGAAAAATCTCTCAGCGCTCAAGGAGGAACTCGATGAGCGCACTTTCCTATGCGGGGCTAAGATTGGTGGACACCAGGGCCGTTTTCTTCGGGTTTGTTGGGTGGACCACCACTTCCCCTGTATCCTTTATTTGATAAAATGCTAGGCCAGGCATAGAACGTACTTCTGACAAAATTTCTGTGTCTGTCGATATCTTCAACTGCTCAAATTTTTTCACCATCCCAAAAGATTTGGAGATTTTGTTGAACTCCCGGTCGCAATTTTCGGAGCGAGTAAAGCTTCCTATGACCATAATGATCCCGTTGGGCGCTGACATTTTCATTATTAGGTACGCGTAGTGTGGTACTGCCATGAATCTTGCGAAAGCTAGGCGCCCCAGGATCACGTGGTACTGTGATGGCCATTCCATAACTTTGAATTCGAGCTTCTATTGCCAGAAATTACTTCTGGATCCGAAGACAACATCAAGATAGATTTTTCCTAAAGGAATTTCGGATTTACCAGGGACTATCCCGTGGAAAGATGTTTCGGTTGGCGCCAAATTTTTCACGGAGATGTTCATTGCTCACAGGATTTTTGCATAAATGAGGTTGATGTTGCTTCCCGCATCCTTGAAGACCTTGCTCGTGTCGAAGCCACCAATTTGTGCATCAAGAATGAGGGCTGAATGACCCGGTCGAGGTACTCGAAGCGGGTGATCGTCCCTACTGAAGGCGATTTCCTGCTCCGACCAATGAAGGAACTCAGGTGTTGGGGGTCATGCTATCACCGCCATATTAACTTGTCGGGTGATCAACTTTTGGATCCTGTTGGATAGGTGCCCTTTTTGAATCATCGACATTGCTCCCCTGGATCTCGGGTACTCATCGTCCTGATTTCTGTTCTCAGCAGGTTGCGGATGCCCTGGAGGTGGTCATGGAGCCGCAAGAGCTAGATTTCTTGGATCTGTGTTGTGCCCACGGTTTGCGGCGTTGTTTATTACTGCATGCATTCCGAGGAAAGTATGTCAATCCTTCATGAGGTGCATTGATCGTTGCCTTCCCTCAGCGTCAACATAAAAATGCATGTTGCACGGCCCCTCTAGTAGTTTCATGGGGACATCGGAGGTTCCCTTGGTCGATACGGCTGGCTTGGCCTATGATGACCCACAAGTGTAGGGGATCGCAACAGTCTTCGCGGGTAGTATTACTCAATTTATTGATTCGACACAAGGGGATCCAAAGAATACTTGCAAGCCTTAACAACTGAGTTGTCAATTCAGCTGCACTTGGAAATAGTTCTTGCTCACAGAAGTTTATCAGTAGCAACAGTTTGGTAGTAGCAACAGCAAAGCAACAGCAAAAGAGGAGCAATAGTAACAGTAACGGTAACAGTGGGGTTCGAGTGCGGTAGGCATAGGGATGGACGGGTGTTGCATGAACGAGTCTAAACATGTAACTTCAAGATCTAGGGCATTGCAGATAAATAATAACAAGCATCCAAGTACTAAACAATCTTAGGCATGTGCTCCAAATATAGTCATACGTGCTCGCCATGAGAACTTGCACAATATCTTCTGTCCATCCAACCTGTGGCAGCGGGGCCTCTAGGGAACTACTGGCAATTAAGGTGCTCCTTTTAATAGAGCACCAGAGCAAAGCATTAACACTCCATGAATACATGTGATCCTCACACCACAACCATCTCCTCCGGTTGTCTCAATTATTGTCACTTTGGGGCCTTTGGAGCCGGACAATGATATGTGTACACAACTTGCAAATAAGATCACAAATAATACTATCATAATGATTCAATAATAAGTTCAGATCTGAGATCATGGCACTCGGGCCCTAGTGACAATCATTAAGCACAACAAGTTGCAACAAAGTCAAATATCAATAATAGAGATACTAGGCACTATGCCCTAACAATCTTATTCGATTACATGATAGAACTCATCCAATCCCTACCATCCCCAAGCCTACAGTGGGGGATTACTCACTCATGGATGAGGGAAACATCGGTGGTTGATGGAGATGCGTTGGTGATGACGATGGCGATGATCCTCTCCAAATTCCTCGTCCCGGCAGGGTGCTAGAACGGAGTTTCTGGATCTGAATCTTGGTTTCTGGTGGCGTCGGCGGAGCAGAACTCTTTCTAGAAAACTATCGAACCCCCCTCGGTTTTTAGGTCGACAGACAACTTATAGGCACAGAGGGAGGCCGAGGGGGTGCCTGGGGTGGCTGCACCCCCTGGGCGCGACTAGTGGTGGGCCCGCGCCTGGCAGGGGTGTGGGCCCCCCAAGCCCCTTCTCCGTCTCGTCTTCTGGCTCCGTGGATCTTTTGGTGAAATATATTTTTTGGCATATTTTCTGGAATTTTTGCTGATAGTTTATTTTCTACACAAAAACTAGACACCAAGGTAATTCTGCTGAAAACAGCGTCAGTCCGTGTTAGTTGTATCCAAATCACACAAGTTTAGAGGAGAAACAATAGCAAAAGTGTTCGAGAAAGTAGATACGTTTTGGACGTATCAACTCCCCCAAGCTTAGCTTATTGCTTGTCCTCAAGCAATTCAGTTGAAAACTGAGTGCGATAAAAGAACTTTTACGAACACATTTGCTACATATGATGTATATATTCTCAGCACCGGAGTAGATGCTTAGACAATTCATAATAAAGAGTATGCAACTAAGTCTACTCAATAGTCATTGCAAGCTATGAAGAGAAACCAACTCAATAATAATAAGTAGCATGGAACATAAACATAAGAAACATTGCAATACTCATAGTAAGGTATGCTAGAGTGGTATATCGCTTGCCTTTGTTTGAAGAGCACAATATAAATGCCAAGGCACCTCTGAAGTTCACATGAAGACTATAAGTAAAGATATTTGTGGAGGTCCCAACCTTTAATAAGGTAGAGATCCCTGTGTTTACAATGCTAGTCCCTGGATCAATAGATAGCATCCACAGTTAAGATGTAATATCAAGAAACAAAGGTCATAATACAACTTTATAACCAGGAATAAAATAATTCATTACATCTTACATAGCTCATTTGGCTATCACATTACAATGCAGCATGGAGTCCTTCATCTTCAAAGTGCCACAGGCAATCATGTTGGTTGTAGATTTGTAATCCTAATCAACACACTTCACTAACATCAAACAAACCCGCAACATAATAAGTTACAGCCACAAGGGTCAATACATTTGAATTGTATTGGCAAGTGATACTATGGTAGAATAGTGGTATCTATCATCTATATGCATTTGGCTAAGTGGAGCTTAGGCTTGCTTTGCTCAAAATAGATTTTCCTTACCATTTGAAAACACTAAGTTTTTGTTTGTCAAAATCACCCATGGCATCTACCAATCATTGATTGAAGATCCTTTAACCCTTGTTCAACCACAAGTTTTAACTTAGAAATTGGGATGAGGAGATTCTTGATAGCTTCCATGTCTTGATGCTCAAATTTTCCATTGCCGGGGACACGGCTAAGTACTTAGATTTTACTCTCTTGAGAGGTGGTGCACTTTCCCCACAAGACTCGACAGGCATCGAGACAAGATCTTTCATAAGCCTTCCCTTAGACCAAAATGGACGCGCTCCAAACCTATTATCTCCTACCACCAACTGTCCATTTGGCTAAGTTATTGCAACCTATATGATCCAGGCAGAGCCCATAATGCCAAGTGGCTGCACTTGAAGCTTCTCAACATTTGACATCTCAAATCTCTTTGTTCTTGGGTGTCTTTACAAAAGTGAGATACACTAGGGTAGTCCATACATATGGGCCCTGTGTAACCACTCAACATAACCCATTCAACCATTCCACCTAGGTGATTCATTCACATAGTTGTTTTATTAAACAAAACACAAGTCATAGACTTAGAAATATTTCATAGTATGAATATAGTCCACCCTTGTTTTCTACTAGCTAGGATAAGCATGATAGTAATAGGAATCTTAACTTAGGGAAAATTCTACTAAGGTTTCATCTACTAGGATTTCCCATGGCATAGTTAACACATAGAAAATTTCCATGTAAGTCCTACTTTGAAATATCACTAATGCATAGTGAAAATAATGGGACAAAAGTATGAAGCACCACTTGCCTTTTTGGTAGAGAATATAAGTTCACTCCTTGATCTTGCAATAGTCACACTCTTCAAATTTCACTACAATTCAATCAAGGCACAAATTCAATCTAGCATTCAAGTAATTCATCACATAGAATAATAAAAACAAAGTAATGCATGCAAGCATGCCAAAGATTGTTTTATTTGGAAAAGTGGTTTATAATAGGTTATAAATATTTTAAAACACCTATTGGTCATTTATAAAAGTGGCAAAACCATTTGAAAACAAGTTAGTGAAAATGACCACTTTAAATCATTTTTGTTTTGCTAGAGATGATTTAAACCAAAGTAATAATTTCTAATGCTATCCAAAATGTTTTTAAACACCAAAATTAATATTTATGGTCAAAGTGTTTTAAAACAAAGTCATTTACAAAAGGTTTCACTCAAAACTATTTTTAAATCAAGCATCATTTTGATTTTCCTAGAAATGCCTTTAATCAAAGTAATAATTTTTCTAGGGTTTAATCAAATACATTTATAAATCCATAACTTTGTGTTTAGGGTCAGAGAGTTTAATTCAAACCATTTTCAAAAGGTTTTACTCAAAAAGCATTTTTAAAACATATTCAACATTTTTATTTAGCTAGAAATGCTTTAATTCAAAGGAATAATTCCTAAGTCTCACAAAATATATTTTTAAATCCAAAAGTTGGTTTCTATGATCGGTAGGTTCAAAATAATCCATTTACAAAAGATTTTACCCTAAAAACATTTTTAGAATAAATTTTATACACAAAATAAGCCTAAACAAGTTTCTGCAAAAACAATCAATTTTTACAGAAGCAATTTACTAGACAAAGGGCATTGTTGCAAAGTAATCTTTTTGCTGATTCCATTGATATAAATTTTTTAAAATTTGGACGTGTAGATTTAAAGTTATGAATTTTACAAAATCTAACATCTAATAGATCAAATCTGTTTTTAAATCAACACCAGAGCCACGTGTCTGTTTCTAACTGGTGCATACCGTTTCGCGTGGATTGAGCTATGTGGATCATTGGATTTAAAGCTAATCGTGCAGCATAGATTGAGCGTACCGGTTCGATTTAAGTGAATCTATCCTATTCGCTGGATCCAGATCTAACGGTCCGGAGTGGCTTAACCAAAGACTGGCGGTGCTCAACGATGGCGCACGGCGGCGTGGCTCTAGCGGTGTAACGGCGAAACCAGGAAGCACAGGAGAGAGGGGAAGGGCTCACCGAGTTCGCCAAAGCTTGCTGATGCTCAACATGCCCTTGGTTGGCGAAGGGGCGCTCGAGGACGACGGGGATTGCTCGCCGTAGTTACTCACTAGCTCGGGCACGCACGACCGTGGTCGAAGACGGGCGTCTGGGTCATAAATGATCAAGGAAATGCGTCAGGAGGGTGCGCAGGTTTGCATTGGTTGTGAAGGAACTCACCAGAGGGAAAGGGGCGTGCTGGTTTGTTGGCTACTGCTCGCCGGAGTTGAGGAAGACCGTGGCGGCGCTCAGTCGAGGTGGTTGCCGATGCTCTGGGTCACAAGAATACATGTGGCTCGGGTCAATGGATGCGCACAGAGATGTAGATCAAGTGAGCATGAACCAGAGAGGATGGGGCGGCGTGTACTCACCGTATTTGCCGCCGGAGTTCGTCGGAGGCCGCAGCGGTGCAAGCAAAAATGGAGGCAGCCTAGGGCTCTCTGGTGGCGCCGGTTGAGGGGAAATGGAGAGGAGAGGGTGCTAGTTAAGAGGGCATAATCGGGGGGAGGAATTATCGTGACGTTATGGCGAATTACGCTTGAAGAATCAATGCCAGAAACGGCGACGAACTAGTCACACGCGGGTGAGGAAAACTACTAGCAGGTGGGGTCGTTCTGTCAGCGAGGGAGAGAGAGAGTTCAGGTGGGGTCCGGTGGTCAGCTTCTGCGGGGGTAAGTATTCTAGTGCGAATCGTTTTCTATGAGGGAGAAGGAGATGGGCTAGCTGGGCCTAGTGGGTTTTGCTGGGCTGGGTTGGCTTGTCTTATTTTTTTCCTTTCCTTTCCTGTTTCTTTTTCCTTTTTCTTTTCTATTTTTCCGTTTTAAATTTGTTCAAATGATTTCAAACCCTTTTTTGAATTCAAACTCTTCACAACTTTCAGTAAGTTTTACACTGGTTTATTATTGTATTTTAAGGACCATTTTAGAATAATTATTTTATTCATTTATGGTTCATTATTTATTTAAAATAGACACTTGCCTTTATGCAAATTAGATTTTAATTATATTTTAAAACTCTTATTTGAATTCTAATTTTCACCAAACCTTTTTCAGTAGGTTTTATTTATTTAATAGGGTGTTTAAAAAATTCATTTTGAATTATTTGGAATATTTTTTTAATATGATTTATTAATCATTTAAATTGGGCATTTGTCTTTATTCAAATAAAATCAAATATGGTTTTAATTCCATATACATTTTATTCAAATAATTCTTTTATTCCATTTAAGTTAATTAAATAACTTTTATTCTACTTGGGCAAATTCTAATTATTATTTTCTCATGATTTAATTAACCTTTTTCATTAGGGATTTTGTCTTTATTCAAATAGAATTGAATTTGATCAATGCCATATATAATTTTATTTGAATATTTCTTATCCCTTTATTTTATTTCGATTATCTTGATTCCATGTGCTTATGGATTTAACTCAAGGTTTAATTTGTCTTCTAAATAATTTTCTTGGGATTTTATTATTTAGGCAAATTATCTTTATTTAAATAAAATTAAATATTGTTCAATCTGTATGGTTTTATTTAAATAATCTTTTATTCCTTTCTAGTATTCAATAACTTTCATTTTATTTGTTTATGGATTTGGCCAAGATTTAATTTGGCTTTTAAATATTCCTTATTTAATTATTTCTTTATTTATCTTATAAAATCCACATCTTTTTATTTATAAATCCAAAATTGGTGATTCCATTTTGTATAATTTTATTTAGTATTTGTTTATCTTTTTAAATCCCTTTAGGATTATTTTGCTCACAATTTGGGATGGATTTTTAGATAGGAGCTTTATTAGCTTTAGAAATTTAATTTCTTTATCTTATTAAATTCATAAGATTTTATCCGTGGCTCCAAATTAAGTGAAACCTATTTCTATGATTTTATAATATTTTTGTTTATCATTTTTGATCATTTATAAATGTTTGTTTGCTAAATTTTTATATGGATCAAATCCATATTCTTAGAGATATCTTGGAGATGATTTCCTTCCATTAGGGTTTTAGGGTTTTGGTTTATTTTTCCCAAGTTTAAATTTCAAGATACATTCATTGATGAATGCATTTCACTTGATTTGAAATTTATTGGATTCCATTTTATTCGAAGTTTGTTCAAGATGGGTTTTTGATGTTTCCATTTGGAATCAAAAAGTTTCTTTTCACCCTAATTTTCAACAATTATTTATTTTGTTTATTTATTTTTCACATTTCAAAATTTGTAAAATTTTGGGATGTGACAATATCAGAGATACAAGCATCAAAGTCATGACATAATTAACCAAGTTTTGGAACAAACACAAGAATGACAAATATGCTCTCAAGAAGGTGCTCATAGAATAAGTGGTGACTCAACAAGGTTATGAAAATGGTTTTGAAAGGTCCGAAAGGCTTTCAAATGCTGAAAGGAAGGTACTTATTAGCTTTGAGCACTCATTGCCCCTATCATAGGCATCTTCATGTGGTTAAGGTGAAAGTGAGGTCCACTCTGAATCATATGCTTGACACACCATAGACTGGAAATCCCAAGTCCCTTGAGTACGAGGGTCGCTCTGCATACTACTCAACTTTGGTTACCTAAAAGTTCTTGTCATTGTAAATACATGCATATCATAGAGAACCGCCAACGGGGTACCCCTTGCACATGATACAAGAGCGATCCCGTGATCAAAATGACAACGCAAGCATACAATGGGCATCTCAGCAATCTTTTTATTTACTATGTGTATAGATTTTTATTGAGGATGCTTAATAAATGCTCATTATGGCGATTCTGCAAGTTTCCACCATGATTAGGCATGGCTTAGGCTAGCGGCCCAGGCGTTTCTGTAACACAATGTATAGACTCCATGAACTCACAAGCTCCCCTTTTATTTCACATCGTCGACATCCACAAACAAAAAATCAAGGTATCAACTGGATGAGATATCCAAAAAGTGTTGAAAGCGTTCCTCATGACAACACGGTTCTGCTGACTCCCAGCATATAATTTGCAAGCATATAACTTTCATGGACAGGTCACAATGGTTCAAGATTATTAAGCGCAAGGAATAAAGTGTGCCATCAAGTTCGTGAGAGCTTTACTAACTAACTTTCTCAAAACAGACAAACATTTTATTTTGGAAGAAAACAAGGCATATTGAATATGCACTAAAGTAGCAAATGATGCTGATAGGAAGGTATAGTGGACACAGCTGGCAATATTGGTTTTGGGGAGTTGGAAACACAGGTAGAACTCATACTCAGTGTAAGTGAAGGCTAGCAATAGAGAGGGAGCGACAATGAGAGAGCAATAACTGTCATAATCATGCTTGCAACAAAACATGACTAACTATGGCATGAAAGTGATTCAAGAACTCTGAGGAAAAATAAATCATCGAGGCTTACTGACTATTGATTAGTCATATCCATGCGTGAGCATGTGCCAAGTCGATTCACATGAAACTTTCAGAGGAGTATACCACAATATCATACCAAAGTATGAATAAAACAATGCAAGCAAACATTCATATGACATCCTACAAACTATTAACAAGTTGGAGCTAATCACGAGCGAGCAAGAACTACTAAGCATCCATAATGACATACACCTTACACGAACAGACTAAGCATGCTCACAATGATGAGTATATGTACAAAAATGAAACAAATAGAGTTCGTTACCAACCTCTTACCACACCTCAAGTTGTCTTAATCTTCATTATTGCCCTTCACTTGTGTGAATTGAATAATAACATGAAACCAAACTCCACTGAGGACGGCTGAACCCTGCAAAGAACTCACAAAACCAAAGAAGAACAACAAATATTTTTGGTGTTTTCAATTTTTTAAAGAAAGCAAAAACAAGCAAAGAAAACAAGAAGCAAACAAAGCAAAATATTTTTGGATTTTTCTTTTAAGGAAAACCAAAGCAAAGAAACAAACCAAGAGAAACAACGAAAATATTTTTGGTATTTTTGTGTTTTTGAGAAAGAAGCAACAAGAACCAAAAAGAAAGCGAAACAATGGATATACAAAGAACTAACCGAACATGATATATATATGAGTGTGATGTCGGTATACCTCCCCCGAAGCTTAGGCTTTTGGCCTAAGTGGGGATCAATAGCGCAGGTAGTAACCCCATGCTGGTGGGTCATCATAGGGATGCTCATAGTCAGGCGCTTGCGATGAAGAAGAAGACGCGCCCCAATCAAATGAGGGCTGCTGGTATGAAGACTTCCAAGTTGGAGGGCTGAACTGAATCGTATTCGGCATCCTCTTCAACATTCTCCTCTTGCTCAGAGAGCTCCGCCACATATGTGTCAACCTCCTCCTCCGTGAGCGACCATCCTTGCCTGTTATCAAAATTAAACAAAGCAGGTGCAGGCAAATAAACTATTTTCTCATTCCTACCCTTTCTCCGACCTTGCTTGGCAAAAGATAGTTCAAACAGTAAACTTCTCACATTAGCCCCCAAGGAAACAAAACCATGCTGAATCATGGATTCAAGATCAAGCCTCTCTATGGGGAACTGATAATCTGAATAGTGAGGCTCTAAACCACGGAAAGCTAGCAACCTAGAATCAATGAGACCTCCACAACTTCCAACCTTCTCGCGGTTGGTTGTGAGACGGTGAGCTATCAGAGCACCCAGGCTATAAGATCTATTCCTATTCAAAGCAGCTGCGATAAAAGTTAGATCAAAAGAAGATAACTTTCTAGCAATCTTTCTAGCAAGAACACACTTGGTAATGAAATAGGCAAAATATCTAATGGCTGGGAACTGAATGTTCTGAATTTTACCACTTTCCTTTGAGAAGTCGAAACCTTGGCAGATCACAGCATACAAATCCATAAGTGACTTGGGCCTCTTCTAGATCTTCTCACAAGATCCCCACTGAGGTACTCTAGTTCCTGCACAGAAATCAACAAAAGGCAGGTCGACAGATATATTATATATTTTGTAATGGACCATGGGGTTAGACATAAACCAAGTGAATCGAAAGTCCTGCACAAAATCCATGGTTAGCTTAACATATTGGAATGGTTCACCTTCAACAAAGTGTTCCAACCCTGCATTTGTAACCATAGTTTGGAAATCTTGGAGGATCCCCACAGTTCTCATAAATTCGTGGCATGGATAAACGGAAGGGAAGAATCCTTCCTCACGATGAACCTTCATTGGCTCAGGCACCATCAAATCATATTGGTTCAGTGGATAAGCACTCATCTTCCTTGCTGAAATTTTTAGACAACCATCAAACCAAGTGATTTCTAAGTTGATGAATGATGAGCAACTACTATAGGAACTCGCTAGAGCGCTACACATGCATCAAAATAAAGTTTCTAAGCATAGAACAAGCATGCAATCTCAAACAACCTGACACCTATAGCAACAAAATACTCAAGATATAATCTACGAATCACAAATCTAATTGGACAAGTGGAGGAGGCACATACCAAGGAGCAATCCCTCCAAAAATCAGCACTTAAGATGGGTTGAACAAGGAGATCGAAAATCGCGAGCAAGAATAGCAAGAACTCGAGCTTGAGCAAGTTTTACGGTGTTTTTGGGAGAGAGAAAGAAGATGGCTTTGAGGAGGCAGCCTAGACGGGCCCAGGTGGGCCAGACCCCCCAGGTAGGCCGCGCCTACCATGGGTGTGGTGGCCTGGGTGGCCCTTGGGTCACTCCAGGTGTCCCTCTGCCCCTTTTTTCGAGGAAAAATTTATTTTGAATTTTCTACGATTTTTCGGGAAACTTTATTTTTGGCCAATTTTCAGGGTATGAAAAATGATTTTCTCGCAGAAACAGTTTTTTTTAGGAGGAGCAAAAGCAAACCAAAATCCAAACTACAGGAGCTCTAAGAAACTCCAACAAACAAACAACTAACAAAACCAAACCTAGCAAAAGAAAGGCAAAGACTAGGAAGGAGAAAAGTAATGGAAAGCAAGAATAACCACAGTGGAAACATTATTTTGTTCATTAAAATCCTTTTGTTAACAAGGTTGATCAAGTCTTGTTACCAAAACAATCTTATATGAAACAAAACTTTGCAATCCATAAGGTGATTATATTACCTCATACTTGATAGCAATGGTCCCAATCATAATAGTTTCAAAATTTTCTTGTGGAATGGGACAATATATTTCTCCAACCTTGATGCTCTCAATATTTTCAATGGAATTCAGGCAATAGCTCTTAGCAACTTTCTTGGGGAAATAGACAGTATGCTCTTTGTCATTAATATTGAATGTTACTTTCCTTTGATTACAATTGATGACAACACCTGCATTATTAATAAAAGGTCTCCCAAGAATAATAGACATATTATCATCTTCAGGCATTTCAAGCACAACAAAATCAGTTAAAACCATGCAACTATGAGCAACTTGAACAGGAACATCCTCACATATACCAACAGGAATAGTAGTTGACTTATCAGCCATTTGCAAAGATATATCAGTTGGTATCAACTTTTCTAGCTGGAGTCTCTTATAGAGAGAAAAGGGCATAACACTAACTCCAGCTCCCAAATCACATAAAGAGGTTCTAACATAATTATTCTTAATAGAGCAAGGAATAGTTGGTATACCTGGATCACCAAGTTTCTTTGGAACCTTACCATTGAAGGAGTAATTAGCAAGCAAAGTAGAAATCACATCATTAGGAATCTTCCTTTTATTAGAGACAATATCCTTCATATACTTTGAATAAGGAGGCAACTTAATAGCAACAGTCAAAGGAATTTGCAAAAATAAAGGTTTCATCCACTCACAAAACTTGTTGTAGTGTTCTTCCTCCTTTGACTTGTGTTTCTTACCTGGAAAAGGCATAGGTTTCTGCACCCAAGGTTCTCTCTTTACCATGTTTAGTAGCAATAAAATCTTCCTTAGTGTACCTAGTGTTCTTAGTGTGCTTCTCAGGTTCTTCCTCAACTTCCTCCTTATCAGGAGCATCATTTTTATCATTACCACTCTTAGTTTCAGCATTAGAGACAGATATACTATTAGGATCTATAGCAGGTTCAAGTGGTTCCTCAACTATTCTATGTTTCTTTTTCTTTCTCTTACGTGGACTACCACTACTCTCACCTTGTTTAGAATCCTGCTCAATTCTTTTAGGGTGTCCTTCAGGATATAAAGTATCTTCAGTAGCTATACCACTCCTAGTTCTAATTCCATAAGCATGTTTATCTCCTGAAGCATTAACTAACATATCCTTTTGTACCTTAGCAAGTTGATAAAGTTGGGTTTGAACCATTTGAAAGTGTTTACAAAGCATTTTAATATCATTAGAAGTTCTTTCCAAAATATCTTTCAACTCATTAATAGCTCTAGAGTTTTCCAATAAATGATTCTGAACTTGTTTATTAAAATTACCTTGCTTAACAATAAAAATGTCAAGTTCCTCTAAACATTGATCAGGAGGCTTACCATAAGGAATATCACCTTCATCAAACTATTGGAGAGAGTGTACCTCAATAGTAGATGAGTGGGGAATTGGCTTACATAATTCTTCTATAGGAGGTAGATTCTTCACATCTTCAGCTCTAATACCTTTCTCCCTTAGACATTTCTTAGCTTCCTTCATCACTTCATCATTTAATGCAATAACTCCCCTCTTCTTTGTTGTTGGTGTTGGAACTGGTTTAGGCATAACTGGTTCAGGAGTAATAAGCTCAGGTGTATTCACCTCAATTGAAGTCCAATCATCATAATTCTTGCTTATTTTAGCCATTAATTCTTCAGCATCTGTAGGAGTCCTTTTCCTGAAAACAAAATCAACAAAGCTATCGAGGTAGGTCCTAGAATCATCAGTTAGCCCATTATAATAAATATCAAGAAGCTCATTTTTAGGTAATGGACATCCAGGATGTGCATGAATCAAGGCACAAAACCTTGTCCATGACTCAGGCAATTTCTCTTCTTCTCCCTGTTTAAAATAAAAAAGTCTCTGCAAAGATGCATGTCTAGCACTAGGAGGAAAATATTTTTGGAAGAAAGAAGCAATCAAGCAATCAGGGCTATCAATGGAACCATGAGGTAATCTATTAAACCAAGCCCTAGCTTCTCCTTTTAGTGAAAAAAGGAAGATCTTAGTAACAAAGTACTTGCGCATCTTAAAATCATTAGAGAATAAAGCACTCATAGTAGAAAGCTCATTCATATGAGCCACGACACTCTCATTTTCAGTCCCACAAAAAGGTTCTTTCTCAACAATATCTAAATAAGATAAATCAAGAGAGAAATCATAATCTTTATCTTTAATATCTATGGAAGAATTGGCAAACTTAGGATCAGAGGACAACTTAGGCATAATAGTACGTCTAGCAAGGAGACTCTTAATAGCACTAGTACCATGTGTGTTTCATCACTCTTCAACAAAATCATCAGTGAACTCAGTGTAACCATCATTAATATCATAACTCTCACTAGACTCAGGTGAGCTAACAGGTGTAACAGTGTCTTCACTAGGAGTTTTGGTATTTCCTAGACTAGCCATAATAGCATCTAGAAAAGGACCTAATGAACCACTCGCATCAGCACAGTAGAAGTAACATCATGAGTATCAAAAGAAGTTTCAGACTCAGCAGTAGTAGAAGTGTGTGTAGCATGTGTATGTGGTGGTGGTGTGACAACCTTACTTATAATAGACGGTGAATCAAGAGCAGCAGAGGTGTTTAGGACTATACCTCTTCTTGTAGTGGATGGTAAAATAGGAAACTTTCAATCACGAGACTTTCCCATGATGAAAGAAGTAGCAGTGAACAATAATAGATCCAGATGAACTTACAAATAAAGCTATGCTCCCTGGCAACAGGGCTAGAAAATAGTCTTGATGACCCACAAGTGTAGGGGATTGCAACAATCTTCACGGGTAGTATTACCCAGTTTATTGATTCGACACAAGGGGAGCCAAAGAATACTTGCAAGCCTTAACAACTAAGTTTTCAATTCAGCTGCACCTGGAAATAGTTCTTGCTCACAGAAGTTTATCAGTAGCAACATTTTGGTAGTAGCAATAGCAAAGCAACAGCAACAGGAAAACAAGAGAAATAGTAACAATAACGGTAACAGTGAGGTTCGAGTGTGGTAGGCATAGGGATGGATGGCGGGCATTTCATGAACGAGTCTAAACATGTAACTTCAAGATCTAGGGCATTGCAGATAAATAATAACAAGCATCCAAGTACTAAACAATCCTAGGCATGTGCTCCAAATATAGTCATACGTGCTCGCAATGAGAACTTGCACAACATCTTCTGTCCAGCCAAATTGGCATGGGCCTCTAGGGAACTACTGGCAATTAATGTGCTCCTTTTAATAGAGCACCGGAGCAAAGCATTAACACTCTGTGAACACATGTGATCCTCACACCACAGTCATCCCTTCCAGTTGTCCCAATTATTGTCACTTTGGGGCCTTTGGATCTGGACAATGATATGTGTACACAACTTGAAGATAAGATCACAATCAATACTATCATAATGATTCAATAATAAGTTTAGATCTGAGATCATGGCACTCGGGCCCTAGTGACAAGCATTAAGCACAACAAGTTGCAACAAAGTCAAATAGCACTAATAGAGATACTAGGCACTATGCCCTAACAATCTTATTCGATTACATGATAGAACTCATCCAATCCCTACCATCCCCAAGCCTACAGCGGGGGATTACTCACTCATGGATGAGAGAAACATCGGTGGTTGATGGAGATGCATTGGTGATGACGATGGCGATGATCCTCTCCAAATTCTTCGTCCCGGCAGGGTGCCAGAATGGAGTTTCTGGATCCGAATCTTGGTTTCTGCTGGCGGCAGCGAAGCGGAACTCTTTCTGGAAAACTATCGAACCCCCCTCGGTTTTTAGGTCGAGAGACAACTTATAGGCACACAGGGAGTCCGAGGGGGTGCCTGGGGTGGCTGCACCCCCCTAGGCGCGACCAATGGTGGGCCCGCACCTGGCAGGGGTGTGGGCCCCCCAGGCCCCTTCTCCATCTCATCTTCTGGCTCCGTGGATCTTCTGGTGAAATATATTTTTTGGCATATTTTCCGGGATTTTTCCTGATAGTTCATTTTCTGCACAAAAACTAGACACCAAGATAATTCTGCTGAAAATAGCGTCAGTCCATGTTAGTTGTATCCAAATCACACAATTTTAGAGGAGAAACAATAGCAAAAGTGTTCGAGAAAGTAGATACGTTTTGGACGTATCAGCCTACTTTTACCTGCCTCTTCGCGGCTGCCGCGATATCCGCTGCTGCGGTTGTCATTCCTTCTGCTGTCCTCCCTGACAAAACCAGCTACTATGTAGTTGGGCTTGCTTTAGCCGTCAACATTGCGCCTCCTTCTATTATCATAATTTTGTCTGTTGCAGTCCTCTTCTGGTGAGCGCCCGCGTTTGTTGTGGACAATGTCTTCGCCATCAGCCCAATGATTCGCCATATCCATCAGATGGGAGATTGTTTTCGTTTTCACCTGTCCCAGCTCTTCGATGAAATCCTTCCTCTGCAAACCAGCGTCGAAGGCGTCTATCGCCCTTTCATCAGAGATGTGTTCCGCAATTTTTTTGATGATGTTCCACTGTTGTATGTATGCTCTTATAGATTCTCTGGGTTTCTGCTTGCAAGCCCGTAATTCCTCAATAGATACAAGTCGCTTGAATGTGGAGTTGAAGTTGCGGATAAACTTGTCCTCCAAATCGCTCCAACAGCTGATTGATTCTGCGAGTAATTGCCTAAGCCATGAGCGTGCTGCATCGCTTAAGTCTAACTGAAGGCTTTGCATTGTTGTAGCCTTGGATCCACCCAAGAGCTTGAAGGTTTGCAGATAATCGGCCAGCCATGCTGCTCGTTCTTGGAGTCCATCGTACTTTTGACGGTCATAAGGGAGTTTGAAATCCTCGGGTACCGGAGTATTGCGAACCCGATAGGTAAAGCAACTAGCCCCACAAGGTTCATTCTTATCATCACTTTCTTCATCAGAATATATTCGGCTACTGCGCTCTTCTCTGGACTTATCCACCCTTTTTTGCATAATGTTGTTCCTGGCATCCTCCTCCCGTGAGAAGCATACGTGGTGGGGAGAGATGGATCGTCGGGTGGTCCCTGTATGCCGAGGGCTGCTGCGATGGCATGGTGATTTGTCGGCTTCCTGTACTGTTCCTTGTTCTCCTTGCGCAAGAGTGTTGCCTATCATCCCTAATCCCATGAGGGCGGAGCGATGAATAGGTGCCAGTGGATCGTCAGCTGCTGGCTGAGTGGTCAAGAGGTAAGTTTGGGCGGCGATGAGGGTGGCTTGAGTTGGTTTTGATGTGATGTTGCCCGTAGAATTAACTGATATGAATGATAAATCCAAGTTCCTTGCCATCTCGCGCCTTTCATCTTCTGGAATACGCTGCATCGGCGAAGCGCTCTGCCTGGGATGTGGTCCTCCGATGACACTACCGGAGTTTCGAGTAGAACTGAGATGCACCCGACGTGAGCTGGATTCGCCAGCTAACCATTTTCTTTCATCCAAGGACCACTGCAGCCGTGGCAGATATTTTCTTTTGTGATGCAGCAAGTACTGGTAAGCCATCAGTTCCTATCTCATGGCATCTGTCGTCATGGGTACTGCACCGAATATTGCATCTCGAGCCTTCTGCCAGACCACATGCGTGAATTGGAATGTTAAGCATTCGGTGCGCTCTTCACCTCTGTTCACGACTCGATGTACCCCTTCTAGCAGGATATCTCTATTCTCACGACATCATCAGCGTTAATTATCGGGTTATCGTTGGAATCACGGGGCGATGAGGTTCCTTCATCCTGGATCACACAGACTTGGCAGTGCGTCATGTTTGAGTAGATATCGTTGCTGCTAAGCTCATAAGAGACGTTGTTTTGTAATCTAGTGAAGTCCTAGGGATCCTACTATGGGTATGATTCTCCCTTCTTGTTTCCAGAATCAGTGCTTTCTTCGACATCGTTAGGAATTGAGCTAGATGAGCTTAAGCTGCGCTGCAGTGTGGACTCAGAGATCAAGCCGAAAGAGAGGTTGTTGTATGCGTCAGCCAGATCTTCCAGATCTACAGAGTCTCCGCAAATTTCTTTGATGTTCGTCGGATCAGAGACAACCTTTCCTTTGGAGCCGATAGATGATGCCAGAGTCGCCGTAGGCGATGCTGGTGCATCTGACGGATCCAATATGAGCGGAGCCGAAAGACAGAGATTCTCGAGTGCTCCTATGTGAAAGTGGAAGCTTTCGATCATGAGATCGGTCTCCTGGTCGATTCGACAAGAGCCGAGAAAGGGGTGGGAGGGCGCGAATCTGCGAGATCGTAGTAGACCTCACCAACCTTGATCGTCAGATTGTTGCTTGATGAAGTGGAAGCCGCCGAATCCATGGATCCAACGCTCAGATTTCCCACATACGGCGCCAATTGACAAGGGGTAACCTCGGCAATGCCCATTGTTATAGACTTAGGGTTTTGTGGAAAAGAGAGCGTTGGGAATTTCGTTGGCTGATCAGACAAACAAGGAAGTCGATGTAGTCTCATTATTGAGAAAGCTCAGTTACAAATTCGCCGGTTCGCTAGTTCCGTCTAACTCACGACGGATTGCTGAAAAACTAAGGTGCCATCTCCGTCGGGTCCTCCCAGCCTTTATATGAGAGGATGGGTCCTGGATCCGTAGTCCAGAGAGGCTACAAGTTAATACAAACTCTATGTCAGTTCCTGGATATTTCTTGCCGGTCAAGATTAGTCTTTATTCCTTCGGGTGCTTCTTGGACTTCGTTGGGCCTTCGTGGGCCATAAGCTTTTACGCGTATAGGGTGACTAAGCATAGGGACCCGATTAGTCATACCCATTTCACCAGGCTTGTTAAATATAATATTATTTCGACACTTCTAAATGGACCAACATAAACTCGAAACGCCTATGCGAATTCTAGATTTATTTTCTCTAAGTAAAAACTTTAGACAACCATTTACTAAGTAAAGCAATGCTTTTAGCCTCCAAGTCATGGATCCCTGATCCACGTTGATCTTTTGAGAGACATAAGATGCTTTATTTTGCTAAATAATATTTTTTTTATTTTGTTAGATTTGTAGTAATATATACTTCCTAAGACACCTTTAGGTGCCAAGAAAAAGGAAAATATGTAAAGCATCATACTTGTGATCACATAGTTGATTAATACCAACCATCCACTTGTGGAGATGTGTATTTTCCTTTCGAACTACTTTGTCAATTTTGAATCTTTTGTTCCACTTGTCTCCACTCCGCTATTGTGAGTTTACAATAATGTATTGGTATCCCTAGACAGCGGATATGAAATCACCTCGCTCCCACCCGAAAATAGAAGCATATCCAGGTTCATCCGTTTGGGCCTCGCCGAAGTAGAAAAGTCCACTCGTGAAAATTGACTTTCAGCCCCCAAAAGTTTCTCACACTGGTAGAAAACGCGTCATCGGTCCCGGTTGGTAAGGGGCATTAGTCCCGGTTACCCAACCGGGACGGGGCAATCGGGACTAAAGCTCTAACCTTTAGTCCCGGTTGCCCCACCAACCGGGACAAATGGGGGCACACGTGGAGGCATCAGAGCGCGAGGAGGGGTGGAGCATTAGTCCCGGTTCGTAACACGAACAGGGACTAATAACTTCTCTGCATGGCGAGATTTGCCCATTTCTGCCGCCGCGGAATTCATTTTGGCACATTTTGTTGTTGCAGCATTTTCGCCACTTTTTGTGCCGCGGCAGAGAATTCATTTAGGTTGTTTTATTGTTTATTTAGTGTTTTGCACTTATCAATGAAGGAACCTTATATTACACAAGATCATCATGACAATATTACATTCAATACACGGATCGAGTTCATGCACTACATACAAAAGTTGTTATTCGATGCTACCGGCCAATTCCTTCAAAGTTGCTATTTTTACAATCCCTATTGTCTATACACAGCAGAATAGTATTCCCCTTTCGGGTCGAGGACTTCTGCATCCAAGAATCCCGCCAATTCCTCCTGAATTGCTCACGCTGCGATCCTTTGGCGTAAGACCGTCCGTGAGACGCTCGATCTGATTTAAAAAGGAGTCACCTATATGAATGAAACTAAACACAATTTGTTTGAAATTAAAAACTATAGAAATTGTTTACGCGTGGAGTTGCTCTAAATTTCTGCCCTTCTCATCACTTCTGCCGGATGAACTCGCAAACATAGTATCCACATAGATTGTTACCGTCCTGCGTTACACTTTACGAGAACATAGTTCAATCAAAATAATAATCAAGCATGATAATAACTGTATCAAAACTAGAATCAAAGAGATGCACGGATATAGCTAGTGGTGCTTACATTTAGTGGTTGAAATGTAAGCTCCTCTTTCCAAACACCCCTAGCCTTGTTGGTGAACTGCTTCCAAGCCTGCCGTGAAAACGAATAAAATAAGTTATTAAGTACTTGATATCATAAAATTCACGCGTTGCCGATATAGTGTCGTAATGATTAGAATTACCCGAGAAGTATCTGCATGTCCTTCCACGTCTCAAGGGTTTATGTTTGAGTCCATGACTAGTACCGCCCTTTGTCAAGTTGAATGATTAATGTAATATAGTGGTACTGCGAATGCATAACTAATTAATTATATACTTAACATCGAGTAAGCAAAATAGGTAGTGTATACAAGACAATAACACTTACTGGAAGTTTTAAGGTAATATTATTTCCCTTTTGGTTTCTTGAAACCTTAACGCAGTACTATATTATCCTCCGTATCACAGGGGCTTATTTTGAGATTAGCTTCATGAACCCAATATGGGTCAATGAAGCCAATGTCATAGATTTGTCCTCTGCTGCATTCGAGAATCTTCATTCTGCATATTACAGATGATTATATACATGCAATAAACAAAATAATATAGCTGGAGACTAAATTAATTACAGAATTAGTACTTACGCACAATAGGCATCGATGATCAATTTGTCCAAGGCGTCTTGATTGAATAATTGAAATAGTTCATCAAATTCAATGGATATCATGTCATCCCTTTCTTTCCCATGATGCTTTTTGTAACCTTCAAAGACTATCCGATTAGCCTCGGTGGACGTGGCATGCATGTACCGATTATGCAATCTTCGCATTTTGTTGAAAGATTGTTTACCTCCTCAGTTTGACGAGAGGTTTGCCGTCGGTATTTGTATGCTACTTCACTCACGGGAAGAACTCTAACTCGATAAGTCTTGGGCAATACTCATACCTTGAGCAGCGGCTTCTCCGACAGTAACTACCTCTGGATCATACGCTCTTACCCCATATTTGCTCGACCCACATTGGTTTGAGAAATCACCTTGAGAGGCGCAGTCTGTTTTGCTTGTTCTCCAGCTGGGCAACAGATTTCCGCTTGCATCGATCGCTCTTCGAGGCTTTTTTGTGCCGCATGTGACTTGAGAATAGAACGGTCATAGTCTGATGACAGCTTTGGCTCGGGTTGATGAAGATTCTTTAGCATTTTCAACACTTTGGCTTTTTCTTCTTTGGTGCTGGGGAACTCTGGCTCTTTCGGCCGCCTCAGCTTAGCAAAAAACGCTGTCGTTTCCGCATCAATGATCGCCGCAGTCTCCTCTTCAGTACAGTCATAAGCTCTCTTGGGAGGAACCTTTGGTACTTTTGGAAGAGGCTCTTGTTTACGTTTCGGCGACCGCTTTACGGACAATGGCGATGCAGCTTCGCTTTTATCCCGAGGCGCGGCGATTGCTCCATGGCGATGGCTGCACCGGAGATTGGTGAGGTGACGGAGCCGGGTGAGGCGACGAAGACGGCTTTGCAGCGGCATTTGACCTCGGAGACGGGAGGCGGGCGAAGATGGCCTTGGCGTGTGATTTCGAAGCACGATACATTCCTTCAGCCATAGAATGGTGACGTTTTTTGCGTCACCCAGCATAGTCACATCCCCTTCACCAGCAGGGTAGTGAAGATCCAAAACCTCAAAGGTAGGCATGATTTCATCCACGCCGACAACAGCGTAGCCCTCTGGAACCGGATGACAATGGTAAGTTGGTGTGGGTCCAATTGGTAAGGCATAGCCGACCGCCACCTTCATTGATATGTTCACAACTTTGACATGTAGCTCGCGCAGTGTCATCTCTCGTGATATCATCCACTGGGTAGCCAACAGGAGCCATCGTCGGTGCATCATCGTCATCGCCATTGTCATCACCCGGGACCTCGGTGGAAGCCACACTGCTTTTTCGATTATTCGATAGGCCGGTAGCATCGAATGCAGTGTGCTACTGAGATGGGCCGGTAGTACTTTGCTCTTTAAGTGCGTTAAATTCATCTTGTTGTTGCTTTAATCGTTCTTTAATTAAACGCATTCGCTCTTTCTGACTATCTGCTTCAACTGTCGCCCTGTCCTTTCTCCTCTGACGGCTTCTATCAGGATAGTTCTTCCTCTCTTGAAACCCAGTCCTCCATGGTTGGGAGCCTCTTGTGCCTCGTGTTCGTCCATCATGTTCCTTATTTCCAAGGCGAGTGTGAGCTCATCATTCTCTATCGAATGAAGTCCCCATCTTTAACAGCCTTCTTGCTTTTCTGATCCTCTCGATTGGCAAGGGGTCTTCTTTATGTCGTATGTTATATATACACCTCCTTCCGAGTCCAACGTGCCCCATGCCCGTAAAACCAATTCCTTGCACGTTCTACCCAATAAATCGTCTGCAGGGTGATCTTTTATCACGCAGCCTCGCTCAAGTTTCTCCCACTTAGGAATGCCACCAGAGCCACCTTGCCCCATAGTATGGTGATACTTCTTGTTAGCAGCATTCAGCTTATTCGTTTCATACATTTTCTTAGATTTTTCTGATTTCTTGTATTCCACAAACTCAGCCCAGAATGGTTTTATCTTCTCAAACTGAATATTCTTGAAATCGGGAGTCTTCTTTTTCACGACATAGTCAAGGTGCAATCTTTTCTTCTAGTTGGTGAAACACTGGACCATCTTCTTCAAAGCCCACTCCCTGACCTTAGCCTCCATGGCTCTCCCATGTTGTAAGGCGTCCTCAACTGGATCCTCCGCATTTGGATCCAGCTCTATCTTCGGTAATTTGAAATTAACCATGAGCCTCTTCCACAGTAAATCTTTGGCGTGGTTAGGGACAAATAAACATGTTCCCTCTTCATCCGCATTAGCATGCCTATTCCAATTTCTAATGGTGATCGGGATTAAGTCCCTAACGATTACTCCGCATTGTGCCACAAATTTGGTTGCGACAACTTCGGGAGCCGTCGGTTTGCCGTCTTCAGCGACATCTTCGATCCTGAACCTCTCATGGTCTTGCAACTTTTTGGTTGGGCCTCGTCCGCTCTTTTCAGTAGATTCCTTCGATACGGAGGGCTAAAAGAAGAAAGATCGTCATTACTATTTCTATATAGATAGCAGATGATTAATTAATGAATTGATTTATATTACATGCACCTCGCCGGAGCGGTCGTCTTCTCGATTACACAAGGCATCGCCTTCTCCCTCGCGGAAGGCAACACCTTCAACCTCAAACAAGTTGTCTATTCCGGTAAAAAGAGGATCACCCTCACCGGAGTTGTTCAGAAACGTTGATACGTCTAAATTATCTTCCCCACGGATCACACCTTGGATCAACTCTTCCTTTTCTTCGTCTCTGACGTGTGGGTCCATATTTTCTGCATAGGTGGAAAAACGAATAAGTCAAAGCGGCTAAAGGAGAAAGTTAAGTACGGTGTTGAGAGATATAAACCCTAATTCAGAGAAACCCTAATATATACATACACAATAATAAAAATGAAGAGAAACCCTAAACCCTAAACCTAGCTACAAAAAGGAAACCGTGTAGTAGATAGGCACATCGTCGAACCCACATGCACCTAAGTTGCTTGACAATGTGAATCGGTGCAGGGCTACCCACGTGGATCGACCAGTGGGGCCGAAGACCAATAATACCAAAGTAATTAATAAACCTAATAATACCTAACTAATAATAAACCTAATAATCGAAACACCGAAAAGAAAGGGAAACAATCAACACATGGCATCGATGCAATGCTCAAGCAAGTATGATGATATGACAAGTTAATTTGCATTGGAATGTAACCCTAAGACATGCTCGACGATTTAATCGGGGTTCGGGGTGAAAACCCTAACTCGGGAAACTCCTAACACATGAGAGGGGTGCATTTGTTCTTCTAATTATACTTGTCATTTAAGTTGTTGAACAATGCATGATTATAGTTTAGATAGATAGGTTTCATTTTTCTAAACAATTTGATATATTATTTGTATTTTTCTGACTTATAAACAATAAGTTATTGATTTTACAATATTAAATCATTTTCTGGAATTAAAAAAAAGGCAAATAGTTTTTACACCGGGCGCCCCCTAGCCAGTGAGACTGACAGAAGGGCCCCAGTGCCAACTCAGCCTCCACGCGTACAGATCATTTTTATACCACAGAATCCTACCATCGAGGTCGATCGATGGGCCCTAGGCCACATCGGTACCAGCACGAAAGTGACGCCAAGACGACGTCACGCCTGCGGCTCCCGAGGCAGCGGCGATGGCGATGAGCACCCTGGACACGCGGATGGCGCGTTAGAGAGAGCGATGGGAGAAAGGAGTGGCGCGCGCTCCTTGTTGGTCACCGGGCGTCGCCTCCCGTCGAGCTCGGCGCGGCGTCGTCACACGCGGGGAGAGTAGTACAGGAGGAGAGGGAGAGAAAGAAGAACACCGTGAGGATCAGCAGCTCACCAGGAACACGACGGAGGTGGTGGCGAGGCCGGGCGAGCTCGGGAGACGCCGGAATCGACGGAGGCAACACGCGGACGGAGCTTCCAATCCAGGCGATTGAGGTCACGCGCGAGGGGGAAAAGTAGCAGGGGCGCGCGTGGATGGAGGCAACAGGCCTGGCGGTGGCCAGCAGGCAGAAGTGAGATGGGAAGAAGAAGAGGAGGCGTCGATTATAACGAAGGGCCTTTAGTCCCGGTTGGTGGCTCCAACCGGGACTAAAGGGTCATACGTCCCGGTTGGAGCCACCAACCGGGACCTATACTCCAATTTTCAGCAGATGAAGGGGCGCGCGCGCAGGGGCTCTTTAGTCCCGGTTGGTGGCTCCAACCGTGACATATTCCCCTGTTTTCAAATTTTTCAGGTATTTTCTCTCTGTTCCCGCCTTATTTTTTATTTTGGGGTTTAAATTTGTATTGTTTTTTAAATGATAATTAATTTGGAATTTAGAAAAACTTTAAACATAAAAAGTGTTTGGATTTGAATAAATAATTCAAAACCATTTTCTGTTTTAAAAAATAATTAATGTAACCATTTAAAATATGAACCATTTACAATTTAAAATGAATTAACTTATATTTTTTTAATATCAATTTGGAATTTAGAAAAACTTTAAACATAAAAAGTGTATGGATTTGAATAAATAATCCAAAACCATTTTCTATTTTTAAAAAATAATTAATGTAACCTTTAAAAATGAATTAACTTATATTTTTGAATATTAATTTGGAATATAGAAAAACTTTAAACATAATTTTTTTTTGGATTTGAATAAATAATTCAAAACCATTTTCTGTTTTAAAAAATAATTAATGTAACCATTTAAAATATGAACCATTTACAATTTAAAATGAATTAACTTATATTTTTTAATATCAATTTGCAATTTAGAAAAACTTTAAACATAAAAAGTGTATGGATTTGAATAAATAATCCAAAACCATTTTCTATTTTTAAAAAAAATTAATGTAACCTTTTAAAATGAATTAACTTATATTTTTGAATATTAATTTGGAATATAGAAAAACTTTAAACATAAAAAGTGTTTGGATTTGAATAAATAATTCAAAACCATTTTCTATTTTAAAAAATAATTAATGTAACCATTTAAAATATGAACCATTTACAATTTAAAATGAATTAACTTATATTTTTTTAATATCAATTTGGAATTTAGAAAAACTTTAAACATAAAAAGTGTATGGATTTGAATAAATAATCCAAAACCATTTTCTATTTTTAAAAAATAATTAATGTAACCTTTTAAAATGAATTAACTTATATTTTTGAATATTAATTTGGAATTTAGAAAAACTTTAAACATAAAAAGTGTTTGGATTTGAATAAATAATTCAAAACCATTTTCTGTTTTTAATGGGCGGAAAAAAAGGACGGAAAATAATGGGCGGAAAGAAAATTTGATTAGGATAGAACTGGAATTAAAGTACATAACGCAACTAACACAAAGTTACATAGAAGAACTGAAAATTAAGATACATGGCCAGATTAAGCCACAATCGGTCGAACTTGTTTTGCAATGTTGGAATAATTCAGTCATGCTCCTGCCTACACCTGTAATACTCGCCACTGTAGTCGTCGTACTCGCCGCGGCCGTCGTCGCTATCGTCGTCGGGGTCGCCGTAGTTGAACCTTGAAGGTTGAGTACGAGTGGGCTGGACTTGAGGGTAGCCTTGAGCGGGGCTAGAGTCGGTGCGGTCGTGAGACATGACGCTGGGAGAGTCCGGCCGCGCCACCACAGCCGACGGCCGGCCTCGTTGAAGTTCGGAGGAGGTGGGCCCTCCTCCTCGTGCCTGGTGAGTGCCCTCTCACGCCGATCCACGAAGAAGGCTTCCCAAGTCGGGAAATAGTCGGGATGCCATCTGATTCCTCCGCTCGGTGTGAGCTCGAAGTAGTAGTGGTTCGTGATGGCCATCCGACGCGCCACACCTAGAGGGACAGGGGAACTGCACGCCTCCGGGCCAAAGATCCAAATTAACGGGACACGGTAGCCCAAGAATGGGTAGTTCGAGGCGCAAAGCGCCTCCGCCTCCCTGGGAGTTAGTGCTATGGTGGAAGCCATGGGAAAGAGTGATGAGGTTGCATATATGAGTCTAGAGATGTGCAATGACAATGGAGGCCAACCCTACATATATATAGTGAAGAACTGGCGGGAAGAACTGGAGGGAAGAACTGGCGGGAAAAAATAGCGGGAAGAAAAATGGCGGGAAAAATGGCGTGTTGACATTATGTCGTGCGGCGTGTACCTTGTCCCGGATGGTGTCACCAACCGGGACTAAAGATGAACCTTTAGTCCCGGTTGGAGACACCAACCGGGACAAAACACGAGTCAACACTAATAATAGGGGTGAGTGTTGGAAAATGGAAAAGGGCTTTTCCGTGCGACAAAAAGGAAAACTTCCTCCTGCAACATTGTTCTCCATACCAATGTCCACACACATGCATAATATGGGCACAACATCACAAACTATGCCGTGATTCAGCACATAACATCGGTCTTTTGGACCGAAAGCCATGAAACCTCGAACATGATAGGTCATTTTGTGAAGGTTTTTTCGAAACATGATCAATATACCAAGTCTGGTATTTTTCCTTTCAACTATGTAACAAAATATGACACCACGCGAAGGATTTTCATTGTTCGGATTTTTTTTGAATTTATTATGCCCGTTTTGAATTATCTGAATTTCTAACTATGGTCGAACCGGTGTGCATGAAGATAGGGGATGAGCATCGTTAGAACTTACATTGAATCTCTGAAGAAACCACATATTGCGAGTCTAAAAATGATTTTTTCAAAAAATCACGGGCGATAGATCATGTACCTGTAGTACAAACCGGACCCACTTCCTGCCGATTCGGCAGACATTTGTCCTTTTTACCCGGGATGGACGAAAAGGTTTGAGATGTACCGGTTGGGAGATAGTCCATGTAAGGTGGTCTAGTATTTTAGGAAAATGGGACAGTAGCATTCTGAAACGGCATTTTGGTGGTTACTTCACAAAACGACCCGTTTTTTGCGCTCGGAAAATAGAAAAGGGCTTTTCCGTGCGACAAAAAGGAAAACTTCATCCTGCAACATTGTTCTCCATACCAATGTCCACACACATGCATAATATGGGCACAACATCACAAACTATGCCGTGATTCAGCACATAACATCGGTCATTTGGACCGAAAGCCATGAAACCTCGAACATGATAGGTCATTTTGTGAAGGTTTTTTCAAAACATGATCAATATACCAAGTCTGGTATTTTTCCCTTCAACTATGTAACAAAATATGACACCACGCGAAGGATTTTGATTGTTCGGATTTTTTTGAATTTATTATGCCTGTTTTGAATTATCTGAATTTCTAACTATGGTCGAACCGGTGTGCATGAAGATAGGGGACGAGCATCGTTAGAACTTACATTGGATCTCTGAAGAAACCACATATTGCGAGTCTAAAAATGATTTTTTCAAAAAATCACGGGCGATAGATCATGTACCTGTAGTACAAACCGGACCCACTTCCGCCTCTATTAAGACATTTGTCCTTTTACCGGGATGGACGAAAAGGTTTGAGATGTACCGTTGGGAGATAGTCCATGTAAGGTGGTCTAGTATTTTAGGAAAATGGGACGGTAGCATTCTGAAACGGCATTTTGGTGGTTACTTCACAAAAGCGACCCGTTTTTTATCGGAGAAAATGGAAAAGGGCTTTTCCGTGCGACAAAAAGGAAAACTTCATCCTGCAACATTGTTCTCCATACCAATGTCCACACACATGCATAATATGGGCACAACATCACAAACTATGCCGTGATTCAGCACATAACATCGGTCATTTGGACTGAAAGCCATGAAACCTCGAACATGATAGGTCATTTTGTGAAGGTTTTTTCGAAACATGATCAATATACCAAGTCTGGTATTTTTCCTTTCAACTATGTAACAAAATATGACACCACGCGAAGGATTTTCATTGTTCGGCAGACATTTAGTCCCAGATGTAGTCACAAACCGGGACTAAAAATATTTTCCGCCATTTCCCACCTCTTCCCGCCAAGTTTTCCCGCCCTTTCCTTTCTACTAGAGCTTTTACTCCCGGATGTAGTCACTAACCGACTAAAGATATTTCCGCCATTTCCCAAAGCTTCACGCCAAGTTTTCCCGCCTTTCCTCTATATTTAGGGTGATCGTGTCATGGCTATCCACACATCCACACCTTCCTCTCTTAGAACAATGGACAACGCCCTCGGGCCATTCGACTCGAGGAGACCGAGACGCCATGCGCCTCAACTACCCTTGTCCGCCTGGCTACCGCCGCCGGCTGGATGCTTGGCGCCGAGGTTCCTGTCCTCAAGGTTTCGACGCCAAAGGCCATCACAAACCACTTCTACCACGAGCTCACGCTGAGCAGCGGATGGATCCCAGTGGGATCCCGCAACTACGACACCGAATGCCTTCTTCGCTAATAGGCGGGAAAGGAGCTTGCCAGTACGAGGTGATGGCCACCACCGGTGAACCACAACGCCGCCGTCATGGTGGGCGAACCGCACTATCATCGAGTGATGCGCTACATCGCCGGGAGACCATCCTGCCACGGTGCCCACGAGTCCACCCGCCACAGGCCCCACACTATCCCGGCGGTAGCGGCATCGTCTTCCAGGAGACCCCTCTCCCACCCGCCGTGAATCCGAGGCTGGAATGGCCCCTGGTATATGCCATGGATGGGCTGAGGATCCCCGGAGTGGCAGGTGACGATGACGGCGATGATGATGATGACGGACGATGAAGACCACAAGCTGCGTGTACTATAGGACTAGGCATGATTATGACTAAAAGGCGGCTTTAGTCCTGAGTGTTAGCTAGTCCAGGTTTGTCCCGGTTTTTAATATTAATAAATGTCTTGAGTGTTACCTAATAAATAGAGGGAAATGCCAATATAAAGAGAGGGTTCATATTTAGTCCCGGTTGGAGAAACCAACCGCGACTGAAGGGATTGCGGCAGAGTGGGCCAGGCAACACTAATAATATTGGTGAGTGTCGACATTATGTCGTGCGGCTTGTACCTTGTCCCGGATGGTGTCACCAACCGGGACTAAAGATGAACCTTTAGTCCCGGATGGAGACACCAACCGGGACTAAAGACGAGTCGGCACTAATAATAGGGGTGTCGACATTATGTCGTGAGTCGACATTATGCCGAGCTGCTTGTACTATAAATATGCATCCTTGTGAGTCCAGTCCTCCAGTTTGAGGCATCTCCAAGATGGTTTTAGAGTAGGGACACCACTACGGCCAGTTCAGGAGATGCCGACGGAGCCAGTCCTCCCATCTCCGAGAAATGGTCATAGAGGCACTCCTAATATGTGAAATTAGTTAGCTCAGGCGTATTGATCTAGTTAGTGAAGTTACAAGCTGCAAGATGGTTTTCGAGAGCAGGACACCATCATGCGGCCAGTTTGTGGAGATGCCGAAGCCCGGTCCTCCGGCATCTCCGAGAAACTGGTCATAGAGGCACTCTAATATGTGAAATTAGTTAGCTCCGAGGCGTTGATCTACTTAGTGAAGTTACAAGCTGCAAGATGGTTTTGAGAGCAGGACACCATCTGACCGTTTGTGGAGATGCCGACGAGCCGTCCTCCGGCATCTCCGAGAAATCGTCATAGAGGCACTCCCTAATATGTGAAATTAGTTAGCTCCGAGGCGTATTGATCTAGTTAGTGAAGTTACAAGCTGCAAGATGGTTTTCGAGAGCAGGGACACCACTACGACCAGTTTCAGGGAGATGCCGATGGAGCCCAGTCCTCACATCTCCAAGAAACTGGTCATAGAGGCACTCGGTCCAGCCACAAAACGGGACTAACATCAAGACATTTATTAATATTAAAAATGAGACTACAAAACCGGGACTAAAGGCCACAAACATGAAAAGATATCCTTCGTCAAGCCACAAACCGCGGAAGCCATGAACTAGAGTTACATAATATGAGCATGAACTTCTTGGCATATGTCATTCCTTATGACCGCTTCAGACGTAACCATGGAGCATCTTCTTTACTTAACGGAATGCTTGGGCCATTTTCACCGTGAAGGCGGAATTTCATCAAACTTATTATAATCTTCGACATGTCATCTTGTCCTCGATTCCCACGATGTTTCTTTTCCCTGAAAGAACTATGTGACGCTTTGGCTCATCATATGATGTATTCGTTTGCATATTTTTTCTTTTTTGATTCGGAGGACATGTCCTTCACATAGAAAACCTGAGACACATCATTGGCTAGGACGAATGGTTCATCTCTATAACCAAGATTGTTGAGATCCACTGTTGTCATTCCGCATAACCGGTCTATCTTTACCCCTTCCCCATTCAGGTTGACCCATTTGCGTGAAACAAAGGGACCTTAAAAGAGACTCCATAGTCTAGTTCCCATATCTCCTCTATGTAACCATAATATGTGTCCTTTTGTCCATTCTCGTCTATTGCATCAAAGCGACACCACTATTTTGGTTGGTGCTCTTTATCTTGGGCGATCGTGTAGAATGTATTCCCATTTATTTCGTACCCTTGGAAATTCAATACAGTAGAAGATGGTGACGCGCCAACAAGTATAGCTGATCTCCAACAAGGTGTCATTCAAGAGATGTGTCCGCATCCAACCACGAAAGACTTCATGTGTTCATCAGAATCCATGATTCAGGCTTCCCGGGTTTTTGGGCGCACAATATTCTTGTGTTCCTCGATATCTGGAGCTGCCAAGGTGGAATTATGTAGAAGCGTAGTGTGCTTTAGTGAAAGAATCCCGTCCCTATATATCATTGCTTTCTTTCCCAGCGTGCCTTTTCCACTTAGTCTTCCCTCATGCATGAGTCGAAACACCAATCGGCTTAAGGTCGAATAAAGTCAACACAAAACTCAATGACCTCCTCTGCTCCATATCCCTTGGAGATGCTTCCTTCTGGTCTAGCAGTTATGAACATATTTCTTTAAGACTCCATGAACCTCTCAAAGGGAACATATTGTGCAGAAATCTTCGACCGAGAATGGCAATCTCTTCCACTAGATGAACCAGGTGATGCGTCATAATATTGAAGAAGGATGGTAGGAACACCAACTCAAAACTAACAAGACATTGTACCACATCCTTCTGTAACCTTGACAGAATATCTGGATTGATTACCTTCTGAGATATTGCATTGAGGAATGCATACAGCTTCACAATGGGTACTCGAACATTTTCCGGTAGAAGCCCCCTCAATGCAATCGGAAGCAACTGCGTCATAATCACATGACAGTCATGAGACTTCAGGTTTTGGAACTTTTCTCTGCCATATTTATTATCCCTTTATATTAGATGAGAAGCCGACGGCACCTTGATCCGTAAAGGACTTCAAAAGATTTCCTTCTGCTTTGGTAAGAGCATAGCTGGCACGACTTAAGTGACGCCCTTTATCCGTCTTGTTATGTGTATGCATGTTCTTTGGGTCTTTCATAATTTGTTGGTCCTCCCGTGCTTCAGGTGTATCTTTTGTCTTCCCATACACGCCTAGGAATCCTAGCAGGTTCACGCAGAGATTCTTCGTCACGTGCATCACGTCGATTGAAGCGGACACGCAGACTTTCCAATATGGCAGCTCCCAAAATATAGATTTCTTCTTCCACATGGGTGCTTGTCCTGTAGCGGCGTCGTTCGAACTGATTGACCGCGGGACCCTTTCCAAAGATTACTTCTATGTCCTTGACCATACCAAATACATCATCACCAGCAGGGAGTTCAGCTTCTTCCGTGATCTGCCTCACCTTTGAAATGCTTGCCTTTCTTTCTAACGGATGATTGGTCAAGAAATCGTCGATTCGCCAGTACACAACCTTCTTGCATTTATGCAAATATGTACCTTCGGTCTTATCTAAACAGTGGGTGCATGCCTTATATCCCTTGTTTATGCGTCACGAAAGGTTACTAAGAGCAGGCCAATCATTGATGGTTCTGAATAACAACCCTCGTAGATTAAATGGCTCTGTTTGTTCTCATCCCATACGTACACCTGGTTTGCCCCACAACCGTAAGAGTTCTTCAACTAATGGCCTAAGGTACACATCAATGTCGTTGCCGGTTGCTTGGGCCTTGGATGAGCACTTGGCATCATAATGAACTTACGCTTCATGCACAACCAAGGAGGCAGGTTGTAGATACATAGAGTCACGGGCCAGGTCTTTGTGCAGCTCTGCTCCCCAAAAGAATTCATGCCATCCGTGCTTAGACCAAACCATAAGTTTTTGCGTCACCGCAAAGTCAGGAAGTCTCTCTCGATTTTTCTCCACTGTGACCCATCAGCGGGGTGTCTCAACTTCCGCCTTTCTTACGATCTTCTTTGTGCCATCGCAACAACCTGGCATGCTCTTTGTTTCGAACATGCGTTTCAACCTTGGTATTATAGGAGCATACCACATAACCTTAGCAGAACCCTCTTCCGGAGGATCTCCTCAACATCACCAGGGTCATCTCGTCGATCTTATACCGCAACGCTGCATACCGGCATTTATCTAAATTCTCATACTCCTTACATGATAGAGGATGCATCATTAATGCATGCATGTATCTTTTGCACATCTAATCCCGGAGGATGAGAGTCTTCTTTGCTTCGTAGGTACTCTCGGGAAGTTCGTTATGTTTTGGAAACTTCGGCTTCATTATTTTTAGCATCTTTTCAAATGAGGAGTCAGTTAGACCACACTCTGCCTTCCCATCGCATCAATTCCAGTGTGGTACCGAGCTTTGTGCTGCCATCTTTACAATTTGGGTAGAACAATTTCTTGTGATCTTCTAACATGCCCTCTAACTTCAACTTCTCGTTTTCTGTTTCACAGTCTCGCTTTGCATCAGAAATGACCCTACCAAGTTCATCAGCCGGCTCATCTGATGCTCGTTCTTCACCTCTTTCCTCTCCATTGTCTTCCATTGCAGTATCACTGTATTCAGGAAACATATGATGATAGTTGTTATCATCATCTTCTTCTTCACCATCTTCCATCATAACCCCTCTTTCCCCGTGCTTGGTCCAGCAATTATAGTTGGGCATGAAACCTTTCATAATCAGGTGGCCGCGAATGATTTTCGAGGAAGAGTACTCCTTGTTGTTCCGACATTGAACACATGGACAACGTATAAATCCATTCTCTTTGTTTGCCGTAGCCACATCGATAAATTTATCCACGCCTTTGATATACCTGGCTACGCGTCGGTCACCGTACATCCATTCCCGACCGTTCATCTGCATCATATAAGTAAGTTTATCAAAAAACAGGACATCATAAATAGTGAAATAACCAATTCACACCGACACATGAATTGTATCAATGACCTAGAAAAGATAAGATTGCTAACCTCGATCGAGGGAAATAACGAGGAGAAAGCTCAAGTGCGTCTCGGACACCTTCTATATTTTTGTTCTATGAGAAATTCAACGGGATTATTCACTCAAACATTTCAACAAACACCTTCAATGCATGCATGAGAAAAAACTAGCACACCCCCTCACACCTTCCACCATTCGAAAAAACAGAGTGGAGGCAGAGGGGGCTGGGGCGTTGCATTTATAGAGGGCAGGGGGTCTTTAGTCCCGGTTGGAGCCAGCAACCGGGACTAAAGGTGCGTGCCACGCCACGTGGCTGTGGACGCAATCTTTAGTCCCGGTTGCTGGCTCCAACTGGGACGTATTGCCCTTATCAACCGGGACGCATGCCCCCTGGCCCCGTGCCCGCTCCAACCGGGACGCGTGCCAGCATTAGTCCCGGTTGGTGGCGCAACCGGGACAAATGCTCTGAGGGATCGCGAACGGATAGCCCTTTTTCCACTAGTGTCAAATGCACGCGAAGTACTTATTTGTTGTTCTTGGACTTTTCGAAATTATGGTCCATGAAAAGAATGGTGTCTTCCACATATTGTAAGATGGATATACATCATCAACGAGATGTGGCACAACCCCAGAAAATTTATCTACTAGTTAGTAAATAGTTGAGGTCATCTTTACAATGTCTTAAGGGTCGTTCAAGTTTGTGTTATCGGTCTTTTCCTTGTCTACTTTTACTCTAGGTATTTCTTTGTCCTTGTCTTCCGTCTTAATATATCACATCCAGTCCTCCTGCATGGTTTGGAAAAAATATTCTTATATAATCTTCCTCTTCTTTCTCTGTCACATTTATATTTTTGCATGATTCAATTGTGTATTGTGCAATTGATCCAAGCATTCGTCATATCATGTGTTTCTCATTCCTGAACTATGCCATCCATCCAAATTTTCGTATAGTTTCCCTATGTTTTAGTTTCCTATATTTATTTCTTTACTTTGTTATAAACATAGCCTGACTTGTAGGTTTGAATCATTGTGTCCATTGCAGAAATTATTTGTTTCTCGGAAAACACCAATGGGCAACTGCGTACGAAAGTTCTAGTATCAACAAAGACACATTGTTGCAATATAAGCTGTTCGATTTAACAATGCCGGCAGGTAGACTGACTAACTTGTCACGTTAGGTGAAGTTGAGAACCCCATCGCTATTTTACTATTTTCTGCCCAAGCCGTACTGTCATGAACCGAACGATTCGTTTGCAGACTGTAAGTACAGGAGTTGCCGAGTACTCGTAGCACAAAAGGAAAAGTTTAGAGTTACAATTCTTGCTCGCAGGAACTGGAAAAATTCAGGGAAACTAATAATAATGTGCATGAAAGCTGAATCTTTTTGCCCTTGAAATAAGAAAGGGAATCATTCGAACGGATGAACACGATTTACATACGAACAAATTGATGTGCCTGGAGGGAGCGAGTGGCTTAATTTGCAGCTGCAACATCGAACCGTATTATAGATGGTGGTTCTGAACCGATCTCCCACTCTCGATCAGACGATGGTGCAGGGGCCAGGGTGGTCGTCGACGGTGTAGCAGTAGGCTGGCTGCGGGTAAGCCTTGATCGGGCAGTGCTGCATCATCATCGCGGCGCACTCCTTTTTCTTCTTCTCCTCCGCCTCCTTCTCCTTCTTCTTCTTCTCCTCTTCCTCCTTCTTCTTCTTCTCCTCGGCCTCCTTCTTCTCGTCGCCCACCGTCACCACCGTCGCCGGGTGCTTGGCCTTGCGCAGCTTCGCCACAACCTTCACGACGTCCACGTCCCCCACCACCGTCAGCGTGTTCTTCTCCTCGTCGTACGTCAACGACTTGATCCCTGCCGTCGAAGGAGAGGACTGTCCGGTTAGTATTAAGAGCAAAGCAAATCATGGCGAGAGAGAAAAAGGAGAGGGGAGAGACCTTTGATCTTCGACACGATCTGCAGGGTGCAGGACTTGCACTTCTTGCACACCATCGGCACCTTCAGCACCATCTGGTTCAGAACAATCCATGGTGAGTAACCAATAGAATTTCACAAAGTAGCTTGCTTGCTAGGGAAGAAGGAAATTAAGAATGCGCAAAAGAGAGAAAAGAACCTTCATGGTCGCGGCAAGATTAAACTAGGATACTTGAAGCAGATCACTAATTGGTGTACTACTTAGTATCTGTGCCTGTAAGAAAAGGGCTCTCCCGAAAGCTTCCTCTGGAAGGCTAGCTTTATACACACAGATGCAGGGATCATGTACGTACACATTCCACGGTATCCACCGGACTCGGTCAATTGTAGTAGTAACAATCATTGCGACAGTGCTACCACATCAATTTATGCACACAGAATAAATTTAAGTCAAGTGTACCTAGTCGTGGTACTAGTAGGTGCAGCAGTTCATACATATTTCAGCCCTGCCGACTCTATCGTTTGTTGACATGGTGGGAGTTATATATCTGAGGTCCTAAAGACTATCGATAACTTATCGTAGGGGTGGCCTAACTCAATTGGCATGTTTCTGCAACGAAAATGGTGCGGCAGTTAAGCATGCACGTAGTCTTAATAGCGCTGGTCTGAAGTTGAATTAGTTCTAGTATATGTCTAATCATCAAATGGACTAGTACTATAGTACTATATGGCTAATCATCAAATGGATTAGTACTATATGGCGAGTTTATAGCAATGGTCGCGGTTGCTGTCTCGTTAGCTAGTCGCCTAGTCTTATTTTTTTATCGGTGCTTGACTAACCAGCAATCTGGGGGGTCGACTTGTCAAGGTAGTTAGGGAGCCGACTAATACCACTGCGACACAGTACCGGTATTTTTTTTTGGAAAAGAGCATATATTAATATCACATGATACCAATTACACCCGGCCTCTGCAACAACGCATGCCCTAGCGGCTCTACGGATGCACACAACCCATAAAAAAGAAAGAAGAATTACAAAAAAAAGTCCCGCTACAGAGAACTAATCCTCAAAGCAACAACAGTGGCACCATCAGAACAACACCAGTAGTCCCCACTCCAATAACAACGCCTTCAAGAAGGAAACAGTGCCCAAGCGCCGTCGTTGCCCGATCAAAGATCATAGGTTTTCACCCTGGAGAAAGTCCTTGCTCACAAAACAATGCTTCAACAAGGTCATTGCCAGGCACAACCAGTTAAGACCAGACCTTGGATTTTCACCCTGCAAGATAAGACTGGGAACTCCCCCTGTGTTGTCTTCCCGCACCAACAGTCGCTGCAACGAGTCCCAGATCACGCAGCCAGATCGCCGTCGCCACAATAACAAAAATCACCATTGCTACCCTCATATTCCGCTTTACTGACATTCTCCGCATCTGACTTCATCATGGCACTAAGAATGACACTTGGTGGGAACAAACAGCAGAGCTTCGCAACGCTCCCGCTGAAACCAAACGGCCAGAAAAACAAGGTGCGCACGACCGAATACCTTCCGATCCAGCAATCTCCAGGCATGATACGCCCATGGGAGTTCGTCGGCGGAGCCTTCCGGAACCCGCCTCTCCAGACCAGATCAACGAGGGCAGACATCAAGCAGATCTTCGTCATCGTGTGAAGGAAATCAAAGGACCACCACCATTATTAGATCCGACACAGCGATCCCCACACCGCCGGCCGGTTTCAGGAGAACGGATCGAGGAGGCAACTAGGGTTGGATAGCCGATCTAGGTCTTCCAGCGGAATTCCATCGCTGTATTGGTACAAAGTCGTTCTACTTGTATTGTAGTATATATACAGCTAAATATAGTACCGACACGGTAGTATTGTATTGGTACAAAGTCGTTCGAAGATGGTGAGTTGTTGCTCTCATCTCTCCATCCCAGGTCTTTTTTTTTCTTTTTGGGAATCGATCGGAAGGTTCTTGGAGATCATAGTCATGTTGTGGCATGCATGGAGATGCGTTGGGTTATAGGAACGAACAAGGATCTCACTAGGCAAAACAGTAGTTGGAGTGCCAAATGCCAACATAAACAATGTCGGTATTCTCATCTAATTGCTCGGACACAGATTATTCCTTCAGGGTATCATACGGGTGGTAGGTTGTGTTCATCTCCATGGTTCCGAAGAACTCTCTTTCTACTATATCGAAAGCACTACGAATCTTTGTTTCTTTGAAATTCAAGTAAGCACCATGACCAGTAAAATAAAAGAGAAACAAGCCCGTGACATGCGGTTCAACAACAAAGGAAAATAAAAACATGTAGTTGTAAGAGCAAAAGGATCACAGCATCCTCCAACCACCCTGCCTTCGTCGCGCGAGATCAAATAAAGCACCATCCTTAAATGAAATGATCAAACAAAACACGGTGCCGTTCATAGAAAGAGACGTTGATTAGTTTAAGTGTGGATGGACTAAGCCAATCAATTGGTTGCCTTGTGGTCAGAGTTGGTACTGGATGTTTTACTACGTACCATTTGATTTTACTAATAATTACCGTAAAGTCAGGAGTGGCATGGGTCAATCCTGCTTTAGCTACCAGTTTACCACTGGTCTGACAGAGAATAATCAAACCATCACCGAAGTCACCTACAAGCCTGTTACCCTTGCCCCCGCAAGAGGAAAAAAGAAGTACCAGAGGAAGACCAACGAATAAAAAAGGTACTAGCAGCCGGCAGACAGGATTACAGGACGTAGGCTAATCAAGAGCTCATCCAAAATTAGAGAACTATAAACAACTTATTGCTGAAAGGGATTTGATAATTTACAGATAGTGTGCACATTGCGCCGCTGGGTACAGTACAAAACTCGGTCTCCTTTTCGCCAAGTATTCCTCCAAGTCCATCCTCTTCTAGAAGGCCATTGTCTCTAGTTGTTGGAAGCTGGAAGACGTAGGGTCCTCCAGAGCGAAGTTTTTCTTTTGGCTCGCGACCGGTGACAGATGGCGGCGGAGCGGCTAGCTAGGCGTGGGCTGCGAGATGAGTCGTGGGCTTGCGACTAATCGATCGAAGGAGATGATGACCCATTTCCTCGCTAATTTCTCCGTCTCCCGGATCATGTGGCGTGACGCGCTATCGACCTTCATATTCTTGGAAATGACTTCATGGATTGGTAGCAAGAGTACGTCAACTCTACCTTCGCAAAGACACGTTTCGATGGTCATTCTCTGGGCATGGTGGATTTTGAAAGCAGCGAAACGTTGCGTCTTTGACAACATCGCCACAATGAAGCATGGTTGAGGGCGAAAGAAATGGCACTAGGCCTCAACGCCATGCTGGTAGACCATCTCTAGCAGATAAACCCGTATATTGTAAACGTGGTTTGCGCTACAAAATAGTTACAGATTTGCTAGATCTCAGGCGTCTGGGACCTAGTTAAGTCTCAGTCACCTTGTGGACAATTGGATTTTTTTCGCCAAGATTCGTGCAGCCTGGCTGTTGCTTTGTTCACGTGAGGGCGTTTTTTTTTACTGGGATCGCGTATGCTCCTGTTTTGTCGTGGGCCGATGGCTGCTGTTTTTGTCATGGGCCGTTGCTGTCTTAATTTTTGTGAGCAGAGTGGCTTTTTCGTGGCTTTTTTTTTTGGTTTTTTTATCCTTGTGTGGTACAAATGACCATCGTGGACCTTGAAAGAAAGTGTGAAGCCGCGGCTCGGCTACATTTATTTGAGGCTCAGTTTAAAAAAAAGTTTTACTTGCATGTGGATTGTAACTGACAAAATTAATTACGGACTTTCTAGTTGCAAGTTACTTGCAATTAAGATTTTCCCGGTTCATGGCTTGCAACTACGATTTTTACGGTTACATGCCTGGTTGCAAATGGCAAAGGTAAGATTTTCTAGTTGCATGTAGGTTATAACTGTTAAAAATTTAAAAAATTCTAGTCGCACTGAGATTTTGTCCAGTTGCACGCAGGTTGCGATCAAGACTGTTCCAGTTGCACTATGGTTGAAAGTGAGATTTTTTTTACAATTTCTATCCGGTTGCACGCATGTTGCGATTCCGGTTACACTATGGTTGAAACTGAGATTTATTTACAATTTTTGTCCAGTTGCATGCAGGTTGCGACTGAGATTGTTCTAGTTACACTATGGTTGAAACTGAGATTTATTTACAGTTTTTGTCCAGTTGCACGTAGGCTGCGACTGAGATTGTTCCAGTTACACTATGGTTGAAAGTAAGATTATTCATAATTTTTGTCCATTTGCATGCAGGTTGCGACCGAGTTGTTTTAGTTACATTATGGTTGAAACTGAGAATTTTTTACAATTTTTTCCAGTTGCATGAAAATTGCGACTGAGGTTGTTCCACTTACACTATGGTTAAGACTGAGAACTTTTTACAATTTTTGTCCAGTTACATGCAGGTTGTGACTGAGATTATTCCAGTTATACTATGGTTGAAACTAAGATTTTGTTTTACCATTTTTCTAACGGTCGATGGGTTGTATTTGACATATTTCTCTTTTCATTTGTTCAACACCAGACCTCATGCATTTTTCCAACAAAATAAACACATTAATCTATTGAGTTTCACCATGTTACTCGTGTACGGGCTCGTGCATGACCGGACGCCCAAGCCAACATGGTGATCTCACGTCAAACTGAACGGCTCAATACGGGAAATTAAAAAGAACGAGAAGAATGCATGTAACGAACCAGTCCGGGAATACATGCTCAGCGCGTCAGCGAATAACGCCAGCTGACTGAGACTTTACCTGATCTCTAGGCACATCCAAATAGTTAACGCCGAACAGATGCACTAAAATCGAAACTACATATTTAAAATACAAGTTTTAGAGTGGTTGATATTTTTAATAACCGTTCAAAGGCCTCGACCTAACAGTGAAAAAGGTGGTGGAAAGAAAAAAATAGTGTGGGCCGGAACAAAATTAAGGTAGATCAAAAAAAACTATATTATTTTGGTTGATTAGAGGTCGATCGTTTCGGTGCACACGGTCTAAAATCCATATTTCTCCATGATAAAATATCAAATAGCCAACCGATCTCTCCCACCAGCGCCGCTCCTCGGTCTCTCCACCAATCTCGACGCCCTCCGCCCCAACACTGCTCCATCAACTCTCACCAATGACTGTAGTCGTCGTCCCCCTCGATCCGCCATTGTGAGCACATCCCACCAACGACCGGGGTCGTCGTCACCGCCGTCCCACTCCCCTACTCCGTCGACCGCCGCGCTGCCGCCTCAATCTGCTTCGAAGATGAGGGATGCGCGGTGACGGAAGCAACGAGGCTGGGTATGATTGTCAAATCAGGAATGCACGCACATCACATCTATATCTATACCAATATAAAAAGACCCAGAGGGGGGCAGATCCAATAAATCTAAGCCATACAATCATCATCTAACGATCCATCTTGACACCATGTTTTGCGCTAAAACAATGTCCGCTCCCTCACCATCCACCGCGTTCCGCCTCAACTCTGTTTGAGTTGAAAAAAAGAAACCAATTGCAGTTGGTAACTCCCGCCCCACAACCAGATCTGTTCAAAATATAATCCCCTAAATCACGCTAAGCACCCTCCTCAACCTCCATTAGGAACTCATGGAAATCTTCGCCCATTGCCGCTGCCTACCTATTGAAAGAACATGTTGGGCCCCCATGTGTGGTTTTGGTAATTAATGATAATATTTATGGATTAATGTGTGTATTAAGTTATACTTGTAGGATTTGTCCATTGACATCGCTTGGAGCATGTGTTGGCTTCAAGGTCGACGAAATGCAAAGAAGATATGTTGTGCAAGCTCAATATGCGAGGTTGATGATGAGGAATTAAGAAAGGCGTTCCATCTTAAGAAGGGCAAGATCGTCTACATCGAGCATAAGTGGAATGCTCAAGGCAAAGGTATAATATTGATAGGTTTTCCCTTTTGCCGGTCTCTTGTTGTGTGTAGGAGACGGGGTTTAGGATAGATAACCGTACTATCAAGAGGGGCTCTCGAATGAGTAATTCGGTCACAACGTTCGGAGAGAGCTCAAACCTTTGCATACTTGCATCATCATATTTGGTTGTTATTTGATCTTATCCATGTGAGGATATAGAGCTTGTGGTAATCTCCATAACAAGCTCTTGTTCATCAAAGTCGAATCTCCCATATGTATCTTGTTGCGATTTTGATTTATGCGGCTTTTCGGTTTCTCACTAAGTGAGGTTTCTCACATTATTGGGAAGCCCTTGTTGTCCTCTATCCAACGCAATTGGAATCGGGTCAATCGGAGCTTCCAGTCAAAAGTTATTGACATTTGAATATTTATCTTCAATCTGTTTTCTGGGCCGAGCGGTTGTACCGTCCGGGCAGACTACCGTCCCGCCTTACGCGACCCATTTCTTTCTCTGCCCGCTTAGGTAGTCAAATTCGGGCCTACCGCCGCCCAGAATCCTGCCCAGCTTCGCCGCCTCGCACCAGCCTTCATCCGCGCCACAAGGGCTTCAATTTCGGCTGCCGTTCTGCCTGGGCCCGCACGCTGCTTTGCAACTTGCCGCGCGCGTTGACCTGCATCGCCTTGCGCGCCCGGCTGGCCCCGCTCCTGCTCGCTCGCTTGCTCCGTGACCAGCGGCTGTCATGCTGCGCCTCCGTGGCTGCTGGCCCGCCAGATTCCGTTGACTCGCTGCTTCCGCCCTTGGCGCTCCACAGCTGGGCTGCTCGCACTGCAGCGTTAGGCTGCTGCCCGCCTGCCCTGCTGCCGCTGGCCCCACTGGCCCCGCTCGCCCGTGCTGCTGTTTTCAATTTCCTGGAGCTTGCGGTACTACCGGTTAATTCCGGAAGTACCGGACCGGTCCGAAAAATAACCCCAACGGGCAGAATCTGCCCGTCTCTTTAAATAGCTTTGCCCATTTGTCTTTTAGGGTTGCTTCTTCCTCCTCCTTTTGTCTAAGCTTTGCTCCCATTTGCCTTACTCTTTGAGCTTGATTTATACTCACTCCTCCATTGATTCTTGCATATATTTGAGGAGTAGTTGGAGGAGATCTAGATCTACGTTTTGACCAAACCAAAACATCTCTTTATGAGTGTATATTTGGGGATCTAGATTTTGGGGGATTTTGTGTCTCTCTTTGATTCCTCCTCTCTTGTTCCCCCAATAGCTTTAGTAGCTTTGTTGGAACTTGAGAGTGAGAGATTTGAGCATCTTTGTGGTGTTCTTGCCATTTGCATTTGGTGCATCGGTTTGAGTTCTCCTCGGAGGATTTGGTTTGAGTTGCTCATTGGAGCTTGTCCCTCTTGGGTTCTTGGAACCCTAGACGTTTTTGTGGCCTTGGTGGCATTTGTTGAGGCCTTTTGTGGCGTTTGTTGGGAGCCTCCAATTAAATTGTGAAGAAGTGCCCCAACCTTGTGAGAGGTTCCGGTTGCCACCGACAAGTGCACCGATAGTGGAAGTGTGGATCGATCCCGTTGGAGTGAGATTCACCGGAGAATAAGGGAGGCCTTTTGTGGCGTTGGTGGTTTGATACCACCCCCTCTCCAAACGAGACGTACTCCATGTTGGGAGAAACTCGGTAAAATATCGGTGTCCCCACGTGCCTCGGTTATCTCTATACCCGAGATCTTTACTTATGCACTTTACATTGTGATAGCCTTCGTGCTTGAAGTAATATATATCTTGCTATCACTTTGTTGCTTGTATTGCTTAGCATAAGTTGTTGGTGCACATAGGTGAACCTTAGTTGTTCTAGGTTGTGCTTAACAAAGTAAACACTAGTTTTATTCCGCATTTGTTGAGCCACTCTAGGAAAAGTTTTAATCGCCTATTCACCCCCCATCTAGGCGACATCCCTATCCTTTCACCTATGATCCGTCGTCGATTGTCGGCAGCGACGCCACCGAAAACAGAGGCATTGCTGCCCCATGCGATCACACAGTGAGGCCGCCACCGGTTTCCCCTCACAACCCGCGGTTTCCTCTCGATCTATCGCCGACGAGGATCCCAAAGACGCCAACGGGGCACACCCAGATTCGGCGCCGCAATGCAGACGAGTTTTTTGGGACAATTGTCAAGGTACAAATATGCTTGACACATGCTCTTAAATGATCATTTTTCTGCTATGCTTGTAGCTTCTGATAGATCAGTTCCCGGTCTTAAAAAACTTTATCATGATAAATTATGAGGTCAATAACCCACCACTAAGTAGCTCAAATGTGATTAAGTCATGATAAATTACGAGGTTGATCAGAAATACATCATGCATCTGCTTATGATTATCAATCTCAGGTTAGACGGTTGATGTCATTTTCAGTTATCGATAGAAGAAGCGCAGTATGTGTGTCTCTATCCTCTCAGTACAGTGCAGTGCAGTTCCGCTTCCATAAAATTGAAATATTTTCTGATCCAATGCCTAATGACACAATAAGTTTGGTCTAGAACGTTCTGAGCCTGAATTTTGCTTTGATTTGGCTCTATATAATTATTCCATGCCATTTAAGTATACATAATTCAAGTATGTTGAATAATACCTGCCACTATTACAGTGTACGCTTTGTCACTCAAGTAGTAGTTACTCCTTTCTTTGGGTTTTAACCCTTAGACTTGAACCTAAGATCCCTGATTGTGCTGGATTCTGGTGTTGCGAATCTTGTACATGACGCTAATCTTTAACCCAAGATCCATTTTATTGACCCCTCTGGTTAATGTTTACACATTACCTCAGAATGGATAGTACCTTCTAGTATAGCCTTCAAGCTTGTGGATATTGTCTCCGTTGAACAGTGACGATAAAGGACTTCCCCTACCACATGCTATGGCAGATGTTCTTTAATGGAACTAAATAGATCACGACAAGGGTACTCCTCGAGAGTCTCACATCTGTGCTCATGACTCTGCCACACCTTACATTTTCTATGCATCGGTTTTCGGAAGATTGTTGACTTATGCATCTACATCTTAGGATTTTGTTCTGAGCGTGTTCTTTCTTCTTGTTGTTTTCCAACCTTTGTCTACTAGTTGGTAGACAAGTATTAAAGGTGCATTGGTGTCTTCCGATGCAAGCTACACTTGTGGTCCGTCATGACAAACCATTTCGGGATGTCAGGAGAAACAAACTCCAGTACCTCGTCATATCTCGGACCAGGTCAAAGTGTTGTAATCCGCAAATCAATAAGCATTGCTTACTTTATGTTCTATTCTACCTTGAAGTGTCACACTCTTTTATACTAAGAGGTCGATCTGAGTTTCATGACCCTCTCAATGAAGTGATGCTCTTACACATATTTACCCACCCTTCCTTAAGCTTTCGTGCTCGTGAATGATGCATGTGCGTACTGATGTGGACATCTAAAATTCTTAGAAATTCTTATTGCTTTGAACTTCAAGGACATTTGTATCATTCTTATCGTGATTGGTTAACCCTATCACTAAGGAAAGGATGATTGTGATACTAAGTCCGCTATTCTGGTACACTCTCTCCGGTCAAAGAGATAGGCTTGTGCCAAAGCTTTGAGACTACGTCTTCTTGTTTTACCAAGCAAGTTTCCTCTCGAACTAAGTGACATATCGGTGGTTCCTGATATTCTGGATGTCTTACTAGAAGTATCGCCATGTTGCCGCATGACCGTGTTGTCAGGTTCTGGAGTAAGTTGTTTTTTTAACCACTCCTTTCTCCAAGGATCCGCACTGGATACCCCTGAACTAGTTGGTTGAGCTTAAACAACAACTTGGAGAGTTGTAATATGAAAGTTCTATCCAACTCTGTTCCTCTTTAAAGGGATGTCTAGTTCTGTTCATGTTGAAGTAAGATAGTATGTCCTTTGTGGATATATTATCTTCCCCTACCTTTGATTTGATTTGGGTTATTGTCAAATCAAACTCAGTTCCAAGGACAATCTTGATGGTGTATCTACTCGTGATGTTTCACCTGAGTACATCTTCATGTCCTCTGGTCTGACCAATGTCTATGCCTTGTTCATACAACATGTGAGTCCATCTTTTTGGAGTGTATAGATAAGTTTGTTATTGAGCCCATCGATGACATTCTTTACTTCTCCACGCTATACCAGACTCATATGGAACAATTGTCATTAATCTTGGTAACTATTGAGAACCATCTTCGTGTTATCTCGAAGTATGTGTTCTGGATGTTAGAAGTAACCTTCTCTAGTTTACACGCAAAATGTTGAAAGAAGTCGTCGTGGATTCGAGTAGCGTTATCTTTGTTTCCTCGGGAATCATTTCCAAGTTAGTCAAGCATGTGCAAAGTATTCTTGATATGGTATGTTGATACCTTCACATCTCGAGAATATTCTCCAAGCATCTTAAGGCACTGATTGATTTGTTCACAGAAGATAAGAAGTCCAAAAAAACTTCTATATCCTCCTAAATGTTTCCAAACAAGGATTCCGTTGTGTTCCATTGCAAACAATTCATGTAGGTGCAATTATCTTCTGATAACTTGCTAACACATGTGTTTCGCAATCTAGCTCATCTTTTGGAGCTTGACATTGAAGTCCATGTCTTGAGAATCTAGTGATTTTACCTCTGTGGTAAATGTTGCACCCTTTCTAATCAGACATGTTGAGTCTGAAGTATCTCTCCACTTAATCAAAGCTGAATCTCAAGCAGCAATAATGATTGGTGTTCCTCAAGGTTATGACATAGGTCTATTGTAACTTTGACAAGATTGATGTAATGGTTGGCACAATCAGTCGGAAGACCTATTGACATACTCTATTGAATCAGCAGTAACAACCACTCCTCGTGAGGCATCTTCTATGATTTATCATAGGAGTCGATCTTATGGTTTCCTTTGGATTCGAAGTCTGACCTTTACTTGATGACTGATTAAAGGCTCGTTAGAAGTTTGATATTGGTGTCTCAAACATCAAGGAGAACATTTAAAGTAGTGTTGCTAAATGTCTCTCGGTCGATCCTCCAGACCCTTTTATGATGGCAAGCGTCTTGTTATGCCAAGTACTTGGAATCTGAGAATGAAACTTCTTTCTTCTCGTGTCATTAGGAATCTTCTAAACTATTCATCCTGGTGGTGTAAAGTGATATCAAGATCGTTGGCAAAGATTTTGGTAGTCCTGGATGAATAAACAATTTCCTTCTCGCTTTCTTAAACATGTTCGAAGAGCGACTATGATTTTGGTAATCAATAGTATCTCTTGTTACATGTTCCTTGTGACTCTACGAGTCCTCTCCACCAAAACACCTTTCTGCCTTGGCCTTCTGTTGAACGAAAGAATGACCCTTCTGTGTCAAAATTAGTTCAACAGCTTGATTTTGTTGGTACCTATCTTCTCCACATGTAAAGCTTTACCGTTTAGTAGAGGTTTACCTCTCGAAGTCTGTGCTCCTTTTCCATCTGTTGGAAGTTTCCTTCTCTCAGAAGTCAAAACCTTCTGCAAGTTCCATGGTCTCAATCCTTATGAAGACCAATTATCTGTCGCCTTGAAACCTTCTCCTCTTGTTTCCTCCGTTACCTTGATGTGTTTCATGTTTGTTGGCTCTAGAGATGTGTGTGAAGCATCTATCCATGAGTTGACCATGAGATACTCAGTTTGTGGTTCCGTGTTATTCCCTCTCTTCCTTAGTGTGAGTAGCCACCTCGAAGATTACTAAGCGCTTCGTCCACTCGTCATGGTGGCATGGATCAACCTTTTCGAGAAGATCGTCGAAGTTTAGTGTAACCCTATTCCTTCTATCTTCCTACCTAGGAATCTCGGGTCGAGATTCTTTTAAGGGGGATAGAATTGTAACAACCCTAGTTTTATTAGATGTTAATTAGGGTTTGTATGTGCATAGCATGAGAATCATATTCTAAAAATGAAACTAATAAAAATTAAAGCAAAACCCTAAACCCTAACTCCCCTCTCTATTTGAATCATTCATTTGGTTTTGAAAATATTTGAAAAGCCCAAAACCTTTGGAACCCAATTGGTTATAAAGGGTCCCTACAATATTTTAAATATTTAAAAAAGTTCTGGTAATTTGAAATTATACAAAACAGAATTACAAATGGAATTTACAAAGAGAAAATGAAAACAGGAAATAGGAAAAGGTTTTCCTGTAAAAAAAACAGGCTGCAGCCCAACCTGCTCTTTCTTCTCTCAACCTTTCCCTAAGCCCACGCGGAGCCAACCCGGCCCATATGCAGCCCGTACCGCTTCGCTTGCAATCCCTCGTCGTCTTCCTCGTTGAGCCAAGCACCTACGTGCCCTGTCGCCGGCCATCGATCCTGCGCGCGCTGCGATGCCCGTTGCCGCTATTGGACGCGAGGATAAGATCGCCCACGTCACGCTCTCTCTCCCCATACCTATTTCGCTTGCTCTCACCCTCTCTCGCAGAATCCCCTCTCGGGCCAAAACCCTAGCTCACAGTCACCGGCGAGCCCTGCCGTATCCGGCCACCCCGTGCCACGTCGTGGCCACTGCTAGCTTCGCCTCGTCACGCTCTTGCTTCGTGCCAAAGGAAACAAGCCGGGAAGCCCCCTATGCGCCGGAATCGAGCTTGCCGTCCTGCTGGCCGTCGCCATTGCCGTTGTCGATTCGTCGCATCCTGACCTCGCCTGACCTTGCCAACCCCTCCACTGCCTCCGTGGTGAGCTCCTGCATCTTCCAGTGCTTTCTGTTTGCCCTCTCCCTCTTTGTACCGTCGCCTCCGCGATCACCTGCAAGCTCCGCCGCTGGCCGCCGTTGTGCATCCTTCTCCGGCGCCATTTGAGGGCGGTGCCACCTCTAATCGAACCGAGCTTGCTCCCCTCTATCCAATGGACCCAGCCCCGTAGCCCCGCATAGCCCCTAGCGCCGTGCCCGAGCTCGATCGGGAGCAATGGCATCCCTGACGTCAACATGATGTCAGGCTGATGTCATTTCCTTTTTTTCCTTTTCTTTAATTATTTTATTAATGAAAATGCTGACAGGTGGGTCCCTATTGTCAGATATTTATTATTTTCCACAATTGTTTTCTGAAATGAATAAATATATGACATGTGGGTCTAGGTTATAAAATAATTTATATAACCTAAAATGTTTAATTGACTTAAAAATGATTTAAAATGAATTAAATTTGGGAAAAATCATAACTAATTCATCTTAAATCAGAAAAATACAAATAATATATCAAAATGTTTAGAAAAATGAGATCTATCTAATTAATCTATAATAATGCATTTATAAACAACATCAATTGCAAGTTAGTTACAAGAACTAAATGAACCCTCTCATATGAATCCGGGTTTTTTCCGAATTAGGGTTTGGACCCCTCAGACCCCGTTTAAAATGACCAAGCATGTATTAGGGTTTATCTCGATACAAAATTAACTTGTCATATCATCATTGTTGATTGAGCATTGCATCGATGTCATGTGTTGATTGTTTCCCTTCCTTTCCGGCGTTTGGTTCTTTCCGGTAGAATACGATATCGGAATCAAGATCAAGTCCAAGACTGAAGGTCGAGATCAACACCGTCGAAGCTTGAAGACCAATACTTGATAAACTATAACCAAGTCAAGTAAGAGCCGTCTGGAACTCTCCTTTTTGGATATTAACTCGCAAAGGCAAGCGAAGCCCCACACATGATATAATCCTATGTTTTCGAGCATCTCAATTATTGCCATGTGCATGCGGTTCTAAAGTCTTTTATCGATAGATATAGTAATCCTATCTGATGCATGTTCCCTTTTAGCCTAAATTCCCTGATCCACTGCGCCTAGCATAACTAGGGTTTGAGCTTGTGAAGCGTTGCTAGAGCTATTATATCTATTGAGCTTAGCCATGCTTAGCTATTACAACTGGTCCATCTGGTTGATGAATCAGAGCTGCGAATGAACCTAGTTTGACAGGATGATGTGGTAAGATCAGAGATGAAAGTTAAACATGCTAAGGCTTGTATTGGAGGCCATGGTGGGTTGTGGTTTTTGTAGTCCCATACTTGCCACTACTAGGACCTGAGTTCTTGCATATGGACCAAGACGAGCGTACAACCACACGGGGGCCTGGAAACCCCCTCGACCAACTAACTTGCCGAGTAGATTCTATGAGTCACATAGTTTGGGCTTTCCATTCGACATACGCATCTTGGATGTTCTTGAATGGAGGTGCATACATAACAGGTAGGTAAGCGTGGCCGGGAACAAGAGATGCCCGACATCCGTAATCTCAAACCCTGTTCACATCATTAGGGACCGACTTTGGGACTCGACCTATTACGGCGGCATCTCCCTAGTGCGTGACTCATGGTCTCGGCGAAAGCAAGGTAAAGGTCGTGGTCAACCACTCTCTGTCGGCCTTCCTAGGAAGAGGGCTTATAGCTTGGCATTAAGAATCAGTTGGTGTGTATGGGTGAAGTTGTACACCCCTGCAGGGTTAAATCTTTTCAGAAAGCCGTGTCCACGGTTATGGACTGTAGGGTTCGCAGCATAGAAAACAAAAAAAATCCTACGATGGGAACATCTAAGTACCAAGATCTATCTACTAGATACAAGCAATGGGTGGATATACATCCATAGAATACATACCCTCAAAGACCGAATAGCGTTAACGAGGTTGTACTCGTGGATGATGTAGACGAACACTTGCCGATCTCAAGATCGTGATGAATTCCATCTGGTCCAGCCGGTCCAGCACGATCAAGTCCAGCACCTCAAAACAGTGGTGCATCCGTGATCGCACACACGTACGGGTACCCCGACAACCTCCGCGCCCTCGCTCCCGGAGCAAGGAAGCAACAAATCCTTCCAGAAAAATCCACCGGGAACATGTATCTCGCTGATCCGAGACCATGGGGAAATTCTAAAGGGGGAGAGAGATCCTTCGCGAGGAGGTGTGCTTTGAGAGGATGAGAGGGGGGGCTTTTATAGGGGAGAGGGGGGCACCCAAGGGGCATGGCGCCCATCCATGGGGGCTGCCCCCACCTCTTCCACATTCATGTGGGTGGATCTTCCACTCAAAATGAAAAGCCTCCACTCCCATTAAAAGCCTCCACTCAAAAATCCACTCACATGCATTAAATTTCCACCAAATTTAATGCAAGCTCTCATTTAAATAAAACTCTTTTATTTATTTATTCATAATTTTGTTAATTACTTTAATTAACAAACATTCACATAAAACCCCTTACAACATTTCAATTTCACATGCAGAACCAGTTTCAGCAATTTCAACCGAAACTGTTCCGGTGTCTAGTGAAATAAATTCCTGTGCTTTCCTTTTCTTTTTCTGGCATATCATTTGCTCTGAATGGTGTCGGTATCCCTTAAGTGTGTCACCCTACGGTTTGCGAATAATGCGGACATGATCGAGACCTTCTCTGATCAATAATCAGTAGCGGGACACAGAGATCCATCGACTCCACACATTCAACGATGACTTCGTGATCGTGAACCTTTTACGCTAGTATCTTAATCCCTTTGTTTCACGATATATTACATGTCCGAGATTCGATCATCAGTATCTCCATACCTAGTTTGATCTCGTTACCGACATGCACTCTTTTCTCGTTCCCGTGATATAACATTCTAGTGATCAAATCACTTGCTTGCAAGCTAATCAATGTGATATCACCGAGAGGGCCCAGAGCATATATATCCATCATCGGGATGAACAAATTCCACTCTCGATCCATGGGTCTCAACATAACACTTTAGTAGTTCTGAATCCATCTTTATAATCACCCAGTTATGGTGTGACGTTTGATGTCATCGAGAAACTCTTCCGGTGTTAGTGATTGACATGATCTCATGGTCTAAGGATTAGGATCACTTCGTAAGTTGTTATAGCAATATAAACTCAATGACTTTGATCGTAATGCTATACTTCGGATGAATGTTCATCACATCATTACACTAATGTTGTGACCTCGTTATTAACAACATCCAATGTCCATGATCAGGAAACCTATGATCATCTTGTTAATCAACGAGCTAGTTTATAAGAGAGGCATAACTAGGAACTACCTTTTGTTATTAAACACACATGTATTAACGTTTCCGTATTAATACAATTATAGCATGTAAAATAAACATTTATCATAAACAAGGAATACGATAATAACCACTTTATTATTGCCTCTCGGGCATATTCCTTGATCTCCCACTTGCACTAGAGACAATAATCTAGTTTGAAAACTTTGCGTATTGAACACATATGGCTTTCTGGTGTTCCATATACGCAACTGCAAGTGGTTAACATAATCTACGGATCTGATGCTTTCAGGTCCGTGTGTATTTGCATGTCTTTGCGTCTCCACGCATCACTCATTCTCTAATGAGATGGCATTGTATAAATTTGGTCTTTTGGTGAGACCTTTAGTTCCTTGGGTTCAAATCACATTGATACTATTGTCGTACAATATATAAATGCGGTGTTAGCAGTTCTATAACCACACCTTAGTTTGATAACAAACTACTTGACACAAATTCCCTCCTTTGCTGCTACTATAGCAGTCATATACTTAGCCTTTTTGTTGTAGTATTCGTCACAATGTCTTAACTATGGATTTCATCCAAATCCATCATGGAATCTCCTTTCCATTACATTGTGCCACCCATAGTTTAAATTGAGATAAATTTAATTTGTATCTTGTGACAAAAGTAGTATCAATGTAACACTTTACAATGAACTATTTGTAATTGTTTGTCACCTCTACACAAATATATTCTTAGTTCTTCCAAAAGACTATAAGAATATCCTTACTATAGTCCAATGATCATTTTACGATTCATTCTGGTATATGCTCATAACACTTAGAGCATAGGACATATCTGGATGTGTACATATCATGGTATGATTGATCAAAACATTCTCGTGATTTCACTCATCAAGTGTCAAAGCACTTGTGATATGGTTATACCCTACGAGTACGTGACTTCAGCATACCTGGTCCAGCCCAAGGAAGGCTCATAGCAGATATACGCTGGCCCATGAAGATTTTTGGGTGGCCAAGGCCCATGACGCCTTCGGATCCTTGGAGAGCAAGACTAGCATAGATAGGAAATTCAAAGGGGTAAAACCCTAGAACTTGTAACCGACTAGGACTATGCCTGGGACCTGCCTAAGTCTATATAAAGGCCAGGAGGGCACGTCCTAGATCTCTCGACTCATACTCGTGATACGCACCTCACGCGGATCGAATCTGCGCACCAGAACCGGTTCCACCGTAATCAAGAGCAGACAAGCAGGAGTAGGGTTTTCCCTCCGGGGGCCTGAACCTAGGTAAATCTCGTGTCCCCTGGTTGCTTGTCTGTTAACCGTTCCACGATCTCCAGCATCCCCATCTTCTCCAAAACCCAAGTCCATAACAATGGGCATTGACGAGATTAAACCTCGTCAATTGGCGCCGTCTGTGGGAATCGGGGCTGCTGATTGTGCGATCGTGACGGTCCCGACCCGATCGATCTACAACTCTGCGGCGACGGAGAATCACCTCCTCTTCGGCACTTTCGACTTCACCGCCCACTCGCCGGCCACCATGAAGGATTTCGAGCCCATAGGCGACGGACTCGAAATTTTGTTCGGGAGCTTCTGCTTCAGTGGGACAACTGGCACCTCCGCCTTCTGGCGGGTGCCCGTGCCATCAATCAGGCCCGCCTCATGGGCTCCACACCCCGTGCTGCGCACATCACCATCGACAGATGAGTTCTACGACAGCAGCAGCTGCAACTCCGATCTGTGCGATCCACCTTCGGATGAAGGGACCTACGGTTCTGGATCTGAAAGCTGCGGCAGCAGCGGACCGATCTACGAGCGCTACCAATGCGCCGCGGTCATCCAGGAGCAGCAAATGCCTAACAAAGAAACCGCCATGCAATGCCTTCAGCTGCAGCTGACAGGCACGGCGCGAGTCTGGCTCAGCGGCCTATCATCAGGATCCATCCGAAGTTGGGAGGAGCTAGCTTACAGCTTCATCCAAAATTTCAAGGGCACTAGCAAGAGGCCCACCTCAATCGAAGAGTTGCGAGCCTGCACTCAGAGAATGGGCGAACTTTTTCGCTCGTACATACTACGCTGGTCTACCACCAAGAACTCCACTGCACATATCTCCGAGGAGAGGGCCATCGACGCCTTCAGAGACGGCGTCAAATGCCAAGATTTCAAGGAAGAACTTGGGCGCGTCAAGCCCAAGACACTCGACCACCTCATGGACATCGCCAACAGGTGGGCTGACGGCGAAGATTGCATTCACCGAGCACAATCGGATGAAGAGGACGACTACAGCCGCAGACGGGAACGCCGTAGCAAGAGGAGATCGCGCATCTACGAGGACCGCGACGAACCCGACATGGTCGCGGCCGGCTACGCCGACCGCCGCAACGACAACAGCCGCAACAACGGAGGATACCGCGGAGGAAACTTCCGCGACAACGGACGACCAGCACAGTCATGGCAACGCCGCGACCGCGACAACGGACGACCAGCACAGTCGTGGCAACGCCGCGACCGCGACAACGGACCCTCAGCATTCGACAAACTTTCGGGTCCATGCACCATCCACTTCTACATCGACAAACAGGATGGCAAAAAGAAAGCCAGTCACATGCTCAAGGACTGTCGCGAGTTCTAGAAACTCAGCGAAAGCATGGTGCAGATGAGGCAACAAGTCCCAATCCCTGCGTTCGGAAACGCGCCTGCGCCAGGAGAAGTAGCACACGGAGCTCCTCCGCCGCTGCCCATTGGAGGCCCAAACCAACCAGTCGCACCAGCGCAGAACAACGCCGGGATCGGGTACCCCCCACCAAAAGGAGCATTAAATATGATCCAGAAGGGACGCCCCACAAATAGGGTGTAGAAGAAAATCACCCGACAAATCAACTTGGCCGTGGCAACTCCGCCTGCAATCCCTGAGTACCTCAGTGGATCGGAGTCCTGCATCACATTCACTCGCGCGGATCACCCTTGCCAGATCCCTCGCCCAGGTCATGCTGCCCTGGTGCTGGAGGCACAGATCGGAGGCTTCGAGATGAGTCGCGTCTTCATGGACGGCGGCAGCGGCATCAACCTAATGTTCGCAAGCACTCTAGCAGCTATGCGGATCCCGCAATGCAGCCTGGAACAATCAGACACAACGTTCCACGGCATTGTCCCAGGAAAGGGCATATTCCCCCTGGGAAAAATAGGGCTCGACGTCATCTTCGGGAAGCCGGACAACTTTCGGCAGGAGCGACTCGAATTCGAAGTGGTGAACTAGTCGTTGCAATACCACGCCATCCTAGGGCGTGTAGCATTCGCAAGGTTCCTGGCCGTCCCACACTACGCATACCTACTACTCAAGATGCCAGGACCAAGGGGCGTCATCACAGTCCACGAGAGCTTCACCCGATCGGACCAATGCGACAGGGATTTCAACAAAATCTCCCAGTCTTTCGGCATGCAAGACGAGCTTGTAAGGCTCCGCGAGGTGACGGACAACGGGGTACCCCCAGTCACAAGGCAGAACGCACCTGACATGTCCTTCGACTCCACCATCAACACCAAGAAAGTACAGGTCCATCCGACGGATGCCTCCAAGACGGCCCTGATCGCCAACGACCTCAGCTCCGCATAGGAAGGCGCACTTGTCGAATTCCTCCGTGAGCGCTGGGAAATCTTCGCCTGGTGTCCTGCGGACATGCCAGGAGTTCCCAGGGAATTCGCCGAGCACGCACTCAATGTCTTTCTAGACACCAAGACAGTCAAACAGTCCATCCGAAGACTGTCGGAGCCACGAGCCGAAGCTATCGGCAAGGAAATCAATAGACTGCTCGCTGCAGACTTTATCAGGGAAATCAAGGAAAGCGAGTGTCTTGCAAACACAGTGATGGTCCCAAAAAAGGACACGGACATCCTGTGGATGTGCGTGGACTTCACGTCACTAAACAAGCACTGCCCAAAAGACCACTTCCCTCTCCCTCGGATCGACCAGATCATTGATTCGACTGCAGGCTGCGAGAAACTCTCCTTCCTCGATGCCTACTCAGGCTATAACCAGATTCGACTCAAGGTCGAAGATCAGGAGAAAACGGCGTTTATCACACCATTCGGAGTATTCTGTTACAACACAATGCCCTTCGGGCTAAAGAACGCGGGTGCCACGTACCAGCGATGCATGCAAGCCTGCCTCAAGGACCAGATCGGTCGCAACGTCCAAGTCTATGTCGACGACATAGTAATAAAAAACAGGGAGGCAAGGACACTTATCGACGATCTCTGAGAGACGTTCGACAACCTCGATCGCTACAGGATCAAGATCAATCCCGAAAAGTGCGCCTTCGGCGTCCCATCGGGTCAGCTGCTCGGGTACTTCATCTCTCAACGAGGGATCGGGGCAAACCCAAAGAAAATCAGAGCCATCATGACGATGGAGAAGCCAAAAAACCTCAAAGGCGTCCAGCAGCTCGCAGGACGAGTAGCGGCGCTAAGCAGGTTCATCAGCCGCATGGGCGAGAAGGCCCTACCATTCTACCAGCTGCTGCGCAAGGCAGACAAGTTCGAGTGGACACCAGAAGCCAACGACGCATTCAAAAGCCTCAAGCGGCTCCTCTCCACCTCGCCCGTTTTGGTCACGCCAAAGGAGCACGAGCCCCTGTTGCTGTACATAGCAGCCACACACCAGGTGGTCAGCACCGTACTCGTGGTCGAACGACCCGAAGAAGGCAAGACCCACGGGGTCCAGCGCCCAATTTACTACCTCAGCGAGGTACTGACACCAACAAAGCAGAGGTACCCTCACTACCAGAAGCTAGCCTACGGCGTGTTCATGACGGCTCGACGGCTGAGCCATTACTTCCAGGAGCACCAAGTGATGGTCGTCAACGAGGCACCCCTAAACAGCATCCTGAATAACCCAGAGGCCACAGGACGGGTGGCCCTGTGGGGCATCGAACTGTCACCCTTGGACATCGTCTACGAGAAGCAACACGCAATCAAATCTCAAGTCCTTTCGGACTTCCTGGTACATTGGATGGAGCTGCAGCTGCCAGACACCCCAGACATGTCGCAGTCATGGACAATGCACTTCGACGGCTCCAAGCGTGAAGCCGGAGCAGGGGCAGGGGTCATACTGACCTCCCCGCAAGGCGACAAGATGAAGTACGTTCTTCGGATGAAATTCAGAGCCTCCAACAACGAGGCCGAATACGAAGCCCTCATCCATGGCATGAGGATGGCAAAGATATGCGGCGCAACGCGCCTGGTCATCTACGGTGACTCCAACCTCGTCGTCCAGCAGACGATGAATGAGTGCGACGCACACGCCAAAAACATGATCGCGTACCGCGCGCTCTACAACGCACTCAAAGGAGAATTCGACGGCTGCGAACTTCGGCACGTTGGAAGAGAGAGCAACGAGGAAGCCGATAGACTCGCCAACATCGGCTCCACTTGCGCAAAGGTGCCACCAGGTGTGTTCCTCGAACAAATCTGCGTGCCATCCATCAAGCGAAAATTCCCCAAGGGTTCACCCGAAGAAGCAGAACACTCGGGAGCTACGCTACCCGAAGGACACGAAGGACCCGAAAAACTGGACATAGAGGTAGCCATGGTCAACCTAATGCAGGTCATGGCAGTCGAAGAAACTTGGACGCGACCATACCTCCAGTTCTTGATAAACGGAGAACTGCCTGACAGCCCAACAGACGCCCGGCGCATATCTCGCCGGTTAAAAGCCTTCACCATCATCAACGGCGAGCTATACAAGCACAACATCACGGGTGTACTACAACGGTGCGTCACCATCGACGACGGCAAGGCCATACTCCAAGACATCCATGAAGGCATCTGCGGCCACCACGCAGGCAGCCGCTCCCTTGTCGCCAAAGCTCTACGAGCAGGATTCTACTGGCCAACGGCCATGAGCGACGCAAAGGGTATTGTCCGAAGATGCAACTGATGCCAACGGTTCGCCGACAAACCGCACGCACCTGGGTCCGAGCTCAGACCCATACCCATAGCCTGGTGTTTTGCTCAATGGGGCCTCGACATGATCGGCAAACTGCCAAAATCCTCGAAAGGGGGACATGTCTTCCTCCTGGTTGCAGTCGACAAATTCACCAAGTGGATCGAGGCCATGCCGGTCACCAACCAGAAAGGCAAAACTGCCGTAAAGTTCTTCGAGTCCATTGTCTACTGTTCGCGCATCGCACAAAGATCATCACCGACAACGGATCGAACTTCATCTCCGAAGAATTCCAGGACTTCTGCGAAGGCCTTGGGATCAACATCACGTACGCCTCAGTGGCACACCCGCAAACGAACGGGCAAGTGGAAAAGGCCAACGGCCTAATCGGCGCCGGCATCAAGAAGCGCCTCATGAGCTCACTCGAACAAAAATCTGGAAACTGGACGAAAGAGCTACCATCCGTCCTATGGAGCTTACGGACTACGCCAAACAGCGCCACCGGCTACACACCGTTCTTCATGGTACACGGAGCCGAAGCCGTGCTACCAGCCGAAGTACGCCACCAGGCCCCACGGGTCGTCGCTTACAGCGAAGCCGAATCTACGATTGCACTTGAAGACGCTGTCGGCACACTCGACGAAGCACGGGATATAGCAGCAGCTCGATCAGCGGTGTACCAGCAGAGTCTCCGCAACTACACCGCCGCGCCCCAAGGTCCTTCGTCGAAGGAGACCTCGTCTTGCGACTCAAGCAAAAGCGACCGAATAAATTCGAGTCTCCATGGTAAGGACCCTACGTCATCACCGAAGTCATCCCAGGTGGCGCCTATTGCCTCAAGCACGTGGAGTCTGGAGTCGCATACTCCAACCCATGGAACATCGCGCACCTGCGACGATTCTATCCATAGCTACCTACCCCTTTACTTTCAATAAGGCTTACAGCCAAGGCTATTCAGCCGAACAGTGTACCTCCTCCATTACGATATAAATAAAGGTACTACTCATGATGAAGAATAACCTGGGCATGCTGCTCAAACAAATCTACGACCTGTTCGGCATACTGCCTTACAGCTGCGTAATGCGGACGCATGTCCCACTCACCGCCATCGTATTAAGAGGTGGCCGGCCACAAAGAGCCAAATCCACGTCAGGCCGGTGCAGCCTCACAAGAGACAATGCAGCCTTCACTCCTACGACGAGCTGTTGTCGCACCAACTCCTTGACATTACTCACGTTTTGAAACTTCGACAGAAGACCCGCAAGGCTCGTCGGTACGGCATCCAAAGGAAACATGACGTGCAGCACCGAGGAAAGCGATGTCTGCACTTGGCGGAGCACCCGCGAAACTTGATGAACACGATCCTACACAGTCGCCAGAGCCATAGCGCGATCGCGATCCATCCAGAAGAAGCCGTCACCCTCCATGTCCTGTTGAGTCAAGCAATTGACCCGAACAGCGACACGCTCCTTTTCTTCCCTCGGAGCAAGATTCGCACCTGCGACAATCGCACAAAACAAGAGTAAGGCCAGCAGGCTGATCCGAAGAACTGAGCTACAACTTGAAACCAAGGAACAACTTACATTGCAGCTGCTCGGACAGCCGAACCAGCTCCGTCATCAAGTACTCTTCTCTGGCTGCACCACGATCCGCCTTGGACTTCCAAACGTCGGCATGACCGCGTAACCCGAGCAACTCCCTCTCCAGACTACGCACACGATCCCGAAGGAAAGTGAGCTGCGAGGAATCATCCAAAGATGGTCGCAACGGCATTGCGGATGGAATGTCAACAGGGTCAGCACCCGAAGGAACCTAGAGCCGAAGAAAAAGAAAGGGACAAACACATTTCAGACAATTATAGAGCACAACTCAGAAGAATTCATTAAACATATAAGGCCACTACGTGGCACAAGGATGGTGTCCTCCAGGATATTTACAACAAAAGTAGACTACAAACTACCCTACGTCTACAAACGCCTAAGATACGGCACCCTGAGTCGCCTCGGAGCCAGACTGCCTAGCTTTGGCCCCGCCCTGCTGCCGTAGTGAATACTCAGACAGCAAATCAATGAGCTTGGGCCCATATCGCTTGCAGCGGGCAGACTAGGCAGCAAAGGCTACCTCGGATCCATCTACAGCCGTCGGCATCCGAGAGGTGATCTGGGGCAGATCCAGCTCGGCCAACCAGGCCATCGCCACCACGGACGCCGATGCCCTTCGCTGCTTATGCGCCGCGCTAGCGCCATTCGACAGAGCCTCCACCAGAGCATCCACATCATCAAGGGTTGCGCCCTTCGGGACAAGCTCCTTGTAGAAGCGACCAAGGACCTCTTTCGCCTTGGCAAGGAGTCACGGGTAGCGGTCTTCGACGCCATACGGTGGCATCATCTAAAGCACTCCCGTGCTCTAGAGCACCGCGGTTGAACTCGATGCCTGCGGCATCTGAGACAAAAATAAGAAGGAAAGCATGAAGAAAATCAGCACAGAAGAAGACCCGAAAGAAACAAGTACAAAACTAGCACTCACCCGAAATAGCCTTGGCAGCAGCCATGAGCTTCGCCGCCACCTCTCTTTCACGAGCAGCCGCAACGGTGGCCAGCTGCTCCTCACGATCTGCGGCCTCCTGCTGCAGACGCTCCTTTGCTTCGGCTGCCTTAGTCAGCTCTAGCTCAAGGCGTTCCTTCGCACCAACAGCGGCCTCGGCCTTCTGCTCCGATTGACCAAGGCTCTTCTTAAGAGCGTCAACCTCACGGAGAGAATTGTTATGTTCCTCTGCATTCAAGACAAACAAGTGTCAAAGAACAGGACCAGGATAAATAAGAGAGACGCTAAAAGGCAGATAGATACCTTGAAGCTGCCGAAGGTTCGCTTCCAGCGCCAAGCGCTCCTGCACCAGCCGCTTGGCCTCCTGCACAAAAGGCTGAAGAAAAAGAAATTGCAGTAAGAGAAGGACTTGGGGGCTACGCCCAACACAAAGGAGTAAAAACAACATTCGCACACGAAGACACTCGGGGGCTCCCCCCGTGACATAAAGCAGAAAACTTACATGCTCTGAGGGCGACTCCGAAGGACCGCTTGCGAAATTCTGAGGCGCAACCACCTGCACCTCCTGTAACGGAGGATCCGGAGCCACGCCACCCGAAGTCGCCACCGTCTGAGGCGGAGGAGACGCAATTTTCGACTCCCCCATCATCTCTCGCCCACCATCACTGGAGGAATCATGGGAGGAGTGCCTACATACGAACTAATCAACACAAGCAAAAAAATCATGAAGAAACAAGGATAATAGTGCAACAAGAAACTTACGAGCCCAATGAGCTCAAGTCGAAGACAGGAGGAGTCCTTCGGGCCCTCTTCTCCTCTTTCTTCTCTTCCTTCTTCTCCTCCTTCTTTTCTTCCTTCTTCCGCCCATCATGGGTGCGGCCATGCCGCACAGAATGGCGTGAAGGGAGAGGAAGAACCTCCATGACCATCACTATGACGCCAAGGCCTAGAGGGTTTCGGAGTCGAGGAGTCGAGGCATCCAAGACTCGCTGAGCTCCATGATCGCTATGCCAGTATGGTCCTCACTCGACTGCCGGCATCCTCCACGGAGATCGCTACCGACGGTAGCTCGACACGGAATTAACCACTTCGTTATCCGGGCATTCGGATACCTTTCGCAACGGCGGTACCATGCCCGCACTTTGAAGCTCGCAAAATCAGAAGGAACTTTGTTAGCAAACAAAGGAAATAAAACACAGCAAAAAGCACTACGGCACAAATCTACACCGCAGACGGCCAACGCTAAAGAAAATGGAGGAGTTAGCGACTTCCGGATTTCTTCTCCGGCTTTGAACTTCAGCAGCCAAGGGCCCCGCCAAGATCCCTCGACATTTTCTCACCAAACCTCGCCGGATCACGGCGCCTGAATAAAGAAACATCGGTGCGCCTCGCTTGGAGAGGCTGCACCGACGCCAAGAAAAGTCCGGATGATGTCCACGCTGCTCACCTCCTTCTCCGAATCACCAAGATCCTCCACCCGACGGTAAAGGGCCTCTATCTCCGCCACCTCACCGTCCAAGATTTGGTTTTTCCAAGACCTTTTCGCTCAATCATTTGGGAGGGGTCAAAGGAACAAGACCAAAATCTTGCCCGGGCACTCCGGAGTCGCGGATATAAAACCATCGCCTCCGCCAGTACTGGACAGATTCGGACATGGAAAAGGAAACGAAGAGCAGATTGGGACTAAGGGAGATGATGAAACCCCCAATGGGATACACACCATCCGAACCAGATTGCCTCTTCATGGAATAGAGCTTCTGGAAGAGGCCAAAGTGCGGATCAATGCCAAGCCAGCACTCGCAAAAAGTGATAAAACACGCAATGTGGAGAAGAGAATTGGGAGACAGATGATGAAGCTGAATCCCATAGAAGAAGAGCCACGGAGGAAGTCGGACCGGAAAAGAAAACCCACGCAAAACGGCGAAACATAACCCGATACCCAGATGGGGACGGGATTACCTCATTGCCGGGAGTTTGACGGCCTCCTATCTTGCGGATGATCAGGCCCGTCATAAGCTTATGGAGATCGCTCTCCAAGATCTCGACGCCGCCACCACCATCGGTGACGCGAGTAGCGGCGGTGCCTTCTTCTTCTCCGGGCGCTGGTCCCAACCGCAGATGAAGATTTCTTTGGTTTCCCCATTGTGCTACGGCGGCGGCGGCGGTGAAAACGCAGAAAGAACGACGGAAATGTGGAAGGAAATTCCAGCGCGAAGCAAGAATCGCTCGAGCACAAGGAGGCAGTGAACACAAGAACTAGTGCGGTGAAAACAAACCGCGGTTTCCCCCAATGATTATAATAGAAGACGACGCACGGCCGTCCATCCGAAGACCTAACGCCAACGGCAGATCCGACCGCATACGTGTCAACATCACAACGAACCATCATTACCACGCCGCCCACTACGCGGAAATCGAGGAGACGCCAGAATTATCTCCACGCCAAGCGTGACCGGTCAATTCAAAGTCAGCAAGTGGGACCCACGTCATTCAAATAAGTCATCTCGGGCGAGTGACGCTTGAGGTCATTGATCGTCAAGACTGATGTCATCAAAAGCTATACTAGCACCAACTACAATTCTTAGGTTTCTCTGATTAAGAGTACTCACTCGAATCTTTGATTCGACTAAATACTGGGTTACTTTATCGGATAGGCCGCGCACCCGGAAGATGAATAACGACAAGATTTCTTGAGTCCCACGTCCGAGTCTACGACTCCACTACGGACTCGGGCTACTCCCATAGGAGGATGTATTTAAGCATCCGAAATTTTTGAGTCCTACGGACTTAACAACTAACAAAGCTTGAACTAAAGTCTCGCTGAGTCTACGACTCAATGCACACTGGGATACTCCCATAGGATACTGGTCGCGCACCCTATGAATTCTTCGACTGTGATCTTTCGGATCAGCACGCAAAAACTTTTTGGCATCTCTGCCCCAACTAACGCTGAGTGAGCGATGATCTCCTTGGCCACCCGAAACACCTTCGCGGTGACAAATGTTCGGATGTTGCGTTTGCGACGCAAAGATAAGACCTGCAGATATCATCTGACGGCCTGGCAACGTACATGACTGCGCTCTGCTAGTACAAATCCATGTCAACAGGCGTGATGAAAAATCCCGACGGGCGCATTGGGTACATTAATTAAAATCACTGGAATTCCACTCCTGTAAGTCCTCCGTGGCCTGAGTCGAATTACGCCAGCATATGTTCCAGGTCCGAGTTGAGGGACTCGAACTTGAAGAAGATCGTGTTGTTTCGTCCTAAGACAGTTAACTGACCCTGATCCGTCGGGTGAGTCAGGCACACGCGTCAACAATCCCTACTCACATATACTATTAATACATAGTTGCACCCGAAAGATGGAAGAGTCCTCAGCTGAATCTACGATTCGACTGATCACTCGGGGGCTACTGACATGGTACCCTATGGGTACGTGACTTCAGCATACCTGGTCCAGCCTAAGGAAGGCTCATAGCAGATATACGCTGGCCCATGAAGATTTTCGGGTGGCCAAGGCCCATGACGCCTTCGGATCCTTGGAGAGCAAGACTAGCATAGATAGGAAATTCAAAGGGGTAAAACCCTAGAACTTGTAACCGACTAGGACTATGCCTGGGACCTGCCTAAGTCTATATAAAGGCCAGGAGGGCACGTCCTAGATCTCTCGACTCATACTCTCGCATACGCACCTCACGCCAGATCGAATCAAGACACCTCAGAACCTTCGGTTCCGCCAGAATCAAGAGCGCATAAGGTGAGTAGGGTTTTCTCCGGGGCCTGAACCTGGGTAAATCTCGTGTCCCCTGGTTGCTTGTCTGTTAACCGTTCCATGATCTCCAGCATCCCCATCTTCTCCAAAACCCAAGTCCATAACAATGGGCATTGACGAGATTAAACCTCGTCAACTTGAATCTTGTTTCACTTATCAAGTGTCGATACACTTGAATCTTGACTCAATTTCTTTCCATGTGACAAGAATCGTTTCTAGTCGTTTCTATATTGAACTCCTTCAATATCTCATATATGTACGTTTGGCACAACCATATTAGCATCACAGTCTATCCACTATAGACATTCATGCTAAATATTCGGGTTTTGCCTAAGTCTTTCATCGAAATGAAATTCTTAACCTTTGTCAACAAAAGATACATCATTTCTAATCAACAAGATGTCCTCCACATAATGTATTAGAAATATGTCTTAGCGCTCCCACTTAATTTCTTACAATGCAAGCATCTTCATCGTCTCCTGATGAAAAACTCCTTTTTCATTATGGTGAAGATTCCAACTCCGCGATGCTTACTTCAACCATTGAAGTTTGCATGCCCTTTTAGCATCCTTTGAATTAACAAAACCCTTTGGATAGTGTCATGTACACGTCCTAGGTAACCATTCTATTATAAGAACTTTGTTTTGTTTATTCATCTATCATATACCAAATTATATGTAGTGGTTGCTACTTTAATCCGTCCAGACTAAATATCGCTATGAAAGATCAAATCTTGTCATAGTCAACTCCTTGAACATTGTCATAAAATACTTTACGACATGTCGACTATTTTATAGATGTGAAACATCCATGTCTGTTTCTTTATAGATCCAAATACGACCGATAGGTTTTTACACCTTTCCGGAGGGTCTTCCAAGTTCAAAACTTGATTTATCGTGTATGGACTTATCACGGATTTTATGGCTTCAAGCCATTTGATGGAGTCAGGGCCCATCATCGCTTCTTTGTATGTATTCGGTTCATCATTGTCAAACAATAATGATTTACTCTCAAATCTTAGCATTTGATTGTTTAACCGACCTACTTGGTTCAATAGGAACTTAGATCTCCGTGACCACAACCTTTGAGGCACATAAGCTATGAGCATTATGGCAGCCTTCGGAACGATTTCCGGCGCTGCGCAACTCAACACATATAGCTAAGGTTCGTTAACCTTATCAAAGTTCTATTGTCCTTCCACTTAACTTTTACGAAAAATTCCTTCTCCAAGAAACTTCACGTTTCAAGCGACAAACCCTTTTGTCCTTGGTGTTATGGAGAAATAACCAATTGTTATTCGAAATAACCTACAAAGACATGCACATCTGACTTCGGTTATAAACATCTTACTTATGTTTAGCATACCAAAATTTAAGAAATGACAACTTGGGTTTTACCCCAAACCATAACTCATATGGTGTCATTTCAACGGATCAAGATGGAGCTCTTTTCAGTGTAAAAGTGGTAGTCTCTAAAGCTTTAATCTTTTAAAACATAATGGCAGTTTTATAAATAACACCTTTGATCCAACCATGTCAAACAAGGTTTCATTACAAATCTCAAACACTCCATACTCCTATGGTGTTTCGGGAGATGTAAATCTAGGTGTTTTGCTAAACTTACAACTTAAATAAATCCCTTTATGATAAAATCATAATTCATTTATTTTCTTGTTACACTTGTAACTCAAATAAATCCCTTATGATAAAATCATAAACCATTTATTTTCTTGTTACAATGATTTTTACTTCATCTTGAAAGTCTTTGAACATTTTCAAATATTTCACACTTCTTTCTCATTAAGTGAATATTCACTCAAATTTTCGGAGAAAGTATATGAAGTTGAAACCCATCGCTTACGACTACACATAATGGACTACATACATCGATATGTATAAATTCCAATATTTTAGTCGTTCGTTCTTCTTTGGCCTTTGAACGAAGTTTTAATTATCCCGAGGAAAGTCTCACAAGCGTCACTTGATCAAATCAAAGACTCCAAAAATCCATGAAAATGGAGTTTCTTCATGTTTTATTTCCAATATAATTTAAACAGCAATGTCACTTCGTAAGTGATCTTCCAATCATTTGTCTTGCGACATTTTAGCATTAGCTTTATGGATGTGATTTCTCCAACTAGATTTGTAAATCATCCATCTAATATGGAATATGGTAATTATTTGAACAACCTTTGTTCTCATAATACCTGATTTAAATAACAATTATTAAAACAAATCTTGAAGTCAAGCTTTGATGTCAACGAGAAATACAAACAACGGTTTGTTTGTTTTCGATGAACATCATCACATATTCTCTTGCTAGTTACTTAGGCCATTGTGGTTCATGAATTGCATCGTTCCGTATGAAATTTCATACCAACCAATTCGGTATCCAATACCCAAGAACCACATTGTTTAACAAGCAAAGAATACAACCATAACATGTATATCAACCATTTACCTAAATTGGATATTTCCAATCTTTTCTTTTCTGCCAAATATATTTTATAGATTCTCTTTCAGCATTTCCTTTTCCTTTTTAAAAGAATATATCAACACCAAAGTGGCATCATATACATGACACATAGTCCAAAGCGTGTTGTAACTACCTCGGTGAATTACGCTCCTAGTTACAAGCCTGGATGAGCAGAAATGGTTGAAATAGTACGGTGGGGCCCAAATGCCACTCACAGGTAGACCTTACGGCCGTCCCAACCATTTCCAAACATCGGGACAAGAACGGGCGGCGTAATCGGCAGGCGAAGGGATCAACTACATACACAAGTGAGTATGTATGCAAGCCACCATACAACAGTACATCAGAGTCATCCCATCTAAAAAGAAAGGAATTATAGCAACGCCATACGGCAAGATCCAAATATCCTAGATAGATATAATAGTTTAGGATATCTCCTCATACATCAATCAACAGTATCGGTGAAGCGGAAGACAAAATCCAGTACGGATAAGAAGCAAATCGGCATAAGATGCCCCATAAATAAGCAGATCCCGCCACAGATCTCACAGATACCCGTTCCGGAATCTCTACACCGAATGATCGTTGCCCACATCGTCAATCTCTTCCACCCAAGATCCATCTTGCGAGTGTACATTCATCTGAACCAATAATTTATCGTGTGAGACCCTAGGGGTACTCAGCAAGTCTTTATGCCTCTAAAGGGGACACAACCTGGGGTGATGCAATTGCAGCAAAAGATAAACCCTAGCAATTCTATAGATACTCGCTAACCATCCGCCTAACCAGAGATAGACGGATGTCCGGGAATTAATAACAACAGTTATAACAGTTATAACGGTAATCTTAACAGATCCATCCTCCTCCTCGCTTACCAACGAGGAAGCGGACGAACAACCCCCATCCGTTGGCAGTTTTATTATCCATTCCATGAGTGTTGCACTATTTACTAGTCAGGTACTTAGTCAATTAAAAGCGGTACTTTAGTTATTCTTGTCTATGATCGAGAAACTGTGCTCCAAGTCGTCCATAACCGCGGACACGGCTTTCAGAAAGTTTTACCCTAGGGTGCACAAATAGCAACACACACTCGATATGCCTCGAAAAACCAAATCAAAACCCAACGAGGCGATCCACGACAAAGCAATTACAGGATTCAGAAATATTTGAGGGCCACCCCATTGAGCTACCATAGCGAAGTTAATGACTCGAGACGGCCTCAAGGTTTGCGCTAGTGGCTGTGAACGATGGGAACCCAAAAATGTGAGGGCTTGTCGACACCGAAAACACTCCGCTTTCCTAAGACAAAGTGCGATTACCTGCACAATTTAAATAAAGCAAGAAAGCATGGCATAAGTACAGATAGTAAATAAAACCTCAAACTAGTTTGTGGCCCCAAGAAATAAGAATGAATCAAGCTCGCTCGTGGGGTCCATAAGCCTCCGGATGTGGATAGCGTGAATATTCAAGGAACAGAATCAAGTACTGGGTCCTATGGGACACAAGTGAGCCTGAAAAACCAAATAGCGAATATGGCTCACCGATGCCACTTTCATTAGTTATCCCATTACTACTCAGATTAAGTTGTATAGGTACCTCGTTATCCATCAGACACTCACATACCCTACACATGCTGTTCTACGACTCGCATGGCTCAAACAACTCCTGAAGTAATGGCTCATGGGATGGAGGAACAAGCTTCGGTGGGGTTTAAGAGTAAAGGCTATGCAATACTTGGGATTCAAATTTAATGCAAACGCGACTCAATGATGCAAGAATAAGATAGAGGCAATAGGTACTATATGGATGCAAGCATGTGGTAGTGCTTGCCTGGCAGCTCAGTTGAAGCAAGGGATGGATCTGGGTAGTGTTCCTGGTTCTCTTGGTGTATCCCCTGCTCAGCGTCTATTCGAAGAAGAACCAAACAAACAAGGGCCAACATAAATAAAGTGCGCAAGCATATGAATAAAATGCAACAAGCAAACAATCATGCCATGATGAATGATGCACAATTTGCATGGCAATAAAGTAGCATGGCATGGGTGAGGTGTGGAATACAATAATAAAGCATTTTATTTAGTTTTGGCCCCATTTTATTCTCATTTTAGTTGCTGTACACTTTATATTTATATGATGCATGCTTCAAAACAAACCATGGAATGCATAAACAGAAAGGTCTCGTCGAGCTAATCATTTTAGACATATCATTTGTTAAATTTGAATTTATAAAACAAAAGTTATCAATTTATTAAGTCAAAAGGGCATTTTATTGTAATTAAACCAACTTGGAATTTTAAAGTGTTCAAAATATATTTTGAAGGCCATATTTGAAATCCTCACATTTTTCTGATTTCAAAACATATATTATTTGTATTATTTGGAATTATATTTTGAAAGTTATTTAAAAACAGAATTTTAAATTGAATTTGAATTAATTTGAAAAAGATTTGAATTAAAACAGATAAGCTGTAATACTTTTGTTACCCAGACAGTCCCAGCCATAGTCACTGACGGGTGGGGTCAACTGCTGACTGGGCAACACACGCGCAGAAAACTTTTAACACCGCGAGGTGCGCTAGCCTATGCGGCAGACAGGTGGGACCAGCGACCACAGGCCCACGCGACAGAGGCGAGCGGCCCAGGAACTGACAGGTGGGACTAGGCTGGAGCGCGGGTTACGGGTTACAAAAAGCCAGGGGGTTTTCGGGGAAAAGGCCACGGTGGCTGTCTGGTGGGCCCAGAGGTACCGCGGGTTTAGGAGTAAAAGCCAGGAGGGGGTTTCTGCAAAAAGGACGCCCGCGACACTGTGGATCTTCTCTGAAACTCTGACGACAGGTTGGTGCTCAGACGCCGCAGACGCGGGCGCTGGGCTCGAACCGAGGACTCGCGGGCTACCGGGTGGCGAATCAGTGCGGCTAGCGGCGGGTTGGTGCTAGGAGGGCGGACGGGGCCTAGTTGGGGCTTGGCGCTACGCGGGGGCGAGCAGACAGAGCGAGCGACGGCGCGCGGAGGGCGCTCGACGGAAAGTCCGGCGAGCCCAGGGCGAGACGGCGACGACGAGGATGTCTGGGGGGTTGGGGAGCTCACCGGGAGTTGGTCGGCGGTGGAGGATCGGCTTGGGACGCTGGCGATCGACGAGGACGCAGACAGACGGCGAGGTTAGGGTTTCGCGTCGGCCTCGCGCTGGTACCGGCGCTCGGGTGCTCCTCCTGCTCGGCTCCGTGGCTGAGGCGGCGTAGGGAGCCTCCTCGGTCTTCCAGGCACTCCACCGACGCACGCGACTGGATCGTCGACGGGCAGAGGCCGACAAAGGACTGCGTTTGGGGGTAGACGGTGGTGGAGAAGAGAGGGGAGGGAGCAGGGCGTCCTTGGGGTAGATCTGGGGGTAGCTGGGCGAGGCAGAGAGGTGGATAGGGACGGAGAGGAGAGGGGGTGTCGTGGGGGGAGTGGTTGGAGATAAAGGTGGCTTCGGCCACCTTTTTCCCTCCTTCCTCCTCACGTGCTCGGTCGGCAGGGCATGGCAAGGGGCTGGCAGGTGGGGACGGCCAAGGCCAAGGGAGGCAGGGGCAGGCTCGGGCTAGGGGGCCACAAGGCAGGGAGAGAAGAGAGGGAGAGAGGGCAGGCTCGGGTTAGGGTTATGGGGGAGCCTCGGGCTAGGGTTGGTATTAGGGTTGGGGGTAGCTAGGTGGCATGGTGGGGCCAGCTAGGGTTTGGTGAGAGGGTGGCCCAGTGGGGCCAAGCTAGGTGAGAGAGAGGGGGAGGCCGAGAGAGAGAGAGGTGGTGGACTTAGGGTTTAGGTGAGAGGGGTATGGTTTTAGGTTAGATGGAAGAGGTATAGATTAGGAGAGAGATTTAGAGGGAGAGGAAAGATGAGGTGGTGGCAATCCTTTGGCAAGCTCAATCATGATCAAACAAGCTCAAACAAGAAAGCCAAAGAGAGAAAAGAAGGAAAGGTGGGGATGGCATGGATAGATATGGTGATGGGGTTTTAAGCAAGATCAACATAGATCAAGCCAAAAGCAAGGATAGAGATAGAGATGATCCATTTTAAAATCAAATAAAATCCAAATGACAAGCAAAAAGGTGGTACTTGCATGGCCCATGCAAAATATTTATTGCCATGTTGATTATTGTGAAAACAATATTGTTGCATGGCATTACTATTTTGCATTCCCAAAAATTTGAATAAAGGCCAAGCAAAAAGAATTAAAAAGGATGCCCCATGTGGAGTAGTTGGAGATGGACATGTTTGAGATAAAATGGGACATGCTAGTGTGTATGTGCCACTAGATGATCAATAGTCCCAAAATATTCCAACATGAGCATAATTCCATGATAATCCATATGGAAGCTAGGAAAAAGGGGTCCACTCACAAGGCATGCAAAGGTGGCCATGTGGCTCTCATATATCAATAATGTGAAAACAACTTGATGCTAAGATGAGAGCATGTGGAAAAGAATTGGATCCATCCCAACCCACATGAGCTAGAGGTAAAACCCAATAAGTGCCAAGCTCATATTTAGTTGGATGGTGGAATTATAAGGTGGCGAAAGAAAGGTGGTGGTGTTAATAAGAGATATGCCCCCAACTCAACTTGGGCATTAAACAATATATCAAGAACCAAATACCATATCAAGAGGCAAATACAATTTACAACGCATATGAGAGAAGAACCAAATCAAAAAGGATTTTATATGATGCTCAAATGCAAGGTGGCATGATGACATGAGCATGGTATAATGATGATGCAACAATTATATATATGAAGTAGCCATTATATATAAACTAGGCTAGTAGCATTGCAATTGTTAGACAATTGGGATGCTACACGTGTATATTCAAATAATAATACCTTTGGACTTGCACTTTGAAGTAGATCACCATCATCAAAATGATCAGTATTCTTTTAAAATCCATTCTTTAATAATATTTTAGTGTAGTAAACACTTTACATACATCTTCTATTCATCCTTATCATGACGACTTTCAAGGTCAAGCTAATGTAGCTTATAAGGAGAATCGTGAGTATAATGTTGCTTTCCAAAACCCTTTTGGATGATTAGGATGTCTAGCATCTCCAACCTTTGTAAATTCTCATCCTATATGAGAACACATATTATACTCTATCATATTGCAACCAAAAAATTGTTTCAGATATCGTTATATCTGTCACACATGATGGTTTCTGAAACAATTCTTTCAGCTCCTATATAAACTTGATATTAAAATAATCAAGAATCATGGAGGCAAACATGATACTTAAGATACTAACACTGGAATTGTTACTCTCGATTTAATACCAATTATTAAATTTCACGGAGTAAATAGAATTTTGCTGAAAGTTTGCAATAGGACTTTAAACTTTAGATTGACACTCAACACAATACGATACCAGTTCGTAAAGTATATATCCAGAATTCTATAGTTCTATTATCTCAATTACAACTATGCATAAGGTGGTGAACGAATGCCAATGACTACAACAAATTATGCAAATTCACTTTGATTTAATTTATGATAAATTGAGTTCTACTAATTCAAATTAGAAATGAACTCCCACTCAAAAACGACATCCCTCGTGTCTTTTTGGTGATTACATGAACCAAATCCACTACACCAAGTCCGATCATCACGTGAGTCGGTGTAGCTTCAAAGGCGAGCATCCATATGGTCATCATATCAAAACATATGACTCATGCTTAACCTTTCGGTCCGTGTTCCGAGGCCATGTTTGTACATGCTAGGCTCGCCAAGTAAGAACCTTAGTATTTGCGTGTGTAACTGTCTTACACCCGAGATATGCTCATGGATTCAAGTACACCCGATCATCACGTGATGCCTTAAAGCGTCGATACATTGTCGGTGCATACTTAAGGAAGAACACATTTTTATCTTGATATCTAAATGAGGGATCATCTTATTATACTAATAAAACGCCAAACAAGCAATATAAGATGCAATCAAACATCACATGTTTATTAGTGAAATGATATGGTTCCCGCATATGATCTCTATCATGTGCACCGTGGTATGATCACTATCATACCTTTATGTGTAAGGCCAAGGTCTATGGAACTTACACGTTATGTGTGTTGTAAGAGTATCATCTTATACTTGTACTTACAACATCACCATATCATAACACTAGCCCAGCAACAATCTAAACTAGACGCCTCTAATTTATCCATTGCAAGTTTTACGTGGCTTGGAGATTTCGAAGATAGAACCATTCTTACCTACGAACATGAACCACAACGAGGATAACCAAATTGTTGACAACTCATTGCAAATTAGATATTGACTATAGTAGGAGAGACAGACACCCGCTAGCCACTTATGCAAAACTAGTTGCATGTCAAGCGTGGAACAGGTCTCATGTGCGAGGACATGTAAAGTTTGTCCGGGCCGCTTCATCCTACTATGCCACTAATATCCAAAGTACAACTAAGAAGCAATAAAATGATCATCATCGCCCACATACTCATATGTGTACTACCCGTGCAAAGTATCTACGCATAGATCCGGCTCTGATACCACTGTAGGGTTCGCAGCATAGAAAACAAAAAATTTCCTACGATGGGAACATCTAAGTACCAAGATCTATCTACTAGATACAAGCAACGGATGGATATACATCCATAGAATACATACCCTCGAAGACCGAATTGTTGGGGTTCGTAGCATGGAAAACAAAAATTTTCTATCGCATACAAACAAACAAGCCAAGATCTATCTACTAGATTGTAGCAACGAGTCGATGGAATAACTCACCCTCGAAGATTCCAAAGTGTTTAACGAGAGCAGATTCTCGTGGGTGATGTAGTCGTACTCTTTCCGATCTCAAGATCGCGTAGACGATCCTTCCGGGCGCCAGCGTTCAAGCAGCGCCCTTGCAATCGGTCACATCGCTCGGATTGACGAAGACCTTCCTCTCCCTTGTTCCAGCAGCAGCGAGGTTGTAGCACTCTCCTCGCGATTCCGGCAGACAACCAAGTGGTACGGGAGGTAGAGGGAATCCCGCAGGCTTCGCCTTAAGCCGGAAGCAGTATGTTGTAGCTTATGAGAGAGGCTATTAGTGGTCTAGTAATTAGACACACCAATTAGAGGGCTCTAAACCAATTAGAAGGCTCTAAACCGAATAGCTCTAAACCGGGGTCTAGATCTAGGGTTTAGTTTAGAGGATAGGAAACTTGTGTGTCTAGGAGGGGAGCCCTGCCCTCCTTATATAGGTTGGAGGGCTGGCCAAGGGAGGAGTTCCTCCCAACTCGGCCTAGGGAGGTGCGCCGCCAAGGGAGGAACCCTCCTCCAACTCGGCCTCCACCTCTCCTCCTTTTCCCACTTCCCAAAACTGCCGTTTGACTTTCAAACTAGCCGTTTGACTTTTCAATTTAGGATTTAAATAAATCCTTTATTTGGGACAGCAAGAACACTTAGTACATGATGCAATCATTCCAATATGTAATGACACACTCATGTACCCTTACCCCTCCGGAGTGCCGGACATTCCGATCTTCTAGAATGTTCCCGATGAAAACACCGGAACCATTCCCCAACTCCGAAACGGAACTTTCCTTATATGAATCTTATTCTCCGGACCATTCCGGATCTCCTCGTGATATCCCGGATCCCATCCGAGACTCCGAACAACATTCGGTCTCTTTCTCATAATACCATAACTACTCAAAACAACGTCGAATCCTTAAGTGTGTCTCCCTACGGTTCGTGAATTATGCGGACATGATCGAGACACTTCTCCGAACAATAACCAATAGAGGAATCTGGAAATTCATATGGCTCCCACATATTTCTACGATTACTTTGCGATCGAATGAACCACTTACATACGATACCAATTTCCCTTTGTCTCACGATATGTTACTTATCCGAGGTTATGATCGTCGGTATCTCGCATACCTAGTTCATCCTCATCGATAAGTACTCTTTTCGTTCCTGATATGTGATCCCTTGTGACCAAGTCACATGCTTGCAAGCTAATTGGATGACATTTCACCGAGAGGGCCCAGAGAATATCTATCCGTCATGTGGATGGACAAATCCCACTCTTGATCCATGTGTTTCAACCAATACTTTCCAAACACTCAATGCCACCTTTATAGCCACCCTCATTACGGTGTGGTGTTTGATGACATCAAAGCATCCATCCAAGAAAGGTGATATGCATGATCTCATGGTCAAGGAATTAGGTTACTATGTATCAGAAAGCATATAGCAATTGAACTATTGAAATGACTTGATCTTTATGCTACGCTTATCTATAGGAGTATGTCCACCATATCATTCTCCTAACGATATGATCTTGTTGTTGATAACATCTCAATGTTCATGATAGGGAAACCACAATCATCAATCAACCAACAAGCTAGTGAAGTATAGAGGCTATACTAGGGACTTCAAATTAAGTTTACAAATCACACAAGTATTAATGGTTTCCTTGTTAATACTATTATAGCATGAATGTAAACATTTATCATAAACACAAAGATATATAATAATAATTACATTTATTATTACCTCTAGGGCATATCTCCAACAGCCTCCCACTTGCACTAGAGTCATCCAATCTAGATTACATGGTAATATACCCAACACCCATGGCAGTTTGGTGTTGGTCATGTTTTGCCCTGGAGAGGTTTAGTCAACGGATCCGCCACATTCAGATCTGTGTGTACTTTGCAAATCTTTATATCCCCATCCTGGATATGTTCTCGAATAGCGTGAAAACGCAGCTTGATATGCTTCACTTCTTGTGTGACCTTGGTTCTTGGCATTGGCTATGGCGCCCATGTTATCACAGAGATAGACATTGGGTCCAGCGCACTTGGAACCACACCCACTCAGAATGAACTCTTTCATCCATATCGCTTCTTGTGAAGCCTCGGCAGCCATGTATTCCGATTCAGTTGAAGATCTCGCCACAACGCTTTGCTTTGCACTCCTCCACTAACTGCTGCACCATTCAAAATAAATACGATCCAGATTGTGATTTAGAATCATCCGGATCGGTGTTCCAACTAGCATCGGTGTAACCATTAACAACGAAATGTTCATCACCTCTATAAGAAAGAACCATATCCTTAGTTCTTCTCAAGTACTTAAGGATGTTTTTGATCACGTCCAATGATCCACTCTGGATCACTTTGATATCTGCTAGTTAGACTAAAGATATGCGATGTCGGGTCTAGTACATAGCATGGCATACATTAGAGATCCTATGGCTGAGGCATAGGAGTCTTACTCATCCTTTCTATCTTACGCCGATGTCGGACTTTGAGTTTTACTCAAGGTCGATTGAGCAACATGGGCAAGAACCCTTTCTTGCTATCTTCCATTCCAAACCTCTTTAGAACTTTGTCCAAATATGTACTTTGTGACAATGATATTTGGCTTCGATCTCTATAAATCTTTATGCCTAATATGTAAGCTTCGCCAAGATCCTTCATTGAAAACTATTATTCAAATACTCTTTGACACTATTAAGAAGGTCTACATCATTCCCAATCAACAATATGTCATCCACATACAGTATTAAGAACGCCTGAGCTCCCACTCACTTTCTTGTAAACACAAGCTTCTCCATAAGTTTGTATAAAACCAAAACTTTGATTACCTTATCAAAACGTTGATTCCAACTTCGATGCTTGCTTCAATCCATAGATGGACCGTTGAAGCTTGCATACTTTGTTAGCATCTTTAGGATCGACAAAACCTTTGGGTTGTATCATATACAACTCTTCATCAATGTCTCCATTGAGGAATGCTGTTTTGACATCCATCTGCCATATCTCATAATCATAATATGCAGCGATTGCTAACATAATCCTCACAGACTTTAGCTTCGCTACGGGTGAGAAAGTCTCATCGTAGTCAACTCCTTGAATTTGTCGAAACCCTTTTGCGACAAGTCGAGCTTTATAGACAAGAACATTACCATCAAGATCTGCTTTCTTCTTGAAAATCCATTTGTTCTCGATGCCTTCCGCCATCCAGAAGTCCACCAAAGTCCATACTTGGTTTTCGTACATGGATCCAATCTCGGATTTCATGGCTTCTTGCCATTTATTGGAATCTGGGCTCATCATCGCTTCCTCATATGTCTCGGGGTCATCGGTGTTGTCCACCAACATGACATTCATAACGGAATCATACCAAGCTGGAGTGGTACGAAGTTCTCTGATCTCCGAGGCTCAGAAAGCAACTTCAACCAAGTTTCATGATCACCATCATTAGCTTCCTCTTATTGGTGCAGCACCACAGAACTTCTTCCGGTCTGCGCTACTCGCAATTTCGAGAGAAGGTTCGACAACCTCGTCGAAGTTCTACTTTCCTTCCAAATACTTCTTTCGAGAGAAATTCCTTCTCTAGAAAGGATCCATTCTTGGCAACGAAGATTTTGCCTTCGGATCTATGATAGAAGATATACCCAATAGTTTCCTTCGGGTATCCTATGAAGACGCATTTTTCCGCTTTGGGTTCAAGCTTGTCCATCAGAACTTCTTTACATAGGCTTCGCATCCCCAAACTTTAAGGAACGACAATTTAGGTTTCTTCCCAAACCATAATTCATACGGTGTCGTTTCAACGGATTTAGACGGTGCCCTATTTAAAGTGAATGCGGCTGTTTCTAATGCATAACCCCAAAATGATAGTGGTAAATCTGTAAGTGACATCATAGAACGAACCATATCTAAGAGAGTTCGACACGACGCTCGTACACACCATTACGCTGTGGTGTTCCCCGGTGTCAATCAGCGAAAGTATTCCACATTTCTTCAAATGCTCGCCAAACTCGTAACTTAGATATTCACCTCCACGATCAGAACGTAGAAACTTAATCTTCTTGTTACGTTGATTCTCTACCTCACTTTGAAACTCCTTAAATTTCTCGAAAGTTTCGGACTTATGTTTCATGAAATAGATATACCCATATCTACTTAAGTCATCCGTGAAGGTAAGAACATAACGATAACCACCGCGCGATGCTACACTCATTGGACCACATACATCGGTATGTATGATCTCCAATAAGTCCGTAGCTCGCTCCATCATACCAGAAAATGGAGTCTTAGTCATTTTACCCATCAGACATGCTTCGCATCTTTCAAGTGATTCAAAATCAAGTGATTCAAGAAGTCCATCGAATGGAGTTTCTTCACACGCTTCACTCCAATGTGACCAAGACGACAAAGGCCACATATAGGTCGAGTTATCGCTTGATTTCAAACGTTTAGCTTCAATGTTATTAATATGTGTATTTCCACTATCGAGATTCAATATGAATAGACCATCTATCAAAGGTGTATGTGCATGAAACATGTTACTCATATAAATCGAACAACCATTATTCTCGGATTTAAACAAGTAACCGTCTCGCAATAAACAAGATCCTGATATAATGTTCATGCTTAACGCAGCACCAAATAACAATTATTTAAGTATAAAACTAATCCCGATGGTAGATGAAGAGGTAGCGTCAACCGCGATCACATCAACCTTTGATCCGCTTCCTACGCCGCATCGTCACCTCGTTCTTCGCTAGCTTCCGCTTATTCTGCAGCTCCTGCTTCGAAGTTACAAATATGAGCAACCGAACCAAGATCAAATACCAGCACTACTACGAATACTAGTGAGATACACATCAATAACATGTATATCGATATACCTTTCTTCTTGATGTTGCCGTTTCTTCAAATCTGCCAAGTACCTTGGGCAATTCCGCTCAAAGGACCTTCTCCCTTGCAAGAAAGCATTGGCCAGGCTTAGGTCCAGCCTTGGTCTTCTTCGTTGGCGTGGCATCTTTCTTACCACCCTTCTTGAAGTGTCCCTTTGCTTAGACTTGCCTTTCTTGAATTTGGTGGTCTTATTGACCATCAACACTTGGTGCTCTTTCTTGATCTCCACTTCGCAGATTTTAACATAGCAAATAGTTCGCAACTCTTTGTTCATGTTCTCGCATGTTGTAGTTCATCACAAAGTTCTTGTAACTTGGTGGTAGTGATTGAGGATGCGGTAAACTCCCAAAGTATTAGGAATCACTATACCCAAACTTTGAAGTTTATTTATGCGTCTGCATATTTTAAGCACATGCTCACCGACGAGCTACCTCTTCCATCTTGCGCTTAAAGAACTTTTCGAAGCTTCATAACTTTCAATTGCCGCATGAGTCTCAAAAATTAATTTGAGATCCTCGACAATATCATATGGGTCCGACTCTTCAAACCTTTTCTCAAGCTCGATTCTAAACCATACAAGATAGCACACGAACTATGGAGTACCGATTCTTCCGAGCGAGGTAAACATTCTTTACTTCATCGGTAGCATCACCGCAGTGGGTCACCTAGCGGTGCATCCAGACATAGGTCAAATTACCAGCTGTGAGGACAATCCTCAAATTGCGGAACCAATCCGCAAGTTGCTTCCATTGTTTTTCAACTTTTCTTTCTCTAGGAACACATTAAAATTGATGGTAGGGCTGCCATTGATCTACAACATATTTGCAATAGTTTAGACTAAGTTTATGACAAATTGAGTTCAAATTAATTAATGAAATTAAACTAGGTGAACTCCCACTCAAAACAACATCCCTCACATTGTTTTAGTGATCACACGAACCAAATCCACTACATCAACACCGATCATCACGAGAGTTGATATAGCTTCAATGGCGAACAATCATCATGTTCATCATATCTACTATATGATTCATGCTTTACCTTTCGCGATCCGTGTTCCCGAGGCCATGTCCGTACATGCTAGGCTCGTCAAGATCAAACCTTAGCTACCGTGATAAGCAACTGCTTGCTTACGCTTGTATTCACCATTCGAATCAAAGACACCCGATCATCACGTGGTGTTTCAAGCAGCAAGCTTTGGCAACGGTGCATACTAAGGGTGAACACTTTAGAACTTGAAATTTATGTGCATGAGGGATCATCTTATAATGCTAACGCCTACTAAGCAATACAAGATGCATAAAGGATTAACATCACATGCAATTCATAATATGTGATATGATATGGCCTTTCTTCTTTGTGCTTCCGATCTCCATCTTCAAGCACCGAATATGATCTCCATCATCACCGCATAGCATCAAGGTCATTGACGCTTCTTCATGGTTGTCGCCCACCAGCTTCAACTATTACAACTATTTTGAATAGACACGCAGGTCTTAACAGTAAATTAAAGACAACCATATGGTTTCGCCGTTGCCAACTTACAATAAGGAACATTGCATACATCAAATATAATCACAATCATGGCCATATCACATCATCGACACCGCAAAACAAAGTTAGACGCTTCTACTTTCTTTGCATATTTTACGTGGTTTGGGGCTTTCCATAAGTGTCGTTCTAACTTACGAACAAGAACCACAACATTGATACTAGCATTGTTGATCACCCGTTGTAAATTGGATCTTTACTATGCTAGGAGAAACAGCACCCATAAAGCCACTTATGCAAAACGAGTTGCATGTCAAGCGTGGAGCAAGTCTCATGAACGATGTCATGTAAGGTTAGCCCGGCCGCTTCATCCCAACATACCGCAAGATGCAAAGTACACGAAAAGCAATCTACAATAAAGCATCAACGCCACAATGACCATTGTGTTCTACTCGTGCAATGATCTACATATAGACACGGCTCGATACCACTGTTGGGGTTCAGAGCATGGAAAACAAAAATTTTCTATCGCATACAAACAAACAAGCCAAGATCTATCTACTAGATTGTAGCAACGAGTCGATGGAATAACTCACCTCAAGATTCCAAAGTGTTTAATGAGAGCAGATTCTCGTGGGTGATGTAGTCGATTTTCCGATCTCAAGATCGCGAGACGATCCTTCCGCGCCGCTGTTCCAGCGCCCCGCAATCGGTCACACGCTCGGTATTGACGAAGACCTTCCTCTCCCTTGTTCCAAAGAAAATGGAGGTTGTAGCACTCTCCTCATGATTCCGCAAAGACAACGGGCGGTACCGGAGGTAGAGGGAATCCTGCAGGCTTCGCTTAAGCCGGTGCAGTATGGTGGAGCTTATGAGAGAGGCTATTAGTGGTCTAGTAATTAGACACACCAATTAGGGCTCTAAACCAATTAGAAGGCTCTAAACCGAATAGCTCTAAACCGGGTCTAGATCTAGGGTTTAGTTTAGAGGATAGGAACTTGTGTGTCTAGGGGAGCCCCGCCTCCTTATATAGGTGGAGGGCTGGCTGCCAAGGGAGGAGTTCCTCCCCAACTCGGCCTAGGAGGTGCGCCGCCAAGGGAGGAACCTCCTCCAACTCGGCCTCCACCTCCTCCTCTTTTCCCACTTCCCAAACTGTTGCTTGACTTTCAAACTAGCCGCTTGACTTTTCAATTTAGGATTTAAATAAATCCTTTATTTGGGACAGCAAGAACACTTAGTACATGATGCAATCATTCCAATATGTAATGACACACTCATGTACCCTTCCCTCCGAGTGCCGACATTCCGACCTTCTAGAATGTTCCCGATGAAAACACCTAACCATTCCCCAACTCCAAACGGAACTTTCCTTATATGAATCTTATTCTCCGACCATTCCGGATCTCCTCGTGATATCCCGGATCCCATCCGAGACTCAACAACATTCGGTCTCTTTCTCATAATACCATAACTACTCAAAACAACGTCAATCCTTAAGTGTGTCTCCCTACGGTTCGTGAATTATGCGACATGATCGAGACACTTCTCCTAACAATAACCAATAGAGGAATCTGGAAATTCATATGGCTCTACATATTTCTACGATTACTTTGCGATCGAATGAACCACTTACATACGATACCAATTTCCTTTGTCTCACGTATGTTACTTATCCGAGGTTATGATCGTCAGTATCTCCGCATACCTAGTTCATCCTCACATCGATAAGTACTCTTTTCTCGCTCCTGATATGTGATCCCTTGTGACCAAGTCACATGCTTGCAAGCTAATTGGATGACATTTCACCGAGAGGGCCCAGAGAATATCTATCCGTCATGTGGATGGACAAATCCCACTCTTGATCCATGTGTTTCAACCAATACTTTCCAAACACTCAATGTCACCTTTATAGCCACCCATACGGTGGTGTTTGATGACATCAAAGCATCCATCCAGTAAAGGTGATATGCATGATCTCATGGTCGAAGGAATTAGGTTACTATGTATCAGAAAGCATATAGCAATTGAACTATTGAAATGACTTGATCTTTATGCTACGCTTATCTATAGGAGTATGTCCACCATATCATTCTCCTAACGATATGATCTTGTTGTTGATAACATCTCAATGTTCATGATAGGGAAACCACAATCATCAATCAACCAACAAGCTAGTGAAGTATAGAGGCTATACTAGGGACTTCAAATTAAGTTTACAAATCACACAAGTATTAATGGTTTCCTTGTTAATACTATTATAGCATGAATGTAAACATTTATCATAAACACAAAGATATATAATAATAATTACATTTATTATTACCTCTAGGGCATATCTCCAACACGAATAACGTTAATGAGGTTGTACTCGTGGATGATGTAGACGAACGCTTGCCGATCTCAAGATCGTGATGAAGTCCGTCTGGTCCAGCCGGGTCCAAAGACGATCAAGTCCAAAGACCTCAAAGCGCAGGTGCATCCGTGATCGCACACACGTGCGGGTACCCCAACAACCTCCACGCCCTCGCTCCAAAGGAAGCAATGAAGCAACAAATCCTTCGTAAAAGGCACTGAACATGTATCTCAACCCGAGACCATGGGGAAATTCTAAAGGGGAGAGAGATCCTTCACGAGGAGGTGTGCTTTGAGAGGATGAGAGGGGCCTTTATAGGGAGAGGGGCACCAAGGGGCATGGCGCCCAGCCATGGGGCTGCCCCACCTCTTCCACATTCATGTGGGTGGAGCTCCCACTCAAAATGAAAAGCCTCCACTCCCATTAAAAAGCCTCCACTCAAAAATCCACTCACATGCATTAAATTTCCACAAAATTTAATGCAAGCTCTCATTTAAATAAAACTCTTTTATTTATTTATTAAGAATTTTGTTAATTACTTTAATTAACAAACATTCACATAAAACCCTTACAACATTTCAATTTCACATGCGTAACTGTTTCAGCAATTTCAACCAAACAGCCTCGGTGTCTAGTGAAATAAATTCCGCTTTCCTTTTCTTTTTCTGCATATCATTTGTTCAATGGTGTCGGTATCCTTAAGTGTGTCACCCTACGGTTCGCGAATAATGCGGACATGATCGAGACCCTTCTCTCGATCAATAATCGATAGCGGACACGAGATCCATCGACTCCCACATTCAACGATGACTTCGTGATCGTGTGAACCTTTACGCTAGTATCTTAATCCCTTTGTTTCATGATATATTACATGTCCGAGATTCGATCATCGGTATCTCCATACCTAGTTTGATCTCATCGACATGCACTCTTTTATCGTTCCCGTGATATAACATTCTAGTGATCAAATCACTTGCTTGCAAGCTAATCAATGTGATATCACCGAGAGGGCCCAGAGCATATCTATCCGTCATCGGGATGAACAAATTCCACTCTCGATCCATGGGTCTCAACATAACACTTTAGTAGTTCTGAAGCCATCTTTATAATCACCCAGTTACGGTGTGACGTTTGATGTCATCGAGAAACTCTTCCGGTGTTAGTGATTGACATGATCTCATGGTCTAAGGATTAGGATCACTTCGTAAGTTGTTATAGCAATATAAACTCAATGACTTTGATCGTAATGCTATACTTCGGATGAATGTTCATCACATCATTACACTAATGTTGTGACCTCGTTATTAACAACATCCAATGTCCATGATCAGGAAACCTATGATCATCTTGTTAATCAACGAGCTAGTTTATAAGAGAGGCATAACTAAGAACTACCTTTTGTTATTAAACACACATGTATTAACGTTTCCGTATTAATACAATTATAGCATGTAAAATAAACATTTATCATAAACAAGGAATACGATAATAACCACTTTATTATTGCCTCTCGGGCATATTCCCTTCATGGACGACTTGGAAACCAGATTCAAAGATCATAGAGAACTTGAACCTAATCATAAAACTTGGCAAGTTGATCAATGTGTGCTTAAGGATGCTTCCTCATGGGTACGAGGGGGTGATCCTAGGTAGGTTTAGCTGATGATGATTTGGTGGATATCAAGAGATGATCAAAGCTAGTGATACCGCTCTCTTATCCCCTTTTAAAATATTCTGATTAGTCGAGATTCTTCTCCCTCTTGTTTTACAAAACAAAGATGGCTTTATGCAAAATAACTCCACCATCCATAAGTCTTGCGGAGTACACCCTGTACTCACCCTTGCTTCGTTGACTCTTTTGCAGCAGAGTAAGTGTTACCATAGAAGATGAATTCTTTACGACATCGACATCGACAAGTAGTTAAGAGTTCCCAATCGGCAGTCTGGGATCTATGGATTGGACGTCATCATTATGCTTCAGGCCTCTTAGGCCATTTGTTAAGTTTGTTATACTTAATAGCATAATTTTCCTTCCGTTTTTTGATGTTTGTGGACAGTGACCTCTGCTTGTAATATTTTGGTTCTCTGCTCAGTTATGAGCTTGCTGTAATAATTTTGTGTTGTAGGGTCACTGTTGTGTTACCGATTTTCTCTCTGTACGCTTTCGAGATTAGGTTAGGCTTATGTTCAGACGAAGGTCTGGGATTTGTATAGCCTTAATCCCGGGGTGTCACAGATGCCCTAGATCTTGAAGTTACATGTTTAGACTCGTCTATGCAACGCCCGTCCATCCATCCTTATGCCTACCACACTCATATCCTATTGTTTGCTGCTACTGTTACTATTGCTCCTGTTTCACTATTGCTGTTGCTATTACAAACTGTTGCTACTGATAAACTTCTGTGAGCAAGAACTATTTCTAGGTGCAGCTGAATTGACAACTCAGTTGTTAAGGCTTGCAAGTATTTTTTTGGCTCCTCTTGTGTCCAATCAATAAATTGGGTAATACTACCCGTGAAGACTGTTGCGATCCCCTATACTTGTGGGTCATCAAGACTATTTTCTGGCGCCGTTGTCGGGAAGCATAGCTTTATTTGTAAGTTTACTTGGATCTACTATTATTTACTACTACTCCTTTCATCATGGGGAAGTCTCGTGATGGAAAGTTTCCTATTTTACCATCCACTACAAGAAGAGTACAGTCCTAAACACCTCTGTTGCTCTTGATTCACCGTCTGTTATAAGTAAGCCTTGGTTGAACGTTACCTAGGGCTTCCTACATATCTAGGGAGGTCCACTGATGGTCAGTTTGAACATATCTTGGCAACTATAAGAAAGTTAGTGAAAGGGTGGGCACCTAGACTGCTCAATAGTGCGGGAAGAGAAGTGCTGATCAAAGTAATATGCCAAGCAATACCAACTTACAGTATGAGTTGTTTTAAGATCTCTAAGAAGCTGTGCAAGAAGATTACTGCTATGATAGCACATTTTTGGTGGGGTGGAGATGAACTTAAAAGGAAAATGCATTGGGTTGAGTGGGATGATCTCGCTATACCCAAATCTTGTGGTGAAATGGGTTTTAAGGATTTTGTCCTCTTCAATAAAGCTATGTTAGCGAAACAAGGGTGGCGATTGATCTCAAATCCAAGATCATTATGTGCAAGGGTGTTGAAAGGGAAATACTACCATGAGGGAGATTTTATGACGGATCGTAACAAGAGGAATTCTTCACATACGTGGAGAGCTATTCTTTATGGACGTGAAGCCTTGCAGCTGGGATTAATTAAGCGTGTTGGTGATGGTGGATCTACTAGGATTTGACAGGACCCTTGGATTCCTTCCAATCCTAGCCTAAGACCAATTGTGGATAGGTAGGATTCAGAGGTGGTAGTGGTGCAGCAGCTGTTGGACCCAATCACAGAAGGCTGGAATGAAGAGATTCTAAGGACAAACTTTGAACTAGTAGATGTACATGCAATTTATGAAAATCCCAACAGGGAGACTGGATGAGTATATTTGGGCATGGCAGCTAGAGAGACATGGTAATTTTACTGTGAGATCGACATACAGAGCTTTGCTGCAAGCTAACTCTGCAATTAGGCCGATTATGAGTTCTGAAGGAAATGAACATTCCTATTGGAAAATGCTTTGGAGGATGAAGGTGCCACCAAAGGTTCGTAATTTTTGGTGGAGAGTGATCAAAGGTTATATTCCATGTCATGCAGTCCTTCAAGGCAGACATATTGAGAAGGATGGATTCTGCCATGAATGTGGCAGAGAGGAGACCATCAAACATGCATTATTTGAGTGCACCTGGGCAAAGAACTTCTGGTATGAAATCAAGGCGGCGACTTCGGTTAAGATGCCGAATCTACACCCAGGATCATGGGCTATTGATCTGATTGATAGTACCAAGATTGAATCGAAGGCTGCTGGTGTCATTTTATGTGGATGCTGGGCAGTATGGTCAGAAAGAAATGCCAGAAAACATAGAGAAGGCTCAAGATCAATACCAGAATCGGTCAAGTGGACTGTTGATATTGCCATGGACCTTGCAATAATAGGTCAGAGGAGCTCTAATTCTTGCCCAAAAGACCGAGCAAAATGGAAACCTCCAGCGAGCGGTGTTTCTAAACTGAATGTTGATGCAAGTTTCATGCTTGTGTCCGGTGAAGGTGCGTCAGGGCTGGTATTGAGAAATAATGTTGGGGCTTTGATAAGAGGGCAGGCAGTATGGTACAATCATGTATCCAATGCACTAATTATGGAGACGATTGCAGTCCGAGATGGAGTCCAACTAGCATGTGATCTAGGATTACCTCGTGTTGAGGTAGAGACCGATTCAAGTGAAATTGTAAAACTCTGGAATGATCGCCGTAATGGTAGATCGGAAGTTACTTCAGTGCTGCAAGAGATTGAGGACCTATCGAGCAATATGAAGTCCTTTAAACTAAGTTTCATCAGGTGAGAAGCTAATGAAGAAGCACATTTATGTGCTCAGCAAGCGTCGAAGAGTAGACGTAGATGTTTATGGATAAACTATATTCCTATATTTTTAGCTGGGTGTTTGTAAAATGATTGTAAGCGATGAGTAATGAATGAAAACTATTGATTCAAAAAAAATAAGTCTAGCTTAGGATGCTTTAAAAACTAGGCGGCCAGACATAAAAGCTCTCCGAAATAGATTTGTTGCAACCTACCCAACCCGCCCTAGGCATCTAGTCAAATGTCGAGAGGGGAATTTTCGTGGGCGTCGCTCTTTCTTTAGCTGGGCTTTCAAAGTTCGATTATGAAACCAGGCCCACGTACTGGGGGTACGTGCACAGGAATTGGTGAGCATCTACTCAAAAAAAAAAAAGGAATTGGTGAGCCAGGTCGGCCGACCCTCCTGGACCCCTGGTAGCGCCGCCGTTGCCGTCGCAACCCACACCCAAAACCCCAACACCCAATCCTCCTCACCGCCGACGACCATGGTGTCTCAGCACGGCATACTCCTCGCCGTAGGCCTCATCTCTGATCACTTCGGCCCCCTCGTAGCCGTAAGTTCCCTGTCCACCTCCTCCCCTCCCGTCATTTTCTTGCGTACTGCCGTGTGTGTGATCCCCTAACTCCTGCTGCCTGGTCCCCTCTCGCAGAAGGTGTGCGACTGCCTCCTCCGCCACGGAGCGCTACAGCTGCCGGAGATTGTGCGCCGCCTCAAGCTCCCGCGAGGGCAGGTGAAGAACTCTCTCCTCGTCCTCATCCAGCACAACTGCGTTCAGGCCTTCTCATTCCCCAGAGGCAAAGGCAAGCCCATACGCAAATCCCTTGATTGTATGATCTGATCAGATGCCCTGCTAGTCCGTGACCCTGACTCCATTTTTGCTGTTGTAGGGGCCGACCGTAAGACAATGACGCTCTACTTGGCCATCTTCGATAATGTCCTGCATCGGCTGCGCTTCTCGAAGTTCCTCTCTGTCATCCGTGCGGACATGCCAGAGGTCCTTACTTGGATTTGATTTTGGTTCATGTTTTGGTACACCTGCATGTTAAAAATCGAGATTGATCCAAAAAGCACTCATAATTCTCTGAATGTTAAAATCAGTATGGAGCAGGTCGTACTGTGGATTTTCTCCACCTATGAATCGTGCCTTGTGATTCCCTTTGGTAATTGTATCTTGACCTTGATTAATGGTCTTGATGTGATGCCGTGGGGGAATTAGATATCTCCGAGTACTATCGCATTAAAGAATACTCACACTTCACGTGCTTAACAATGAAAACTGGTAGAAAAGTGGTTATGCAATAGGGCTTAAGTTGCTATGTCGATGCCAAGTATGCCAAGTACTAACTTGATTGATTATGGCGTAGTTTGTTGGTTCTTTCAAAAATGAAAAATATGCTCCCTATCTATGTTCTTGATTTGATCCATTTTTTTCGGTACTTAGTAAGTATACTGGTAATTATTGGTTTGTAATGGACTGGCAGCTGATAAGAGAAACTGAGAAATAATATGCTTGGTCTGAACATTCTAACAGTTCTGGTGCTATTTTTGCTACAAATATGCCATCTTTTCTAGGGTCATAATCATAAAAAAATAAAGTTTGTTTTAACATTATGACTACAATCATTCAGTATTCATTGCCTTTTCACAGTTTATGATCTTATGCATGGAACTTATGTATCTTGCAGTCAGAAGTTCTTGCTGAGGGATTGCTTCAGAATGGTAGGCTAACATTTAACCAACTTGTGGAACGCACAATCTCTAAAGTGCCAGAAGGTACGTCTTTTTAAATTGTTGAAATTCGTATGGGATCATCCTATCTTCTTTTTATTGTAGCGTTCTCATTCCTTTTCTTCCATAATCTTTGTTATTTGCCAGCGATCGTGACTACTAATGTTTCCCTGGTAATGGGTGTTTACCATGTTTCAGGTACCACCCAGCCAGAAATGGAAGAAATACGTTTGAACTTCAACAAACTTGTGTATGCACGTTATGTGGAACGTTGCCCAAAAGCTGAACCTTTTTTCGATCCAGAAGAAGAAACTACACCTGCAAAGAAAAGAGTTCAAAAAGTGTGTAAAGCGATTCCCTGTTATGGACATTCCTGGTCATTTAATAAGCCTGCCCTCTACTTATTTATTGTTTTCCTTTGTAAACCAATCATCGGATAAGGCATGCAGAGATTGGTGGAAGTTGACTAGACTGGTTAGCTTGGTCTTGTAATTAGACATATTAGCAAATGGTTAATTAACTAGCTCAGTGGTTAAGGAGTTTCAGATCTTTCTTTGCCAGGCTGTTGATGAAAGACATCTTACTCTTAACTCATACTCCCTCCGTTCTCTTTTAGTTTGTATTCTAGACCAAATTTTAGTTCTATATTAATCTACATTCTAGCTCTTAGTGAAGAAGAACACAGCTCGCTATTGGATGTCACTATTTTCAGTGTAGCTTGAATTGGTTGTGTACGTATATAAGTAGTACTAATAAATGCAGTACTAGTTTGTCTGATGTTTTCTAGGATGTAGATTAAATTGGAACGGAGGGAGCAAGTCATAATCTATATGTTGACTATGCAACCACTAGTTTACTCGTACCTAACACTTGATTCTTTAATGTTTTACTATTACTATCTTTTCTTCTGTTGATATATCGTGCATATGATTTTTGGTTACATGAACTGATAAATTTATCTTTTTTACAGACTCTGGAGGAGGTTCTTTCACTTGAGCAGAAAATTGTCAATATAGCAACACTTTCTGACCCAGAAAGATTTTCTGAGATCCCATACAGCATGGAAGATGCATCAAATGCAAATGATTGTCCTAGAAACGCTGTTTCTGGTGCTAAGGTGTTGTACTCTTACTTATTGCCATTGCCATGTTATGCGGTAACTTCATGCTTTTACAGAAAAAAAATTGGTGTTAGTTGTTTCAACAATCCTGTTTATATGTAGGTTCTTTTTTAATGGCTAATGTGGTATCTGACAGTATTTGTAACTCTGTCTCTAAATGTATTCACTGGCAAATGATCAGAGATATGAAATGTGCTACTTCTATCATCATGTAACTTTCTCTTTCATTATTTCATCAGCGGAAACATGGAGCCTTTGACGTAGATGAAGATGCAGACAGTGAAGTACTTTGGCGGACAAATTTTGAGAAATTTAGATTCTGTCTAAAGAAGAAGGTGCGTCTTTGAACCAAACGATTTTCGTAGGAATTTGGAAGGATTTGAATCATTAGGAATTTTCCCTATGGGTTGTTTGATTTGTAGGATTGAATCCTATAGGATCTTCTCCAAGAATTCCTTAGCACAACATGAATTTTTCCATCCACTCAAACCTCTTGGAAAAGAGTCCTATGTTTTCCTATGGCGCAATCAGCAAAAACTCTGGTGGGAACAAAATCCTGTTGCATTCAAACAGGCATGACATTGCAATCCTGTACTTTTCCTCCTCCTGTGTTTTTGGAATCCTGTGAATCGAAGATGGATAATTGGATAGCACATATGTGTATGCGTATATCTCCATCTGTTTCTGTTCTGTCTGTAGCGGTGTTTCCATATTTTTTTGGTCTGCGTTAGGGCTTCTAAAGTAGGATACCTAGAAAATCAATCTATACCAACAAAGTCAGTGATATATTATTTTGTTTTGTATTGGAACTGCTACTGAACTTTATGTAATAAGCATTATTATAAAGAAAAGTAGAAAAAGATTATAAATCCTTAACTGAAATAAAATTTATACAGTAAAAGGAGGACAACTCTAACTAAGGAACGTACTTCCTTCGTAAACATATACTAGTAAGAGCTTCTGCAGTGTTTTGAATCAGCACTAGTACATAGCCATGCTACACTAAAGAAAACATATCACCTTTTATCCCACTGCATTGAGCCGGTTTTCTCTTCGAGTGGGATCCACACCATATATAGAAAAGGAAGAGAAATTAGCCTCAGTTCATCTCCTCTCTCTCTCTCCCTCCCTCCCTCCCTCCCTCTGGAACCAAACAAATCAGGAGCGGTTGAGCATAAGTTCAGCCCGGGAGCTTTGGGGTCAAAGACGAAATAGCACTGGGATGCCAATGGCATGACTATCAGGTTCAGCTCGGCATGTCCTCGACCGTGGGGAGGTCTTGCAGATGACCCTGTGGAGCAGCATACGGCGTGATGAGTTTTTTTGTCGAGCTGTGGTCGACTTCAATTTAAGAGTTTCATGCTTGGATTTCTTTAGGCTTAAAGTGATTGTTTCATTGTATAAGGTGGACAATAGACAGTAGCTCCTGAACAGTGCTGCTGAACGAAGTATGCAATTCAATTTTGTTAACGCATTCTTATTTTTCTTGTATTGCAGTTCTGCGCAGACCGAAAAAAGCCAAAACTGAAGGTTGGCACACGTCCTATCTGGGAGTCATTTTTCGAGGCTAACTTAACTGACAAGGATACTGACTCTGGTAGTACCCAGTATCTAGCTTGAATACCCTTACAGTAATAGATCTAGAAACACTGCAATTTTACTTTACAGCTTTACCTTCTCATACAGTTTTTTTATGAACATAACTTTTTCTAACCTTTATTCCTGTTTTGAATTCCATAGGTTCTGCTCTCATTTCTTGGTGTGAGCGTTAACAAAAAAGAACTAGTTTCTGTTTTAGCTATTTGTTTTAAATTTATAGCTTCGACATAGCCCTGAATCACCCAGATTAGGGAGAATGTCACATTCTAGTTTATTCCTGCACTGGCATATGCTTATTTGTTTGTTACTACACAAAACAAATGCTTATTTGTTGAATTTCCCTTGTTCTGTGATTTTCTTAAGTTTCATTTGAAGGAAAAATAAGAGGTAAGAAAGAGTCACAAGAGGATAAAACAAATCTAGTTTACCTATTTTGTTAGCTGCATACCATTTTCTTGCAGAACCAGTACCAGCACAATGCCTCCCTAGATATAAAAACATGTAAATTAGACGAGCGGAAATACTATCCTTACGAGCAATTGCAAATTATGCTCCGACAAGTATAACAAGTGAGTTCCCTTTTTTCAGTGACATCATCAATAAATGGTATTTTGGAGAGACTGGGACAAAAGGAAGGAGGTGCATCAATGACACTCGATCAGATAACAGGAGTTCTGGAGGATTTAGACTGTAGTACTTCCGCTGATGATCCGGAAGCATTTACTTTTGGTAAGATTTATTTTAAATGCTCTGTTGATATTTTTACTGTGCATAAGTCCGATACATCAAAGTTTGGTTGGTAAAGTGCTTGCAATAGAGTCCAGTTCTGGCTCTCGCAGGAATGATCTGCGTGCTATGTTTTGTAAGTCAGACCTTGCCACTAGGTGATTGTTACCACAAGGAAACTCCTTCTGGTCCACTCCAATTCCTGGATTGAATTGTGGTACTCCCTCTGATCCATATCAATGGCCTCAACTTTATCTAGATTCGTATGTATCTAGTTAAGTATTTGGACTAGATACATTCGTATCTAGACAAAGTTGAGGCCATTAATATGGACCGGAGGGAGTAGCTTAATGTATCAGTTATGTTTTAGCTTTGCAGATACGATTTTGCGAACTAGTCCATCCACACTTTTCCCGAGACCAGTTGATTTGTCTGTGCATGAAAAGTAAGCGTAGTTAACAGTGACATCTTGCAATGTTTTCATAATTAGTTTGAGCTCGGTTACCGTTAGGTTGCTGATACTAGCTCATGGCCAGCTATTTTGTGAAAGTATGCTCCACGCGGTTATAATACAGTAAGTGTGAAAAAATGATATAAAAACCTACTGGAAATTATGTTGTAGATAGCAGTCTTGTTCTAATTAACGCACCATACAAATTTAGTATGTGAGCCTTTTCATCATAAGTTCTTTTGTAAGATTTTCATGACCGTGCTACTATCTTTTGTAGATTTGCGCAAAATGGTTGAAGAATGTAGAAATGAGGAGGTACAGAGGGTTGTGTTACAGTTTAATGGAGTAGTATTTATTTGAGTTAAAAGGCACTCCTTTTTCCATTTACGTACTAACAAAAACTGACACGGACATGTCTTCTGTGCGTGCATTATAGATAGAGTCGCTTGTGAAAAAGAAATATGGGCAAGAAGCTTTTACAATCTTTAGGCTGTTGGTCACGCAAGGTTGTCCAGTTGAAACAGATCAAGTAAGTACTTTTGTACATTGAGGAAATTTTAGAACTATGTTCTCAAACTATTTGTGTTAAGAAAGCTTCTGTTATGCATTAATTTTTAGTTATGTGCTAATATGTTCCTGTTTTATGATTTTTTTACCTGATGACATAGTTTCCTGCAGCAAATTGCAGTGCACAACACTAACTTCGATTGCAAATGTGCAGATTATTGACACGACAATTCTTGACAAGCAGATTGTTCATTCAACCCTGTACAAGCTATGGAAGGACGACTACATAGATACAGAGGTCTGTCTCATAATTTCATCAGAGAAGTAGCATATCTTGGGCAGAGGATAGCAAACCTCCTTGATTTAGATGTTTGTTGTGCCGTTTATTCAAATGCTAACTTTACTAATTTGATGGTAAGCATAAAACTCAGCTCAAACTTGATCAGAATAGTCGATACAATAGTAATAAGTTTCATAAAGTCTGCTTGACCCATGAAGTATATAAGCATAAAGAATATCTAGTTATATGTTATAGAGGAATTGCTCCTAGTTTTGTGTATGGTGCTCAAACACATTAACCCACACTATTCATATATTTGTAGTGTGCTAACTCGTAAAACCAGAAATGCATAGAACTTTATGCACCATAAGTTTTACTAGCTTAAGGTTGCATTAGAATAGTTGATACTACAAGTGTTATAGTACTAGCAGTGACAACTGGCCTATTGAGAGAACCAACTATTGATGATTAGTACTATATGTGAAAATGATTCTGTTGCACTGCCACTGGAAAATGGTCCGAAGCAGGAAGTTGCATGCATCTGCTACTACTGTTTTCTGTACTTATATTTTACCAAACAGCATTTTGGCTCCAAATATGTCACCCATGCCAAAGTTATCTTCAAACTTAGTTCTGCAGAAATAATGTTACCAAATTTAGAGACAATTTTTCTACAGGAACGTTTAAGTTTCAGTTGCTTTCCTGGAGCAATAGTTCAGTAATTTCACAATACTTCTGCTACCTCAGTACCAGGCTAATCTAAGAATTGACCACTCCCATGGATTAAAGCTATGAGAACAATTCCTGAACTGTTACACTTCTTTAGTAAATTACGGGAATATTGATATGCATATAGTGTATCGCTATATGGTAAGTTCGTAAGACGACAAAAAATGCCTTGTTTTGTGCTTCTATTTACAATAATTCTATTATGTTCACAGAAAATCGCTTCCGCGCCAGGAACAGGATATGCACAGTTTTTTGTATGGAGAGCGAAAAATACATTTCGTGAACAGTTCATCGATAATCTCTACCATGCTGCTTTGAACTTGCGGCAGATGGTGAACTTCATTGCTGAACTTCTACTCGAGGTTATCTTCTGATCATCTTCCCCATTGTAGTTTTTTAGCTGTAAGCTGAGATTCTCTAAACTGCACAATCTGTATTTGTTTTAGTTATCTTGAATTCATGATCCACGTCATCGTTGGCGTATGCCCCACATGTGGATCATAGGTCATACATTGCTATATAACGTATTGTGCGCCCTATCATATGCGTAATTCAGTATGCATGTTTCTTTACTAAACCATATGTTCATAGGCTTGTTTGGTTGGATGAGGCTGTGCCTTCCATTAGTTCATCTCAAGTGCAGACCATGAAGATAAGTGATCCTATAATTTAATTCGAAGCCAATAATTTCATGCGCTCCCATATAGAAGACCGTCCTTAGAAACATCTGTTAAGTTGATAAAATGGAATAAGCCATTGGTTGAGACCAGTCTGAAGTTGAGGTCATCATAGTTGAATAAGTTCTGTCAGCGATGTGGGATTTTGCAGGAGCAGGGCCTAGTTTCTATCGACGCAGTGTCAAATACTGTGCCATCTTATCAAATGAACTCTTTTCCATCTTGAAATTTAGTTTTTTCTTTTCTTGAAGCATGCTTTACTTGCGCTGATGTGTGTGAAACCTCACCTCACGAATTGCTTGAATATCATGTACTGCAGGGTTCAAAGGATGAAACAAAACTGCGGAACAGAAAGAACATTTTGATCCTAGCACTCACTAGACACGATGACTCTCTCATGTTGTTCCATGATTTTTGCAAGTGATCCCTTCTTTAAAACACCGAACCGGTGTTGTGAGCATTGCTAGCCTATCAGTCTTTTAAGCTGGATAACTGAATTAGTGTATCTTGTCTGATTTCACCTGTGGGTAACTTCATTTATATGGCGTATGCTAAGTTGTTTTCTTCATTTTTTTTTTCCTTTTGTCTTGCATTTTGGAGATTGCTTATGAGTTACGAGACTAGGTAGCTAACGCAGATTCAGACGCATTTTAGTTGTTAGGTACTCTTTGTTCCAAAATGTAAGCCTTTCTAGCGGTAATGACAGTAAATTGGAGGTTGAGCTTCCTACTGGATCTTTGTACAGTAATATGCAACGTGCGTTGTTAGGAAATCCCATTCCCACTGATCTTTTGTTTTCCACTCGTTATCATCCTGGAATAGGGATGCATGTCAGGTTATCCATTCGTCGGGAAGGCGATACACTTTGCTGGCCAAATGCCACTCCTACCGGCAGGTCACCGATGATTGGAAGCGGATAGATAATCGCAATAATTTGCAAGTTGCAGGAACGGTGATACTGCGCCACTTGGAGCGGCTACCATGCTTCAATCCATTATTATCAGCCGGCCGAGAGAGGGAGAGAGTGGTCGCAAACGCGTCGTCATGCACGTATGTATGACCACGGACTTCCGCAAGCCGGCCGTACGTACCGGGCGCACCACCGTAGCGTATCTGCCCCATGTGCACACATGCATGAGAGAGGCCTACAGCTAATTGCACATACGGCGAGGTCAACTGCTGCAGTTAGCTGGAGACAAATAATCTAATCTAACGCACCAAATCCACAATGATAGCCCGCTGATTGGGGCCTTGTTCGATGGGGAATGTTCGACGGCGTACCAACCTCCACCAGCAGCCAGTGTGGCCAAGAGAAAAGGCTGTCTACTCTACGCACGCAAGTGATCCGCGTACTGCTGCGTACAGATAGATGTATTGTACGGAGTACTACTCCCCATATGATTATGTCCACACACACATTGTACGTACGTACAGTACGTATCTAGAGGAAGTGGAGGAGTAGTGCTGGCAGCGCAGTGGTAGCGTGTGGTTCAGGTTCAGTACGCACGCGTCCACCCTTTGTGTACTCCAGCTGGTCGCAGTCCCGGCTTCTGAAAGTTCTAAGCGGCCCTCCTGCCTTTCTTCTGTCCATGTACCATTACTGTACGTACTACTAATATCATTGTGCCAATTATGTATCTATTACTCATTTTCTACAGTATACTTCTCTAGCTCCATATAGCTTTTCGGGCGTGAACTGAACTTCCCGATTCGGCATTGCAGACAGACACGATGTTGGGCAGATTCGGAGTCGATGTTCGCACGCAATGGTAAATGCCCATGGTGAAAGGCTCGACGTTTCTGGTGGACCTGAATTCGTAGTGTGGCAGCGGAGTTTTACGACGTCGCTTCAAGGGAAGGATCGGATCCACTGCCGTGGCTGAGCGGTGGTCATCGACTCCTACGCCTGCTGCAACAACCCATTTTGGGCCTTGCAGTGCAAGCAATACGTTCTGGCTTAGTCCTGTATGCCTAAGATGAGTTCTGTCAGATTCTTCAGTAAAGAAATACTCCTTATCACCGCAAGTCTCGCTGTGCATGATAAGACTAGTGACTACCTACCGTGCAGGTGCAGTGAGATCCGGAATACGCGTGTGACATACTGACCACGTACGAACGCAGACATCCTCCCTCCTGTAAGTAACATCTATCTACGACTCTTAACCTACCGTTCAGTTCGACTAGAAAATCCAGGTCAGGAAATCCCTTTGATTGACAAGCGAACATAACCGGGCCCAGCAGTCACCGTGACCCTGCGGATCAGGGCAGTATGGACAAAATTGACCCAAAGTTTAAAGAAATTCACAAAATGAACTTTTGACGAAAGTATTTCACTCAACTAACCCTTTCGGGTAACGTCCAACACAAAGGCGCTATGCTCAACATGGTAGCGCCTCTCCAAAAAGCGTTATACTCATTGCCAGCGTGGCACGTCACTGTACATAGGATAGCGTCTATGTGTAAGGCGCTACATTAGTCTATATATACAAAGTCTGTATATTAATGATAAAGAACTCTAGTGGCTGAGTTGGTAGAGCCTTTTTGTTGCTAGCTCTAGCAGGTTGTGAGTTCAAGTCTCCAAAATGACACTTTTTTTCTTTTTTAAATGCTGTGACATTGATTTTGTTGTACGTATGAAAATATAGTAATTCTAGCAGTCTTATTTATTTTTTTAAAATAGAAACCAAGTATGCAAGTTTATAATATCTGTTTAAAATAGAAAATACAAAATTTTCAAAAGCATGAAACCAAATAACTTTTGGAACCTTGCTAGCTTTAACAAACTCAATCGGCGATTCACTGGCAGACGGCGGGACGAACAACTACCTGCCGACGCTGCTCAATGCCAACTTTCAGCACAACGGCGTGGACTACCCTGGTCGCGAGCCCACCGGCAGGTTCAGCAACGGCAAGAACTTCGTCGAATTCCTCGATGCGTTTATATACTTGTCTCTTGTTTTTTAAAATGAAATATACTGTTTGAAAGACAACGAACCTCTTGCATTACTGTCCAAAGTTAATTATAACTTTAATTGATCGAAGCGATCCCCTGAACTAGCGCTAACTAAGATACTAAATAATCAAGTGCCTCATTACATAAGAATCAACCTAATGATGAGGTTTGTGTAGACACAATCTGCTTCTATATACAGATTCCAAAAGTTACTCGGTTTCATGCTTCTGAAAAATTTGGATTCTTCTAATTTAAACAGACAATATAAACTTGCATACTCGATTTCTATTTTTTTTAAAATAAGAGTGCTAGAATCAATATATTTTCATAAGTACAACAACAAAATCAATGTCACAGCATTTTAAAAAGAAAAATAAACAAGTTGTTTTGGAGACTTGAACTCACAACCTGCTAGAGCTAGCAACAAAAGTGCTCTGCCAACTCAGCCACTAGAGTTCTTTGTCACAAATATACACTCTGTATATATAGGCTAGTGTAGCGCCTTACGCATAGACTATCCTACATACAACGATGTGCCATGCTGGTAAGGAGTATAACGCCTTTCGGAGAGGCGTTACCGTGTTGAGCATAGCGCCTTTGTGTTGGGCGTTACCCAAAAGAGTTAGTTGAGTGAAATACTTTCGTCAAAAATTCATTTTATGATTTTTTTTAAACTTTGGGTCAATTTTGTCCATACCGCCGCGGATCAGCGTTTGCAGCCGCCAGCCCAGCCAGCCCGGACGATTTTCATTCCCTGTACCGCCTGCTAATCCAAGCAGTCACATGTGGCGGCGTAACCCTCTCCTCCGTGATACTGTATTCAGACGGATGGATGGTGAGCTGGAGCCCATGCGCCAATGGAGAGGCACCATGTGCCGCGACAGAATAATCTCCGCCTGGCCTGGGCATGTGCCTTTGCTTCCCCGTCCGTCCCTCCGTCCATCCATGACCATGACCATGAGCGGCAGTCGCGGACAAACTTGAAGCTCGCGCGCGGAGTCTGCTTTTGGGAACTTGCTGCCAATCAATACAGTACAGGGTCGTGTCCGATCGGGCGATAGTACTTCGGCTCGGCTCTGCGCCGCATCGCGTGGGAGTTAGTGGGACTCGGGGTTGGACGCCGCTAGGCTACGCTCGTTCCTGCTCGTCTCCCTGTTATACGGAGCACTATGTCTTTGTGCCCTGCTGTATGTGCTTGCCGGGGCGAAAAAATGGTGTGCGCGTTCAGCAAAGCTGGCGCACGCAGAGCGCGAACGTGCTGGAATAGTTGGCAGGGAAGAGATCCCACGTCGGTGGCAGACTGCTCGCGGCACGACAGGACGAGATGGCTTGAATAACCCTGGCCGACGTAGGATAGCAGATTAACAGTACGGAGTATGGTGTCAAGACTCGGTCAGAACCAACATAGTATATGGCCACAGGCTCGGCACGCCCCGTCCCGCGCCACGACATTCAACGGCCGACGTCCTTCCTCTGTGCGAGCCGCGACAACGGGAGAAGAGATAGGACAGGCAGTGCCTCATGCTCCGATCGTCGATTCGCTTCGCCTGGGGACACTCGATGGTGCCACGTGGCTATGACTAGGACGGCCCTTTGTCCATCAATCTTTTTCTTTCCAAGGGTCCATGAGGGGCGATGGGGTTATATTTTACAAGGAAGACCTCCAAATAAAATGTAAGCACAACATAGTCCTCAATGTTTACAGAAAGAATCCTACAAAATACATGAAAACGCCATAAGGTCCTTCTCCACCTCCGTCATCATCAAGCTCGATTCCAGAGCTCGGAGAAGAAAGAATGGAGCCAGCACAAGGCCGACGCCGGAGCTCGGAGTGGTCGCCCGGTGACCCTTTGATTCAACAGACGGACATCGATGCACTATCAAAGACGAGTTACCATTGGAGCACTGTCGAAGATCCCTACAGATGCAAGGTTATGGCAGCTAACAAAGGCCACCATGTGCTTGTCAACAAATTGCAGCAAGCTTCCCCTGTGGAGCCAAAGATCAAGCTACCGTTCCTCATCTTTCAACAACACGACGATGAGAATGAGAGAAAGAGAATCACGATTGGAAGCTCCACAGCAATAACCCTCTAAGAAGAGAGCTCCTCGTGCTTATTGGATAAGCTACCAAGCATAACTCCCCTCCAAACAAACTTTGATTGTCGGAGCACCATGGAAAGAAACCTAGGTCACCACCACCACGCTCATGCAGCAGGGCTAGGATTGAGACAACCACCTTATTGTTGGAGATCCCTGCTCCCAACTCACGAGCGACTTGCCTCGGCAATCTCCGAGCGACCTTGCCGCTGGAGAGGACCTCATCTTGACCCGGGACACACAAGGAGGCCCCCAGGTACTATAGCGATGATATATATATATATATATATATATATATATATATATATATATATATATATATATATATATATAGAGAGAGAGAGAGAGAGAGAGAGAGAGAGAGAGAGGATAAGAATGAGCTACCCTTTGTCCTTCAATTGATCATGAATATTCAAAATCGTGTTTCGGGAGTCGAGATTTGATCTTGTTTTTTTTTAAGATTGAAAATCATATTTCGGAGTTCTTGAAAATTCTGTAAACAAATCAGGATATAGCAAGTGATGTATACCACACACCTGCAAATTATCAACTGAAAATAATATGTATTTTGAGCTACACCAAATGACAAAATTATGGATCCGAGTTATCATTTTCAAATCTCCAAAAAATATCACTTTGTTATTTTGTTTAGCCCATAATAAAAATAATTTCGTATTGCGATTTTGCCTGTTGGTAGGATATATCATTGGTAAAGTCTAGAATTGTTTTATTTTTTTAATAAACTTATAAATATTATTTTTATTTTTTAATATAGAGGATCATTGCAAGCGTATTTCTAGAAACTTATCAATATATATTTCATTTTGGGTTCTATAGCAATTTGCTTCTAAAGAAGACCGAGAAAGGAAAAATGCTGATTCGATTCTTGCATAAACAAGTCCACCAATAGTTATAGTAGGTTTTTTTATCCAAAACCTAGGTCGAAGAACACGGGATCTCGTTTGCCAGAAAAACTTTTTCGGTGTTTCGGCTTCTTCTGCCTCTCCCTATCACCGTGCCGACCGATGATTCCGCTCGCGTGTTGCGCTCTACTAGGTGGCTTCTTGATTTTTCGAGGGATATCAAATCTATCGTCATGAATTAATCTCGCTCTCGCTAGGAGTAGATATTTCTTTGGGCCAACGATGCCTGTCGCTCTCGTTATGATTCGACCTTGCAACGGCAAACGCAGCATCAAGACTAGACCGTCATTCGCAAAAAAAAAAAAAAAAAAAACTAGTCCGTCTTCATGTAAAAAAAAAGACTAGCCCGTCTCCGGCTGCATATCTCAGCAAGTTCTCGCAAAAAAAAATCCCATAAAGTTCTAGTACGTGTGTGTACGAATGTGCTTCTAAAGCCTAGGCTTACGCCGCAAAAGACATCATTCTATTACCGCGTACTCCTTCTGTTTAGTATTATAGGTTATACATGTATACCTAGGTCGTTAATTGACTAAAATATAAGTTATATATCATAAAAATAATATCATTAAAAAATATAGCATCTAAAGTTTTTAGTGGTAAATTTTTTGTGTTATTCTATTTATATTTTTTTTGTCAAATTGTCAACCTATTTAATCATGCGTGACCTGTAATCCTAAACGAAGAGAGTACAAGCCATTGCAAAAGGGGTGTCCGAAGTGATCGACTATGATCCCTGCCTCTGCCCTGCATGCAGTTGGAGTTGGACTCATTTTGTCGGAAAAAAGGCCCCAACTACATCCAACAAAACATGCTTCCATGTAATTTGGACGCCAACCTGCCAAGTTCAACAACGTAGGATTTGGGCGTCCAAGGTCAAACTATACTACTAGTAGTAATATGATCACTAGGCTTCATGTCGATCAATTTATTAACTCACAGAGTCAACTAGTCCAAGACGGATTTATATCGAATTTAAGATCAAACTCGCTAATTAAGCTAGTGCTGCCATTCCGTCATATGCATCTTTTTTTTTGACAAGTCTGCCATATGAAGGATGCATCTTAAATAATATATCCATCCTATATTCCTATTGCTATCCAAGGAGATGGAACTGGGCTACGCTAATTATGTCCATATATTTTCCGGGAATTATGAAGCTCTCACTCTCCCTCCCTTGTCTCTCAACGCGATGTCTCCATGCTCTAATTCACATAGATACATAAAAGTCCCTTTCAACCCATCTACATCATGCCAAAAAGCAAGAATCTCTTCGTACATATTGGAAGATATATGCAGAATTACTAAGGCAACACAAGAGATGACACAAAATCGTGGCATCGGCCTATTGAAATCTGACTTCCAAGATTAGAAATGTTCTTTAGCTCAAATCCTTTGTATGATTAACGATGTTTCCGTCGTTGACTTCACATCGGGAAGTGCTCCAAAATTAGACTTCACATATGAGGGTAACAAGCTCTTTTGTTACCGGCCAATATTGAACTAGTTTTCAACCTATTCTGTAACAATTCAAGATGTGACAACTTTAATACCAACACGGTGAAAACTTTATTAGGCAACAAAAGGAAGATGCCACAGAATAAGATGTCAGCGAATCATGCTCTTCCTAATTCACTCGGAAAGAGAGACCTGTAAAACTAAGATAAGTAAGGCCTAGTGTTGATACTATTTGAAAGTGTATTCAGAATACTTACCGAGATAGAAGAGGCTGGATGATGTATAATCATGGAAGGAAATAATTAATAATACAGTAAGAAAGTTTTGAACTAAATCAACTAACCCTTATTATGGGTCGAAACGCTAGAATATTATTTCCTTTACCCCACTATGTATAACGTTTTTGGCAAGCTATCCAATATAAGATGTTTTAAAATTGTTCTGAAACACATGTATTCAAATAGTTTTTGGTTTGTAGATTTGAAGCAAAATAAGTGAACATACATAGTAAAAAAAGACGTCTAGATATATATATATATATAAATATATATTAAAGAAAAACTAAAATATCTTATATAGTAATTTTTCCATCACGTGCCTAGGATTGCAAGCAGGATCCCGTGAGCCGAATGAACTAGAACCGGGACTTTGACGCAACCCTACACGTACCCCAAACGCGTTGGTTTGACGTGTACACAATTATTGGTAGTTTATCGCTATCGTGCACTCGCAACAAATGGAGGGGTGATGTCTTGCACTGTGTTTCGTTGGGCTCGATATGCATGTGGGTGCGTCGAGGCGCCGAGCGCGCTGCCCCTTTTAGCGGCGGGCATTACGGACCGGCGCCAGTCAACCCAAAGACCCTGATCATATAGTACAGGCCTGGCCTAGGCGGTGGCGGTGGCGGCGCGGCTGTACAGCGCACACACGCTGCGGCGCCGCGGTCGTGCCATCCGGAAAATGGCGAGCTAGCGGCAAGATTCCAAAGCCAGTATCTACCGCTGGCGTCGTGCTGGAGCCTATACGATCAGAAGAAATAGTTTGTTAAAGCTGCAGGATTGGAACTTCCGCCGTTCGGTGCATTCATCGTAACCAATGCACAATCAAGAGCATGCTATCCTCAGCCTCCTCGGTCGCATAACAGTACTCTACCATGAACACATCTACAACAGAAATATGGGCAACTACAACATGGCATTTCATCCGCGCGCCTTGTCCATTTTTGTCCACGATGACAGAATGCTCGGCCCGACGTGACACCGCAACGGACTAAGTGTGAGTGTTACATAGCCCCGGCGGGCATGCCAACACTTGTCTCCACCCACCAACAACGTTACACGGTTTGCCCGACAAAAACGACGGAAAAAAGAAAGATTATTCTGACAACCGTCGCGCCACCACTTGTAAGTCTATTCCCTCGCATACTATAAACCAAACTCTTGGTATGATGCCACTAGTAGCTAGCCCAGTACCATGGCAATTGGCAAATTGGCAAACGAGGTATTTGACGTGTAAAGCACCGGCGTGTGGCGAGCAATACTTATCCGCAGAAGACGGCGGCGTCCACTTATTATTGTGTGGCCGCACTGCAAATAGGTAGCGAACAGAGCGACGAAAGCGAGTGGCAAAGTAAAAAAACACAAGCGGGCTTCAGTCCAGTGTGGACGTGCGGCGAGTTCGCTGCATCGATGAGTGCCTCAGCGTGAGGTTGTTGCGTGGAAGCCTTGCTGAAACCCCAATCTGCTTGAACACTGAACAGGAAGGTGATCGGCTCGAACCAGGAGCCGTACATTTCAACATCCGATTCGCGAAATGTGCACGGAGAAAGAAATCGAATAGGATGAAGGTGACGCATTTGTTCCGCGTGCATGGAATGGACACCATCCCGTGACTGACATCCAAAATCCCCGACAGCGATGTAGTAACTCAAATCCCGACAGCCCAACAGTAGTGCTCAAGCAAGGCTACTGGAAGTACTCGCAAGCTAGCAAGTCACAACTCGCGAGCGATTGGGTCCGGCACAGAAGCAGCTCGCTGCTCGATCTGTTCAATGTAGGTGACCCCAGTGCCCTTGTGGCCAGGAGGAATATGTAGGGGAGTTCTAGGAACCTAGTGACCAGTTACCACGAAAGAAGATTTTGTCTAATGTCTAGAGTTGCCACGAATGCAGCTGAAGATCCATCATAAGGGCGCCGTGTTTGGTAGTCTGCAGACTCTCCGAGCAGTCCAGAGGGAAGCAAAATTGGGCCATTTTGTTACCTGCACGAGGCGTTTGGTTACGCCAACGCGAAACGTAAAGCAGTCTGGAGCCAGGCCCAGGTGCTATGTTCGAATCGGCCGTTTCCAGCAAGCCACCCTCGTCGTGCGCCTGCTGGATGCAAAACCGGCGCCCCCGACGATGGCACGGGCGGGAGATTCCCGCTGCCCTGGAAAATGGGCGGGATCCTTTCAAATCCGGCTGCCGGTGGCGACAACGACGACGCCCCCGACAAGACAACACCCGCAGGGCGGCGGCCATGCCGAGATGGGATGACAGCGGCAGCTCTTCCCAATCGTATCCAGGGGTAAGTCCACTTTTCCCCAATTCTTTCATAGGGTTAGGGTTTGGTAGCGAGTTATGAATCCTCGATTTACAGTCATATGAACTCGATTTGGTGTGCAAGAACTTCACGGACATGGACTATGCTCCTGACTCCTTCGAGGATCCTAGTTTCTGCGGCACAGCGACAAATTGTCCCGAGCTCTGCCGCACCCACAAACTTAATCCTGTCAGGCGTGTTGCATTTGAAGGAACTAACACAGGCCGCAAATTCTACCTCTTCCAAGTCCAGAATGTAAGTGCTTAGCTCCTTGTATCGCTATTCACTTTTATGGCAAGAAGTAGGTCTGTGCCAACGAATTTCTAACCTGTAGGAGGTCAAAAATTGTGGGTTTGTGGTTTGGGTAGACAATGAATGGCCAGATGCTACGAAGAATGCACTTGCGAAGCTATGAGGGATGTACGATGATACTAGCAGTGCAATAATCGACGAGAAGGTTGAGAATACGCAACTGGTGAAGCAACTGTCTGATGAGAAGAACAAGCTTGACAAAAATTACTCAAGTCTGTTGGTTGGTGTGAAGAAGTTTATCAAAAAACAGAGAATAAGGCGTTGGAGAAGAACTTGTCTCGAATGAATGATAACAATGAAGCGTTGAGAAATAAGGTTGAGATGCTGAAGAACGTGCAGAGATCCTAGGCTGGTGTAATCAAAGAGAAGCAGAAGCAATGGGATGAGGACCGGATGATCTTAAAGGAGGAAAAGAGGACACTAGAGTACCCGCTCTATGAATTGTTCAAAGCCAATGACGATAACAAGGATAAACTGAAGAAGATCAAGGAAATTCGTGATGGTTGACTGTTCAGGTGCACCTTCTTGTACTGCAGACGGTGAACTGCTAGTGGTGGTAGGATGACATCCACTTTTGATGTGGTGCTAGGTTAACACCAATGTGTTATGATAAACTGTAATCCCCTTTTAGCCACGATCATGCTTGTTAAGACTAATTCGTACTTGTGTTGTTTATTCTAAGGGTGTTCATTTGGTCATGTTCAACGGTGATCCCCTTTTGCTTGTGTTGTTTATGCTTGTGGTGTTCATGCTTCTGGGGATGAGACTTGTGATTCTGGTGTTCCGAATTGTGTTGTTCATGCTTGTAGGGACCAGGCTTGTGATTCTGTTATTCCGGATTGTGTTGTTCTTGCCTTTTTGTTGTTTATCCCCTTTAGCTTGTGTTCTTCTTGTGGTCTTCCTCCTTGGCAATCTGGTCGTGGTAAGGTCGCCATAAGGAAGTGTAAGGTGACCACAACTTGGTTTCTATGTCAATCAAACAAGGGGAAAGTGCATGACATGGGTCAAAAGCCCAATGTACAGGAAACCAGACAACATGGTCATATTTTACCAACCGGTGCACCGATCACAAATGCAGGCTATCAAACAATTTTCACAAGTTGGTCAATAGGGCGGATGAGTGTGGCAATGCCCTCCACAACACTGCCCGACCGGGCTAGGAATGTAGGCTACCAAACATTCCCAAAATGACTTTGGTGGATAGAATTCAAGGTTGTGACATTTATTGTCTTGAAAGGAGGCGAAAGACACGTCATTTTCTACTAATTAAGAAGTGAGCGAGAATTTCCGAGCTAATTAATCAGAAAGTGGGTGAATGGCCATCACCAGCACACATAGGGGTGAAGCTATGTTGAAGCAAAATTGGGTCGTGGCCCACCTAGCCTAGCCCTATAAAGTGAAGCATAAGAGCTAAAATAGGTCATCAGATAAAAAAATGTGGTATTCGATGGACTGGCCCGCACGGCATTTTCTGCCAAGCTCCAAACACAAGCCATCACAGAATTTTTTTTGCACACTCGACCAAGCTGGCTCACAGCAAAGACCACACGCACACAGTCGTGAATAAAAACATAGATGAGGAAGAGACTCTGAATTCATGAAAAACAACCACCGATGATGTCCTAGCCGGACCTGACGAGGTTTCATCTCGTCAATGCCCATTGTTATGAGCTTGGATTTTGGAGAAGATGGGGATGCTGGATATCGCGGAACGGTTAACAGACAAGCAACCAGGGGACACGAGATTTACCTAGATTCAGGTCCCCGGAGGGAAAACTCTACTCCTGCTTGTCTGCTCTTGATTACAGCGGAACCGAAAGTTACAGGGGTGCGCAGATGCAATCTGGCGTGGAGGTGTGTATGCGGTGAGGTGAGAGAGATCTCCTCCTCGTCGTGCCCTCCTAGCTTTTATATAGAGGCAGGCAGGTCCCCGACACAGATCGAGTCGGTTACAGGTTTAGGGTTTTCCCCTTTGAATATTCTATCTGTTCTAGTCTTGCTCTCCAAAGACGTCATGGGTTTGGGCCACCCGAAAATCTTCATGGGCCGCGTATATTCTCATGGGTCTTTCTTGGGCTGGACCAGGTAATGCTAATGTCATGTACCCATAGGGTATAACCATGTCAGTAGCCCTCGAGTGTTCAGTCGAATCGCAGATTCGGCTGAGGACTTTTCAATATTTCGGGTGCAGATGTTTTTGTTCAGAAAAGAATGTTTTAGTGTGTAGGGATTGTTGATGCGTGTGCCTGACTCTCCTGATGGATCAGGGTATGTTAACTGTCTTAGGACAAAACAACACGATCTTCTTCAGATTCGAGTCCCTAGACTCGAACCCGGAATAGATGCTGGCATAATTCGACTCATGTCGTTGAGGACTTATAGGAATCGAATCCCAGTAGTTTTCAAATGATGTACCCAACGCGTCCGTCGGGATTTTCATCGCGCCTATTGGCACGGATTTTTACTAGCAGAGCGCAATGGTATGCTACGTGCCATCAGATGGCATTTGTAGGTCTTATCTTTGCGTCGTAGACACAACATCCGAAATTTTATCACCACGGAGGTGTTTCGGGTGGCTAAGGAGGATGTTACTCACTTAGCGTTTGTTGGGGCAAAGTTGCCAAAAGTTTTTGCATTCTGATCCGAAGGATCGCAGTCGATAAATTCATAGGGTGCACGACCAGTGCTCCCTATGGGAGTAGCCCCCGAGTGTCTGTTCGAGTCGTAGACTCGAGCAGAGACTTTAATTCAGCTGTTTGTTCGCTTCAGGTCCGTAGGACACAATTTGTTCGGATGCCTGAATCAAGCCTCCCTATGGGAGTAGCCCCCGAGTCCATAGTGGAGTCGTAGACTCGACGTAGCACTCGAAGAATAGATTATTGGCATAGTACCTTATTCATGCTTTGGGTGCGCGGCCAGCGCTCCTGATAGGAGTAGCCCTCGAAGAGTTGCTCGAATCGTAGATTCGAGTGAGTACTTTAGCTATTTAGCCGAAGTTTTGTAACCGTTGCTAGTGTGGCTTTGATGACGTCGGTGCTGACGATCGGTGACTTCAATCGTCTGCGGCGCCAGAGGTGACGTGACTGGACAAACGTGGGTCCCACTTTCTGACTTGGAGTTGACTGGTCATGCATGACGTGGCGAGAATTACGGTGTCTCCTCGGTTTCCATGCGTAGTGGACGGCGTGCGAGCGACGGTTCGCTGCTGTGCTGACACGTGGAGGGTTGGATTTGATACTGGCGCTAGGGCTTCCAGATGAACGGTCCCTGTTCATCGTCTTCGCCCTTATAACTGTGGGGAAAAATTGTGGTTTGTTTTCACCGTAGCCACTTGCTTTCTACTGCTTCCATTTTCTTGAGCTTTTCTCGCCGCACGCTGGAAATTCTCCGATCATTCTCTTCCTTTTTCCTGCTCTCGCACCACCGCCGTCGTTGCACCGCGATGGGGAAACCGAAGAAGGCCTCCACCATAGTGGGCACCAGTGCTGTTGCCGGCGGCAAGAAGAGCAGTGTCGCCACTCGTGTCACCGAAGGTGGGTGGCGGCATACAGAGACGCGCGAGGGCGACCTGCACAAGCTTCGTGAGCGGGGTTTAATCCCGCAGGACAAAGAGGCCGTCAAGATCCCCGGCGACGAGGTAATTCCCCATCCACCCGCAGGGTTTCGGGTCATGTTTGTTGCCTTTGTTCTTCGGGGCCTCTCGCTCCCAGTCCACGATTTTCTCCATGGAATGTTGTTCTTCTATGGCATACAACTCCACCATCTCTCGCCCAATTCTCTTCTCCACATCGCTTGTTTCATCAATTTTTGTGAGTGCTGTCTCGGTATCGAGCCACACTTTGCAATTTTCCCGAAACTCTATTCCGTGAAGAGGCAATCCGGCTCCGACGGAGTTTATCCGATCGGCGGCTGCGTTATTTCTCTTCGATCTACTGTTATTTTCTTCTCCTTCGCCATGTCTGAGTCCATCCAATACTGGTGGAGGAAGTGGTTTTATATCCGTGACTCCACAATGGGCGGGCAAAGTTTCGGCCTTGCCCCTTTCGACTCCACCCAGGAGATCTTGAAGAAGAGATCCTGGAAGAATCATATCCTGGAGGGCGAGGTGGAGGTGGTAGAGGAGCTCTACCGTCGGACGGAGGCTCTCCAGGTGGTTGCGGAGAAAGAGGTAAAAGGTGTGGACATCATCTGCACCTTCCTCAAACATCGGGTGCAGCCGCTCCAAGCGAGGGCGCATCCGATGTTCCTTTATTCTGTCCGCCATGACCCGATGAGAGTTTCGGCTAAGAAGATCTCCAGGGGGACCTCAACAGAGTTCTTCGGCCCCTGCTGAAGTACAAATCCGACGAGGACCTTCCGAGGAAATTGCTGACGCCCCCGTTCAGTGCCGCGAGACCAGTTCCGCAGGTGTAGATTTGCGACGTGCGCGTAGCGCCTTATTTTCGAGTGCATTTCCTTGCATTTCCTTGTACTTGTCCTTTATTCTTCATTGTGCAGGAGCTTACGGTGGCTGGCATGGTGCCTCCGCTACCCGAAAGGTTTCCGATTGAGCCCGACAATGAAGTTGTGGAATCCGAGTCCGAGCTTCCACCGGCGTAGTCGCCAACTGAGGAAGCCCCCTAGACGAGCGAGGGACAAACCAGAAAGCAGGCACGGAGCTCGAGCGAATCTTTGGATGCCTAGACTCCGCCAACGCCTAGGGACCCGCCGTTCCTTGTCCGCCACAGTGGAGGTGACGATGCTTCTTCCTCTCCCATCCCGGCCGTTCTGGTGCGAGCTGTAGCGCCGCAGCCGCCGACGAAGAGGAAGAAGGAAGAGAAGAAAGGCAAGAGGGCTCTGCCTGTTTTTGACTTGAGCGACATGGACTCATAAGTGCCTTCGGATGCCTTTCGCTACTTTTCTTGTCCTTATGTGTTCTTGCTTATGATTGGTGCTTTCCTTGCAGCCACTCCTCCGAGGGCTCTTTTAGTGAGGGCACTCAGGAAGCCGTGGGGGAGTCGAAGGTGACGCCTCCTCCCTCTCAGACGGTGGCCACCTCTGGGGGCGTAGCTCCAAACCCCTCTCCGCAGGAGGCTCGAGTGATCGTCTCCTAGAAGACTGCACCGGGACCTTCGGAGTATCCGTCTGAGCATGTAAGTGTTTTCTCTTTGGCTGTAGAGGGAACCCCCGAGCCTTCTTTGCGGATGATCTACTGATTTTGCTTCTTTTATTCATGTCTCGGGGGGAGCCCCCGAGCATTTTCATGTTCTTGATGTTTCTTCCTTGCTTCTGGGGTGCAGCCCCCGAGATTTTTTGTGATACTTTGTTTCTTCTTGTAGCCTTTTGTGCATGGTGCGAACCTGCTGGTGAAGCAGCACCTGGCGCTGGAGGCCCGCCTGCGGCAGCTTCAAGGTACATGTTTGACTAATCCTCTACTTTTTCGTCTGCTTGCTAGCTTGTTGAGCTTATGTACGTTCTTGTTGCTTTTGCAGATGAGAATAATACTGCCCTCCGCGAGCTTGATGCTCTCAAAAAGAGCCTTGGGCGAGTGGAGAAGAAAACCGAGGATGCCGTTAGGGCGAAGGAGCGCCTCGAGCAGGAGCTGGCTGACGCAGCCGCGGCTAAGGAGCGCCTGCAGCAGGAAGCTACGGATCGCGAGGAGCAACTCGCCACTGCTGTGGCTTCGCGCGAGAAGGAGGTAGCCGAGAAGCCGATGGCTGCTGTGTTGGGGAGGTAACCCCGGATAGGGTAAGGACGGGGAAAGACGAAAGGATTATTCCCCGTCCAGTTTCCGAGTTATATTCTAAGCTGGCCGAGTCTTGTAAAGGTCGGCCGAGATAAGGAAAGGCAGGACCTCAGTAGTGATGGCAAGGCATTACCCGGCCGAGATACGGCGTAAGTCGGCCGGGTTGGCCCGAATGATCTTAATGCAGGTGAAGGACAGGCCGAGTTACGCGAGGAAGGGCCGAATGATACGAAGCTTGTAGGAGAAGGAGAAGCCCAAAGTCAAACCCTAGTCACGGAATCTGAGCAGAGCCAAGTGCTAAAGACAAATGTGTAGAACTACAGAGGGGCAGAAGGAGGTCACGGAGGTGACAGTTCCCTCTGGAATCTTACCGCAGTGAGAAGGGCAACAGGGAAAGAGGAGCGCCGAACTACTATATTGGGACGAGCATATTCCTCGAATATGCTTGCCACGTCAGCCCTAGAAGAACCCAGGGCTCTCCTTTATAAGGGGAGGCTTGGACCCTAAGGAATGGATAGACGGATTCTTGGTGCCGTTAGGCTGGAAAAGTTCTCTCTTTCTCCCTGTATACAGCTCAAGGAGCACTTGTAGCCCAAGGAAGGAGAAATAAAGATCTTTTGCATTAGTTTTCTGTGTGTAGAATCAACTACATCTTCCCTCCCCAGATCCCATTAGCATCCATTGGCCCCAACCTTTAGCCTACCCATGGCATCTGCCGTGCCACCACCACCGCTTGGCGCCATACCATCAGGCCAGCAGCTAGCTGGAGTTATGATTCGGACGGGAAACTTCATCAAGACAGGCGAGCGCATTGTTTCTGGCTTGGTCCAGAGATTTGGTCTCTGTGACTATGTCAGCGACAATGCAGGGAGCTTCAGAGGGAAAACTCCCCCGCGTAACGGCGTCTTCATCAGCCTGGGCAAGCACGAGGTCTACGTCGGCGTCGACATTTCTAGTGTTTATCCTCACAAAGTTGTTGTTGCAGGAGAGCCGCCTCTAAACGCTGCGAGCCGTCCGCCCAGAGCACATCCTGCGGGCAGCATCGAGGTAATGGTCGCAACCGGAGTGCAGACTGGAGCAGCAGCTGCCGGGTCAAGCAAAGAACCCGCTACCGGTGTACAGGGCGCACCGAGGCAGACCGCACCGCTACTCACCGAGGCAATCCCGCCTGCGACCAACTCAACAGAGGTGCAGGACACCACCCCAAAGGCAACAAGGGTAAGAGGACCACCTCTGGAAAGGCCAGAGAACATTCTTCAGGCGACCATAGAAAACTTGACTACGCCTGTAGCGCCGATACTTGATCCGGCAAATGCACAGGCAGAGTTGGAAGAAACCAGGCAAAAAGTGCTGATAGAGGCCAAAAAGGTGTCGGCCTTGCGTGAGTCCTTAAACAGGACCCTGCGAGAATATGCCAAAGCTAATAAGCTTGACATCGTGCCCGAACGGGTAGACGAGTTAAGGTTGAGAGGAAAGAACCTCATGGATGATATCAACAAAGAGCATGATGCTGAAAAAGATGTTGGTCACAGCACCTGTCTTAGCTTCTCCATTGTCAAAAGAGCCTATGCTACTCTACATAGCAGCCACGAACAGAGTAGTGAGTGTTGTAGTAGTAGTGGAACGACTCGAAGATGGTAAGTCGATACAAAGGCCGGTGTATTATTTAAGTGAGGTATTATCCACTTCAAAGCAGAATTACCCACATTATCAGAAGATGGCTTATGGAGTATACATGTCGGCGAAAAAGCTTAAACATTACTTCGAAGAGCATCCCATCAAAGTGATTTGCGAGGCGCCCATAGCCGACATATTGCGCAACAAAGACGCAAGTGGCCGAATAGCGAAATGGGCAATCGAGTTGTCGCCATACGCTCCACAATTTGATAGAAGAGATGCAATTAAATCTCAAGCAGTTGCCGATTTATTCGTAGACTGGGCCGAAGTGCAGTATGAGCCACCATTACCAGATCCAAACTATTGGACGATGCATTTCGATGGTTCCAAATTAAGACATGGTTTGGGGGCAGGAATAGTGTTAACCTCGCCTAAAAAAGATCAGCTGAAATATGTGCTACAAATACATTTTGCCGCGTCTAATAATGTAGCCGAGTATGAAGCACTAGTACATGGATTGAAAGTAGCAAAAGAGATCGGCATACGCCGAATCTTATGTTATGGGGACTCAGACCTAGTAGTACAGCAAGTCTCAGGCAATTGGGATGCATTAGATGCTAATATGGCTTTATACAGATTTCATGTGCAAAATATCAGTGGATACTTTGAAGGATGTGAATTTCACCACATACCTCGGGCAGAAAATGATGCCACAGACACGTTGTCAAAGCTCGGATCAACCCGGCAGTCAATCCCACTGGGTATTGCCCTGGAACACCTCAGAAAACCATCAATAATCCCTTCACCAGAATCCGAATCTATCTTTATTCCGGCTAATCCGGCAGCAGACAATGTGCCGATGGAAGTAGACCAGCAATATAACTCGGAATCCCCCAAGAGGAGGACAACAGAAGTAAGCACAATCATAAAAAAATCCGAGACGGATATGTCGGCAGAAAACATGGAAATAGACAATGAGAGTGCACCAGACAAAGTCACACCGCCATGGGCGCAACCCATATTCTCTTACCTTAAGGAGTCAATATTGCCGGATAATGAAGTATTAGCTAGACAAACTGTAAGGAGAGCAAAAGCTTATACAATCATAAACAATGAGCTGTATAAAAGAAGCGTCATAAGCGTATTGCAGAAATGTGTGAGTTCAGCAGAAGGCCAGGAGATCCTCCTGGATATACATCAAGGAGAGTGTGGACACCATGCCTCATCTCGGGCCTTGGTAGCCAAAGCATTCAGGCATGGATTTTATTGGCCAACGGCGTTGAAAGAAGCCAAAGAGTTGGTTGAAAAATGTAATGGTTGTCAGAGATATGCAACCAGGATACATGTGCCATCGGCCGAGTTAAAAACAATACCCATCACTTGGCCATTTTCTGTGTGGGGCTTAGATATGGTGGGACCATTTAAGCCGGCCCGAGGGGGAATGACCCACATATTGGTTATGGTGGACAAATTCACAAAATGGATTGAGGTGAAACCAATAAAAAAAATGCGATGGGCCCATAGCAGTGAAATTTCTCAAAGATATTATTTTAAGATATGGGTATCCGCACAGTATTATTACGGATAATGGCACAAATTTTGCGTATGAGCCTTGATTCTCGCAGAGAAACACATAAGACTAGATGTTGCCTCGTGGCTCACCCAAAGATCTAATGGGCAAGTAGAGAGGTCCAATGGACTAGTATTGTCAGGAATAAAACCACGACTTGTTGAACCACTGCAAAGGTCGGCAGGATGTTGGATTGAGGAACTCCCAGCCGTATTATGGAGCCTCAGGACTACTCCGAATAGATCAACAGGCTATACACCATTCTTTCTGGTATACGGGGCAGAGGCCGTACTTCCAGCCGACATAATACATAACTCGCCAAGAGTTACTCAGTATACAACCTCAGAGGTAAACGAAATAGCTCGGCAAGATACTGTAGACCTGCTAGAAGAAGCCAGAGAACTGGCACTATCACGATCAGCTATATATCAGCAGAACTTGCAGCGATATCACAGCAAGAAGGTGAATCCAAGAGTATTCAAAGAAGGTGATTTAGTCCTCCGACTGGTGCAACGCACGGCCGGCATGCACAAGCTGTCACCTCCATGGGAGGGACCATTCATCGTGAGCAAAGCATTACATAACGATGCCTATTATCTAATCGACGCTCAATCCTCCGGAAGGAACAAGGCAGACAAAGCCGGCGAGGAAACAAAGAGGCCATGGAACGTAGCTTTACTTCGTCCGTTTTATTCTTAGTGATCATTTGGTCACACATTGCAAAGTAGTATCTTGCGATCAAGCACCAACTATGTATTAAAAACCTCGGCATCCAGAGCAGTGCCTCGGGGACTGCTATATGTTATTTCAATTTCATCTTATGTATTAAACCTCGGCACCCAGAGCAGTGACTCGGGGACTGCTATATGTTATTTCAATTTCATCTTATGTATTAAACCTCGGCATCCAGAGCAGTGACTCGGGGACTGCTATATGTTATTTCAATTTCATCTTATGTATTAAACCTCGGCACCCAGAGCAGTGACTCGGGGACTGCTATATGTTATTGAAATTCTGTTTTATGTACTAAACCTCAGCACTCAAAGCGGCGACTAGAGGACTACCATATACCACCCCAGGGTTATGTTGAGCACCAAAACTAGACACCATGAGCAGCGCCTCGGCAGTGATCTTATATCGTTCCTGAAATTTAGTTTACACACTAGACTTCAGCGGAACAGGCAGTCACTCGGGGACTGCCATATATTGTTCCAAAAGTCCATTTTTGATACAAAAAAGGTATCACACTTCAGAATAAGAGCAGATTAACCCCATATGATGTGCGAAGCTCACACCCAGATTACTCGACTAAAAAACGAGAGAACAAAGACAAAGATACATCTTAACAACAAAATTGCAGGCTACCAAAGCAAGAATTCGGATGGAAGCCCACTTAAACAAAGTTATAATAACTACAAACTTATATGTCGCAGCAGTGTACGGCAAAAGGAGATTCAGGTCATGCAGGAAATAAGCAAGTGTTCCACGGACATCGTACGCCCGGCATACCAGGGACAAGTAATAACTTAAAGATTTCCCGTTGGAGAGGCAATAGTCGTGGTAGGAGCCGGATGCTCCGAGATAGGCGGGGCCTCGACCGAGGTTGCCTCGCTTTCCACAGACCCAGGTACGACTCCGGCTGAAGCTGGAGGCTGCTGAGGGGCATCGATGCAGCTTGAATGCCCAGACCTTTAGAGGAGGATCGCGTCATCCGCGTCATCCGAGCTCGAACTGGAGTCGCCAGAGGAAGCCGAATCATCTTCACCTTCAGCCTGTTCAGCCGAGTTATTGTCTGATGTGTCTTCTACCGCAACCTCGTCGTCCGAGTTCGGGAGAAAGCTCCGACCGTCATTCCAGGTATGCACGTCGTCATACTCAACGAGCTGGAAGGCGCGAGCTTGCCGGAGAGCAACAAAGGTGGGGTCCTCAACCCAACGGGAACCTGTGCGAAAATTCCTCAGGATATCAAGAGAAATGTCTTCGTACCATGACATGATAACGGTGAGGGCCATATCGCCACCGCCTAGCTGATTCCCTCCAGAGACTTAGTTGTTTTTCAGATGCCATAAGTCTTTTCACCAGTAATTCGACCTCATTGATATCGGGGGTCCCAGAAGTGTTCGGCCAGAGAACATGGTAAGCTCGAATAGCTGCCTGCACCAAGTCCCTGCCCATAATTTTCATCGGACCAATAGCAGCACCGACAGCGACAAGGAAATCTTCCATCGAGTAGTCCGAATCAATAGGGACACCTCGGCGCTTACGAGCTGCAAGAACCGCTTTCGAGCTCACAGACTTGGCTTCTGGGAAATGACCTACGCAAAACACGAATGTGTTAGGAGATAAGAAACTTACAATGAATATAATTCGGCTGAGATAAGAAACTTACAATGAATATAACTCAACATTTTATGGAGGTCTTTAGCCCAGATGATCTTGCTCTTCTCCAACAAAGCAATTTCCTCGCTCATTCCCCGAGTTTTTAGTTCGGCAGCCTCTAGGAATTCTTTATTCTTCTGCAGCTCTAAAGCCAGCCGATTCTTCTCCTCGGAGAATTCCTGATCAACCTTCTCTAGTTCGGATTTCTGAGAGAGCTTAAGGGTCTCCACCTCGGCCCACAGGCGAGCTATTTCATCATCTTTTTCTTTAGTCACTTGAATGAGTAGCGCTTTGTTCTAAAAAATGCAGCATCACGTCAGGCATAGGCGTGCAATCTTGGTGAGATGCTGTGAAGGCTTGCAACTCGGCTTTGCCATAGGCAAACAGAATAAAGAAGTTTAGCGCGTATTCTAAAGGGTGAAAAGGTGTAGGATAAGAGGGAAACTAACCTTCCAAGCTCTTGACCTTCTTCTCAAGACGAAGATTGAGATTATTGATATTACCTGTTCAACAAAAAAGTGAGCCGACACCTCGCGGGACAAAAGTGAGTCGAAAATGATGAAAAAGAACCATCAACTTACCGGCCTTTTTTACCACAGGAAGGATCTTCTCGTATTTCTCTTCCAGTTTGCGGTGCGAAAAAAGCAACCTTTGAAATTCGGCAGTCCACCGGTCATGTGCAACCTAAGCAATAGAACAAACCGTGAGTAAACATTCAAAGCCAAAACAGATCCGAGTTAAATGAAAACTTAACCCAGATCTAGGTGGCTGGATATTCAAAGCCGAAACAGATCCGAGTTAAGCGAAAACTTAACCCAGATCTAGGTGGCTGGATATTCAAAGTTAACAGATCCGGAGTTAGCGAAAACTTAACCCGATCTAGGTGGCTGGATATTCAAAGTTAAACAGATCCGAGTTAGCGAAAACTTAACCTGCATCTAGGTGGCTGGATATTCAAAGTAAACAGATCCGAGTTAAGCGAAAACTTAACCGCATCTAGGTGGCTGGATATTCAAAGCCAAACAGATCCGGAAGTTGCGAAAACTTAACCTGCATCTAGGTGGCTGGATATTCAAAGTTTAAACAGATCCGAGTTGCTAAAACTTAACCTGCATCTAGGTGGCTGGATATTCAAAGCCAAAACAGATCCGAGTTAAGTGAAAACTTAACCCGCATCTAGGTGGCTGGATATTCAAAGTTAAATGCATCCGAGTTAAGTTTAAAACTTAACCCAGATCTAGTTGGCTGGATATTCAAAGCCAAAAGTAAATCCGAGTTAAGCGAAAACTTAACCCAGATCTAGGTGGCTAGATATTCAAAGCCAAAAGTAAATTCGAGTTAAGCGAAAGCTTAACCCGGACCTATGTGGCTAGACATTCAAAGAACATCTAGATAAAATTTAAGCAAAGTTTAAGATAGATCTACTCGGATATAGGCTCGAACCCTAAATTAAGTTAAGTTAAGTAATAGCACTATAAAAACTTCCAAGCGAGTAACAAATTACTCGTTTGCAAGTTTCGGGGACTAATGTATATATAATAGCATATGGAGAATCAGTCTAAACCCCGAGAAGTGGCAATTACCTCGTTCATCTTGTTGCTATCCAAAATGATCTTGGCAGCTTGATCCAAACGGCTGCTGATGTCGGAAAGTTGAAACAGCTGATTGTTTTGATTGCCCTCAAGCTGATCAGCAGCATTCCAGTTATGAGCATATTCCACCAGCGAGCCGAGGTTGTTCCCACTAGCCGTCCGGGTTAAGACTTTACCTCGGACATGTTATGAACCATCGCAGCTTGAGGCTTGTATGAAGAGCAAGTTGGGTGCCGGCAAATGAGGTAACGGAGGCTTTGGTAGGCGCAGTTCCTTTGCGCAGCACGTCGGCAATACTCGGCTGAGAAGAGCCGGCAAGACCTTTTTGGGAAGTGGAAGTTTTGGTGGCAACAGTTTTTCTTACTGTGGAGGAGGTACCAGCAGAAGCCGATACCTCGGCAATGGGAACAGTGCCTTTAGGAGCAGGAGGGATCGCAGGCGCAGAGGACGCCGGGGTATTAACGACCACGGCTGAGGCTGGGGTTACTGCAGGAGTTACCGAGGTAGAAAGAGGCTCGGTGGATATGCTCGGATTCAATGGAGGGGCAACGGGTTCGGTAGAAATCTCGGGGACACGAGTATCAGGCGCATCGGGACGAGGGGGTGATAGAGGCGGAGCTGAAGGAGACGCAGCATGAGCAGGACTGGGAATCGTAGTATCTTCAACGGGCGGAGGAGACAGCGGCCAAATCGGGCGGCTAGTCATGCTAGGACCGCCAGGCTTAACGGAAAGTGGAGCACTGCGAAAATAAGAAAGAAAGAAAAGGTGTCAGGAAGAAAAACAGAGAGGGAAACAAGGAATACGAACAAAATGAACTTACCCTGCGACCCCAGGCATGGTCTTGCGCCTGGGAGGATTCGGAGCAGACTTCTTCATTCGTTTCTTGGGGGCCGCCTCTGAGGCACTAGCAGGAGCCCCGCGTTTCCCCGAGGTAACTGGGGGCCGGGATGCAATAGGCTCGACGTCATGAACCTGACCGGCCGGATTAGCTGGGAAAGTAGAAGCCGGAAATGCATAAGAAATAGGCATTGCGGCAACTACCTCAAGAACTTGGGCCTCGTCTGAATCACCTTCCTCCTCATGGACCGAAGTCTTGCCACGAGCGCGGGCCGGAGCAAGATCCGACTTAGGGACGAATTCTTCGGAGTCCGGCTCCCCGATGTCCGGGGTATTCTGGTCCGCAGTCCACGGAAGCGACAAAACCTTGGCATCCTCGTCTTTTTGCTCTGCGAACCTCTGTGAGGCGAAAAAGAAGGAAGGTTAGCGAAAACAGCTATGAAGACAATAGAAAATCAAAGCATTAATGGTTTAACTTACTGCGGGAGGAGGATGATCGCGGGTAAACGGCTTCAATCCCCAAGTCCAATCTTCGGGCATCTCCGTCTTAAATATAGCTCGGACACGCTTGAAGACGAGGTAGTTGTCCAACTCGACGGTCGAGACTCGGTTGGGATCAAGCGGACCACTCATATAGCAAAGTTTGTGCGTCCTTTTCTGGAATGGGCAAATTCGGCTACTGATGAAGGTAGCCATCAAGTCTCGCCAGATAACCTGCCCGGATCAGCTCCTTGAGCCGAGTCTCGAAAAGCTCGGCCAAGACGTGACTCCTCCTCGGATTGTAAGTCCAATTCACCTTGGAAGGCGGACCGATGGAAAAGGCAGGGAGCCGAATCTTGTCTTCCGTCCCTCGGTTCTTGACATAAAAGAAGGATTTGTGCCACTTCTTGCACGACTCTAACCCGGTGACGAGGAAATACGGACTTCTTCCGAGGTGTAATGGACGCCGCCCCGCACTGAGTAAGCAGTTTCTCGGAAGGATGCAGAGACTTGTCAGGGACTACATTAGAACGAATCTGGAAGAACTTCGACCAGACATGCACGGACGGCTATAGGCCGAGGTATCCCTTCGAGGCGGAGATGAATGCAGAAAGAGAAGCGATGGCATTCGCAGGAAGATGATGCGGCTGAAGGCCGAAGTATTCAAGAAATTCTCTTGCAAAATCGCTAAGAGGGAGACCAAAGCCGCGCGAGAAATGTGACATAAAAACTACATATTCGCTCTCCCTAACATCCGGAGATAACTCGTTGCCGGGTAAACGACAAGAGACCTCGGCGGGGATCCTCCGGGTTCGAATGAGCCACTCGATCTCCCGCCGGGTAACAGAGGAGCCCTGCCACGAGCCTCGCTCGGGCCCAGAGCTAGCATCATCATCCTCTACCAGGGCACCGCTAAAGGATCTAGACATGGTTTTGCCGGAAAGATCGCCGGAGGAAGAACTCGCGGCGGAGGAAAGCTTAGAGCTACGAGGCCCCGTCGCAATTCAACGCAAAAACGGCGGCGGAACGACGACAGAACCGCGGCGCAAGAACAAAGAGGAAACGACGGGATCTAGAGGAAAGCCTAGGCGGCAAGGCAGATAAGAACTCACCAGCGACGATGCCGGAGCAAGTGAACGGCGACGAGGCAGACGAAGCAGCGCGGCGGAGTCCTCCTCGTCGCAGAACCAGCTTGATGGGCGGCGAACATAACGAGCGCGGGAGCGAGAGGAAGAAGAAAGGCGCAGGCGAACGAGAAGAGGAAAGTGAATCCCCGACGCCGCGCCCCCACTTTATAGCCTATCCGCGAGCAAGGTAGTGGGATCGTGGGTGTGGTAGTGGGCAGCACGGATCGTGTGCGCAGCACGACCACGCGTCGCTGAGCGGAACCGCACCGAAGGCCACACAATTGACCAAGGAGCTTGTGATCCCCAACGAGAACGGCGTACGAGGCGTCGCAGCAACGACGCGACAGGCGCATCAGTAACAGTAGCTTGTCAGTAGATACAGTAGAGGAACAAAAAACTAGAGAAACAATGATGAGATCGACACGTGGGACGAAGCGTGCACTAGTAAATACGGTGTTACCACGAGCGGGCGGAAGATAACTCGGAAAGAATGCATAATGTGTATCATGAAACTGATACGACCCGGCCGAGGTTATCGGCGGGACCATATCAGCTTCGGGGACTAATGTTGGGGAGGTAACCCCGGATAGGGTAAGGACGGGAAAGACGAAAGGATTATTCCCCGTCCAGTTTCCGAGTTATATTCTAAGCTGGCCGAGTCTTGTAAAGGTCGGCCGAGATAAGGAAAGGCAGGACCTCAGTAGTGATGGCAAGGCATTACCCGGCCGAGATACGGCGTAAGTCGGCCGGGTTGGCCCGAATGATCTTAATGGAGGTGAAGGACAGGCCGAGTTACGCGAGGAAGGGCTGAATGATACGAAGCTTGTAGGAGAAGGAGAATCCCAAAGTCAAACCCTAGTTACGGAATCTGAGCAGAGCCAAGAGCTAAAGACAAATGTGCAGAACTACAGAGGGGCAGAAGGAGGTCACGGAGGTGACAGTTCTGGAGCCCGAGGCAAGCAGGAAGGGCCCTCTGGAATCTTACCGCAGTGAGAAGGGCAACAGGGAAAGAGGAGCGCCGAACTACTATATTGGGACGAGCATATTCCTCGAATATGCTTGCCACGTCAGCCCTAGAAGAACCCAGGGCTCTCCTTTATAAGGGGAGGCTTGGACCCTAAGGAATGGATCGACGGATTCTTGGTGCCGTTAGGCTGGAAAAGTTCTCTCTTTCTCCCTGTATACAGCTCAAGGAGCACTTGTAGCCCAAGGAAGGAGAAATAAAGATCTTTTGCATTAGTTTTCTATGTGTAGAATCAACTACATCTTCCCTCCCCAGATCCCATTAGCATCCATTGGCCCCAACCTTTAGCCTACCCATGGCATCTGCCGTGCCACCACCACGACATGCTGCCAAGGCTATTTCGGGTGAGTGCTTTTGCCTGTCTTGTCGATTTTGGCTGCTTTGTCTCCCTTTCCCTTATTCGATTCCTTTGAGGGCTTTTGCTCCAGATGCCGCAGGCATTGAGTTCAATCGCAGTGCCCTAGAGTACGGTAGTACTTTGGATGATGCTACTACGGCGTCGAAGACCACTACAGTACTGCGGTTGGCTCCCTTGCCAAGGCCAAGGAGGTCCTCAAGCGCTTCTACAGGGAGCACGTTCCCAAGGGTGCTGCCCTTGAGGATGTTGATTCCTTGGCGGATGCATTGTCCGCGGATGCACCTGCGGCCTACAAGCGCAAGCAAAAGGGGATTGGCGCTTCCATGGGCCTGGCCATGGCCATGGCGTCCGGGGCGGAGCTGGATCTTCACCAGGTCACCTCCGAGATGCCAACGGCTCCCGACGGTTCCGAGGTAGCCTTCGCTCTCTTTGCTGCTCGTTGTAAGCGCTATGGGCCGAAGCTTATTGACCTTCTAGCGGAGTATGCGGTGAAGCAGCAGGGGGAGGTCAAGGGCAGGCACTCTAGCTCCAAGGCCACTCAGGATGCTGCTACTTAGGCTTTGTCGTTCTAGTTGTAGGGTAGTTGTCTTCTACTTTTGCTGTAATGTCTTGATGAACAACTTCTTGTGCCACACAATGGCTTTTAGTTGTATATAATGAGACTTCGAGTTGTTTTCCCAATTGTGTTGTTTATATCCTTTCTGTTTTCCGTTAGGGACCTTTGGGTGGGGACCCTGTCGATACTTCGTATGCTCCGCAGCTGCGACCATCCTTGGATGATGTGTTGCAGCTTGTTTTTCTTCGTGACCGCGTCTATGGTCTTGAGAAGGAGTTACTTTCCATCCGAGGCCATGCGGACGTTTGGACGTAGAAGGCGGAGCGAGATACCGCTAGAGAGGAATACCTGATGGGGAGCTGCGGGAGTTGGCCGAGCAGCTGCAGTGTAAGTTTTTTCGAGCTGCTGCTCGTTTTCGGATGCGTCTGGTTTGCGGGTCATCTTACTATGTTGTTGCTGCAGGTGCCAACCTTGTTCCAAGGGAGGAGAAGGAGCGCGTTGCAGTTCAGATCAACTGCTTGACCCAGCAAGATATGGAAGCTGGTGGCTTTTTCTGGATGGATCGCGACCGTGCCACGGTCCTTGCGACTGTGCAGGATCGTGTTCATCAGGTATCACGAGTGCTGCGGCAGGTGAAGACTTCCCTGGCATCGATTCTGCACGTCATGTTTCCCCTTGATGAAGCGCCGTCAACTCTCTAGGGCTTGCTGGCGAAGTTTCGAGACGCAAGGCCACGCCGTGGAGTTGGTGCGCACCGCTTGGTTGTGGGAGTGAAGGCCTTTCCTCATGCCGCTGCATCGCTCGATGTGAATCTTGCTATGGCGGCTGGGCCACCCTCGACCAGATGGTGGCCTATGGGACATGCGCCCAAGACTATGCGGCTTTTTAGGCAAGATGTCAAGAAGTTGTAGATCTCTTTGAGCATCGTATGCAGTGATCCTTCGTAATAGGTAGTTCTCAGAAAAAGATAGATGTAAAACTTTTATGTATTTCGACTGGGCGTGTTGTGCCCTTTGTTGTAAAGGTTCATTGTGTTAGCACGTGGTGCTTGGTTGTATGCATGCCCTTTTCGTTAGCCTGACGTGATCAGCTACTCAGGTGTACATGCGTTATCCTCAGTCGACGAGGTCGTGAGGTGAGGGGGAGCCCTCGAGTGTGTTGTAGCGTAAAGGAATGCGAGAAAAGATAATTTTTTGGGCGAGACACTTAGCTTTATTCATATCATAATGAGGAGGTACATTGTTCGGCTGAGTAGCCTTGGCTGAATAGCCTTATTGAAAGTAAAGGGGGGTAGCTAGGGGTAGAAGCGTCACAATTGTGCGACGTTCCATGGGTTGGAGTATGCGACTCCAGACTCCACGTGCTTGAGGCGGTAGGCGCCACCTGGGATGACTTCGATTACGACGTATGGTCCTTCCCAGGGTGACTCGAGCTTTTTCGGCCGTTCTTGCTTGAGTCGTAAGACGAGGTCTCCTTTGACAAAGGATCTTGGGCGCAGCCGACGGCTCTGATAGTTGCGGAGACTTTGCTGGTAGACCGCCGAGCGAGCCGCGGCGATGTCGCGTGCCTCGTCGAGTGTGTCGACAGCGTCTTCGAGTGCGGTCGTCGATTCGGCTTCGCTATAGGCGACGACCCGTGGGGCCTTATGGCGTACTTTCGCAGGCAACACGACTTCGGCTTCGTGCACCATGAAGAAAGGCGTGTAGCCAGTTGAGCTGTTTGGCGTTGTGCGCAAGCTCCAGAGACGGAGGGTAGCTCTTCTGCCCATGCTCCCGCAAGCCACTCGAGTGGGCTCAGTAGGCGCTTCTTGATGCCGCCGCCTACGAGGCCGTTGGCCTTTTCGACCTGCCTGTTGGTTTGCGGGTGTGCCACGGACGCATATGATATGTTGATCCCAAGGCCTTCGCAGAAGTCCTGGAATTATTTGGAGATGAAGTTCGACTCGTTGTCCGTGATGATGTTGTGCGGCACGCCGAACCTGTAGACTATGGATTCAAAAAACTTCACGGCCGTTTTACCCTTTTGGTTGGTAACGGGCATGGCTTCGATCCACTTGGTGAACTTGTCGACTGCGACCAGGAGGTAGACGTGGCCTCCTTTCGAGGACTTGGGCAGTTTTCCGATCATGTCGAGGCCCCATTGTGCGAAGGGCCAGGCCAAGGGTATGGGCCCGAGCTCCGATCCTGGTGCGTGCGGTTTGTCTGTGAACCTCTGGCACCCATTGCACCTTCGAACGATGTCCTTGGCATCTTTCATGGCCATTGGCCAGTAGAACCCAGCTTGTAGAGCTTTGGCGACGAGGGCGCGACTGCCTGCGTGATGGCCGCAGATGCCTTCATGGATGTCTTGGAGGATGCTTTTGCCGTCACTGATGGTGACGCACCTTTGGAGTACACCCGAAATGCTGCGCTTGTACAGCTCATCATTAATGATGGTGAAGGCCTTGGACCGGCGAGATACACGCCGGGCATCTATCGGGTTATCAGGCAGTTCCCTGTTTATCAGGTACCGAAGGTACGGCTGCGTACATGTTTCCTCGATTGCCATGACTTGCATCAGGTTGACCACTTCGACCTCTATGTCGAGCTTTTCGGGTCCTTCGTGTCCTTTGGGGAGCGCAGCCCCCGAGTGCTCTACCTCTTTGGGTGATCCCTTGGGGAATTTCCTTTTGATGGATGACACGCAGATTTTTTTCGAGGAACACCCCTAGTGGCACCCGTGTGCAGGTGGAGCCGATATTGGCGAGTCTATCGGCTTCTTCGTTACTTTCTCTTCCAATGTGCCGAAGTCGCAGCCGTCAAAGTCTCCTTCGAGTGAGTTGTGGAGCGCACGGTACGCGATCATGTTGGCGGCGTGTGCGTCGCACTCGTTCACCGTCTGCTAAACGACGAGGTTCGAGTCACCGTAGATGACCAGGAGTGTTGCGTCGCAGATCTTGGCCATCCTCATGCCGTGGATGAGGGCCTCGTATTCGGCTTCATTGTTGGAAGCTCGAAATTTCATCTGGAGGACGTACTTCCTCTTGTCGCCCTGCGGCGATGTCAGTATGACCCCGGCTCCTGCTCTAGCCTCGCGCTTGGAGCCATCGAAGTGCATCGTCCATTACTATGTCATATTCGGGGTGTCCGGTAGCTGTAGCTCCATCCAGTGGATGAGGAAGTCCGGTAGGACCTGAGACTTGATCGCATGGCGCTTCTCATAGACTATGTCTAGAGGGGATAGCTCGATGCCCCACAGGGCCACACGTCTTGTGGCTTTCGGGTTGTTCAGGATGCTGTTCAGAGGTGATTCGTTGACGACCATCACCTGATGCTCCTAGAAGTAGTGGCTCAGCCGACGAGCCGTCATGAACACGCCGTAGGCGAGTTTGTGGTAGTGAGGATTTGTCTGTTTTGTTGGCGTCAATACCTCGCTGAGGTAGTAGATTGGGCGTTGGACCCCGTGGGTCTTGCCATCTTTGGGTCATTCAACCATGAGCACAGTGCTTACCACCTGATGTGTGGCTGCTATGTATAGCAGGAGAGGCCCGCGCTCCTTTGGTGTGACCAGGACGAGCGAGGTGGAGAGCAGCCGTTTCAGATCTTCTAATGCGACGTCCGCTTCATGTGTCCATTCGAATTTGTCTGCTTTGCGTAGCAGCTGATAGAAAGGCAGGGCCTTTTCACCCATGCGGCTGATGAATCTGCTCAGCGCCTGATGCGTCCAGCGAGCTGCTGGACACCTTTGAGGTTCTGCGGTTTCTCCATGGCCATTATGGCCCTGGTTTTCTTCGGGTTCGCCTCAATTCCTCGTTGGGATATGAAGTAGCCAAGCAGTTGGCCAGATGGGACGCCGAAGGCGCACTTTTCTAGGTTTAGCTTGATCTTGTAGTGATCAAGGTTGTCGAACGTCTCGCGGAGATCGTCGATCAGTGTCTTGGCCTCCCTTGATTTGATTACTATGTCGTCGACTTAGACCTGTATGTTGCGGCTGATCTGGCTCTTTAGGCATGCCTGCATGCACCACTGGTACGTGGAACCTGCATTCTTCAGCACGAAGGGCATTGTGTTGTAGCAGAACACTCCGAACGGTGTGATGAACGCCATTTTCTCCTGGTCTTCGACCTTTAGTCGAATCTGATTGTAGCCTGAGTAGGCATCGAGGAAGGAGAGTTTCTCGCATCCTGCCGTCGAATCGATGATCTGATCAATCCGAGGGAGAGGGAAGTGATCCTTCGGGCAGTGCTTGTTCAGCAATGTGAAGTCCACGCACATCCGCAGGATGTCTGTGTCCTTTTTAGGGACCATCACAGTGTTGGCCAGCCACTCACTTTCCTTGATCTCACTGATGAAATCAATGTCGAGCAGTCTGTTGACTTCGACTCCAATGGCTTCGGCCCGTGGCTCGGACAATCGTCGGATGGACTGTTTGACGGGCTTGGCATCGGGGAACACATTGAGTGTGTGCTCGGCGAATTCCCTGGGAACTCATGGCATGTCCGCAGGACACCAGGCAAAGATTTCCCAATGCTCACGGAGGAATTCGACTAGCACGCTTTCCTATGCGGGGCCGAGGTCGTTTGTGATCAGCACCGTCTTGGAGGCGTCCGTCGGGTGGACCTGCACCTTTTTCGTGTTGACTGTTGAGTCGAACGACATGTCGGGTGCGTTTTGCCTTGAGACTGGGGGTGCCCCATTGTCTGTCACCTCTCGAAACCTTGTGATCTCCTCCTGCATGCCGAATGACTGGGAAATTCTGTTGAAGTCCCTGTCGCAGTGATCAGACCGGGTGAAGCTCCCGTGGACCGTGATGACGTCCCTAGGTCCTGGCATCTTGAGTAGCATGTACGTATAGTGCGGTACTGCCAGGAACCTTGCGAATGCCACGCGCCCGAGGATTGCGTGGTATTGTGATGGCCAATCCACTACTTCAAACTCGATTCGCTTGCACCGAAAGTTGTCGGGCTTGCCGAAGATGACATCGAGCCATATCTTTCCCAGGGGAAATATGCTCTTACGTGGGACGATGTCGTGGAACGTTGTGTCGGATTGTTCCAGGCTACACAGCAGGATCCGCATTGCTGCTAAGGTGTTGGCGAACATCAGATTGATGCCACTGCCGCCATCCATGAAGACGCGGCTCATCTCGAATCCTTCGATCTGCGCCTCGAGCACCAGGGCAGCATGACCTGGGCGAGGGATCTAGCGGGGGTGATCTGAACGGTTGAATGTGATGCAGGACTCTGAACCGCCGAGGTACTCAGGGATGGCGTGTGGAGAGTTCACAACCAAACTGACTTGGCGGGTGATCTTCTTTTGCGCCATGTTTGTTGGGCGCCCCTTTTGGATCATTGGTGATCCTTTCGGCGCGGGGTACCCGTTTACGCCATTGTTCTGCATGGGTGCGACCGGGTGATTTGAAGGTCCCACGGGTGGTGGCGGAGGAGCTCCGTGGGTGATGTCGCCTGGTGCGGGCGCGTGTCCGAACCCATTGTTCGGGACCTGCTGTCTCATCTAGGACAGGCTCTCGCTGAGTTTCTGGAACTCGCGGCAGTCCTTGAGCATATGGCTGGCCTTCTTTTTTCCATCCTGCTTGTCGATGTAGAAGTGGATGGTGCATGGGCCCGACAATTTGTCGTATGCGGAGGGCTCGTCGTCGCGGTCGCGGCGTTGCCACGTTTGCGTTGGGCGTCCTCCATCAGGGAAGTTGTTTCCACGATATTCGTCGTTGCTGCGGTTGCTTTCGTTGCGGCGGTCGGCGTAGCCAGCAGCGACCATGTCGGGTCCATCACGATCATCATAAACGCACAATGTTCGTTTGCTACGGCGCTTGCGTCGGCAGCCATAGTCATCTTCCTCATCCGAGTGTGCTCGGTGGACGGAGTCCTCGCCATCTGCCCACCTGTTGGCGATGTCTATGAGGTGATCAAGCGTCTTGGGCTTGACGCGCCCAAGTTCGTCCTTGAAGTCCTGGCGCTTGACACCATCTTTGAAAGCATCGATCGTTCTCTCCTCAGAGATGTGTGTCGCGGAGTTCTTTATGTTGGACCAGCGTAATATGTACGAGCGAATGGATTCGCCTGTTCATTGAGTGCAAGCTCGCAGCTCTTCGATCGAGGCTGGCCTCTTACTGGTACCCTTGAAGTTTCGGATGAAACTGTACGCCAGTTCCTCCTAGCTTCGGATGGATCCCGAGGATAGGCTGTTGAGCCAGATCCGGCCTGCGCCTGTCATCTACAGCTGAAGGCATTGCAGAGCGGTGTTTTTGTTTCCGTCGTGTAGCTTGACGGATGACAGGTGGTCACTGAGCCACGCCTTAGGGTCCTGCGTGCCGTCGAACTTCGGAGTGTCCGAAGGAAGCTTAAAGTTTCTCGGCATCCGTGTCCTCCGAACAGATCTGCTGAAGCATCGAGCTCCGCAAAGTTCTCCTTCGTCATCATCCTCTTCGAATTCGGACGAGAACACGCGTTTAGCGCGTGCATTGTCGACCTTGCGCTGAGCAAGGTCGTTTCGAGCGTCGTAGTCACGGCTGCGATGTCGTGGATTCTTGCGTCATCGAGGTAGATCGTGTTCCTCCTCGTCGGATGAGGGTGTGGGAATGCGGTTGAATCTGACCGCAGCTTTCTTTTTCGGCTCCGCAGGAGCTTCTTCGTGGAGCGCAGCTCCAACGAGTCCGAGTCCGGCTAGTGCGGAATTGTGCATGGCCCTCTTCGGGTCCCCCACCGGAGGTGGATGGGACGCAAGATATGTGGTGGCTGCCATGATCGTAGCTTGCGGCGTCTTTGGGATGAAGTTGTCGTTGGCGTCCATCTCCATGAAGGACGTGTTGAGGGTTCGAGTCACCTCGCGACGTGCAGCGGGATCCATGTTCTCTATGCGAGAGCGATGCTTGTTGGCATTGTTGCCGTTCGAGATGGAGCTGCCAACGACGGAGAGCGCAGCTCGCCGCGCGCTGGACTCCGAGGCCTCTTGCTTGCGTTTGTCGAGTACCTCTTGCATCCTCACCTGCTTTTTGTGCTCTTCGATGAGGAGAAGGTGGTATGCCATCAGTAGGTCCCGTGAGGCGCCCACAGGCAGGTTTTTGTTGCCCGCCACGGCTTCGCGTGCTTGGTTCCATCCTTCCTCGCTGAGGTGGATTACTCGACTGGCATCAGGGTCGTCCTCGTTGGGCGGGGGGGGGATGGTTGCCTCTTGTTTTCGCCGTTTCTACCATGCGGGTTGGGTGGTGGTACGTGAGCACCCAAACCTGGTGGTTCCTGCTCGTTTTCGCTTTGGATGACCACGGCGCATTGGTAGCCTCCGCAGACTGGATCGCTGTTGCCGCAGCTTTCGGATCCAGAACCGTAGGTTCCTTCATCCGATGGGGGATCGCACAGATCTGAGTTGCAGCTGCTGCTGTCGTATGACTCATCTGTCGATGTTGTCGTGCGTAGCACGTTGGGATGCGGGGCCCACGAGGCGGGCCTGATCGATGGCAGAGGCACCCGCTCTAGGAGGCGGAGGGTGCCGATCTGTCCCACCTGGAAGCAGAAGCTTTCGAATAAGATCTTGAGCCCGTCACCTACATGCTCGAAGTCCTTCAGGGTGGCTGGCGAGTGGGCGGTGAAGTCGAAAGCACCGACGAGGAGATGGCTCTCCGTCGCCGAGGAGTTGTAGATCGCTTTGATCGGGACCGCCACGATCACACAATCAGCGCCCCCGATTCCCACAGATGGCGCTAATTGACGAGGTTTCATCTCGTCAATGCCCATTGTTATGAGCTTGGGTTTTGGAGAAGATGGGGGTGTTGCAGATCGCGGAACGGTTAACAGACAAGCAACCAGGGGACACGAGATTTACCTGAGTTCAGCCCCAGGAAAACCCTACTCATGCTTGTCTGCTCTTGATTACGGCGGAACCGAAAGTTACAAGGGTGCGCAGATGCAATCTGGCGTGGAGGTGTGTATGCGGAGGTGAGAGAGATCTCCTCCTCGTCGTGCCATCCTAGCCTTTATATAGAGGTAGGCAGGTCCCCGGCATAGATCGAGTCGGTTACAGGTTTAGGGTTTGCCCCTTTGAATATTCTATCTGTTCTAGTCTTGCTCCCCGAAGACGTCATGGGCTTGGGCCACACGAAAATCTTCATGGGTCGTGTATATTCTCATGGGTCTTCCTTGGGCTGGACCAGGTATGCTAATGTCGTGTACCCGTAGGGTATAACCATGTCAGGGCCAGCGTCATGAAGCCACACAAAAAAAATCATTGAAAAGCCATACACGGACACCGACAATGGTCAACTTTGATTCTTAAGATGATCTGTCAGAGGAGGCATCAACGGAGTACAAGTGCAAGCAGAAGGGCCTTGGCGCTTCCATGGGGCTGGCCATGGCAATGGCATCCGGAGCGGGGCTGGACTTGCCACAAATTACGTCCCGAATGCTGACGGATGCAGATGGCTCTAAGGTAGCTTTCGCCCTCTTTGCTTCTCGCTGTAAGTGTTATGGGCCTAAGCTCATCGATCTCCTGGCTGATTATGCGGTGAAGCAGCAGCAGGAGGTCAAGAGCAGGCAGTCTGGCTCCGAGGCCACCCCGGATGCGGGTGCTTAGGCCTTTGTAATGTAGATAGTGTAGTTTCTTCTTTTGCTTCCTTTTGTAACATCTTGCTAATGAACAAGTCCGATCATGCCACGGGGTGGCTTTATTTATGTATATGAGTTTGTATTTTGAGTTGTTGTCCAAAATTCCTGTGATGTTCATGCTTGATTATTTGCCTTTAGGGTCCTTCGGGTGAGGTTCCGATTGTCACTCCGACTGCTCCTGCACCGCGACCATCTTTGAATGATGCGTTGCAGTTGGGTTTTCTACGCGATCATGTCCGCAGCTTGGAGAAGGACATCCTTAGCATTCGAGGCCATCCGGATGTGTGGAAGTCCAGGGCTGAGCGAGCCACGACCAGGGAGGAGTTTTTGCTTGGGGAGTTGTGGCAGATGGGTGATCAAATTCAATGTAAGTCTCTGTGAACCGATGTTCTTTCGGGTGCACTTTATGTGTATGTCATCTTATCCCGTGCTTGGCGCAAATGTCAATCTCGCTCCAAGGGAAGAGAAGGAGCGCGTTGCGATTTGAATGAACTGCCTGACGCAACAGGACCTGGAGGCTGTTGTTTCTTCTGGATGGACCGTGATCGGGCCATCGTCCTTGCGACAGTGCAAGATCGCATGCACCAGGTTCTTTGGGTGCTGAGGCAGGCGAGGTCTTCTCTGGCGGCCGTTTGGTCTGTCATGTTCCCCTTGGATGCTGCGCCTTCCACTTTTGGGGCCTTCTTGCGAAATTTCGAAACGTGGGCCATGTCAAAGAGTTGGTACGGCATCAGCTGATTGCTGGGGTGAAGGCTGCCTTGTCTCTCGTTCGGTTGCATCGCCATGATGTCAATCTTGCGGAGGTGGCGACTGGGCCGCCCCTTCGGCTGGATTGCAGCCTATGGGATATGCGCCCTCATTATGCGGCTATGGCGTAGCATGACGAGGAGATTGTAGATTTGTTCGACCGGCGAGCAAATGTAATGCTCCAGAATAGGTAGTACCTGTAAAGAAAACTTAATGTAAAACTTGTATTTATTCGAGTGGGCTCATAATGCCCTTTGTAAAGTGCTATGTGTATATTTGGCACGAGGTGCTTTGTAATTTGCATGTCCCTTTCGTTAGCCTGACAGGGTCAGCTACTCGGGTTGTATGCGTTGTTTTCAGTCGACGAAGTCGTAAGGTGAGGCGTAGCCCCCGAGCGTGTTTTAGCGAGAAATAATGTAAGGAAAAAGATATTTGGGCCAATGAACTTAGCTTTTATTCATAGAAAACGAGGAGGTACATTGTTCGGCTGAGTAGCCTTATTTAAAGTAAATGGTAACTAGGGGTAGAAGCGTCGCAGTTGTGCGACGTTCCAGGGGTTGGGGTATTCGACTCCTAATGCGACGTCCATGAGGCGATAGGCTCCACCTGGGATGACTTCGGTGACGATGTAGGTTCCTTCCGAGGGTGACTCGAGCTTTTTGGGCCGTTCTTGCATGAGTCGCAAGACGAGGTCTCCTTCAATGAAGGACCTTGGGCGCAGCCGACGGCTGCTCTACTGAGAGACCATTGAGGGAGCCGCGGTGATGTCGCGTGCCTCGTCGAGTGTGTCGACGGCGTCTTCAAGTGTGGCCAATGACTCGGCTTCGCTGTAGGCGACGACCCGTGGGGCTTTGTGGCGTACCTCGGAAGGCAGCACAGCTTCGGCTCCATGCACCATGAAGAAGGGCATGTAGCCGGTTGAGCTGTTTGGCGTTGTACACAGGCTCTAGAGAATGGAGGGTAGCTCATCTGCCCAGGCTCCCGCAAGCCTTTCGAGTAGGCACAGTAGGCGCTTTTTGATGTCATTCCCTATGGGGCCGTTGGCCTTTTCGACCTGTTCGTTGGTCTGTGGGTGCGCCACTGAGGCGTAGGATATGTTGATGCCGAGGTTGCCGCAGAAGGCTTGAAATTCCTTCGAGATGAAATTCGAGCCGTTGTCCGTTATGATGCTATGAGGCGCGTTGGACCTGTAGACAATGGACTCGAACAATTTGACGACAGTTTTACCGCTTTGGTTGGTGACGGGCATGGCCTCGATCCACTTTGTGAATTTGTCAACTGCGACCAGGAGGTAGACGTGGCCTCCTGGCGAGGACTTTGGCAGTATGCCGATCATCTCGAGGCCCCATTGGGCGAAGGTCCAGGCCAGCGGTATGGGCCTCAGCTCGGATCCTGGCGCGTGTGGCTTGTCTGCTTACCTCTGAAAGGCGTTTCACCTATGGATGATGTCCTTGGCGTCGTTCATGGCGGTTGGCCAGTAGAACCCAGCTCATAGATATTTGGCGACTAGGAGGCGGCTGCCTGCGTGGTGGCCACATATACCCTCATGGATATCCTGTAGGATGCTTTTGCCGTCACCGATGGTGAAGCACCGTTGGAGCACGCCCAAAATGCTGCGCTTGTACAGCTCGCCGTTGATTATGGTGAAGGCTTTTGACCGGCGAGATATGCGTCGGTCATCTGTCGGGTCGTCAGGCAGCTGGTTGTTTATTAGGTATCGAATGTACGGCTGCATCCACATTTCTTCAACCGCCATGAACTGCATTAGGTTGACCAGCTCGGCCTTAGTGTCCAGCTTTTCGGGTCCCTCATGTCCTTCGGGTGGCGCAACCCCCGAGTGCTCTGCTTCTTCGACTGAACCTTTTGGGAATTAACTCTTGATTAAGGGTACGCAAATTTGTTCGAGGAACACGCCTGGTGGCACCCGTGCATAGGTGGAGCCAATGTTGGCGAGCCTGTCATCTTCTTATTTGCTTTCTCTACCGACGTGTCGAAGCTCACAGCCGTCAAAGTCTCCTTCGAGTGAGTTGCAGAGCGCGATATGCGATCATGTTGGTGATGTGAGCATCGCACTCATTCATTGTCTGCTGGACAACAAGGTTTGAGTCATCGTAGATGACGAGGCGTGTTGAGCCATAGATCTTGGCCATCCTCATGCCGTGGATGAGAGCATCTCCACTCGGCTACCCAGGAGGCCGATCCGGACGCCGAATTTCGGTCTGGACGCTGAAAATTGGCCCAGTCGCGTACCCAAGGACCTGTTTTCGTCCAGATTTCAACGTGTTTTGGTCCGGCCTACCCAGTGAACCGAGATCTGAGTGCATACAGGAACGCCGGACGAAGCAAATTTGACGAGTGGACCCGCCTAGTCAGCATATATTCGCCCTTATTTATCCAAAGTTTGCCCTTATTCGCCCAAATTTCGCCCATATTCGCCCAAATTTCGTCCATATTCGCCCAAAGTTCGCCCATATAGACCATATTCGTCCAAAGTTCGTCCATGTAGACCATATTCTCCCAAAGTTCGCCCAAAGTTCGGGCATATTTGCCCAAAGTTCATCTGTATCGCCCATATTTGTCCAAATTTCTCCCAAAGTTGGCCATATATACCAGATTCGCCCAAAGTTCGCCCAAAATTCGGGCATATTCGCCCAAACTTGGTCCGTATCGACCATATTCGCCCAATTTTTGCCCATATAGACCAGATTCGCCCAAAGTTCGCCCAAAATTCGGGCATATTCGCCCAAAGTTGGTCTGTATCGACCATATTCGCCCAAAACCGCTTATATTCGCCCAAAGTTCACCCAAAATTTGCTGAAATTTGTTCAATTTTAGCCAAACATGGGAACTTCGCTGGATGCTGAGTGAAACTGGGCGTGCCAGCCAATCAAACTCTGTCCATCCAAAAAAAGGTCCGGATTTCGGCCTGGGTTCGCCCAACGAGTGGAGATGCTCTGAGGGCCTCGTATTCTGCCTCGTTGTTGGAGGCACGAAATTTCATCCGAAGGACGTATTTCATCTTGTCACCCTGAGGGGATGTCAGTATGACACCGACCCCTGCTCTAGCCTCACACTTGGAGACGTCGAAGTGCATCGTCCATGATTGTGACATGTCCGGAGTATCCGACAGCTGGAGCTCCATCCAGTGGACGAGGAAGTCAGGGAAGACCTGAGACTTGATGCCGGTGCGCTGCTCGTAGATTATATCCAGAGGAGACAGTTAGATGCCCCACAAGGCTACGCGTCTTGTGGCTTCGGGGTTGTTCAGGATGTTGGACAGTGGGGCGTCTTTGACGACCATGATCTAATGCTCCTGGAAGTAGTGGCTCAATCGACGAGCCGTCATGAATATGCCGTAGGCAAGCTTTTGGTAGTGAGGGTACCTCTTCTTTGTTGGATTTAGTACCCCTCGAGACATGACGGTGTTATTAGCTTGCTCGTCGTGCGAGTACTCCTCCTCCATCTCCTGCATGGCGGAGTCTAGCTCTTCTGGACTGAAGTCTATTTCCTCTGAATCTGCACTGAAGTCAGCATAAAGCGCGTCAATGACAGAGTCGGAGGGTGCCAGGACTTCCTCGATGACGGGCGGTGGAGGTGCAACGGCCTCGACGATGACTGGAAGTGGAGGCGCTGCTGCGACGATGGCGGCCGGAGGCGGTGGTGGTGGCTGAATCGGAGGTGCTCCATCAATGAGCGCAAGCGCTGTCTGAGCTGCCGCTTCAGCCTCCGCGTAGTTGTTGACGGTGTTCACCATGCCTTCGAAGGTGAGGCGTCCTGATGCCTGTTGCCGTCTTAGAGAATGTCGGAGAAGCGTGTCGTGGTCCAGTCCTTCCACAAAGTGATAGATGGCATCATCATTGGGGTAATTGGCCAGGTCGGCCCGTATACGGAGCCACCTGGCGAGGTAGTCACGGGGGTTTCGCCCTCTCTCTGAACGCAGCGTGCTAGATCAAAGATGGTAACCACGCCGACGAACTTGGATCTCTGCTGTCCAGACGCACGGGCGAAGCCGGCGGATTTGCAGTGATCTTCCACCTTTATATCCTGCACAGGGGCGGTTTGGGTGGGCCTTGAATTTTTCCGATCTTTGCCGGCTAACTCCGAGGAGAGATCCGACATCGATCCTTCCGCGAACGTATCCTGCCCGTAGGCGGTCCGTGCGGGTCTTGATGCTCCTCCGACTCCCAGGGAACTAGTGGCCCAAGTCGGTTTCGCCAATGAAGAGGTGGATGTCTCCGATAGGAACGATCGAACATCGCGTAGGGTTCGTCTTCACCGGGATCCAGAACTCATCGGGGGGTACGATCAGAATGTTGCCGGAGAAGAGAACGCGACCGATGGCTACGGTTTCGCCGATTCCCGCGAAGATCTTGGTCCTCGTCCGCTGAAGAGCCTGAAGCGCCTCTAGCCCCACGGTGGGCACCAACTGTCGTGGTATTGCCGACGAGTACGCCATGGAGGGGTCCTCACAGTGTGTGTTTAGAGACGTGGGGTAAGGCGGACGGTTGACGGGTACGAGGTAACACAGCTTACCCAGGTTCAGATCCCACAACGGTGGCGGAATCCTACTCCTGCTATAAATCACTATAATGGCAATACGTCGAGTTACAGAGATATGTTCGCTGTGCGAGGTTATGTGAAGTTGTATGAGATTGTGCCCTAAAGGCTCCCATAGGCGCGTCTTATATAGTCGTCGGGTCCTAGGGTTATAGGGAAAAGTCCTAGCCGGACAGGTTACAGAGTTCTACACCGTCTATTACTAGTCTTGTGTATCTTGCACTCCAAGGCTCCGGGTACGCTGGTGACTCCACCGTAGCCTTCCTTTATCTGGCATGGGCCTCCCTTATGGATCCACCTAACTGGGCCGCACAGCAGGCCATAGGCCATGCTACCGACTATGGTCCACCCGGGTTAGTCAGATAAGAGACATGCTATGAGGATACCCATATAGCATATCCCCAACATGGCCTTTATATAGATAGGCAGGTCCTAGGCTAAGGTCGAGTCGATTACAAATTAGGGTTTGTACCCTTTGAAATTCTATCTAATCTAGACTTGTCCTCCAAGGAGTCGAAAACTTCATGGGCTTGGGCCACCCGAAATCTTCATGGGTCGCGTGTCCTGACGTGGGCCTTCCTTGGACTGGACCAGGTATACCAATGTTGCTTACCCGTGGGATATATCCATGCCAGTAGCCCCCGAGTGTTTAGTTGAATCGTAGATTCGGCTGAGGACTCTTCAATCTTTCGGGTGCAGTTGAGCCTGTTATTTTAAAGGGAAAATAGTTTAGTTCATATGGATTGTTGATACGTGTGCCTGGCTCTCCCGACGGATCAGGGCCAGTTAACTGTCATAGGACAAAACAACACGATCTTCATCAAACTCGAGTCCCCGGACTCGAATTCGGAACGATTGCTGGTGTGATTCGACTCAGGCTGTTGTGGTCTTACAGGAGTCGAATCCTAGTGATTTTCAAGAGATGTACCCAACGCGTCCGTCCGGATTTTTCATCGTGCCTGTTGACACGGGAGTTTACTGGCAGAGCGCATTCAGGTGCGTTACCAGGTCATCATATGATATATGTAGGGCTTATCTTTGCATCGCAGACACAACATCCGAAATTTTATCACTGCGGAGGTGTTTCGGATGGCCAAGGAGAATGCTTCTCAAATAGCGTTGATTTGGGCACAGTTGCCAAAAATATTTTTGTCGTATTTGATCCAAAGGATCGCAGTCGAAGAATTCATAGGGTGCACCGCCAGCGCTCCCTATGGGAGTAGCCCCCGAGTGTCTGTTTGAGTCGTAGACTCGAGCAGAGACTTTAGTTTAGTCGTTTTCAGCTTAGGTTCGAAGGACACAATTTTTTCGGATCTTCAAACGACGCTCCCTATGGGAGTATCCCCCGAGTCCGTAGTGGAGTCGCAGACTCGACGTAGGACTCGAAGATAGTTGCGAGATGCAGTTACCTTAGTCTTTTCTCAGGTGCGCGGCCAGCGCTCCTGATAAGAGTAACCCCCGAGTAGTTTCTCGAATCATAGATTCGAGTAAGTACTTGATTGATCAGCTGAAAACTTCTAGCCGTTGCTGGCTTTGCCTTGATGATGTCAGTGCTGACGATTGGTGATCTCATCGTCTATGGCAGCAGAGATGATGCGACGAGACGATCGTGGGTCCTACCACCTGACTTGAAGTTGACTAGTCATGCGCAGACGTGGCGAAAATTACGGCGTCTCCTCGATTTCCGCGCATAGTGGAAGGCGTGCTGGCGATGGTTCGGTGTAGCGTTGACACGTGTATGGTTTGATGTGTTATGCGCGCTAGGGCTTCTGAATCAACGGCTCATGTGCATCGTCTTCTTCCTTATATACCGTAGGGAAACAGTGAATATCTTTTACCCTTCATCATTTGCTCATCTTCCATTGCCTCCATTTTCACGAGCTTCGCTGCCCTTTGCTGTGTTCTGGACATTCTATGCATTTTTCCCTCTTCTTTCTTGAATGCACACCGCCACCGTCGCCGCTACGAGATGTGCAAGCCAAAGAAGACCGCTGCCGGAGCTGGTTCGAGCGCCGACGGCGGCGGCAAGAAGATCGCTACGACGGCCCGTGACACTGATGGTGGGTGGAAGCGCACAGAGATGCGCGAGGGGGACCTGGATAGGAATTTATAGTGGACACTTTGGAATAACTTGGTTTCTTGGGAGTTGAATGCATGAGTAGAGCTTACTCATACAAGTGGAGGCTAGCAAAAGACTGGGAGAGACCAACTAAGAGAGCAATATTGCCATAATCATGCAGAGCGACAAAACATTACTAATCAAAGCATAAAGTGGTACTACAAGTCAAAAACTAAACGATCATAGAGGCTATGGTGACCGGTTCATAGTCATAACATGGTGTGAGCATGTGCCAAGTCAACCCAAACAAAGCATCAAAGGAGAATACCACAATACTATGCTTTTGTATGCTAAAACAACGCATGATTCTTTCAAGGCACATTAAGCAATCATAATTGTTTGGAACAAGTCATGCTACAACAATAATCACTAAGCATAAGGTCAAAACAACATCTAGCATGGCGTGATAAAGTCTAAGTCGCAGTCAAAGCAAGATCCTCTCGTACTACTAAAGCAAGAACTTCCTACTCCTTTCCAACACCAATCAACTTATTTGAAACAACACAGAGAAAACGGGGGTCCAACTACTTTATTCAAGTAAACTAAGAAAACAAAAACCAAAACCGAAAACTAAGACGCTCCAAGAACAACACAACTGTGCATGAAACAATAAAAAAACAAAGTGTCTAGACAGACCTGAGATTTTTATTGATGAAGAAGGGGATGACTTGGGCATCCCCAAGCTTTGACGCTTGTACCTCTTGAATATTTCTTGGGGTGAACGGGGTGGAATCCCCAAGCTTGATATTTTGTCCATTCTCCATCTTATTACATCATTCTTCCTTTACACCTGAAAATTTTCCTTCATACAAAACTTCACACAATCTTCATTATCAACATTAGTGCATTCAAAAGATATTAGGCCTTTGGGGTTTAGTTTTAAAACAGAAAAACTTTCACTAAAGACACAAGCTACTGTAGAAATTCCCTCAAAAGGCTCAATTTCCTAAAAAGAACCCAAAAAGGAATCAATAAGAAGCAAATGCAAATAATGGCAGAAATCTGTCAAAATAGACCAGCAGGTAGAAACCGATTTTTTCGAAGACCTTATGTTGCTCAAATCAAAAACTGTTAAACTAAAGAAAGTTAGATAACAACCTAGGGGATTTATTCAAAAAATTACAACTCAATCCGACTTATAGAGATTTTACATAAATTTTTACAGTGGAGAACAAAAATCTGTTTTGGGATAGCAACTCCCCAAATCTTATTTCCCTCTCATTAGAGGTTATTCTTGACACAAAAATCAAATAAAAAGGATAAGGAGCGATTATTATATAAGTAATAACTTCCAAGACTCAAGAAAACTATTGGGTTATCTCCCAAGAAGTACGTTTCTTTAACGCCTTTAAGTTAGACACAAGAAGGAAGAATCAAGTATTTTCAAATGAAAAAGCATTAACATCAAACCTTGCTTTCAAAGGAGGATCAAAAGGCAACTTCTGTCTCCTCATAGGGAAGTGTTCAATACCTTTCTTGAATGGAAATTGATATTTAATGGTGCCTTCTTTCATATCAATGATGGCACCAATAGTTCTAAGAAAAGGTGTTCCCAAAATAATAGGACAAGAAGCATTGTATTCAACATCCAAAACATAGAAATAAACTAGGACATAAGCATTATTAAACATAATAAGAACATCATTAACACTCCCCATGAGTTTTTTTAGCATTATCATCAAGTGGGACATCCAAATAGCAATCTTCCAAAGGTGTCAAATCTAGCATTTCATAAATCTTTCTAGGCATAATAGAGACACTAGAACCAAGGTCACATGAAGCTTTGAGATCAAAGCCATTCACTTGCATATTAATGATGGGTTCCCAACTATCTTCTACTTTCCTAGGAATATAGGCTTTGTGTTTCAACTTTTCTTCCTTAATTTTAATAAGAGCATATGTAATGTGCTTGGTGAAAGCCACATTCATTTCACTAGCATTAGGACTTCTATCAAGCTTTTGTAGGAACATAATCACTTCAGAAATATTGCAACCATCAAGATCAAAACCGAACTTAGCATCACTGATAGTAGACTCATTGGGTTTAGGCATTGTGGTAGGAGGAATAGGGACTTCTTGTGGTTTGGTGGTATCCATATTGGTGGTGGTAATAGTGCACACACTATTGTTTCTAGCAATTTCAGCTTCTCTTTCCCATTTAGCATGTAGTTGAGCTAACAGTCTAACATTTTCATCAATAGTGACTTGTATGACATGAGTAGCAGCAAAGGTGCTTTCCAAGGTTTTAGGTTTAGCAGCCATTTTATTAATCAAAGAGGACTGAGCTTCAGACAAAGAGGATATACTTTTCTCAGCACTCAAATTTTTTGACTATAAACTAGGAATTTCTCTATTCAAATTCTCAAGTTTTTGACTAATATTTTTCAAGATAGCAGATTGTTCTTCCATAGTTTTAGTGAATATTTTGTTCTGCTCATATTGCATTTGCATGAAGTTTTTAGTGGATCTTTCAACTTCTAAATCCTATCTTCACTAGGCATTCCAGATCTACTATGATAAGTATTGCTATTATTAGGAGGATAAGGCCTATAGTTATTGTTACCATAAGCATTGTTGCCAAAATTATTATTTCTAATGAAGTTCACATCAACTTGATCTTGTTGAGATAAGGGAACATTATTTGGATCAATATGAGCTTTTCCATTAACAAGCATAGCCATGATAACATCAATCTTATCACTCAAAGAGGAGGTTTCTTCAATAGAATTTACCTTCTTACCATGTGGAGCTCTCTCAGTGTGCCATTCAGAATAGTTGACCATCATATTATCAAGGAGCTTTGTTGCAGCACCCAAGGTAATGGTCATAAAGGTACCTCCAGCAGCTCAATCCAGTAAATTTCTTGAAGAGAAATTTAACCCTGCATAAAAAGTCTAGATAATCATCCAAGTAGTAAGTCCATGAGTGGGGCAATTCTTAACCAAAGATTTCATTCTTTCCCAAGCTTGAGCAACATGTTATTATCAAGTTGTTTAAATTTCATTATTTCACTTCTCATAGATATAATCTTAGCAGGAGGATAGTATTTTCCAATAAAAGCATATTTGCACTTAATCCAAGAATCAATACTATTTCTAGGCAAGGATAGCAACCATTCTTTAGCTTTTCCTCTCAAGGAGAAAGGAAACAATTTGAGCTTAATAATATCTCCATCTACATCCTTATATTTTTGCATCTCACAAAGTTCAACAAAGTTATTGAGGTGGGCAGCAACATCATCAGAACTAGCACCAGAAAATTGCTCTTTCATCACAAGATTCAACAAAGCAGGCATAATTTCATAAAAGGTAGCATGAGGAGCAGGTGGAGCAATAGGTGTACGCAGTAAATCATTATTTGTGCTAGTGAAGTCACATAACTTGGTGTTATCAGCAGAGTTCATTTTTGCAAAAGTGGAGCAAACCAACAGCAGCGGCAACTAGAGTAGGAACTTTTTTTTGTGTTTTTGACAAGAAAAAGCAAACCAAACGAAACTATTTTTTGTGATTTTTGATAAAAAAAGAACCAAACAAAACAAAGCAAAAGAAACGAAGCAAAGAAAAAACAAAGTAAAGAGAAAGGTTGTGAAGGACTACCCTTGTGAAGCCATCCTTAGCCTCCCCGACAACGGCGCCAGAAAACAGCTTGATGCAGCTCAGATCACTATAGAGCTTCATTGGGAAACCCCAAGAGGAAGGTACGATGAGCACAACAGCAAGTTTTCCCTCAGAAAGAAACCAAGATTATGGAACCAGTAGGAGGAAGGAAACTACCCAAAGGTGTTGCTAGCAACTTGGAAACCTGCACAACACAAACTCAAGACTTTTCCCTAACGAACAGTGAGGTTGTCAATCTCATCGGTTTGCTGAAAACAAAGGATTAACTATATGGTGTGGAAAGTAATCAGGAACAGTGGAAGATGTATCAACGGTAAAGATTGGACCGGGGTCCATAGTTCACTAGAGGTGTTCTCTTTAAGTTAAACAACATAACATGGTGGGTAAACAAATTACATCGGGGCAATTGACAGGACAGAGCAAGGCGTAACAATGCAATACTAGACATTCATGATCCTATGAGATTTAATTGGGCAATACAACAATATACATAGATCGCCATCCAACTGCATCTATGACTAGAAATCCACCTTCAGATATCATCCGAACCCCCTTAAGTTGAAGGCAACGGATAACTGCTTTAAGCAAGGAGTGTAAAGTAAACAATCCACTTGTTCCATGAACAAGAGATCGTTGTTTTCTCCCTAGTAGCAACAACACATCTACAACCTTAGAGATTTTTGTCACTTCCCCAGATTAAATAGAGGCATGAACCCACTATCGAGCATAAATACTCCCTCTTGGAGTCACTAGAATCTACTTGGCCAAGATAGCTAATAGAAACGGAGAGCATGCAAGATCTCAAACAACACAGACATGATAGAATCAATAAGATAGAATCATTATCCAATCTGACATAGTAATCTCTATCCATCGGATCCCCGCAAACACGACATGCATGATTACAAATAGATGACCTTGATCATGAACGGAGCTCAGAAGATCTTAATATGGTAGCACAAAGGAGGAGAAACAACCATCTAGCTACTACATGGACCCGTAGTCCAAGGTGGAACTACTCACGCATCATGCTGAAGGCTAGCATGGTGATGAAGAAGGCCTCCGAGATGATCTCTCCCCTCTGGCAGGGTGCCGGGAAGAGCTTCAGATCCCCCCGATCTAGGGACGATGGTGGCGGCGGCTACGGACTGTTTTTTGGAAGATTGATCGGGTACTTAGGGTTTAGGTATCGGGGGATTTTTATAGGCGAAGAGGGAGGCCGAGGGGGTGCCCAAGGCGGCTGTACCCCCCCAGGCGCGGGCCAGGCCAAGCCGCACGGCCAGGGGGTGTGGCCTCCTCGAGGCCCTTCTCCGTCTCGTCTTCTGGCTCCGTGTTCCCCACGGTAAAATATTGACTTAGGCTTTTGTCCCGTCCAATTCTGAGAATATTCATTTTCTGACTTTTCTGGAACCAAAAAGACAGAAAACAGGCAACTGGCAATGTGGCATCTTGTTAATAGTTAGTCCCAGAAAACATATAAAAATACCTCAAAGTGTAGACAAAGCAAAGCAAGGTAGATACTAAACAAGCATGGAACCTAAAAAAATTATAGATACGTTTACGACGTATCAAGATCACCCATGAGTGGCTTCAGCTTGTCAACCACCCCATAGACCATTACTAAGTGGATGAACAATGACATGTCATGGCGAAAATAGCGGTCTATCCGCTGCTGTCGGGTTTCCATGCCATCCTTTGGCGGCTCCAAATCCATACCATAGCGTATATAGTCTACCAAATCATGCTTGGAAAGGAGAGAGTTCAGACGCACTAGCGAATCTAGGAAGTTGGATCCATCTAACTTGAGTTTCTCGGCAACTACCCACTCATCAACATCAAAATAGGATTTGCGGTTGACCGTGATCTACATGTAAAGTTTGAAAGGTTTAAGACTAAGTTTATGAAAATATGAGTTCAAATAATTCCAGTAAAAACATTATCCCTAACAAATTTCCTAGTGATTACACGATCCTCATTCACTACATCACCCCCGATTGTCACGGCCAGCAATATAGTTGCAAAGGTGGACGCTTCACGTCTATCACATCATTCATGTGACTCGTTCTCAATCTTTCGATCATCCTGTATTTCGAGGCCATGTCTGCACATGTTAGGCTTGTTAACTCTAACTCGTGTGTGTTGCAGTGTTACCTTTCTTACACCCACTATATGCGAAAGTAGGTAAGTTTGACACCCGATCGTCACAGCCCGCCTCATACCAAAGAACTTTCTAGGTGGTGCACACACAAGGGGAATACTATCATTGGAATTAAGTTGTTTAGGGATAATCTTATCAATGCTACTGTCTTGTATCTAATACTAAACAAATAATAAGATACACACAACATTCATACATCAAATGTAAGTACGATGCGATATGGCCTTCGCGCTGTGATCTCCATCTCGGCGCCTCAGATCCGATGCCAGGGGAACGATGTCCTGGGATCCGGCGCCTTCGGGTCCTGCGCCTTGGACCTAGTGCCTCCGACTTCTTAGTCCACCATCATGACGATGACCGTTACTATGACTTAGCAACAAAAAGTTAACTACTTTACCTTGACTATAATCATATCACATCATAACGCCCCTGCAAAACAAAGTTAGACGTCTTTACTTTATCTTTTGCAAGTTTTACGTAGTTGTATGGGCTTTCGTGCAAGAACCGTTTCTTACCTACTAACTTCAACCATATCGGCGATTGAATAATTGTCTCTTCTAACCCCCTTTTGGGATCTCCTTTATAAATGTTATATCAACTATTGAAAGAGAGACAGACATCCGCTAGCCACTTATACAAAACAAGCCGATTGTTGAGCGTGGAACCAGTCTCGCGTAAGAGTACGCGTAATGTCGGTCCGGACCGCTTCATCGATCAATACCATGATATAAACAAGTATACATGAGAGGGTAACAATTATAAAATTGACGGCCACACGTCACAACTCATGTGTTTTACCCGTACTAGCAGTACTACGCATAGATCGGCTCTAATACCACTATTGGGGGTTCAAGGGTAGAAAACAAAAAAAATCCTACAATCGAAACCCTAATACCAGGATCTATCTACTAGTAATATAGTAACGGGAGGGGATACGGTATTCATACCTTTGAAGACCGAGCGTGGTTAAGGTACCACGAGGAACATGGATGAAGAAGACGCCCTGACGCTGACCTCGAGGTCACGAAGTGTTGTGGCTCTAACAACTCCTAGCACCGAAAGCATGGTGTCACCAGAGGGAGTCACACACGTATAGTGCTTGACGATGACCCTCGCTTCTCTCCGATCCAGTCGAGATTACAGAAGTAGATCTCCCGACTCTGAATCCCGCAGCGCGATAGCGCTCCGCGGTGAAGAACTCCTTGCTTGCATAGCCCTGACAAGGGGGCCACAGTCTCAAGAGAGAGAGAAGAGATAAGCAACACGGGCCTTTTATTTATTTTCAGGTGGAAATTGGTGTGTTTTAATCCTTCTATGGGCACCCCTTTATATAGGCAGAGGAGGGATTCCCTCCACCTTAGGGTTCCCATGTGGGACTAAATAAACAAAGGTAAAAGGGAAAAATCCGGTGCCAGATGGGTGGGCCGCCGGCCAGCCCACGCTAGTCCCAATAGGGTCGCTTGCCAACTCATCCGAGTGGGCCCAGAGTATCTTCCGTCACACGGATGGACAAATCCCACTCTTAACGCAGTCGCCTCAACCTGTTCCTCCGGATACCCAACGACACCCTTATGGTCACCGTTTCACCGAGTGACGTTAAGTGCCATCAAAGTAACCTCGGGAGAAAGTGCTTTGATATGGTCTCATGGTCTAAGGAAAGAGTCATTATGTTTCCTAATCATCGTAACCTGAACTCTGTGACATGATCGTGATATGATGCAATAGATAGGGTATGTTCACCATCTCATTCTCCAATGAAATGACTCCATTGTCAATAGGGGCCGAGGCACCAACATGATCAGGAAATCTTTGATCATCCGTTTACCAATGAACCAGTGACTAGAGTTTCACTTGGAACTGCTGGTTGTTTGTATAAAATTTAATAAAAAACTTTATGAATATGCCATTCAATATTTGTCTCTAGAGCATATTCCCTTCAGATATAGAATATGGAGTAGAGTATGAACATACAGAAGCAGAAGCGTAGTTTATTGGCTAGATAAAATGAGTCAAGCAGAGTAGATTTACCAAAATAAGTTGTTGATCTCCAGTGGAACTAAGTCTATTAGATCCATTGATAGTTAAGTTAGTTAGGTGACATTCAAATTTAAATATGAATCCTTGATAGACCAAAGAGGATATTAAATATTATTTATATTTTGGATTGATATTTATGAACATGTAAAGTTGCGGATCCACAATATTTCTATTGTACTAGTCCGAGAGGTGTAATATTTATGAAACGGTATTTCATGAGTATTATGTCAACGACTTGCGCACTAAAATATGCATGGTGTGCTGGTTCACCGCATCACGTGCCTAGCATAACTGTCTGACTAAGGATGATCTAGAATGAACAATATGAGCACATAATTCCAGAACTGAATCACATATTTGGTGATACATACAAATGTTCATATAAGGACACCTTAATTTATGAATACACTTAAAAATATATCATACATGATTGCCTCTAGGGCATATTTCCTACACTATCTGCCCAACCACCTCAGTCTGGAATCCACTTTCCACTTGTCCTACACAAACCTAGGGTTTTCCCTAGAGCATCTTGGAAGGGGATACGAGAACTATAACATAACACTTATGCAATTTAATAGCATTCGTAGACGCCGATGGTGTTGGACTTGAAAACAAGTGAAGCCCAGACTCACTGTCATTCTCACCCTCTCATTCCCTGGCTCAGCTGGACGACCCACTACCACTAGTAGAAAATAGGCCTTTTGTCCAGGCCATTAGTCCCGGCTGTGGCTGGGGTGCCGGACGGCCCAAGCCACCCCAAACCTTAGGTCCCGGCCCGTTAGACCCCATTAGCCTCGGTGTGAGACACAAACTGGGACTAAAGGGTCTGGGGACTGCCGCTCGCTGCGGGCACCCCCTTTAGTCCCGGTTTATATCTCAAACCGGGACTAATGGTCTGGCCCTATATATGGCACAGTCCCTTCCCCTCTCAACTGTTTTTTTCCTGGTGGGAGAGGTGGTGTTGTGCTATTTTTTTTCTTGTTTATATGCACTAGTGGTGTTCGGTGAAATGCCATTAGAGCGATGCGATTTTATGTCACACAAGACATACATGATCCGAGGTGCCCGAGCCATACTTAAGTTTTCTCATCTTTGTTTCCAACTGTAATAAAAGGTTGGCAACTATTTTCTCGTTTAGACCGCGCGGTACTAATTTTAGCATCATGATTGCGTTTGATATATATTTGTATGATACAGATGAGCCATCCATGGATGTACGGTGACCGACGCTCTGCCTCTTTCAGAGAAGGCTTGCGTTCTTTTCGACTTGTGGCCGAGGAGAACAAGCTGCGGGATGGTTTTATGTGTTGTCCATGTGTTGACTGTAGGAATGAGAAGGCTCACACTTCCGCAAGAGTCATTCAGAGCCGGAGAGGAACCCTTGTGTTCATATCAACCGGAGAGGAACCCTGTCAATCTCGTTGTCCCTGAGCCTACCATAGTGGAACCAAGTATGGAGTCGCGGAGCCCTACACCTTACCACGAGAGCCTAGACAAGCCAAAGCCGCCATGAGAGACCGATCGTCGCTTCGCCACACCATCGAGGGCCAGATCCGCACCACTGGTGAATGAGTCACGACATGTAGAGGCCATGTCGCTCCGCTTGGTACCACACCACGTTGCCACATAAAATAGGGGGATATAAAGTAGTCTTTACACGTCGTGTGGTTCGAGGCACCGTCATGGGTGGATCCTTCACCGTAGGGTAGCACACTGCGCCACAATTTGAATCACCATAAGAAACCCACATCATGAGCCCCACCGACATCCGCCATGCGAGTTTAGCCCGGTGGCATCCTCCAACAGGGCCGAGGGGTTGGAGGGGGAGGGAGGTGCCGGCGGTGGGAGGGATAGAGGTTTGGCCTGTGCCGCCTGGAAACCGGATCGAAGCGAGGAACATCAAGAGGGTAATTTTAGGGTTTTACCGGCTTTTGGCATTTTGAACACCAGCATTGAGGTGGCCGCTGATCCAACCCTGCAACTTCGGGCCAGCAAGGCGCGCACATAGCACAACCTGAAGCGCAGAGTGGCGCGTCGCGTCGCACCACCAGGAGCCAACATGCCAAGCACAGCAGGTGCCGCCCGGCCTACGCACAGCACAGACACCACCACCCTGAACAAATAACTAAAACTAAAAACTAAGCTAAACTAAACTACTCGTACTAAGCTGCCTCCTCCACGCAAGAGGGCAAGATAAATACGCACTCCAAAGCGGCATACATACACGCAGCCCGAAACTCGAGCTCAAACAAAAAGCACCATCACCGCCGCGGCGCTCGTAGGCGGCAGGCAGCTCGGCTTGCCTATAGCTGGGAGGATCCGGGAGACGCGCGCGCGCGTATTTGGCGCATACGGTCGCCGGTCGGTCGGCTACAAGCAGAGTGCGTTGGCGGCCTAGCTAGCTGCGGAAGTGCGGATCAAAGAAGCGGCCGGCGCCGTCGACAATGGCGGGTCGCCGCCTGATCCTGCTGCTTGTGGTCGCCTTCTTGGCGGGCGCAAGCGGCGGCCGCGCGAGCAAGTCGGCACAGTTCGACCTGCTCCGCCTCGCGTCGTACTCCTTCCCCGAGCTAGCGCGCAGCAACCGGGACCGGCTGGCGATCATCATCGCGCGCCTACGGCTGACTGCGGACGGCGCGCCGGCGGCGGAGCGGCGGCGCACGCGCGAGACGGCGGCGGGGTCTTCGTCGGCCGCGGCGGCGGCGTTCGCGATGCCGCTGGGCTCCGGCGCGTACACGGGCATCGGGCAGTACTTCGCGCGGTTCCGCGTGGGCACCCCGGCGCAGGCGTTCCTGCTGGTGGCCGACACCGGCAGCGACCTGACCTGGGTGAAGTGCCGCCGCCCGGCCTCATCCAACTCCTCCTCGCACTCGCGCTACTCGTCGTCGGCGGCGGCGGGGCGCGCGTTCCGGCCGGAGAAGTCCAAGACGTGGGCGCCCATCTCGTGCGCGTCGGACACCTGCATCAAGTCCCTCCCCTTCTCCCTGGCCACCTGCCCCACGCCCGGCACCGCCTGCGCCTACGACTACCGGTCAGTGCTCTGCTCTCGCTCGCTCACGAGTCGTGATTCGCATTTGCATTTCTTTCCCCCGGAGCCTTCAGACAAACGCCAGCCTCATCCCGCACTTGACTTGTACTCCTGCTTCAACCAATTAGCGAAGCAGCAGTGCTAAACTCTCCATTGGCGCGCGTTAATTGGTCATCCATCGATGACTCGATCTGGGTGGGACGGCGTTAATTGGGGTCCTGGCATTGATGAGGCGCTCGCAGCAGCAGCAGCAGCAGGAGGAGGCAGGCGCCGCCATTAGTGGTCTGGTTGGTGGGCGAGCGAGTCGGATCTCGCAGTCGCAGCAGCAGCGCGAGGGCGACTGCAAATTGCAACGAGCAATGCCGGATCGGAGGGGCCGTCTGATTTAAATGCGGTGCATGCCATTGATGCACACGCAGAAGCAGCCGGCCCTGCTCCGGCCTGCCTCGCCACACTGGTACTGGTAGAGACTGCTAGTACTAGTAGTGGCAGAGCAGGGCATTGATTTGCTGGGCCAAGTAAGTAGGTCGACGGCGTCCCTTGTCGTAGTATAAATGTGGTAATCCCGGTGCCGGAGTGCTACTGCTACTCCCTTCCTGTGATTGACCTCTTCTTCTTTTCCATTTGATGAAGCGCTGATCGATTCGCCGCCGCTGCTTCTCGATCGATCCCATCGTCGCTTTCTCGGGGAGCACACTTAATGCGGCTAGCCCAGACTCGATCGCGCTTTCTTCCATTGAGGAGGCTGTCGCGGACACACCACACGCACGCACGCACGCACACTGACGACATGGCGCGCGCCATCGTCACTCTGCTCAGGAAGGCGACGGTGACGATGAAAACTCTCGGCGGCTGGCTGGGATCACATGCGTGCATATGGCATTGGATCCCAGCAGCGCCGCGCCGGCCAGAAAGGGGGCCGCGCGCATCTTCTCTCTCCCATGTCGCGCAGGCGCGCAGGCTATCTAGTTTTTGCGTCTCTGTGCGTGTGTGCGATTATCGGTGTGGGGCTCTGGCGGCATGTGCACGCTGCCGGGTGATCCTATCTAGGCGCCCTGGCAAGGCAAGGCAACCCTTGTTTAAGGGGAAGAACAGCTAGCAGCTCCGTCCCAGAGCGGCGCGGCGGTAGCAACTAGCGAACCAGTTGCAGCATACCACCACTACTGCCACCCGGCTTCGTCATGTGCGGCGGTGGATTGGGTTGTACTCCATCACTGTCTGTGTGTGTCAGGACACCCAACATATTCCTTAGGAAAGGGGGCACCCAAAAGAATCATCAAGGAGAAAATCACCCATCCAGATGCTTAGTCCCAAGCAGGCAGGCAGGCACTGTAACAAACGGTACGATAACAAATTTGTCTAACAATTCCATAACAAATAAGTGTACTGAGCGCTACATTGTGTATCGCTAAACGGCCAAAACAGCGGCGAGCACGCACGCACACCCATGGTGTCCTTATGGGCAGCTTGTAGACTTTTCTTGTACTGCTAATCACGTTGCGCTGCCTGCCTGCCTGCCTGCCTGCAGTTTGTAAAGGGACAGACATGGCGTGCCGAACCCTTCTCTTTCTGAAACATGACGCTTGGTCTCAGTTTTTGCTGCCATTCCCCGCTGCCTGCATAGAAACCATGTTTTCTACAGGGTTTTTTCTATCCACCGTTCAAAAGTCAAATGCTCTATCAGCTCTAGGAGTAGTCCAGAGTGTTCCCTGGGAGACCTTGACTGTACCTGTTTTGACCGGAGTAAATAAATAAATTAGTTGATCCTCCAGCTCAAATGCTGAAATGCACATACGCGCGGCTGCTCGCCAATCAGGTCGGTCGCCAAAATAATTAAACACTGGTGAAGGTAGGACATCTCTGTACTGCCGTGTGTGTGAGAGGAGAGGTCCACTTCCTGTGTTCTTTGCGATACAGTTCATGGAAAGGCATTACCCTTTCCACATGTTTAATGATTGTGCCCCAGAGGACTTGCTTGCTCACTGCATATATACTACCACCTCCGATCCTAAATAAGTGTCGCCATTTTAAACTAGAATTAGTTTAAAACGTGACACTTATTTAGAATCGGAGGGAGTACCTATTTGTAAATGGAGTAGTAGTGGAAATTTCACGGTTCTCGTGGGCAGGCAGGCAGAGGCAGTGCCGCTGGGTCAAACCTGGTAATCAGGAGATGTTTTGACGACGACGAGGGTACATTATTATGAAACCAGCTGTAATAATCTGCAATATTCTTTTTCCGTTACTATTATAATTAAGCGGCACTGACTAACCGAAACAGAGGCAGTTGAATCCTTGCTCGAGAGAGATCCTCGAATCGCGCCATGTGCCATGCACGAGCACATAACTAAACAGTCCCGCATTTCGCGCGTGCAGGTACAAGGACGGGTCGGCGGCGCGCGGCACGGTGGGCACGGAGTCGGCGACGATCGCGCTGTCGGGGCCCAAGGCGAGGAAGACCAAGCTCAGGGGGCTCGTGCTGGGCTGCAGCAGCTCCTACAGCGGGCCCAGCTTCGCGGCCTCCGACGGCGTCCTCAGCCTCGGCTACAGCGACATCTCCTTCGCCTCCCACGCCGCCTCCCGCTTCGGTGGCCGCTTCTCCTACTGCCTCGTCGACCACCTCTCCCCCCGCAACGCCACCAGCTACCTCACCTTCGGCCCCAACCCCGCCGTCTACTCCACCTCCTCTTCCTCCACCTCTTCCTGCCCCACCGCGCGGGCGCCGCCCCGCGCGCGGGAGACGCCGCTGGTGCTCGACACCCGGATGCGCCCCTTCTACGACGTCTCCGTCAAGGCCGTCTCCGTCGCCGGAGAGTTCCTCAAGATCCCGCGCACCGTCTGGGACGTCGAGACGGGCGGCGGCGTCATCCTCGACTCCGGCACCAGCCTCACCGTGCTCGCCAAGCCGGCATACCGCGCCGTCGTGGCCGCCCTCGGCAAGAGGCTCGCGGGGATACCAAGGGTCATCCTGGACCCCTTCGAGTACTGCTACAACTGGACGTCGCCGACGACGGGCGAGGACATCGACGTGGACCTGCCGAAGCTGGCCGTGCACTTCGCCGGGAAGGCGCGCCTGGAGCCGCCGGGGAAGAGCTACGTCATCGACGCGGCGCCCGGGGTCAAGTGCATCGGCGTGCAGGAGGGACCCTGGCCCGGGGTCTCCGTCATCGGCAACATACTGCAGGAGGAGCACCTCTGGGAGTTCGATCTCAAGAACCGACGGCTCAGATTCCAGAGATCACGGTGCACGCACTGACTTTTGGCGCCGCGCTCGTCGTGTTCCAATTCCAACCACTCGTTATGTTTTTTTCTCCTTGTGGTGGTGGCCTGGGTGCTCTCTCTGATTATTATTTGTTTTTGTCCCGTCTTCAGATCTATACTAATGCAATCAGAAATGTGCCTTGCAGAAATGATAAGCTGTAATAAGTTTTCCTTCTTTTTTCTTTTCTTCATTCATTCACCCATGTGATGTTCCATTTCGGTGAATATATATACGTCCAGAGCTCGTTATTAACTTGATCCAGATCTCTGCATTTCTTATCATTTTATTCCACGGGAACGTTGCTGCCTTCAAGAAAAAAAAGTACTTATAGAAAACGATTGTCTCAGATTTATTTAGATTCACATGTATCCACACATAATAATGCGTTAAGATAGATGTAAAACTAGATAAATCTGGGTCACTTGTTTCCGGACAAAGGAAATATTAGGGCTGCAAGCGGGGCGGATTTGCGGGCAGGTTTTTTTTGCCTAAGCTCACGTATCGTATGGTACAAGTTAAAATCGATCCTATCGCTATTAGTAGTACAGTTTATATTAAATGTCTCGTTTTGTGGGCTTACGCGGACCCTGCCCTTGCAACCCTAGGAAATATAAGATTGTGTCACGAAATAAGAAGAGTTTGAAAATTCTAAAGTTTTGCTCGTTTTTTTTAGACTTTATTTTATAATCGTTGAAGACAATTTATCTATTTTTACTGTTTACTATTTTTTACTATAAATACATTATAGCATTGATTGATAAAACAATACTTCCAATCCAGTGTATTAGTTGAGTCACCCACATGTTGGACCCATCATATGACTAAGGGTCCACGTGTCCATTTCACATAGTCACCCAAAATCAGCCATCATCAAGTCAATGAATCTCAACTATGATGTAGTATATGACGAAGTGTGACCAAACGATGTTTTGTTGTATGACCTGGTTCACTGACCCTAATTCAGTGTTTTTTTTACGGAAACTGAGTCCTGCTATGAACTTTATTAATTTAAAGCATACTTACATCATCAGTCAGTAAAGAAACAATAAAACCAGGTGGATCCTCAACACAGACATTTGGTTGATTACCACACTCTTTAGCTAAAGCATGAGCTACACTATTGGCATTTCTAGGAACATGATGATATTCTACTTTGGAGAAACTAGATGCCTGAATGCAGATGTCTAGAAGGATCGGTGCAGCAGCTATGGCTGTGTATCCACCCTCTTCCAAAAAATTGATAATCTCCAAACGGTTAGATTGGACAATAATCCTATTGAACCCAACTTGGTTGGACAAATAAATACCTTCTCTTACAGCCATTGCCTCACAAGTTACAGCATCGAGAGCATAGTCGACATTATTGTTGCTAGCCGCAACAAAATTTCCTCTCATCTCCAATAACAGCTCATGTAGTCCTTTTCCTTTGATTGATATAAAACCTCGCATCAACATTCACTCTAACAAAGCCCTCGTTTTGCCTTCACCCAACTGCTCTCCTTTTCTCTTTGCTTTGGGTTAGCAACTCGGATAAAATTTGCAGCGAGAAGGGGTTGAGTTGGTTCCTCATATACTTTTGTCGTCTGATGAACCATATGTACCAGGTGGTAGTCAGGATCACCTCTCTAATATCATTCATCCTTGCTTCTTGCTGATTCCTGAAATGCCCTCTAATAAGATACTCCAAAGTGTTGAATTATATGTGTAGTCCGTAGAACCTATGTGGCTTATGACCGTTGTGTTGTGTACAAACTCTGTAACAGGTAGACCCAGTCGGTAGGGACGTGGGCGACTAAGACGCCACGATCCGTTCCGTGCGCTAGGCACGTTCACCCTTCGTGTATATGTATGTGCGGCACCAGATCAATGATAGTTTAGTGGTGTGGGTGAATTGTGTTATCTTTCTTGGTATCAGAGCTTTCCTCCTCTCTTCCTTCCCCATGGCTACCGCATCCCAGACCTCCAGTGCTCTCAACGATGGCTTCGCTGATTCTCTTCCCCTCTCATCACAACTAGCCAACGTTCAGCTTCTTCCTTCTCCCCCACTACAAACGGTGTTGACATCACCCGATACATCAAGTTTCGCCTAGATGCAGCCGCCGGCAATTACGACAAGTGGAGAAATATGTTCATGTTCGTGCTTTCCAAGTACAACGCACGTGAACACGTGGAGGGGGAGACTTCGCCGCACCTTGCCACCGGGGAGTGGCGGACCACCGACGTCGAAATTGTGTTGTGGATCTACACCACCATCTCTGACGAGCTCCAGGACGTGATCCTGGTGGAGGACAACACTGCGTTCACCGCCTGGCAAAAGTTGCAGCACTTATTCACGAAGAACGCGGAGGCCCGCGAGATCCTCCTCGACAAGGAGTTTCAGAGCATCTCCCAGGGCGACATGTCGATTGTCGCTTACTTTCGCACCCTCAAGAGCATTTCCGATCAGATGGGTGACGTCGGCGCCCCTGTCACGGACAAGAAGCGTACCATGCGCCTCATCGACGACCTCAACGATAAATACAAGAACCAAGGTGAGCTCCTAGAGTCGTTGAAGACGTTCCCCTCCTTCATGCAGGTCCAATCGAGGCTTCATATCGCTGAGGTGGAGATCAAGTCCAAGGAAAAGGCCACGCCGCCACAGATCCTCAATGTCAACTCCGCCAACAACGGCAACAGCGGATTCCGCTTCTTCGGCAACTGCTACACATGCGGTGAACCTGGCCATCCGGCCAGACTCTTCCCCACGGGAGGGCGTGATGGCTACAGCCAGCAGCGAGGGCGCGGTGGCGGGGCCCAGGGCTACGGCTAGCAGCACGGTGGCGTCTACAACGACGGTGGCTTCAACCACGGCGGCCGCGGACGTGGAAATCAGGGCGGACACGGCGGGTACAATCCCGGTTATGGCAACCAAGGGTACCAGAACCAGGGGTGCCAGCAGAACCAGGGGTACGGCGGTGCCCCCTATTCCCAGCAGCAACAACAACAACGTCCTCACTAGGTGGCGCCAAACTCCACAGGCATCCTCGGCCCCCGTCTCGGCATGCAATCACAGGCATACCATGTGATGTACTCCACCAACACCGCACCTCCGATGCAGCACGTGTACACGCCGCCGGCAATGCAGACATTCGACTACTCCGCCATGTTCCAGACGGTGCCAAGCAACACCACCCCGCACCCCATGCCAGAGTGGATCATGGACTATGGATCCACCACGCAAGTCGCCAATAACCTAGGTATCCTCGACTCGTCCCATTCCCCTTAGAGCATTGATTCTAAAAGTATTGTTGTTGGCAATGGGTCAAAACTCCCCATTTACTCCATCGGATCCGCTTCTTTGTCTCCGTACCCATTTTCTCTTAACCATATTCTTGTATGTCACGTCATCATTAAGAATCTGACCTCTGTTCGCAAATTCACAACCGATAATTGGTGCATTGTAGCATTTGACCCATTTGTCTTTTCTGTGGAGGATTTGGTAACGGGGCGTCTTCTTCTGAGGTCCAATAGTCGTGGGGATCTCTACCCCTTCATCGGTGATTCAACACTTCCAGCTTCGGCATTTTCCGTCTCCACCACGAGGGATCTATGGCATCACCGGCTTGGTCACCCAGCCACAACAATCTCTCCAAAATTTCCCCTGATTTTATCCAATCATGTAATAAGAGCACCAAATTGTCTACTCTATGTGAGGCATACCAATTAGGTCGCCAACCTTGTTTTACTATGGCCCCATTTCAGCTTATTCATTGTGATCTTTGGACCTCACCGGTATCAAGTTATTCTGGTTATAAATACTACCTTGTTGTCTTAGATGATTATTCGTATTATTCGTGGACTTTCCCCTGAAGCAAAAATCCGACACCTCTCTCACTCTCCAACGCTTTTTCTCATTTTTGAAAACTCAGTTCAACATTGCCATTTGCGGTGTACAGTGCGATAATGGAGGCGAATTCATCAGCTATGACCTGCGTTCCTTCTTCACTGCTGAAAGTACCGACTTTGAATCGACTAGAGGAGGGGTAAATAGGCTGTTGGAATTATGCCCTAGAGGCAATAATAAAGATGTTATTATTATAATTCTTGTTCATGATAAAGTTTATATTCCATGCTAGAATTGTATTAAGCGGAAACTTTGATACTTGTGTGGTTTATGAACAACACCGTGTCCCTAGTACGCCTCTATGGACTAGCTCATTGATTAATGATGGTTAAGGTTTCCTAACCATAGACATGAGTTGTCCATTAATAATGAGATCATGTCATTAGGAGAATGATATGATGGACAGACCCAAATTAAGCAGAGCAATTAGATCGTGTCATCGTGTTCATCTTTGCGAAGCTTTTTCTTATGTCAAATATTGTATTCCTTAGACCATGAGATAATACAACTCTCTGGTATCGGAAGAAAGCTTTGAGGTCATCAAACGTCATCCTATGTGAGGGTGATCATAAAGGTGTCTCTCAGGTGATCGGAAAGTACTTTTTGGGTTGTATGTATCGAGATGGAATTTGTCCCTCCCAAGTCGGAGAGATATACTTCGGGCCCACTCGGTAATCGATATCAACACAGCTTGCAAGCACGTGGTTAAGGAGTTAATCACAAAGTGATATCGGATTACGAAACGAGTAAAGTACTTGCTGTGAACGAGATTGAACTAGGTATGCCGATACCAACGATCGAATCTCGGGCAAGTAAAATATCGCGTGACGAAGGGAATATATATATGGGATTAATTGAATCCTGGCATCGTGGTTCATCCGATATGATCATCGATGAATGTGTGGGAGTCAATATGGGTTTCCAGATCCCGTTGTTGATTATTGATAGAAGATCATGTCTGCATATTCTCGACCCCGTAGGGTCACACACTTAACGTGCTTCGACGCTAGGATAGAATGGATAATTGGTTTATGATTTTTTGTTCGGAGTCTCAGATGAGATCCAGGACATCACGAGAGGTTCCGGAATGGTCCGGAGAATAAGATTCATATAAAGGAAAGCAGTTTTTGGATTTCGGTATCGTTTCGGAGTATTCGGTATTGTACCGGAAGGTTCTAGAAGCTTCCGGAGTGGGACCAACGTGGCCCCACTTGTCGGAGGGTTGCGTGGGCCTAAGAGGGAGTGCTCTGGCCGCTTTGGGCCAGGGGCACAAGGCCCCATAGGCCCAGCCGACCAAACCCTAGGGAACCCTTCTAGAAGGAGGGGGGAAACTTGCCTCCCACTCCAACCCTTGGGGCCGCCGCCCTAGGGCTTGGAGGAGGGGCCAAGGGGGCCGGCCAGCCCCCTATATAAGGTGGGCAGGGGCACACCCCTCCCCCCCACTCCTCCAACCCTAGCCGCCGACCTGCTGCCCTCCACCTCTCTCTCTCTCTCATTGCTGGCGGCGAAGCCTGCCATGAAACTCTCCACCATAGCACCACGCCGTCGTGCTGCAGATCCAATCCATCTATCCACCCCACTTGCTAGACCAAGGAAGGAGGATACGTCGCGGCACCGTACGTGTGCATCTCTCAGAGGTGCCGCCACTTGCGGCGTTGGATCGGATCGGATCGCGAGGAGGAGAAGGCTAGTTCGACTATATCAACCACGTTCTGATGAACATTTCCGCTGTGCGACTTCTTCAAGGGTATGAAGATCTCATCTCTCTCTCTCGTTGATTGCATCTCCTAGATTAGATCTTGGCTTTCTTGTTCGCATCTGTAGAAATTTTTGATTTACTATGTTGCGAAACCCTTCAGTGGTATCAGAGCTAGATCTATGCGTAGATGTGTTTCACGAGTAGAACACAACATGCTTGTTGCGGGCGTTGATGTTTTCTGTTGCAAGCCTCTTGTTGTGTATTTCTTATGGCGCGGCATAGTGAGATCGAAGCGGTCCAGGCCAACTTTACGCGACCTCGTTCGCAAGACCGGCTCCGCACTTGACGTGTGGCTTGTTCCACACATGCGGCTGGTGGATGCCAGTTTATCTCACTATAGTAGTCATGGGATTTACACCGGATGTTAGAAACCATAATATCACCATTGTGGCTTTCCGTAGGTAAGAATCATTCTTAGCTTGTTACTCCCATAAGCCACGTAAAACATGCAACAACAAAGTAGAGGCGTCTAACTTCTTTTTGCAGGGAGTGTTTTGTGATATGGTATGGCCCAAGACATGATGTGTATGATGCATGCGATGATCATGTTTTGTAATATTTCACGACTTCCATGTCGATGAGTACACAACCGGCAGGAGCCATATGGTTGTCTTTATAATTGTGTATGACCTGTGTGTCAACTTCTTATACGCCATGTAATAGCTTTACTTTATCGCTAAGTAGTTAGCAATAGTTGTAGTTGATATTCGTGGTGGAGGCAATCATGGTGGAGTGATGGAGATCATGCTGGCGCGCACAAGATGGAGATCATTGCGCGGAGATTGGCTATACCATGTCACATAAAATTATATGCATGTGATGTTTATCCTTTTATGTATCTTATCATGCTTAGATCGCGACGGTAGCATTATAAGATGATTCCTCACCTAAAGATCAAGATAAAATTGTGTTCTCCCCATGTATGCACTGTTGCGAAAGTTCGTCGTGTTCAAGCACCTCGTGATGATCGGGTGCTATAAACTCTACGTTCACATACAACGGGTGCAAGCCAGTTTTGCACACACGGAAATACTTGGGTTTGACTTGACGAGCCTAGCATGTACAGACATGGCCTCGGAACACACGAACCGAAAGGTTAAGCATGAGTCATATGAATGATATGATCGACACTTTGTTATCCACCATTGAAACCACATCTCTTCTCGTGAAGATCGTATTAGGTGTGGTGAATTTGGATCATGTTCACTAAACAACTTGAGGGATGTTGAATTTAGTGGGAGTTCATCTAGTAATTTGATTAAGTTGAACTAGTTATCATGAACATAGTCTAAATTGTATTTGCAAATTTTGTAGATCAAATGGCTAAGTCCAACTTCAACTTCAACATTTTTGCTGAGAAAGAAAAGCTTAAGAACAATGGGTCTAACTTCACCAACTGGTTCCGCAATCTGAGAATCATTCTTGCTGGCGGACAAAAGGACTATGTCCTTGAGAAAGAGCTAGGTGACGCCCCTGCTATTGATGCGCCGGCTGATGAAAAAGTTGTTTATCAGTCACGCAAAGATGATTATGGAGTGATTAAGAGTACCATGTTGTTTGCTATGGAACCGGACCTTCAAAATCATTTTGAGGAGTTCACCGAGCCCTTTGAGATTCTTGAGGAACTGAAAACCATGTTTCAGACTCAGGCCCGTCCTGAGAGATATGAGATCTCTGAGAAGTTCTTTAACTGCAAGATGGAGGAAGGGAGTTCCGTTAGTGAGCACGCCATTAAGATGTCGGGCTACACTCAACGTCTTGAGCAACTAGACTGCAAGATTCCAGAAGAGCTCAATATTGACAGAGTTCTGCAATCACTCCCTCCTACCTACAAAGGTTTTGTAGTTACTCACAATCAGATTGGTTCCACTGATACGATCACTGAGCTCTTCGCTAAGCTCAAAGCTGCGGAGGTGGATATCAAGAAAGATAATCATGTGTTGATGGTCAACAAGACCCCTAGCTTCAAGAAAGGTAAGGGTGCAAAGAAATCCTTCAAGAAAGGCAGCGGCAAGCGCGTTGCCCCTGTTGAGAAGAAGCTCAAATCTGGACCTAAGCCGGACACTGAGTGCTTCTACTGCAAGGACAAGGGTCACTGGAAGCGCAACTGTCCGAAGTACTTAGCGGACAAGAAGGCTGGCACCATTAAAGGTATATTTGATATACATGTTATTGATGTTTACCTTACTAGCGCTCGTTGTAGTGCCTGGGTATTTTATACTGGTTCAGTTGCTAATATTTGTAACTCGAAACAGGAGCTACGAAATAGACGGCGACTAGCAAGGGATAAGGTGACGATGCGCGTTGGCAATGGATCAAAAGTTGATGTGATGGCCATCGGCACTCTCCTTAGTTTTACCTTCGGGATTAGTTTTAAACCTTAATAATTGTTATTATGTGCCTGCGTTGAGCATGAACATCATATCTGGATCGTGTTTATTGCAAGACGATTATTCATTTAAATCAGAGAATAATGGTTGTTCTATTTATATGAGTAACATCTTTTATGGTCATGCACCTGTTGTGAATGGTTTATTTCTTCTGAATCTCGAAAGCAATGAAACGCACATCCATAACATTGAGGCTAAGAGATGCAAAGTAGATAGTGATAATCCAACTTATTTGTGGCACTGCCATCTAGGTCATATTGGTGTAAAACGCATGAAGAAACTCCATTCTGATGGACTTTTGGAGTCTCTTGATTTTGAATCATTTGACACGTGCGAGCCGTGCCTCATGGGCAAGATGATCAAAACTCTGTTCTCCGGAATAATGGAGCGAGCAACGGACTTATTGGAAATCATACATACCGATGTATGCGGACCAATGAGTGTTTCGACGCGCGGTGGATGTCGCTATTTTCTCACTTTTACTGATGACTTAAGTAGATATGGGTATATCTATTTAATGAAACATAAATCTGAAACGTTTGAAAAGTTCAAGGAATTTCAGAACGAAGTAGAAAACCATCGTAACAGGAAAATTAAATTTCTATGATCCTATCGTGGAGGTGAATATTTGAGTTATGATTTTCCCACGCATCTTAAAGCAAGCGGAATCGTTTCGCAACTCATGCCACCTGGAACACCACAGCGCAATGGTGTGTCTGAACGCCGGAATCGAACTCTATTAGATATGGTGCGATCAATGATGTCTCTTACAGATTTTCCGTTATCATTTTGGGGTTATGCATTAGAAACCGCTGCATTCACTTTAAATAGGGCACCATCTAAATCCGTTGAGACGACACCATATGAACTATGGTTGACGAGGTTTGATCTCATCAATGCCCATTGTTTTGGACTTGGGTTTTGGAGAAGATGGGGACGTTGGAGATCGTGGAACGGTTAGCAAACAAGCAACACGGGGACATAAGGTTTACTTAGGTTCAGGCCCCCAGAGGAAAAACCCTACTCCTGCTTGTCTGCTCTTGATTATGACGGAACCGAAGGTTACAGGGGTACGCAGATGCAATCTGGCGTGGAGGTGTGTATGTGAAAGTGTGAGGAGAAGATTTAGGTCGTGCCCTCCAAGCCTTTAGATAGATTTAGGCAGGTCCCGGGCACGGACCTAGTCGGTTACAGGTTCTAGGGTTTTACCCCTTTGAATTTCCTATCTACTCTAGTCTTGCTCTCCAAGGATCCAAAAGCGTCACGGGCCTTGGCCACCCGAAAATCTTCATGGGCCGGCGTATAATTGTCGTGGGTCTTCCTTGGGCTGGACCAGGTATGCTGAGATCATGTACCCGCGGGGTATAACCATGTCAAGAGTCTTCGAGTGTTCAAATAATCAGATTCGGTGAGGACTCTAATCTTTCGGTGCAACTATGTATTTCAATAGTTCATGTGTAGGGATTGTTGATGCAGTGCGACTCACCCGACGGATCAAGGTCGATTAAGCATCTTAGGACGAAACAACACGATCTTCTTCGAGTTCGAATCCTCAACTCGAACCTAGAACATATCTTGGCGTAATTCGACTCAGCCGCGAAGGACTTACGAGTGGAATTCGGTGAATTTAATTGATGTACCCAACGTCTGTCGGGATTTTTCATCGCACCTTTAGCACGGATTTTTACTAGCGAGCGCAATGCACGTTGCTGTGCCATCGATGGTATCTCAGAGGTCTTATCTTTGTGTTGCAGACACAACATCCGAATGTTTATCACCGCGGAGGTGTTTCGGGTGGCCAAGGAGGATGTTTCTCACTTAGCATTTAATTGGGGCAGAGTTGCCGAAAAGTTTTGCATGTTGATCCGAAGGATCGCAGTCGAAGAATTTATAGGGTGCACGGTCAGTGCTCCCTATGGGAGTAGCCCCCGAGTGTCTGTTCGAGTCGTAGACTCGAGCTGAGACTTTTATTCAGCCGTTGTTCCGCTTCAGGTCCGTAGGACACAAAAATTTTCGGATGATTAAATCCGTCCTCCCTATGGGAGTAGCCCCCGAGTCCATAGTGGAGTCGTAGACTCGACGAGGGACTCGAAGTAACAGTTCGCTTATATTCATCTTTCGGGTGCGCGGCCAGCGCTCCTGATAGGAGTAGCCCCCGAGTAATTGGTCGAATCATAGATTCGAGTGAGTACTCTTAGCTTTGAAGCCGAAGAAATTGCAGTTGTTGCTAGTGTAGCTATTGATGACGTCAGTGATGACGATCGATGACCTCAGCGCTCACGTGCGGAGATGACTTGATCGGCGAACATGGGTCCCACTGTCTGACCTTGAATTGACCGGTCACGCGCGGCGTGGAGATAATTACGGTGTCGCCTCGATTTTCACGCGTAGTGGACGGCGTGTTAACGACGGTTCGTTGTGATGCTGACACGTGTATGGCCAGATCTGCCGTTGGCGTTAGGTCTTCTCGATGGACGATTGTCATTCGGCGTCTTCATTGTTAAAATCATTGGGGAAAACTGCAGTTTGTTTTCACCGCATCTATTCTTGTTTTCACTGCTTCCTTGTGCTCTAAGAGTTCTTGCTGCGTGCTGGAATATCCTTGCACATTTCCTTCTTCCCTTCTGCGCTCTCACCGCCGGCGCCGCCGCACCGCGATGGGGAAAACGAAGAAGTCATCATCTGCGGCTGGTACCAGCGCACGAGGGAAAAAGGCGCCATCACTACGTGTCACCGACGGTGGTTGTCGGCGATCAGAGACGCGGGAGAGTGACCTCCACAGGCTTCGCGAGCGGGGCTTGATCCCGCAGGATAGGGAGGTCGTAAAACTCCCAGGCAACGAGGTAATCCCCCGTCCACCCGCTGGGTATCGGGTTATGTTCCTTGCCTTCGTTATTCGTGGGTTTTCCTTCCCAGTCCATGACTTCCTTCGTGGGCTGCTCTTTCTCTATGGCATCCAACTGCATCATATTTCCCCCAATTCTCTTCTTCACATTGCTTGTTTTATCACCCTCTGCGAGTGCTGGCTCGGCATTGAGCCTCACTTTGGCCTCTTCCGGAAACTCTATTCCGTGAAGAGGCAATATGGTTCGGATGGTGTGTATCCCATTGGGGGTTGCATCATCTCCCTCAAGGCCAATATTCTTTTCTTTTCTTATTCCATGTCTGAATCTGTCCAGTACTGGCGAAGGCGATGGTTTTACATTCATGACTCCACAGTGGCTGGGCAGCATTTTGGTCTTGCTCCTTTCGACTCCTCCCAAATAATCGAGCCGAAGAGGTCCTGGAAAAACCAGATCTTGGACGGTGAGATAGCGGACATAGAGTCCCTCTACCGCCGGGTGGAGGATCTCCAGCTGATTCCGGAGAAAGAAGTGAACGGTATGGATATCATCCGCACGTTTCTCGAGCGTCGGGTGCATCCCCTCCAGGCTAGGGCGCACCCGATGTTTCTTTATGCTGGGCGCCGTGATCCGACGCGAGTTTCGGCCAAGAAACTCTCCTAGGGAGATCTCGACAGGGCCCTTCGTACGCTGCTGAAGTTCAAGGCTGGAGAGGATATCCCGGGGAAGTCGCTGACTTCTCCGTTTTCTTCTTCGCTTCCTGTTCCACAGGTGTAGATTCGTGCGCGTAGCGCTTTTGTTGGCTGCATGTTTATTTTCTCTTGTTTGCTAACAACGTCTCTTCTTTTCTGTAGAGCTTCAAAGTGTCGGGCATGGTGCCACCATTGCCCGAAATCTTCCCGGATGCTCCGGATAATGATGTGGTGGATTCCATGTCTTAGCTGCCGTCGGCACGATCTCCGGCTAAAGAGGCCAACGAGTCGAGCGAGGACCACACTCGCAAACAATCGCGGAGCTCCAGCGAGTCTTCGGATTCTTCGACTCCTCCGACTCCTAGGAATCCTCTATGTCTTGAGCGCCATAGTGATGGGCATGGAGGCTCTTCCTCCCCTATTCCTGCTCTTCCTGTGCGGGCTGTAGCGCCGCACCCGCCAGCGAAGCGGAAGAAGGAAGAAAAGAAGGAAGAGAAGAAGGAAGAGAAGAAAGAGGAGAAGAGGGTCCGAAGGACCCCTCCTGTTTTCAACCTGAGCGAGCTTGACTCGTAAGTTTCTTATGCACTGCGCTTTCTTTTCTTTTTCCTTTGTTTTTGTGCTAATTTATTCGTGTGCAGGCACTCTTCCAACGACTCTTCTAGCGACGATGCTCGGGAGATGATGGGGGAGTCGAAAGTCGCGTCTCCTCCTCCTCAAACGGTGGCAACTTCTGAGGGCGCTACTCCGAACCCTCCTCCGCAGGAGGTTCAGGTGGTTGCGCCTCAGAATTTCGCTTGCGGACCTTCGACGTCGCCATCGGATCGTGTAAGTATTTCTGTTTCCTGCCACGGGGGGAGCCCCCGAGCATCTGTACAAGAGTTTTCTTGTTTTGTTCTTCGAGTCTCGGGGGGAGCCCCCGAGCGGTTTCGTGTGTGTATTTTTCTTCTGTTCTTCTCTGTTGGGCGTAGCCCCCGAGTCCTTTTTCTAACTGGTAGGTCTTCTTCCTACAGCCTTTTGTGCAGGATGCCAAGCGACTGGTGCAGGAGCACCTGGTGCTGGAGGCCAGCCTCAGACAGCTTCAAGGTACCATTCTGCCTTTGATGTTTGCTTCTTCGTGTATTCTTGTCCTGCTATCTGACACCTGTACTTTTTGGATGCAGAGGAGCATAACACCTCTCTTCATGAGATCGATGCTCTCAAAAAGAGCCTTGGTCAAGCGGAGAAGAAGGCCGAGGTCGCCGTTGGTGCGAAGGAGCGCCTTGAGCTGGAGCTGGCTACTGCGGTCGAGGCTAAGGAGCGCCTGCAGCAGGAGGCCACGGACCGCGAGGAGCAGCTTGCCACTGCTGCGGCTGCGCGTGAAAGAGAAGTGATTGGCAAGCTCATGGCTGCTGCCAAGGCTGTTTCGGGTGAGTATCTTCTTTTGCCCTTTTTGTTTTTCTTGTCTTTCTTTTGGGTGCTTTCTTCATTCCTTTTCTTTATTGTTTCAGATGCCGCAGGCATCGTGTTTGACCATAGCGCTCTGGAGCACGGGAGTGCTCTAGATGATGCTACTGCGGCGGTCGAAGATCGCTGCAGCACCGTTGTCGGCTCACTTGCCAAGGCCAAGGAGGTCCTTGGCCGCTTCTACAAGGACCTTGTCCCCAAGGGCGCGGCTCTTGATGATGTTGACGCTTTGGCGGAGGCATTATCAGCCGAAGCGCCTGCGGCGTACAAGTGCAAACAGAAGGGCATCGGCGTGTCCGTCAGGCTAGCGATGGCCTTGGCGGCTGGAGCGAAGCTGGACCTTCCCCAGATCACCTCCCGGATGCCGACGACCGCGGATGGATCCGAGGTAGCCTTCGCTACCTATTCTGCTCGCTGCAAGCGATATGGGCCCAAGCTGATTGATCTGCTGGCCGAGTACGCGCTACGACAGCAGGGGAAGCCAAAGCGAGGCAATCCGGCTCCGAGGCGACTCAGGGCGCCGCGTCTTAGGCGCTGTAGCTGTAGGATAGTTTGTAATTTTCTTTTGCTGTAATTATGTTGAAGAAACAAAATCCCTGTGCCACGTAGTGGCGTTTATCCACTTAATGAATTTTGCTGAGTTGTGTTATTCGTTGTCTGAGTGTTTATGTCCTTTTCTTTTCTGCTGCTCTAGGTTCCTTCGGGTGCTGATCCCGTTGACACCCCGCCTGTAGCATGGCAGCGGCCATCTTTGGATGATTCGTCACAACTTGCTTTTCTTCGACACCGTGTTCGTAGTCTTGAGAAGGAGTTGCTTGGGGTGCGTGGTCACGCCGATGTTTGGAAGTCCAAGGCAGATCGCGGTGCAGCCAGAGAGGAGTACTTGATGGCGGAATTGCTTCGACTATCTGAGCAACTTCAGTGTAAGTTTTTTCGAGCTGCTGCTTATTTCTTCGGATGCGCATGCTAGCCTGGCAGCTTACTTTTGTGCGAGTATCGCAGGTGCTAACCTTGCTCCAAGGGAGGAGAAGGAGCGTGTTGCTGTTCGGGTCAATTGTTTGACTCAGCAGGACATGAAAACTGGCGGGTTCTTCTGGATGGATCGCGACCATGCCATGGCTCTGGCAACGGTGCAGGATCGCGTTCACCAAGTATCACGGGTGCTTCGCCAAGTGCAAACTTCGCTCTCGTCGGTTCTGCATGTGATGTTTCCCCTGGATGCTGTGCCAACAACCCTGTCTGGTCTTCTGTCTAGATTTCGGAGCATGACTCAATGTCCAGGAGTTGCCGAGGCAGCAGCTCGTCGCAGGGGTGAAGGCTGCGCTGTCCCTTGTTAGGCTGCATCGTCCTGATGTAGATCTGTCTGCTGTAGCGGCTGGGCCACCTCTTCGGCCGGATGGTGGCGAGTGGGATATGCGTCCGCATTATGCGGCTGTAAGGCAGTATGCCGAACAGGTCGTAGATTTGTTTGAGCAACGTGCTCAAGCTATTCTTCAGAATAGGTAGTACATGTAAAAGAGATAGATGTAAAATTTGTATATTTCGACTGGGCATGTTGTGCCCTTTGTTATAAAGGTTTGTTTGTTGTTTGAGCACGCAGTGCTTTGTTTGAGTACGTGTCCTTTTTGTTTGCCTGACGTTGTCAGCTACTCAGGTGTACACGTGTGATCCTTGGTCGATGAAATCGTGAGATGGGGGGAGCCCCCCGAGTGTGTTTGTAGCATAAAGTAAAGTTGCAAATAGCGAAAGAAATTTTGGGGCGAGACACTTAGCTTTATTTATATCGTAATGGAGGAAGTACATTGTTTGGCTGAATAGCCTTGGCTGATAAGCCTTATTGAAAGTAAAGGGGTAGGTAGCTAGGGGTAGAATCGTCGCAAGTGTGCGATGTTCCACGGGTTGGAGTATGCGACTCCAGACTTCACGTGCTTGAGGCGATAGGCGCCACCTGGGATGACTTCGGTGATGATGTAGGGTCCTTCCCATGGTGACTCGAATTTCTTCGGTCGCTCTTGCTTGAGTTGCAAGATGAGGTCTCCTTCGACGAAGGACCTTGGTAGCCGGAGACTTCTGGTAGTTCTGGAGACCGCTGATCGGGCTGCTGCTACGTCTCTTGCCTCGTCGAGTGTGTCGACGGCGTCTTCGAGTGCAGCCGTGGATTCGGCTTTGCTGTAAGCGACGACCCGGGGGGCCTGATGGTGTACTTCGGCTGGTAGCACGGCTTCGGCTCCGTGCACCATGAAGAACGGCGTGTAGCCGGTGGAGCTGTTTGGCGTAGTGCGCAAACTCCATAGGATGGATGGCAGCTCTTTTGTCCAGGCTCCGGCCTTTCGTTCGAGTGGTCTCATGAGGCACTTCTTGATGCCAGCGCCGATTAGGCCGTTGGCCTTTTCGACCTGACCATTCGTTTGTGGGTGAGCCACTAAGGCGTATGTGATGTTGATCCCGAGGCCTTCGCAGAAGTCTTGGAATTCTTTGGAGATGAAGTTTGATCCATTGTCGGTAATGATGTTGTGCGGTACGCCGAACCTGTAGACAATGGATTCTAAGAACTTGACGGCGGTCTTGCCCTTTTGATTGGTAACCGGCATGGCTTCGACCCACTTGGTGAATTTATCGACTGCGACCAGGAGGTAAACGTGCCCCCCTTTCGAGGACTTTGGTAGTTTGCCGATCATGTCGAGGCCGCATTGAGCAAAGGGCCAGGCTATAGGTATGGGTCTGAGCTCTGACCCAGGTGCGTGCGGCTTGTCGGCGAACCTTTGGCACCCGTTGCATCTTCGGACGATGTCTTTTGCATCGCTCATGGCCGTTGGCCAGTAGAATCCAGCTCGTAGAGCTTTGGCGACAAGGGAGCGGCTGCCTGTGTGATGGCCGCAAATGCCCTCGTGGATGTCTTGGAGGATGGTTTTCCTGTCACCGATGGTGACGCACCTTTGTAGTACACCCGTAATACTGCGCTTGTACAGCTCGCCATTGATGATGGTGAAGGCTTTTGACCGACGAGATATGCGCCGGGCATCCGTCGGGCTATCAGGCAGTTCTACGTTTATCAGGAACTGGAGGTATGGTCGCGTCCAGGTTTCTTCGACTGCCATGACCTGCATCAGGTTGACCATAGCGACCTCTGTGTCCAGTTTCTCGGGTCCTTCGTGTCCTTCGGGCAGCGTAGCCCCCGAGTGTTCTGCTTCTTCGGGTGATCCCTTGGAGAATTTCCGCTTGATGGATGGCACGCAGATCTGTTCGAGGAACACACCCGGTGGCACCTTTGCGCAGGTGGAGCCGATGTTGGCGAGTCTGTCGGCCTCCTCATTGCTTTCTCTTCCAACGTGCCGAAGCTCGTAGCCGTCGAATTCTCCTTCGAGTGCGTTGTAGAGTGCGGGGTACGCGATCATGTTTTCGGCGTGTGTGTCGCACTCGTTCATCGTCTGCTGTACGACGAGGTTGGAGTCACCGTAGATGACCAGCCGCGTTGCGCCTCAGATCTTTGCCATCCTCATGCCGTGGATGAGGGCTTCGTATTCGGCCTTATTGTTGGAAGCTCGGAATTTCATCCGGAGGACGATTCATCCGTCGCCTGGGAGGTCAAGATGACCCAGATCCTGCTCCAGCTTCACGCTTGGAGCCGCTGGCGCGTCGTCCATGACCGTGACATGTCCGGGTGTCCGCAGCTGCAGCTCCATCCAATGTACAAGGAAGTCCGGAGGACTTGAGATTTGATTGCGAAGTCGCTTCTCAGAGACGGATGTCCAGGGTGACGGCTCGATGCCCCACAAAGTGCCACGCCCCGTGGCCTTCCAGGTTATTCAGGATGCTGTTCGTGGTGCCTCGTTGAGGACCATCACCGATGCTCCTGAAGTAATGGCTCAGCCGTCGAGCTGTCATGAACACGCCCGTGGCGAAGTTTCCGTAGTGAGGGTACCTTTGCTTTGTTGGCGTCGATTTCGCCGAGGTAGTAGATTGGGTGTTGGACCCCGTGGGTCTTGCCTTCTTCGGTCGTTCGACCACTAGCACGATCTTGACCACCGGTGTGTGGCTGCTATGTACAGCAGAGGCTCGCGCTCCTTTGGCGTGACCAGACGGGCGAGGTGGAGAGTAGCCGTTTGAGGCTTTCAACGCATCGTCGGCTTCGCGCCCACTCAATTTATCTCGCTTTATGAAAGCTGGTAGAATGGCAGGGCCTTATCGCCCATGCGGCTGATGAATCTGCTCAACGTCGCTATTTGTCATGCGAGCTGCTGGACACCCTTGAGGTTTTTCTGCTTCTCCATCACCATGATGGCCCTAATTTTCTTCGGGTTCACCTCAATCCCTCGCTGAGAGATGAAGTACCCAAGCAGCTGACCCGATGGGACGCCGAAGGCGCACTTTTCGGGGTTGAGCTTGATCCTGTAGCGATCGAGGTTGTCGAACGTCTCGCGGAGATCGTCGATGAGTGTTCTTGCCTCCCTGGTTTTAATGACTATGTCGTCAACATAGACTTGAACGTTGCGACCGATCTGGTCCTTGAGGCATGCCTGCATGCATCGCTGGTACGTGGCACCTGCGTTCTTTAGCCCGAAGGGCATTGTGTTGTAGCAGAACACTCTGAACGGTGTGATAAACGCCGTTTTCTCTTGATCTTCGACCTTGAGCCGAATATGGTTGTAGCCTGAGTAGGCACCGAGGAAGGAGAGTGTCTCACATCCTGCGGTCGAATCGATGATCTGGTCGATCCGAGGAAGAGGGAAGTGGTCCTTTGGGCAGGCTTGTTCAGTGACGTGAAGTCTACGCACATCCGCAGGATATCCGTGTCCTTCTTGGGGACCATCACTGTATTTGCGAGCCACTCGCTTTCTTTGATCTCCCTGATGAAGTCTGCGGCAAATAACATGTTTATTTCCTTCCCGATGGCTCCAGACAGTGGCTCGGACAGTCTCCGGATGGACTGCTTGACGGGCTTGGTGTCTGGAAAGACGTTGAGTGCGTGCTCGGCGAATTCCCTCGGAACTCCTGGCATGTCCGCAGGACACCAGGCAAAGATTTCCCAGTGCTCATGGAGGAATTCGACGAGCGCGCTTTCCTATGCGGGGCTGAGGTCGTTGGCGATTAGCGCCATCTTGGAGGCATCCGTCGGATGGACCTGCACCTTCTTTGTGTTGACGGTGGAGTCGAAGGACATGTCAGGTGCGTTTTGTCGTGCGACTGGGGGTGCCCCATTGTCCGTCACCTCGCGGAGCCTTACGAGTTCCTCCTGCATGCCGAATGATTGGGAGATTCTGTTGAAATCCCTGTCGCATTGGTCCGATCGGGTGAAGCTCCCGTGGATTGTGATGACGCCCTTCGGCCCTGGCATCTTGAGTAGCGTGGCGCGTAGTGTGGGACAGCCAAGAACCTTGCGAATGCTACACGCCCGAGGATGGCGTGGTACTGTGATGGCCAGTCCACCACTTCGAATTCGAGCCGTTCCAGTCGGAAATTGTCCGGCTTGCCGAAGATGACGTCGAGCCATATTTTGCCCAGGGGGAATATGCCCTTTCCTAGGACAATGCCGTGGAACGTTGTATCTGACTGTTCCAGGCTGCACTGCGGAATCCGCATTGCTGCCAGAGTACTTGCGAATATCAGATTGATGCCGGTGCCGCCGTCCATGAAGACGCGACTCATCTCGAAACCTCCGATATGCGCCTCCAGCACCAGGGCAGCATGACCTGGGCGAGGGATCTGGCAAGGGTGGTCCGAACGACTGAACGTGATGCAGGACTCCGATCCGCTGAGGTACTCAGGGATGGCGGGTGGAGTTGCCACGGCCAGGTTGATCTGTCGGGTGATTTTCTTCTGCACCCTATTCGTAGGGATCCCCTTCTGGATCATCAGTGCTCCTTTCGGCGGGGGATACCTGTTCCCAGTGTTGTTCTGTGCTGGTGCGACCGGTTGGTTTGGGCCTCCTACAGGTGGCGGCGGAGGAGCTCCATGTGCTATCTCACCTGGCGTGGGTGCGTTCCCGAATCCAGGAAGTGGAGCTTGCTGCCTCATCTGGACCATGCTTTCGCTAAGTTTCTGGAACTCGCGGCAATCCTTGAGCATGTGGCTTGCCTTCTTTTTGCCATCCTGCTTGTCGATGTAGAAGTGGATGGTGCATGGACCCGAAAGTTTTTCGTATGCTGAGGGTCCGTTATTGCGGTCGCGGCGCTGCCACGATCGCGGTCAAGGCGCCCTCTGTCGCGGAAGTTTCCTCCGCGTATCCTCCATCGCTGCGTTGGCGTCATTTGCGGCGATCGGCGAGCTGGCCGCGACCATGTCGGGTCCATCGCGATCGTGACGACGCGATCTTCTTGCTACTCGCCTCGTCGATCGTAGTCGTCCTCTTCTTCCGATTGTGCTCGGTGAGTAGAATCTTCACCGTCAGCCCACCTGTTGGCGATGTCCATGAGGTGGTCGAGTGTTTTGGGCTTGACGCGCCCGAGTTCCTCCTTGAAGTCTTGGCGCTTGACGCCGTCCCTGAAGGCGTCGATGGCCCTCTCTTCGGAGATGTGCGCTGCGGAGTTCTTTGTGTTGGACCAGCGTAGTATGTACGAGCGAATGGATTCACCCGTTCGTTGAGTGCAGGCTCGCAACTCTTTGATTGAGGCGGGCCTCTTGCTGGTGCCCTTGAAGTTTTGGATGAAGCTATAAGCTAGCTCATCCCAACTTCAGATGGACCCTGAAGATAGGTCCGAGCCAGATCCGGCCGCCTCGTCACCGCAATGAAGGCATTGCATGGCGGTTTCCTTGTTTCTGCCGTGCAATTTGACGGACGATAGGTGGTCGCTGAGCCATGCCTTTGGGTCTTGCGTACCGTCAAACTTCGGAGTATCCGAAGGAAGCTTGAAATTTCACGGCATCTTTGTTCGCCGAACAGATCTGCTAAAGCATCGGGCTCCGGAGAGTTCTCCTTCGTCTTCGTCCATCTCGGATTCAAACGAGCATGCGCGCTTGGCTCGCGCTTTGTCGATTTTGCGCTGTGTGAGCGCGTCTCTTGCGTCGTAGTCGCGGTTGCGGCGGTGCGAACTCTTCTTCCTTTGAGGAAGGTCGTGTTCCTCTTCCTCGGATGAAGGGGTAGGGCTGCGGTCGAACCTGACCGGAGCTTTCTTCTTTGGCTCCGTGGGAGCTTCCTGGTGGAGCGCAGCTCCGACGAGTCTGAGTCCGGTAAGTGCGGACTTGTGCATGGCCCTCTTCGGTTCCCCCTCTGGAGGTGGGTGGGCTGCGAGGTACGCAGTGGCTGCCATGATCGCAGCCTGCGGCGTTTTCGGGATGACGTTGTCGTCGGCATCCATCTCCATGAAGGATGTGTGGAGGGTTCGAGTCACCTCACGGCGCTCCTTGGGATCCATGTTCTCCATCCGAGAGCGGTGCTTGTTGCCTTGGTTGCCGTTCGAGCTAGAGCCGATGCCCATGGCGGAGAGTGCGGCTCGTCGCGCGCTGGACTCTGAGGCTGCTTGCTTGCGTTTGTCAAGCACCTCCTGCATCTTGACCTGCTTCTTGTGCTCCTCGATCAGGAGCAGGTGGTAGGCCATCAGCAGATCCCGGGAGGAGTCTGCAGGCAGGACTATATTGCCTGCCACGGCGTTGCGTGCTTGGGCCCATCCTTCTTTGCTAAGGCGGATGACATGGCCGTTGTTTTCCCCTTCGGGTGGGGGGGACTGGCTTCTTCTATTCCCGCCGTTTCGATCTGGCGGGTTAGGTGTCGGGTTGGGCGGCGGGTTGGGTGTTTGCTGATCCCCGTCAGCCTGTATGACTACGACGCATTGGTAGCGCTCGTAGATTGGTCCGCTACTACCACAGCTTTCAGATCCGGAACCGTAGGTCCCTTCATCCGATGGCGGATCGCATAGATCGGAGTTGCAGCTGCAGCTGTCGTAGGAATCATCTGTTGATGATGTTGTGCGTAGCACGGGGTGTGGGGTCCATGAAGCGGGCCTGATTAATGGTAGGGGCACCTGCTCAGGCGGAGGTGCCGGTTGCACCCGAAGCGAAGCTCCCGTCTGTGATTTCGAGTCCGTCGCCTATGGGATCAAAGTCCTTCATGGTGGCTGGTGAGTGGGCGGTGAAGTCGAAAGCGCCGAAGAGGAGGTGACTCTCCGTCGTTGCAGAGTTGTAGATCGATCGGGTTGGGACCGTCACGATCGCACAATCAGCGTCCCCGTTTCCCACAGACGGCGCCAATTGACGAGGTTTGATCTCATCAATGCCCATTGTTATGGACTTGGGTTTTGGAGAAGATGGGGATGCTGGAGATCGTGGAACGGTTAGCAAACAAGCAACACGGGGACATAAGGTTTACCCAGGTTCAGGCCCCTGGAGGGAAAATCCTACTCCTGCTTGTCTGCTCTTGATTATGACGGAACCGAAGGTTACAGGGGTACGCAGATGCAATCTGGCGTGGAGGTGTGTATGCGAAAGTATGAGGAGAAGATCTAGGTCGTGCCCTCCTAGCCTTTATATAGATTTAGGCAGGTCCCGGGCACGGACCTAGTCGGTTACAGGTTCTAGGGTTTTACCCCTTTGAATTTCCTATCTACTCTAGTCTTGCTCTCCAAGGATCCGAAAGCGTCACGGGCCTTGGCCACCCGAAAATCTTCATGGGCCGGCGTATAATTGTCGTGGGCCTTCCTTGGGCTGGACCAGGTATGCTGAGATCATGTACCCGCGGGGTATAACCATGTCAATGGTTTGGTGCTAAACCTAAGTTGTCGTTTCTTAAAGTTTGGGGATGCAAAGCTTACGTCAAGAAGTTGATGTCGGACAAGCTCGAACCCAAAGTGGAGAAATGCGTCTTCATAGGATACCCTAAGGAAACAATTGGGTATACCTTATACCACAGATCCGAAGGCAAAGTGTTTGTCGCAAAGAACGAATCCTTTCTTGAGAAGGAGTTTCTCTCGAAAGAAGTGAGTGGGAGGAAGGTAGAGCTAGACGAGGTTATTGAACCTTCTCTCGAGTTGGAGAGTAGCGCAGCACCTGAAATTGTTCCAGTGCCATCTGCATCAACAAGAGAGGAAGCTAATGACGAGGATCATGAAACTTCGAGCGATGCTACTACTGAACTTCGCGGGTCGACAAGGTCACGTGCCACTCCCTGTCTTACCCGTCTTGTTGTTAGACAACAATGAACCTGCGCACTATGAGGAAGCAATGATGAGCCCAGACTCTGAGAAATGGCTAGAGGACATGAAATCCGAATTGGGATCCATGAGCGAAAACTAAGTATGAACTTTGGTGGACCCTTCTAGCAACCGTAAGACCGTTGAGTGCAAATGGATTTTCAAGAAGAAAACGGACGCGGATGGTAATGTTACTTTCTATAAAGCTCGGCTTGTCGCAAAAGGTTTTCGACAAGTTCAAGGTGTTGACTACGATGAGACTTTCTCTCCCGTAGCGATGTTTAAGTCCATTTGGATTTTATTACCAATTGCTGCATTTCATGATTATGAAATACGGCAGATGGATATCAATACTGCATTCCTCAATGGCAACATTGATGAAGAGTTGTATATGATGCAGCCTGAAGGTTTTGTCGATCCTAAGGATGCTGATAAGGTGTGCAAACTTCAGCGTTCCATTTATGGACTGAAGCAAGCATCTCGGAGTTGGAGCCTTCGTTTTGATCAAGTGATCAAGAGCTTTGGATTTGTTCAAAATTGCTACGAAGCTTGTATCTACAAGAAAGTGAGTGGGAGATCAGTGACATTTTTAGTATTATATGTGGATGACATATTGATTATTGGAAATGACATTGGTATGCTTAACGATGTGAAGAGTTATTTGAATAAATGTTTTTCAATGAAAGACCTAGGAGAAGCTGCTTATATATTGGGCATCAAAATCTATAGAGATAGACAAAGACGCCTAATAGCTTTAAGCCAAAGTACATACCTAGACAAAGTTCTGAAAAGGTTCAGAATGGATAAAGCAAAGAAACGTTCATTGCCCATGTTGTCAGGTAAGATATTGAGCAAGGCTCGGTCCATTACGGTAAATGATAGAGACACTATGAGCAAAGTGCCATATGCCTCGGCCATAGGTTCTATCATGTATGCCATGCTATGTACTAGACCGGATGTGTCCAATGCTCTTAGTTTGACAAGCAGATACCAAAGTGATCCAGGAGTGGAACACTGGACAGCCGTAAAGAACATCCTAAAGTATTTAAATAGGACTAAAGAAATGTTCTTGGTCTATGGAGGTGATGAGCAGCTCGTCGTAAAAGGTTACGTTAACGCCAGTTTCGACACCGACCCGGATGATTCTAAATCTCAGACAGGATATATTTATATTTTGAATGGTGGAGCCGTGAGCTGGAGAAGCTGCAAGCAAAGCGTGATCGCGGGATCTACAACAGAAGCGGAATACATGGTTGCTTCAGAAGCGTCAAGTGAAGGAGTTTGGATCAGGAACTTCATCACTGAGCTTGGTGTGGTTCCAAGTGCCTTGGACCCACTGGAGATATTGTGTGACAACACTGGCGCCATAGCACTGGCTAACGAACCAAGATATCATCCAAAGACCAAGCACATCAACCACCGTTTTCATATAATTCGAGATTATATAGCAGATGGAGATCTGAAGATTAGCAAAGTACATACGGATCTGAATGTCGCAGATCCGTTGACTAAGCCTCTTCCACGAGCAAAACATGATCAGCACCTTAACGCCATGGGTGTTAGATTGTTGCCAGATGTAAACTAGATTATTGACTCTAGTGCAAGTGGGAGACTGTTGGAATTATGCCCTAGAGGCAATAATAAAGATCTTATTATTATAATTCTTGTTCATGATAAAGTTTATATTCCATGCTAGAATTGTATTAAGCGGAAACTTTGATACTTGTGTGGTTTATGAACAACACCGTGTCCCTAGTATGCCTCTATGGACTAGCTCATTGATTAATGATGGTTAAGGTTTCCTAACCATAGACATGAGTTGTCGATTAATAATGAGATCATGTCATTAGGAGAATGATATGATGGACAAACCCAAATTAAGCAGAGCAATTAGATCGTGTCATCGTGTTCATCTTTGCGAAGCTTTTTCTTATGTCAAATATTGTATTCCTTAGACCATGAGATAATATAACTCCCTGGTATCGGAAGAAAGCTATGAGGTCATCAAACGTCATCCTATGTGAGGGTGATCATAAAGGTGTCTCTCAGGTGATCGGAAAGTACTTGTTGGGTTGTATGTATCGAGATGGAATTTTTCCCTCCCGAGTCGAAGAGATATACTTCGGGCCCACTCGGTAATCGATATCAACACCGCTTGCAAGCACGTGGTTAAGGAGTTAATCACAAAGTGATATCGGATTACGGAACGAGTAAAGTACTTTGTGAGGAACGAGATTGAACTAGGTATGCCGATACCAACGATCGAATCTCGGGCAAGTAAAATATCGCGTGACGAAGGGAATATATATATGGGATTAATTGAATCCTGGCATCGTGGTTCATCCGATATGATCATCGATGAATGTGTGGGAGTCAATATGGGTTTCCAGATCCCGCTGTTGATTATTGATAGAAGATCATGTCTGCATATTCTCGAACCCATAGGGTCACACACTTAACGTGCTTTGACGCTAGGATAAAATGGATAATTGGTTTATGAGTTTTTGTTCGGAGTCTCGGATGAGATCCAGGACATCACGAGAGGTTCCGGAATGGTCCGGAGAATAACATTCATATAAAGGAAAGCAGTTTTTGGATTTCGGAATCGTTTCGAAGTATTCGGTATTGTACCGAAAGGTTCTAGAAGCTTCCGGAGTGGGACCAACGTGGCCCCACTTGTCGGAGGGTTGCATGGGCCTAAGAGGGAGTGCCCTGTCCGCTTTGGGCCAGGGGCACAAGGCCCCATAGGCCCAGCCGGCCAAACCCTAGGGAACCCTTCTAGAAGGAGGGGGAAACTTGCCCCCCACTCCAACCCTTGGGGCCGCCTCCCTAGGGCTTGGAGGAGGGGACAAGGGGGCCGGCCAGCCCCCTATATAAGGTGGGCAGGGGCACACCCCTACCCCCCACTCCTCCAACCCTAGCCGACCTGCTGCGCCTCTCTCTCTCTCCCGATCCCATGGCTGCGTGGCCAGAAACTCTCCACCATAGCACCACGCCGTCGTGCTGCAGATCCAATCCATCTCTCCACCCCACTTTCTGGACCAAGGAAGGAGGATACGTCGCGGCACCGTACGTGTGCATCTCTCGGAGGCGCCGCCACTTGCGGCGTTGGATCGGATCGGATCGCGAGGAGGAGAAGGCTAGTTCGACTACATCAACCACGTTCTGTTGAACATTTCCGCTGTGCGATTTCTTCAAGGGTATGAAGATCTCATCTATCTATCTCGTTTATTGCATCTCCTATATTAGATCTTGGCTTTCTTGTTCGCATCCGTAGATTTTTTTTGATTTACTATGTTGCGAAACCCTTCATAGGCGACTACCAAATTTTATTTTGTTACTCAATTTTAGGCTTGGCAACAAGATAAGTTCTCTAGATATGCAACTAGGTGAACAACCTATATGCTAGAGAACTAACAAAAAGCACAAGAACGATAAATTGCAAGTAGTAAAGGTAAGGAACGAGATAACCGAAGCGGGGACACGGAGATGTAATTCCCGTAGTTCACTTCCAAGGAAGCTACGTCTACGTTGGAGAGGTGTCGAGGCCACACAAGGTCAGCCGAGTGCCACAAAGGCCTCACCTTCTTCTCCGGTGAGCTCCCCCACAAAGGAGGCCTCACAATCCACTAACCAGTGACCTTGAAGGCACCAACCGAAACCTTTACAACAAGGTTGAGAGGGAAGCTCCACAACTCAATTGGAGGCCCTCAACGACACCATGGATCTTTACAACACATGCCCTTAGCTCTGAGGATGCCCTACACCGTCTAGGGTTCCAAGGAACCCAAGAGTAACAAGATCCATAAAGGATAGGTGGGGGGAATCAAATCTTCTTTTGTGGAAGTGTAGATCTAGGTCACCTCTCCCACCTCTCAAAAGATCAAGTGATTTGAGTGGCTAGGGAGAGAGATCTAGTAAGGTGAAGCTCTAGTATTAATGGAGGAGAGAGAAAATTGAAGAGTTAGGTAGGAGAAAGGAGGGCGCCTTAAATAGGCCCCCTCCAAACTGAACCGTTGGGCTGTTCGCAACCTCAATGGAAGTTCCGATGAGAGGCCGAAAGTTCTGCCCAGCGCTGCTCCAACGGTACGAAGACCGTTGATGCACGCTCCAAAGCTCGACGGGAAGTTCCGATCAGAATGACCGGAAGTTTCGGTGAAACTTCCGAAGCAAGTCCCGGCCCAAGTTCTGTCAAATAGAACACTTGCAAACAGAAGTGTACTGATCCTGAGCGGAACTTGGAGCGGAACAACTAGGTCACAAACAATGCCTGATCAAAAGTTCCGGTGCCTGGGCGGAAGTTCCGCTCAGGGTCTCAGTGGAAAAGCAAAGGAAGTTCCTATGGTCGGAACTTTTGATGGAAGTTCCGCCAAATAGAACATTACAAAACTGAGAGTTCTGAACTCTAGTCGGAACTTCCATCAGAAATTGGACCGGAAATAATCCCAGATCCAACCCACAGAGAGCCCTGAGCGAAACTTTCGGCGCCTGGCCGGAAGTTCCGATCAGACAAAAACTGCACCAACTTATCAGAAACACACTCTCTCGCTGAGAAATAGGATGGTTGTGGCGGTGCATATATGGTTTGTGCAAAAACATATGATTCCCCACAGCCTCCCGAGGTGGACCCCCTATTGATAGTACGGCGATCTAAAGCAATAAAATGAGAGAAAGAGAAAAACAGAAGACCGCCGTCTTCACGAGATCCCAAGAAGAGCATCCACACACTCCATAAGTTCCATCAAAAGCAAATAATCTAAAACTCAAGCACACAGTTAGATCACAAGTGGGATTGTCATCATCACCAAAATAGCAAGATAAAACATAGTCCTTTCATCTGCAAACGGTGTATCTTTCTATCTTACCTGTCCCCGTACGTCCCCTCAAAATGGCAAAGCCAAACGCATGCTCCATACCACTAACGATATTGTCTGCACCTTACTTGTCCAAGCCCGTATGCCTCCCGCATTTTGGGTATAAGCCCTCCATACCGCCACTCACCTCCTAAATATCTGCCCCTCTAGCGCCATCCAACACGCCACTCCTCACCACATGTTGTTCGGGAAGTACCCATATTATACCCATCTACGCACATTTGGTTGTCTGTGCTATCCAAACTTGTATGCCACGGCGCCCCACAAACTTTCCCCTCGCTCAACACGCTGTGTGTTCATTGGTTATCCTCTCGAATAGAAGGTGAAAGGGCATGTATGCCCCCATGTGTGGTTTTGGTAATTAATGACAATCTCTATGGACTAATGTGTAAATTGAGTTTCACTTGTAGGCTTGTCCATTGGCATCACTTGGGCCATGTGTTGGTCTCAAGGTTGGAAGATGAAGAAATGTCCAAGGGCTTTGTGCCCATTGGAATCATGAAGAAAGAAGGAGCTTGAAGGTTGATCAAGACATGTGCAAAGAGTTGCATCAAGATGGATCAACCTCAAGTAGGGATGAAGAAGGGCGAGCTCAAGATGCGCCATCTCTAGAAGATCTCATGCTTGAAGCTTGCCATCCTCATGCTCATGGAATGATGAAGACAAGTTCAAAGAAGAGGTGTCCCCATGGAGTATGGGGGAGCAATTTGCAAGTCTTCACCTTCATCAAGCAAGAGCATCCAAGAAAGGTGTTCCCACTATAGAAGAACAAGACGGTCTACATCAAGTTCAAGTGGGATGCTCAAGGCAAATGTATGTTCTTGATAGGGCTTCTCTTTTGCCGGTCTCGTTTTGTTAGTTGGGAGACCGGGTTTAGGATAGATAGCCGTTCTATCAAGAGGGGCTCTCAAGCGGGTGTCTCGTTTGCATTGTTCGGAGAGAGATCAAACATTTGCATTCATAGCATCATCTTTCTTGGTTGTTATTTGGTTCCTGTCCATGAGAGTATCTAGAGATTATGGTCATCATCATAACAAGCTCTAATTCATCATCTAAGGATTTCACTTGCATATCTTATTGCGGTTTTTGATCTTGAGTTTTCGGCTCCACACCTTGGGGATACTTCACATATATATTCATAGTATTTTCTCCCAAGGTGATACCCAATATTCTAATTTTGTTGGATTCTATTATCATTATCTTTCCAACAAAATTGGTTTCATCCCAATCGGAGTTTCCAAGCTCAACTTCTTGTGTTTTGGGTTTTGGAGGTTTTACCGGTTCATCGCTTCTAGAGAGGTCATATCTTTCTCAATTTGGTTTTATACTTCCATGCTGGACTATATGTTTCTTTGCATAATCTTGTAAAACTTTTCGTTCTCTTCAAAACGAGCCCAAGATCATCAAAAACGGAGTCCGGGATCAAAAGTTATTGAAGTTTTCGTGCAATATTGTCCTGTGTTTTTGCTTGAGCGGAAGTTCCGGCCCAAGTTCTGACCCAAGTTCCGGTCAGGTTCAGTAACTTGTGTTTCTATTTGCCGGAAGTTCCGGTGGGAGGCCAGAAGTTCCGGTGGGGGCGCGAATCTGGCCCAAACGGTCAGATTTTCCTTGTCCTATTTAAGGGGGGCTTCTTCCCCAATGGTTTTCTATCTTTTGAGCTTGTTTTTGCCCACCATTGTTGACCTATTTGAGCTCTCTTACTCCCTCTCCCTTCCATGATTCTTACATATTTTTGAGGGAAAAGTGAGAGGAGATCTAGATCTACAATCCCACCAAGTCAAATCCCTTCTTTGTGAAGGAATCATTGGGATCTAGATCTTGGAGAGTTTTGTGTTCTCCTCTTGTGTTCATCCTCCCTTCTTCCCCCAATAGCTTTTGTAGCTTTGTTGGAATTTGGGAGAGAAGGACTTGCCCTTGCATTTGGTGCATAGGTTTGAGTTCTCCTCTTGTGTTCTTCCTCCCTTATTCCTCCAATAGCTTTTGTAGCTTTGTTGGAATTTGGGAGAGAAGGACTTGCCCTTGCATTTGGTGCATAGGTTTGAGTTCTCCTTGGAGATTCGGCGAGTACAAGCTTGTGGGCTTGTTACTCTTGGGTTCTTGGAACCCTAGACGGTTGTGTGGTTGGGTTGTTGACCTTTTGTGTTCTTGTTGACCTTTTGTGGTCTTGTAGCCTCTTGTGGATTTGTTGGCCTTTTGTGGCATTGTAGCCTTTTGTGGCTTTGTTGTTGGGAGCCTCCAATTGAGTTGTGGAGTTAGCCCCAATCTTGCAGGGTTTGTGGCGCCCTCAAGCGTCCCATAGTGGAGCAAGTGCCCGCCTTTTGTGTGCTTGGGAGAATAGGGTGAGCCTTTGTGGCGTCGGTGAGTTGCGTGCTTCCATCCGGGGTGAGGCCTTGTGTGGCGTTGGGTGAGCATCGAGCCACACACCTCGAGGTGAGCCATTTGTGGCGTTCGGAGGCATTACGCCATCACACCTCTCCAAGCGGAGGCGTAGCTTCTTTGGAAGTGAACTTCGGGAAACAAATCTTCGTCTCCGCGTCCATCGGTTATCTCTCAACCGAGCCCTTTACTTATGCACTTTACATTGTGATAGCCATCGTGCTTGAAGTATTTATTTCTTGCTATCACCTTGTTGCCTGTATTGCTTAGCATAGGTTGTTGGTGCACTTAGGTAAACTTAGTGGCAAGGTTTTGTGCTCAATAAATTAAACGTTAGTTTTATTCCGTATTTACTTGAGCCTAAACCGTAATATTTTTAAAAGCCTATTCACCCCCCCTCTAGGCGACTTCCTTTGTACTTTCATTTGGTATCAGAGCGAGGTCTCTTGCTTTTAGGCTTCACCGCCTCGAGAGTAAAGATGTCTCCTAGGGGTTTAGTGCACTCTCACACATTTACTTTTGATGGCACACATTATGATGTTTGGCGTACTCACATGCTTAGTCATTTCCGGGCCATTGACCCAAAGATTGAGCGCATTCTAGATATGGGCTTGTCTCCTCCTAAGGATCCCCAAAATCTATCTTTGGAGGAGAAGACAAACTCTTATCTTGAAGCTCAAGCATCTAATGTGCTTGTTAATGTTGTGAGCTTTGTAGTTCTTTCCTCAATCATGCCTTTCTGGAATGCTCATGATATATGGACCAAGCTTCAAGCAAAATATGATGTGTCCAAGCTTAATGAGGATGATTGTGTTCCATCCACCTCCGGCCGCGATGAGTTCTCATCTTCTTCCACTACACCAACATGTGAGTTGTCACAAGGTAATGATATGGTGAGTGGTGATAGAACTTGCAATGTAGATAGTGAGATTTCCGTTCATGTTTCTTTGTCTCTATCTCATTGCAATGTTGTATCTTTGGGCATGAACACTTGTAGGACCATATGTGATTTACATCCTAGTGTTGATTGCCCTTGCATATCTTGTAGAAATGAATTGGATATATCTCATGATGATATGCTTGTTTTGCCTTGTTGCCATGATAAATGTGCTTCCATTTCCTCTAGTTCTTGTGTTGCTAACCATGTAGAGGAAAGTGAAGAATGTGTGGGCCAAGGCAAAGTTGTCATTAGAGCTTCATGTGTTCCCTCATCATCATCTTCTTCCAATGTTCACTTGTGCCTCATGGCTAAGGGTTCAAAGGTAACCTCTCCTTTGGACTCCAATATATCTCATGATGATGTGAATGTTGATCATGTAGAAGTAGATAATGATGTTGCTTCTCTAAAAGAGAAGGGGGGGCTAGTCCTTCGTGCTCTTCATCCTAATAAAAATGCTTGCTCTACTTTCATTGAAATCTTGACTTGTGCTATTGAAAGTAGGTAACTAATATATGAACATGAGGACAAAATAGATAAAATAAGTAGTCTTGAGCGTGAGTATGCTAATGAAATTGCGAACCTATATGAAGCTCTTGAAGAGGAACAAGCCACTAAGGAATCTCTTGAGGAGACCTTTGCTCTAGAGCTATCTAGAGTGAAGAAATCTCATGATAGAGATTTTGAGGTGGCATGTGCCCTTCAAATTAAAAATGATGAACTTGAAGTTGCTTATGCCAAACTCCTTGAGGATTTTGAGCACCATAACAATGGCTCTAGGGTCATCAAGGGGGAGCTCATCAAACTCACCGAGTCACATGAGCAACTTAAAGCTTCTTATTCTAAAGAGCTTTCCAAGTTAACCTCACCTCTTGCTTTAAATGATGATGCATGTGCTACTAACTCTATTTCTTGTGAAGAATCTATCTTGAAGGAGAATGTTGAGCTAAAGGCTCAACTTGCTTTGCTAACGAGCAACTATGGGAAATTAGAAGAAAGTCATGCCAAGCTCTCAAGCTCGCATGAGGATCTTCTAGTCTCCCATGGTAGGCTAAGGTTAGCTCATGAGGCCATTATGTCAAAGGTAACATCTAGTGGGCCTCATGTGGACATTAGCACTATATCTACTCCAAATGTTATATTGCCATGTGCTAGTCCTTGTAATTCATCCTCTCACAACCATGCTAAATCTTGTGATGAATTGCATCCTTTGCCTTGTTGATGAAGCTTCTACTTCCTCTAGTATTGTTGTTGATATTAACCATGTAGAGGAAGTCAAAGAGCTCAAGGCTCAAGTCACTTCTTTGAAGAATGACTTGAAAAGGTGTCATGAAGGGAAGACCACGCTCAAGAATATGTTGAGTGTGCGACGCCCCCAAGTGACAAGAGTGGGCTTGGATTCAAATCCAACACCAAGAGCAAGTCCACTATCTCGTTGAAGCACAAGGGCAACAAGAAGAAGGGCCAAGGACAAGTGAAGAATCCGGCCAACATTGTGTGCTTTAAGTGCAAGGAAGAAGGGCATCATGTGAGGGATTGCCCATTAAAGAAGAAGCCTCTTAGTGAGAAGAAACGGGGGAAGCGGCCTCAAGCTCCTCCACAAGCTCAAGATGGGCCACTTCCCAAGAAGCCTCAAGCTCTTCTTCATGGTGCAGCTCCTCCCAAGAAGAAAGACGGCAAGAGAAGAACTTGCTACATATGCCGTGAGAAGGGGCACCTTTCTTCCTCATGCACCATGGGTAACTCCGCATCCCATCCTATCTTGTTTGATGATGCTTATTCACTTCGTAAGGATGAGGGTGGCATGTGTTTGCCAAATTTGTTGGTGCCCAAAGTGGTGTCAAGAAAAGAACCATTTGGGTGGCCAAGCCTATTGTGACTAACTTCTTAGGACCCAACTTGGTTGGGGACCAACAAGCTAAAAATTGATCAATAGGTGTTTTTGGAGGGCATTGGAGACTTGGCTATCTTATGAAGAGTTGAGGGATCTTCATTATATTCTTGTTGTCAAAGTCAAGTCATTGGTTATCATGCTTCTATTCCTTATCCAATGTTCCTCCTTCCGGTAACTTGTGCTAAACTCCTTTACATTTATAGTTACTTGCTCCCTTGTGCATGTGTTGGTTTTGTACCTTGCATGTGCTTGTACATGTTGTGCTTCCCACTTACTTATATTGACCTATGAATTATCTTTGTGTATGTTGGTTGGCACACCATGTATTTGTGTTTCTTGGTTTTGAGCCTTTATTGTTTCTAGTAGGTATCTTATTTGGCTCTTGTGAGGGATTAATGGACTATTCTGTTTTGGGGGAGTGTCATGCTTGGGCATTCCACAATCCTAAAATGTGTGTACATGAGAAAAACCACTTAGTAGTCATTTTGTTGTCTCTATGTGGTTTGTCTCTCTCATGAGAAACTCAAGTTTCCATAATGTCCATCAATACCTCTAGTTTGATCTTTTTGCCTCTTGTTGAGATTTCTTGGTTTATCACATTATGGGGGAGTCATATGCTTTGTGCATATTACAAACCTAGAAAATGTGGACATTTGAGGTAGTGACACTTAGATTTGATGTTGAGAATTATCTAGTTCCTATGTGGCACATATGCTCATACAAGTTCCAATTTGCTTAAATGTTTTTATTGCTCATCTTTTGGATCTTGTGAAGGGTTTCGCAGCATAGTAAATCAAAATTTTCTACGGAAGCAAACAGAGGGAAAACCAAGATCTAATCTAGGAGATGCAAACAACGAGAGAGATTGGATTAGATCTTCATACCCTTGAAGATTCAAGCGGAGCGTTAAACGGAACGTGGGTGATGTAGTCATACTCGCTTCTCCTCCTCGCGATCCGATCCGATCTAGCACCACAAGTGGCGGTGCCTCCGTGAGATGCACACGTGCGGCACCTCGACGTCTCCTCCTTCCTCGGACCAGCAAGTATGGTGGAGAGATAGATTGGATCTACAACACGACGGCGTGGTGTATATAGTGGAGAATTTCTGCGTGAGGCTTCGCCTACAAACAGTCGGGAGGGAGAGAGGAGGGCAGCAGGGCAACTAGGGTTTGGAGGAAGGTGTAGGTTGGGGGGAGGGGGCGCACCAGCCCTCTATATATAGAGGGGGGTGCAGCCAGCCCTTGCCCATCCTCCAAGCCTATCTCTAGTTTAAACGATTTAAACTCTCTCTTCTAGAAACCCTATCTTATCTCTAGTTTAAACGATTTAAACTTATCTAGGATCGGCTGGGCCCTATGGGGCCTTGTGCCCCTGGCCCAATGCGGCCAGGACACTCCCTCATAGGCCCATGCCCCTCCCGGAAGGTGGGGCCACGTTGGTCCCCTTCCGGAAGGTTCTAGAAGCTTCAGTTACAATACCGATTAACGGAACAATTCGAACTCCAAAACTGCCGCCTTATATGAATCTTATTCTCCGGACCACTCCGGAACCTCTCGTGATGTCCCGGATCCCATCCGAGACTCCGAACAAAAATTCATAAACCAAGTATCCAATCTATCCTAGCGTCGAGACACGTTAAGTGTGTGACCCTGCGGGTTCGAGAATATGCAGACATGATCTTCTATCAATAATCAACAGCGAGTGCAGGCACCCATATTGACTCCCACACATTCATCGATGATCATATAGGATGAACCACGATGCCAGGATTCAATCAATCCCATATATATATTCCCTTCGTCTCGCGATATTTTACTTGCCCGAGATTCGATCGTCGGTATCGTCATACCTAGTTCAATCTCGTTCATAGCAAGTACTTTACTCGTTCCGTAATCCGATATCACTTTGTGATTAACTCCTTAACCACATGCTTTCAAGCGGTGTTGATATCGATTACCGAGTGGGCCCGAAGTATATCTCTCCGACTTGGGAGGGACAAATTCCATCTCAATACATACAACCCAACAGATACTTTCCGATCACCTGAGAGACACCTTTATGATCACCCTCTCATAGGATGACGTTTGATGACCTCAAAGCTTTCTTCCGATACCAGGGAGTTGTATTATCTCATGGTCTAAGGAATACAATATTTGACATAGGAAAAGCTTCGCAAAGATGAACACGATGACACGATCTAATTGCTTCGCTTAGTTTGGGTCTATCCACCACATCATTCTCCAATGATATGATCTCATTATCAATTGACAACTCATGTCTATGGTTAGGAAACCTTAACCATCATTGATCAACTAGCTAGTCCATAGAGGCGTACTAGGGACACGGTGTTGTTCACAAACCACACAGGTATTAATGTTTCCGCTTAATACAATTCTAGCATGGAATATAAACTTTATCATGAACAAGAATTATAATAATAACATCTTTATTATTGCCTCTAGGGCATAATTCCAACAGTCTCCCACTTGCACTAGAGTCAATAATCTAGTTTACATTTGGCAACAATCTCACACCCATGGCACTGAGGTGCTGATCATGTTTTACACGTGGAAGAGGTTTAGTCAATGGATCTGCGACGTTCAGATCTGCATGTACTTTGCTGATCTTCAGATCTCCATCTGCTATATAATCTCGGATTATATGAAACTTGTGGTTGATATGCTTGGTCTTTGGATGATATCTTGGTTCCTTAGCGAGTACTATGGCGCCAGTGTTGTCACATAATATCTCCAGTGGGTCCAATGCACTTGGAACCACGCCAAGCTCAGTGATGAAGTTTCTGATCCAAACTCCTTCACTTGACGCTTCTGCAGCAGCCATGTATTCCGCTTCTACTGTAGATCCCGCGATCACGCTTTGCTTGCAGCTTCTCCAGCTCACAGCTCCTCCATTCAAAATATACACGTATCCTGTCTGAGATTTAGCATCATCCTTGTCGGTGTCGAAACTAGCATCGACGTAACCTTTTACGACGAGCTGTTCATCACCCCCATAGACTAAGAACATTTCTTTAGTCCTATTTAGGTATCTTAGGATGTTCTTTACGGCTGTCCAGTGTTCCACTCCTGGATCACTTTGATATCTGCTCGTCAAACTAAGAGCATTGGACACATCCGGTCTAGTACACATGGCATACATGATGGAACCTATGGCCGAGGCATAAGGCACTTTGCTCATAGCTTCCTATCATTTCATCAGCCGGACACCGAGCCTTGCTCAATATCTTACGACAACATAGGCCTTGAACCTTTCAATGCCTTATCCATTCTGAACCTTTTCGAACTTTGTCTAGGTATGTACTCGCTTAAAGCTATCGAGCGTCTTTGTCTATCTCTATAGATTTTGATGCCCAATATATAAGCAGCTTCACCTAGGTCTTTCATTGAAAACACTTGTTCAAATAACTCTTCACATCGTTGAGCATGTTGATGTCATTTCCAATAATCAATATGTCATCCACATATAGTACCGAAGCGTCACCGAGCTCCCACTCACTTTCTTGTAGATGCAAGCTTCAGCAATTTAGAACAAATCCAAAGCTCTTGATCACTTGATCAAAACGAAGGTTCCAACTCCGAGACGCTTGCTTCAGTCCATAAATGGAGCTGAAGTTTGCATACTTTATCGGCATCCTTAGGATCGATAAAACCTTCGGGTTGCATCATATACAACTCTTCATCAATGTTGCCATTGAGGAAAGCGATCTTGACATCCATTTGCCATATTTCATAATCATGAAACGCAGCAATTGCTAATAAAATCGAATGGACTTAAACATCGCTACGGAGAGAAAGTCTCATCGTAGTCAACACCTTGAACTTGTCGAAAACCTTTCGCAACAAGCCGTGCTTTATAGACAGTAACATTACCATCCGCGTCCGTTTTCTTCTTGAAGATCCATTTGCACTCAACGGCCTTTCGGTCGCTAGGAGGGTCCACCAAAGTCCATACTTGGTTTTCGCTCATGGATCCCAATTCGGATTTCATGGCTTCTAGCCATTTCTCAGAGTCTGGGCTCATAAGCGCTTCCACATAGTTAGAAGGTACGCTCTATTCAACTAACAAGACAGTCAAGACAGGGTAGCCGAACCACTCAGGAGTGGAACGCGACCTTGTCGACTGCGGCGTTCGATGAGCAGACATCGTCGGCTTCATGATCCTTGTCATTAGCTTCCTCTATTGTTGGTGCAGTGACCTTTGGAACAATTTCAGGTGCTGCGCTACTCTCCAATTCAAGAGAAGGTTCAATAACCTCGTCTAGCTCTACTTTCCTCCCACTCACTTCTTTTGAGAGAAACTCCTTCTCAAGAAAGGAACCGTTCTTTGCGACAAACACTTTGCCTTCGGTTCTGTGATAGAAGGTATACCCAATAGTTTCCTTATGGTATCCTATGAAGACGCATTTCTCCGCTTTGGGTTTGAGCTTGTCTGGCATCAAAATTATATATAATGCTCTGCTCATGGGGGAGCTCTCCTATATTATCTAGAACATTGTTTTATGCTTCTTGATTTGATTCGTTTTTTTTTGCTTGGAAGCTCGATCCTTTTTGTGTTGGTACTTTGTGTGCCATCATGAAAAGTGTGAAGAGTTTGTTTTTGTTATTATTTCCTTGCTCCCGTTGGGAGTTGGCTTTATCTCATTCCGTTACACTTGTTTTGTTCTTTTAGGATGAGATAAATCCTTGATCCTTGGTATTTTTCTTATCCTTTTTCTTTGGCTCTTTTGAGTTCATTTGTTGAACTTGTGTTATTTCATGTGTTGATTTGGCTCTTCGATACAATTTGGACACCTTTTGTCGAGTCACAAATTTGTGTGTGTCTTATTGGTTTACATGGTGTTTTTGTTCAAATTGTATCTCCTTTTGGTTCTTGAAAGCCTATGCATGCATATTTACTTCGTGTATATATTATGGCATGCTTGCTTCCTTTGATCCAATATATAGGGGAAACTCCACCAAATCCTAATAGGCGAAGATGTGCATGAAATTCAATTTCATATCAATATGCACATATTTGTGTGGGGGCTCTCCTATGTATTGTAGTTTCACTAACTACTTTGGACCCAATGTGTTTGGGGACCATAGTGTACTTAATTGTATTTTAGGTACATTGGAGATATATATTGGGTGCTTGTATCTTGAACAAGGAAGAAGTGGCATCTACATGTCAGTTGGATGAAAGCTAGGATGATCAACGAATTCATATCTTCTTCATCCTACCAATTATATCTCGGTAACAAGTATCTCTCTCTCATGCATACATATCTTGTTCCCAACCGTGTGTAGGTTGCTTGTTGGCATGAATTTGTGTTCTTCCATATGTAGGATTTCTTGCTTTGGCTTTGAAGAGTCCTCTCTATTGAAAATGTGTGTATGTTGAGATGAGTGCATATAATAGGGACTATACTAAATCATGCTCATGATTCACTAATCCCAAATATGTCAATCTAGCAATTTTGTTGCATATTGTTTCCTCAATATCTCTCATGTGCAATAGTGAGTATTTCTGCCAAGTTGATTTCTATCTTGTGATACTTGTTGCCTTTCTCCATATATTCCTTCTATCATCTTCTTCCCTTGAGAATAGTTGTGTTGTATGGGGTATGTTGGTGTTTGAAGCTCATTGATGTACAATAATATATATTTGAGCCCTTGGGCATGCTTTCAAGCAAAACATCTTATTTGTATATTCTATGACTTTTTTTGGGTCTTCATGTGCTTTCTTGAGTATCTATCTTGTGTGTGCATGTTTCTTTGTGGTTATATGTCTTTGTGATATTTTCCACCTAAAAATTTATACACACAAGAGAAGATCAATATTTGGTTGTTTTTGCATTTCTTGGAAATCATCTCTTACTTCATTTTGATTCTTCGGTGGTTTCCAAATTATTGTATTTTGTGTGCATTGTTAAATGGTTTTGGAGGAGTTAGGATTCCATGGTTGTGCACATTGTTTCCAAATACAAATACTATAATTAGTGCACAATTTTTGGGGAGCTTCTATAATTCATTTAATGATGCACATGTTCCTTCTTTCTCGTTTCTTGTGGTTTAAATGCTTATGGAGGAGCAAGGATTCCATATTTGTGCATATTGTATTCAATACAAGTATTCTAATCTTTGCACAAACTTTGGGGAGCTTCTCTATTTTTATTTAAACACTCTTTTGGTTGTTGTTCCCTTTTGACATCATTTGATGGTGTTTCAATTGTTTCTTTTGGATCTTTTGATTGCTCGCTTCATTTGTTGAAGCCCTTTTCTTTTCTTTCTTTTCTTTTTGCTTTCTTTGGGTCCTCAATATAGTTTTACTTCCTCCCTAGTTCTCATCATTTGACTTGTGCATATGCACACCTTTGGAGGAATTCTCACTATGTTGACCGTCTACAACTTTTCACCCATTTTGGCAATCGATGCCAATGGGGGAGAAGTTTTGGAGGGTTTAAGGGAAGTTGGGCTTTGCTTTGAGTGTGTTCTTAAGCATTTGCCTCTCATGCTCTTGCATCTTTGTGTTTGCTTTGCATGTTGAATATATAGAGGAAACAACGGTAACGGTTGGCAATCTATGCAATGAAATTCAAGTTCATCACACATGCATAGATTGTGGGGGAGTTTGCTCTATATATTGTGGTTGTACCAACATCACATACTTGTGTAGTATTTGATGTTGGGGCAACCGCTTTGGTCGTTAATTGTCATATTTAAACCCTCGCTAAGGGATTGTCATCAATTACCAAAATGGGGGAGATTGAAAGGGCATGTATGCCCCCATGTGTGGTTTTGGTAATTAATGACAATCTCTATGGACTAATGTGTAAATTGAGTTTCACTTGTAGGCTTGTCCATTGGCATCACTTGGGCCATGTGTTGGTCTCAAGGTTGGAAGATGAAGAAATGTCCAAGGGCTTTGTGCCCATTGGAATCATGAAGAAAGAAGGAGCTTGAAGGTTGATCAAGACATGTGCAAAGAGTTGCATCAAGATGGATCAACCTCAAGTAGGGATGAAGAAGGGCGAGCTCAAGATGCGCCATCTCTAGAAGATCTCATGCTTGAAGCTTGCCATCCTCATGCTCATGGAATGATGAAGACAAGTTCAAAGAAGAGGTGTCCCCATGGAGTATGGGGGAGCAATTTGCAAGTCTTCACCTTCATCAAGCAAGAGCATCCAAGAAAGGTGTTCCCACTATAGAAGAACAAGACGGTCTACATCAAGTTCAAGTGGGATGCTCAAGGCAAATGTATGTTCTTGATAGGGCTTCTCTTTTGCCGGTCTCGTTTTGTTAGTTGGGAGACCGGGTTTAGGATAGATAGCCGTTCTATCAAGAGGGGCTCTCAAGCGGGTGTCTCGTTTGCATTGTTCGGAGAGAGATCAAACATTTGCATTCATAGCATCATCTTTCTTGGTTGTTATTTGGTTCCTGTCCATGAGAGTATCTAGAGATTATGGTCATCATCATAACAAGCTCTAATTCATCATCTAAGGATTTCACTTGCATATCTTATTGCGGTTTTTGATCTTGCGAGTTTTCCGGCTCCACACCTTGGGGGATACTTCACATATATATTCATAGTATTTTCTCCCAAGGTGATACCCAATATTTCTAATTTTTGTTGGATTCTATTCGTCATTATCTTTCCAACAAAATTGGTTTCATCCCAATCGGAGTTTCCAAGCTCAACTTCTTGTGTTTTGGGTTTTGGAGGTTTTACCGGTTCATCGCTTCTAGAGAGGTCATATCTTTCTCAATTTGGTTTTATACTTCCATGCTGGACTATATGTTTCTTTGCATAATCTTGTAAAACTTTTCGTTCTCTTCAAAACGAGCCCAAGATCATCAAAAACGGAGTCCGGGATCAAAAGTTATTGAAGTTTTCGTGCAATATTGTCCTGTGTTTTTGCTTGAGCGGAAGTTCCGGCCCAAGTTCTGACCCAAGTTCCGGTCAGGTTCAGTAACTTGTGTTTCTATTTGCCGGAAGTTCCGGTGGGAGGCCAGAAGTTCCGGTGGGGGCGCGAATCTGGCCCAAACGGTCAGTTTTTCCTTGTCCTATTTAAGGGGGGCTTCTTCCCCAATGGTTTTCTATCTTTTGAGCTTGTTTTTGCCCACCATTGTTGACCTATTTGAGCTCTCTTACTCCCTCTCCCTTCCATGATTCTTACATATTTTTGAGGGAAAAGTGAGAGGAGATCTAGATCTACAATCCCACCAAGTCAAATCCCTTCTTTGTGAAGGAATCATTGGGATCTAGATCTTGGAGAGTTTTGTGTTCTCCTCTTGTGTTCATCCTCCCTTCTTCCCCCAATAGCTTTTGTAGCTTTGTTGGAATTTGGGAGAGAAGGACTTGCCCTTGCATTTGGTGCATAGGTTTGAGTTCTCCTCTTGTGTTCTTCCTCCCTTATTCCTCCAATAGCTTTTGTAGCTTTGTTGGAATTTGGGAGAGAAGGACTTGCCCTTGCATTTGGTGCATAGGTTTGAGTTCTCCTTGGAGATTCGGCGAGTACAAGCTTGTGGGCTTGTTACTCTTGGGTTCTTGGAACCCTAGACGGTTGTGTGGTTGGGTTGTTGACCTTTTGTGTTCTTGTTGACCTTTTGTGGTCTTGTAGCCTCTTGTGGATTTGTTGGCCTTTTGTGGCATTGTAGCCTTTTGTGGCTTTGTTGTTGGGAGCCTCCAATTGAGTTGTGGAGTTAGCCCCAATCTTGTACGGGGTTTGTGACTGCCCTCAAGCGTCCCATAGTGGAGCAAGTGCCCGCCTTTTGTGGTGCGCACTTGGGAGAATAGGGTGAGCCTTTTGTGGCGTCGGTGAGTTGCGTGCTTCCGCATCCGGGGTGAGGCCTTGTGTGGCGTTGGGTGAGCATCGAGCCACCACACCTCGAGGTGAGCCATTTGTGGCGTTCGGAGAGCATTGCGCCATCACACCTCTCCAACGGAGACGTAGCTTCTTTGGAAGTGAACTTCGGGAAACAAATCTTCGTCTCCGCGTCCATCGGTTATCTCTCAACCGAGCCCTTTACTTATGCACTTTACATTGTGATAGCCATCGTGCTTGAAGTATTTATTACTTGCTATCACCTTGTTGCCTGTATTGCTTAGCATAGGTTATTGGTGCACTTAGGTAAACTTAGTGGCAAGGTTTTGTGCTCAATAAATTAAACGTTAGTTTTATTCCGTATTTACTTGAGCCTAAACCGTAATATTTTTAAAAGCCTATTCACCCCCCCTCTAGGCGACTTCCTTTGTACTTTCAGAAGGGCTACAGATGCTTCCACCTGTCTACGCGTCACGTCATCGTTTCTTGACACGTCACCTTCGACGAATCCACATTTCCTTATTTTTTATTACAGTCGGCTACACCCAGTAGCACAGCCTCGCTCACCACACCAGATCCCGCCCAAATCCCCTTCAGGATCCGTGTCTATGTCACCCACCCTGCGTGCCCCAGAGCCTGCCCCGACAACATCCACCCCGGGATCGCCCCGAATCGCCTCTCCCGTCCCGTCTCTGTCAGAAAACGCATCGTCAGACCCACACGCCCGCGCATTTACTCCCTCCGTCAGCTCCGACAGCATTGTCCCCCAACCAGCCACCTCACCCCTGCCTGCCCCGACATGCAGTTCCGGTAGAGCCACCCGATAATGCACACATAATGCGCACCAGGGCAAAACAGGTTATCTTATGCCAAAAAGATTGTTTAATCTTTCCACCACTACCATCCCTATTTCACCCATCCCATCTTCATATAAACAAGCCATTAAGGATCCAAATTGGCAACACGAAATGCTTGATGAATATAATGCTCTTTTGCGGAATGACACTTGGTCGTTGGTGCCTTGTCCTGCAGGTGTAAACGTGGTTACGGGGAAGTGGATTTTTCAGCAAAAAACAAATCCCGATGGCTCTCTCGCACGGTACAAAGCTCGATGGGTGCTCCGAGGCTTCACCCAACAGGCTGGGGTGGACTACGATGAGACATTTAGCCCGGTTGTCATACCGGGTACTACCCGTGTGGTACTTTCTCTTGTCATTTCCCATGAATGGGCCATTAACCAACTTGATGTGAAAAAATCATTCTTGCATGGCCACCTCCAAGAAACCGTGTTTTGCCACCAATCCTCTGGTTTTTCTGATGTCAATTTTCCCAATCATGTTTTTCGGCTCAACAAATCTTTATATGGTCTTAAACATGCCCCACACACATGGTTTCAAAGTTTCACCATATTTCTTTTGACTCTTGGTTTTGTGTCTTCCAAGTGTGATTCATCACTTTTTATTCTCCACCAAGGGTCTCATGTGGCCTACTTGCTACTATATGTGGATGATATCATTTTAACCGCCAACACCGCCACCCTCCTTCGCTCCATTATTTCCTCTCTCCAAAAAGAGTTTTCCATGTCTGATCGGTGAGATCCACCATTTTCTCGGCATCAATGTGCACCGTACCACCTCCGGCCTATTCCTTTCTCAACAACAATATGCACTCGAAATTCTAGAGCGTGTCAACATGTCCCATTGCAACCCCATCTCCACCACTGTCGATACCCGGGCTAAACTTTCTGTCAATGATGGTGCTCCCTTCCACGACGCCTCTCTCTACAGGAGCCTTGCGAGGTCCCTTCAATACCTCACATTAACCCGTCCCGATATTGCATATGTCGTTTAGCAAATTTGCTTATTCATGCACGCTTCAAAGACATCCCACTTTCAGTTGATCAAATGTGTTCTTCGGTATATAAGTGGCACCTCACACCTTGGGCTCCAATTCCATCGCTCCCCCGCTCATGATTTGATCGCTTACAGTGATGCTAATTGGGCTAGTTGTCCAGACACCTGCAAATCGACCTCCGGTTTTTGTGTATTTCTCGGGCAAAATTTGGTATCTTGGTCTTCTAAGCAGCAACTCACTGTTCCCGCTCGAGTGTCGAAGATGAGTATCGAGCAGTCGTGAACTGTATTGCTGAGTCATGTTGGATGCGCCAACTCCTTCTCGAGCTTCGCCAACCTCTCGTCCATGCCACCATTGTCTACTGCGATAATGTGAGCGCCATGTATTTGTCATCAAATCCAGTTCAGCACAAGAGGACCAAACACGTGGAGATTGACTTACACTTCGTTTGGGATCGGGTGCGCTTGGTGAGACCAAAGTTCTTCATGTGCCCTCTTCATCGCAGTTCGCCGATATATTTACCAAAGGGTTGCCGTCACCGGTGTTCTCTGATTTTCGGTCCAGCCTGAACATCGGTTCACCTGACGTTCAGTCTGCGGGGGCTGTTGAATTATATGTGTAGTCCATAGAACCTACGTGTCTTATGACCGTTGTGTTGTGTACAAACTCTGTAAGAGGTAGACCTAGTTAGTAGGGATGTGGGCGACTAAGATGCCACGATCCGTTCCATGCGCTAGACACGTTCACCCTTTGTCTATATGTATGTGCGTCACCAGATCAATGATAGTTTAGTTGTGTGGGTGAATTGTGTTATCTTTCTCAAAAGCTGCACTTCCAGAGTGATCAATCATACATGATTCCTGGATCAGAGTCCATAGACCCATTTTCTTCCATATTTCCTTAGCACCACCACAAAGAAATAGAACGTGCTTTATATCTTCGCACGCACCAGCATATAAAGGACATGAACTATTAGTAATCACATGCTGATTTTTCCAAAGACTCATAACAGGGGAGAATAGAATGTATACCTTTCCAAGCAAATATTTTTGTTTTAGCTTGAAGTTTGTATTTCCATATCTCATTCCAAACTGGATTTTCACTCGCTTCATCTGCTCCATCAATTCTTTTTAGTTTCTATCCAAACTGTGACTCCCATTTCAAATGACAATCGTAACGGACCGAGAAGAAATTATTCTTGGTATATTTCCATACAACAAAATCTTCCATCCCATGTTCACTCAATGGAATAGACAGAATGGCATCAATGGACCAAAAAAAATCTCTAATAAACTCTTCATCCCAATTTCCATTTGCATCAATAAGGTCATCAACGGTGTTCAAGAGAATATCCCCACGATGGGTAAAAACCTTACCCGTAGGGCTTAGAGGTTGCCAAATATCGTCCCAAATATTAATATGATTCCCATCACCAACTCTCCAAATAGCCTCCTCTTCCTCGAGTCCTCCAAGTCTTCCAAGTGGCCATTAAAGTGGTTTGTAGCAGAAAACAATAATATTTTATGACCAGCGTAACACCAATATAAGATCTATCTATGAGTTAATGTTGTACTTCCTCTGTTTCTTAATATAAGGTGTATAGTTTTTGTGAAAAAATCCAGAATATAAGGTGTATAAAGAATTCTAGGATTTGCCCCTCTTGTTTAGGAGGCAATTAATCCGATATAGCGAGAAAGGATACCCAGATTTCCTATTTTTCCTCTATATCACTTCAATCACCTAGGGTATTCATATCCGAAAGCAACGAAATTTGCCCTCCTATCTTGTGCGCTAATATTCGTACAAGAAAACTATACATCTTATATTAAGGAACCGAGAGAGTGATAGAGAGAGGTTTCCGTGACATCCTTGTAGACCGAAAGTGTTTAACGTTCATGGGAACATGGATGATGTAGTTGTACCCGTAGCCGACCTCAAGGTCGCGTTTGTTCCTCGCAGGACAATCCTGGTACCACAAGTGGGAGCAGCTTCGCACACGTCCAGTGCTCAACAACAACTTCCGTTCTCCCCGCGCAACGCGGAAGTAGACATCCTGGAACCAGGATCCAGCTGCGACGGCGTGTCAGAGTGGTGTCGTCTCCCACACACAGAGTTCTTCTTGGAACCGCAAGCACGAGAGCCAAGGAGAGAGAGAAAAAACCAAAAAAATTGCCTTAGAGAACTCTTAATTTATTTATTGTTATTTTTCCTCTCCTTGAACCCTATTTATATAAGAGAATGGGAGGGACTCCCACCTACCAACTGGAAATGTGGGACTAAAGGAGGAGGAGGAGGATCTCCCACTCGAGGGCTATGACCATGCGGCCTTCGGCGATGCTGTTAGGCCCAAGGACATCATCGACGAGCGTGACTTCAACCGCGTCACCATCGTGATGCTGCAGGGAAGCGCACACAAGGAGGAAGACGAGCGAAAGCGTGCTCCACGGGAAGCGCACACAAGGAGGAAGACGAGCGAAAGCGTGCTCCACGGGACGAGGAGATCACAAGATCGTCCTCGAGCATAAGCTTATCTTCGAGCGCGAGCTCCAGTAGAAGCAGGAGGAATGGTGCCGAAAGTCTGAGGCGCAGGCCGCCAAGTACGTCGACCTCATGTACGACGGCAACAAGTGAAGTCTTCCGTCGGTCACGTCGCTGACGCACCATGAGGCTTCGGTGAGCTAAATTTTGGCTGTTAAGGGTTAGGACGGCGATGCGTGTAGATTCTCCCGTGCTTCTTACTTTTGTTGTCTCTGTTTATGATCGATGTCTGTCGCAAGAACTATGCAATCCATGCATGAATCTCCTAGGAATGTTTGAATTTTGTATTTTAAAATTCGGTCTAATGTCTCTGTTCTGCGTGACGGAATTTGAGACCGAAAAAACGACCTTTATCTTCCTCATAAGAGCGTCTCTAGCAGACACCGGAAAATCGCGAACCGAAAAGCGCATTCCCAGGTCGCGTTCGAGTTAGTTTTTGCTCAAAGAACACGATGGCCAGAACAGAAACCAGAAATTCGAACCGTAAATACGAGATTTTTAAAGACGAAATTGCTCGCCGGTGCTCGATGATTTGAACGGTGATGCGCGATAGAGGCGTGGAGGGGGCGGTGGCAGAAAAATGGATCGTGATCTGGGAAACGAATTCGGAACCAAGGATTTATGAGTCGAGGGATCGATTTCCAGGCGGCCAAAAACAATGAATTTTCTGGATCTGGCCTTTTTTCCGGTGTTTGTTAGAGATGCTCTAAGGGTTTACATTATACGGTATTGCTAGACGCTCTAACGTGCCCCAAATTTCTACCGAAGACTCGAAGTCCACAAAATAGCCCAATGTGGATTCAGGGTTTGACATTGTCAGACGTCAGTTCAGCTCACATAGTAAGTGCCGCGCCAACGGAGGGAGAGAGGCTCCTGAGTCCTGACCTGACTCCTGGCTAGCAGAGAGCGCACAAATCTGAAACTTCAACCGGAGACCCCGAGAAATGGAAGCCGCCGGCCCACCCACGCAGCCGCCGGCGCCGCACCCGTCGGTTGCGCCGCTGTCGTTTTTACTGGGTAAGTGGCGCGGGGAAGGCGAGGGGACCTTCCCCACCATTGCCCCTTTCCGCTACGGCGAGGAGATCCTCTTCTCCCACCACCCCTCCAAGGTATGACATATGCCCATGTGTGTCCCTTCCATGGCAATAACCTTGCCCTTGGTTTGCCGATTCTTAGAGCTTTTCATGCCTTTGCCGGGTTCGGCGTGGGTTCGCGCAGCCCGTGATCTCGTACACGCAGAGGACCTGGAAGGCGGCTTCCGGCGAGCCGATGCACGCCGAGAGTGGGTACTGGCGGCCCCGCCCCGACGGCTCCCTCGAGGTGGTCATCGCCCAGAGTACAGGCCTCTCTGAGGTCCAGGTGTGTTCCAACTTCTGGATATGCTCATGCTCAGTTTACTGTCTGCACTCTGCATATGGCAGTTTATCTGGTTCTGAATATTCTGAACTGGATACTGAACCACTAGGCAGATTAATTATCCTTACCTGACCTGCCAAGGTGTGCAATGAAAAGACAAATGAGCTTCGATCTCATTGAAGTTTCATCGTGGTTTATGTGTAATTGTGTTCATCTCTTATGTAGAAATCGAAAGGAAGTTGATGTAGAAATAGAAAGTGAGTTGACATGTGCTATCTTTGAATGCTTTAATTTTTTGTAACATATCTTAGTTGCCTGCGCCAGTGGACAGGTTAATCATCCTCAACTCTTACCTGACCTGCTATTCTGCTAAGCTGTGCAATGAAAAGACAAAGGATCTTTGATCACATTGAAATATTATGGTGTTTTATGTTGGATATGAATTTGATAAGGTGAACTGCACGGTAGGTTGATCATGCTCAGTAGGAAATCAAACACCAAAATTACTAACTGATATACAGCAATAATATGAACTGCCCTATAAAAACGTTGACCCCCGGGGAATGATCCCTCGCGGGCTATACGTTGTTAGGTAGATGAGACCTCTCCAGCAGCGAATTATACGCGCTCGGATAAAACCCCGTTTAATTCAGTCCCCATGGGGACTTGAACCCGGGTGGGCTGGCTGCGCACCCGCTAGCCTTGCCACCAAGCCAGCGCTTGGTTGCCCTATGATATAGAGGTATACTTGTTATGTAAAAAATATCATAAAACTATAGATGGAATTTCAAAAATCTCACTTGGTTAATGTGATTCCTCTGTCACTGAGCAAAAAGGTTAATGTTTAAGAAATGAATAAATTGATGTACTTTACTTGTTTATATTCCTTTGCTAAACTGTAGTTTTGATTTATGGCCACAACTTTGCTTCTAAAACATGCAGAAGGGTTCATATGATGCTGAAAAGAAAACAGTGACACTCCAAAGCGAACTTGTTGGCAATGCATCAAAGGTACTGATCATAGGGTGACTGTATAGGGGGTCTCTTATTGAAGTCTATTTCTAGTTCTTTTATTGATGTTCTGTAAATTTTGAGTTGACTATGTAATGGGGCTTCTAGTATGCTGACTGCTGAGGCATGCCTAATTGCAACATTTAGTTCCTAAAAAGCTGCAGCACTCAAGATTTTATTTTTTCGTTCCATCCTCCAAGTAAATATGACAAATTGGCTCTTCCGCGATCAACTGTATGCTTATTGTGCGCTAATATTTAAATTTGCTCCCAGAAATCTGCAATTAACAAGGAATAAATCTGCTTGTAGAATTACTAATGTACAAAAGTAAGCCTGTCTTGGAGTCTCTGAACTTTATATGTGGTGTCCATCTTCAGGGTTATGTACTAGCTTACGTTCCCTGTCACCGATTTGCACAGTACCTCATAGAATTAGGATTTCTGTATGGCCCGATTGCTTCGATTTCCAACATGAAAATTGCACCGTCTAAAAAATCTGTGTCATCTCGTCAGGTGAAGCAGATCGCAAGGGCATTTCAGATGGTGGACGGGGAGCTCTCGTACATTGTTCAGATGGCAACAATCACAAACAGTCTACAGCCGCATCTGAAAGCGCTTCTCAAAAGGATCTGAGCAACTTCCTCGACCAGAATGCAGAAGGGCCTTTGGTTGTATCATTGATAAGTACAAGAAATAAAGCTGCAACGTCAAATGTGCACAATATTCAGGATAAGATTGATGAACTGGTGTCACTTATTTAACCATCATCAATTTGACATAAACCAGCACTCTCACTTCAATTAGAACATGTGTTCATCTTTCACCGTAGGAATGTCATCCTCAAAGGGAGAAGTTTGGCAGGCGCGTGCTCGCTTTAGAAAGGTTAGCCATATGGGGCACAAAGCATACATTTAGAAGAGTTCCCTGAAATGAGAATTCCATAAGAGCAACTCTACTAGATGATGCAAAATAAGGCACCCAAAACAGGTGATGTAAAAAAATTACATCACCAAAATCTGCTTTTTACATCACATTTGCAGCTTGTGATTTATAAGATGCACACGAGATAAATACTAGATGCATTTTAGGGCATTTTAACATTGTAAATTTGAAATTGAACACTTCACATCGATTTGGCACTTTTGATTAAACATTGATTTAACATTTGTTTGAACTTGATATCGATTCAACACAACCTAGCACTATATAAACATCGATACATAATCTATTCAACAACCTAACACTAAGATAAACATCGATTGGACTAGATAAACATAGATAGAAGATCGATTTGACACAACTAAGATAAACATTGATTCCACAAACGGGAACACAACCTACTTAATCATCCCAAAATGTGTCGTCATCGGAGTTGGTGATGTGTTCCAGAAATCAGAGTCAACTCTGAGGAATCCAACGGCGCGACGATGATGGAAGGGACGGCCTCATCCTCCTTCCTTGCAGCGCATCCGATTCGATGGAGGAACGCCAGGTGAGGGAGGTTGATCTAGCGGCTAATCAGCAAGGCAGCGACATAATCAGCAGGCAGCGACATAATCAGCAGCAACGCTGCTGGTGACAAGGAGAGGAAACACGAGGGTTTCAGCTGGCGGTTGGTCACAGCGGGTGGTCCATTTTGTTTTGCTCCAGACAATGTGATGCGAATATATATATACATAACATTGAGGCAAAATTTAGGGCTACCCAAAAAAGGCTTCATCACCAAAGTATTTTGCATCATATGTTGTACCAATGTTTTTTTAGAATTATTGTGAATCCATTCTAATCAAATATTGAATAATCAAATCCCTCAATTGAAGTTTTGAGGCCTTTAAAGTGGATTAATAAGGACAAAGAGAGAGGTGATGTAGAAGTTAATTTTTTCATCACCTAGGATGGTTTAGATCATCTATTGGAGATGCTCCAAGTAATTTACTCTGAGGCTCTGAGCTACCACAGAACTTTGATATACCAAGTGTAAAATGAGGCAAACTTTGATACCACAAAAGATCAGCACAATAGGTAACTGTAGCAACATGCTTTCGAGTTTCAAAGATCCTAAATCAGACACCAAAATTACTAACAGATATCCATGGCTAAATAGCCAAAATACAGAGATTTGCAACTCTCGACTTCACTACAAAACCCCTGGATTTCTCAAGATAAAGTAGTGCAATCAAGCTTCAGTCTGCTCCCTCAAGCGACGGATTGTGCTCCTAACAGTCACGGCACTGGCAGTGCTGCAAATACATAAACAGGGGTTAGCATAGAACGATGACACTGAACAGGGCATTTAAAAGGAGCTCGCAACAGAAACATACTTCATGGTGTAGGCACCACCAGCCTTGACCTTCCCACAGTCCTTGCATCCCCAAATTCCAACTGCTTTCCTCTTCACAGCAAACTGGCAATATAAGCAAACAAAAAGGTAGTTAAGACACGGGAAAACGTCATTACACGGGGTCTTATACAGAACACATCTTACCAGATGTATACCAAACTAAATATCAAAACAGGCTAGCTTCCTTAAATACATTTAATATTACTTCCTTGTATGTGCAGAATTATTTCAAAATAATAACGATGTTAAACAAGATTTGGTGCAATGAAAGTACTAAGGGATTGTGCACACAAAACAGAAGTTGAAATATTTGGTTGCAAAGGGATGATACACCATGGACAGACAAGAGATATTACAAGCATGAGACCATGATTACAATTCATCCCAAGATGAAAGGAATTTACTATTGACACAAACAATATTACAGGGTAGGAAAAACATACTAACCAACACAAAAATATCATACCAACAAAAATAAATACAACAGAACATATTGCACAGGAAGCTGCTGCACTCATTAGTCACCATACAGCACTATACCTAACAGTTCATACATACGAGAAAGCATTCAGGTAAATGCAGTGTAACCAAATAGGTAACAGAACTCGTACCTTTCCACAGAACTCACAGAAGTACTTGGAGTGCTGGGACACCTCCATCTTCTTGATCTGCTTACGCAAACTGGCACCATACCTAGTACCTATAACAATGTAAGGGCTAATTTCAGGACATGACAGAACCAGATACAAGAGGAAACAAGTCAATGTTAGAAGTGCATACCATATTTGCCAACAATTCCAGCCTTCTTGGTGCGCTTCGTCTGAGTAGACATTGCAAAACAACAAATTACACAACAGCATAATAAAAGGGAACAGGCTGATATAATCAGCTAGCACAAACATCTACACTAGACTCCAACAAATTTAAATTGAAGTTATGAAATGATCAACAGAGGGGTGGGTTACGAAGGGAGATAATAAGGAACACCCAATAGTGAATTACTACCCAGTTCCGTCTGAAACTCACGGAGCACTCTACCGAAAGCATTCAACCACAGATCCTACTACATTCTAGAATACCTGTCACTCTTGACTTTGACTGATAAAATTATATTTTTTACTAACAAAGGTTTAAAAATATCTGGACCAGACACTTTAAATTATAAGATTATGAGCCTGTTGTTAAAAGTGATCAGGCATTTTCTATAAATAGATTCCTTTGGAAACAGTGGTTGGAATCACAGTTTTTCAGAATCAATGGTACAAGTACTAGCCATTGGAGGGAGCATTTCATGCCTATCAAATTCTTAGACTATGATTTAGGCAATTGACCAAATTTAGCTGTGGAAAGCTTAATACCAACCAAAATTATACAATTACAAGGTTGAGAGTGTTCCTTCACGCAGCTTGCATCCTACACAACAATATCTTATGCCACACCCAAGAACAGTTCCTCATTTTACCCCAAGTCCTCAAGCACTGCCCCTCGCTACCAATGGGCGGTTGCTAGTACTAGCATCCAGTAATGCATAGCTTTTCCCAGTGATTCTACATTGCTAGCCACAGCACCTTATCAATGCATTTGTATAACCCCAAGGACTTGGATACGTGCGCAAGCAAACTCGACTCAGGGATAACACAAATGATCGCAAAGGGGGGTGGAGAGAGCTCATCATCGCACTACATACAATCTAGTCGAATGGAACTCACATGATTTAGCACCTATAAACGATACGATCTCGCAGGATATATCCTAAGAAAAACAGCATCCAATACTGGAACGAGTTCCAACCGCACGGATCGACGCAAGCGAAAGGAAGGCCAAGACGAGAGGAACGTACCATCTCGGCGGCGGCTAGCAGGAGGCGGCTGCTGCGGCGTGGACGGGGAGATGGCGGCGCGCGTGCGAGGGCTCGGGCAGGGGAGCAAGAGGCAGTTTATATACCGGACGCTAGGGTTTCGGTCAAATAAAGCTCGGTTAGTTGGGCCTATTACATGTGGGCTGGATCAAGCGAAGAAATACGTGGGCTTCACGCTGTACAACCAACTTTGCACTACAGATAGTAGAGAGTGTTTATCTCCAAAAAAAAGATAGTCGAGACTGTTAATAATTTCCCAAAAAAAGGATAGTCGATAGTGTGCTTTGAATACCATGAAAAGGATATTTTCTTTCAAAATTGTATGTCAATGTATTTAAACCGCAGAGAATTAAAATTTGGAAACCCCAAATAATTCTGTATTGATCTCTCACAAACAGGAATTCAGTTAAGCGCACTGATTATTAATATCCTCACATCTAACCAGAGCTAACAAAATGTGGCAAGCTATGGTCGTGACAAACTATAAAATAAGCAGATGTGTAAAGAGTTGTGGCACGAATGATTGACTGAAGTTAGGTACAGCAACATTATGCATAATATATACGCTCTTTGGGTTGCCCTTTGTTATGGGCTTAGAGCATCTCCGCTCGTCTCTTCATATGGCGTCCGGTGCGGCCTGATTTTGACGTATGGAAGTGAGGGGTTGGCTCCCGGCCGTGCCTTTCATACAAAAAATAATCAAACATTTAAGCACTTCAACTTTTTCATTCACACACACTTCAATTTACATTGAAAGGAAAGGTTAAACTAACATCTCTGGCGGCCGAAGGCGCTACTCTCGCCAGGAGGGCGGCGCGGTAGCGGCGGTAGCGGCGACGGTCCTCTGGCGACATCCCACAGGTCAATCAGCGAGTTGTATCTTGCTAGCTGCGTGTCGAGCTGCTGCTCCCTTGCTCGGTCGCGCCTCGCACGCAAGTCAGCGTCGTCGGGCTCTCTGCGTGACGCATAGAGGAACCACTTGTGGATGTCGTCGAGTTCTTGCAACCGGCGGGAAAACTTCACGGAAAATGTCCCACCCGTAAGGCTCGCCGGTGGTTCTATAAGCCGGTCTGTGGGGTATTGGCGGCAGCGAAAGCCCTCGTTCATACTCACGTCAAATACGGCGGTTGGTCACCCGTTGTTCGAGTGGCTCCTCGGACTCGGGGTCTGGACTAGCCCAACCCAGCTCGTCGGTGTTGGCTATGTCGGAGTCGTCGGAGTCGATCCACTCCATGTCGGAGCACTCTAGCCGGTGTGGTTGGGTCCATGGAGAGGTGTAAATGGGTGCCACGGCTCTCCTACGAACGATGGTTGAGGCGGGAAACTATCGCGGCCAGGCATGGCTGTACGTCGGCCCTACTGGCGAAAGCAGTGCCTCCTGCCGACGTCCTAGGTATTGCGGGAGAGGGTGTGAGGTCTGGTCATGGTGTATATCTGTAATGGCGATGGCCGGCGCGCCTACATATAGTGAGAAAAGGGCAGGAAGCGGTAGAAAAGATGGAAAGGACATGACGAGAGAACGAGTTGGCGAGCAATTTCGTCGCCGCATGGCCAGCGACAGGACGATACTCGAGAGACAAGTCGTTTATTTTATGCCAAGGCTGGCCCACGTCGTTTGCAGCTCCATCCAACGCTCCCGCTTGCCCCCCTTGGGTTGGGTTGGGTTTGACCTAGGAACACCGGATGACAAAACAGCCCACACCGGCGCGAAAAAGATTGGTTGGGGGGGGGGGGGGGGGAGGCCTTAGGTGACCCAATGATATTTTGACAAGCCACCTTAGGGTTCCTTCACACGAGAAAGTCGCTTCACGAACACATAGGACATAGATCTTTGTTTGCCTAAGTTTACATTTTTAATCACCAAGAAAAAACATCGATGACAATGAGAGCCGTTGTATCTTTCAGAAAAATTGGCAATTCTATGTGATACACAATTCAGATATTGAGATACAGAGTGTACAAGTTCGAACTGCCTAGGTTACTAACTACCTCAAAACTGGTCAAATGTACAGCACACTAACATTACTTGTTTTACAAAATTGTAAGTGTTGTGGGTATGAGCAACAAGATTAACTCATCAGATCTAGAAATGTACACGTTATGTGTATTCACCAAAACACACACTGCACATAGAAAAGGACAGATCTCGTTCGGTATCCGGGGTCATGTGTAATCTGAAAGAACAGAAGCTGAAACCCTCTTCAACGATAAACACACCCTGGATATATCTGATTTGCTATGACCAGCTGACACAAACAGGCGGATTCCAACAGGAAGATTACATTTGTCTAAATTTGACCGCTTGGATGCCACAACGAAAACCGAATCTTCCTTCAAGACCTGTTGATGAAAAGATGTGTGAATCTCTGCTCCTGAAAATTCATGCAAACTGCATTTGTATGTCTCCTTGGGCCCGGTCAAACTTACCCGCTTGGCCACGGTTTGAAGAAGATCTAGGTCAGTGGTCAGTGAGCCTGTCGATTTCTTCAGCTTAAGGAAGACGATAGGGGACAGAACATGGCTAGAAATTTCGAGCCCTGGAGTATCTGACAGTTCTGCAGATCAAACACATACAAGATATCAAGGTGATGACCAGGACTTTTTTTTTTACCTGACCAGGACAGTTAACTAGCAATTGTATCTTCCAACGGCATGGCTGACTGTAATTCTCATGTTTCATGTGTTGCACATATAGTTCCACAACTAGTACTGCTATTCTAGCTTACAAGGAAAACACACAAGCTCCACAATTTATGCTATTCCGCAGTCAACAGTATTTGCATTCACATTGATCGATCCATATATGAATATATCTCCACGAATCAGGGGAAAAAATATCAAATAAGTACATTTTGGTCAGAAAATATTAATGACAAGAGAAACATATTTACCTTTGTGCAAAAGAGCAATGTTGCTCCTTAGGTTTGCAAGAACTGATGGGTTCTCCTCCAGGTAGTTTACAGCAGAGACCGCAGCACTGGCAAGATAGGGTGGCAAAGAAGCAGAGAAGACATAGCCCGCGCTGCTTAGACGCTGCAACAATGTAGCTCCTTAATTATTCAAAGCTGAAAACATTTCAGAGCACAATTTCAGTCTATCTCAACTGATGTTCCATTGATTGGTATTGCATCTACCTGATGATCAACAACCCTCACACTTCCCGTACAGAAGCCACCGTCAGTAGCTAATGCATTTCCCATTCCAGCAGTGATGATATCAATTTTGTCAATCTGCACATGCAATAACTTTTCACAACTAAGAAGACCATGGTGCAGAAGAATCCAGCTAAAACTAGTCTACGATTAACTGGTACCTGCCCAGAAAGGTGTGTGCTAAACCATCCATCTACTCATTTACACTACTTCAGCGTTGCAGAAAATATATTTTTAAAACACTAAACACTCACTGGAACTCCATAATGTTCAGCAAGGCCACGTCCAGACTCTCCAAGCACACCAAAAGAATGACTCTCCTCCAGAATAATACGGAACCGATATTTCTCCTTCAATTTAACAATCTCATCCAAGGGGGCGATTCGACCAGAATTCTGCAGTCACCAGTCACCACAACAGTAAGGGGTTTCATCCAATATATGTTACCTTATGTATTCATCGGTTTGTTACATTGTACAAGCAGAAGTAATATTTATGTGGAAAATTCATGAACAAATAAGGAGAACCCCTTCACTTGTCTATCATAAGGCCAGTCATAAAAGGCGCCTCACCTGATAGATAGATTCCACAACAATGTAGCGTCTTATCTTTTCAGTACGTCTATTCCCATGAGTAAGTTTTTCCAAAGTGCTCGCTAGTGAAGCCATATCATTGTGCTTGAAATAAACAACTGTACTTCTTGATAGATGGAGACCATTTTGCACTGCCCAGTGAACACCCTCATCACTACAATGAACATAAAAGACCCGCGTCCGTTCATAAGTGGAAACTATTATTTAGTGCAAAAACAAGCCAGATATACATAATGTCATGACAAAGACTGGTAGATAAATAGAGGAACGAAAGAGCCAACACCTTTGGTCAAGCTTGTGAGCTAAAGAAATTCAAACTTCCTTATAAGTCTATTGAGTATGCCATCAAAGGAAACAAGCAAGAAAATTTTCCCTATAAAATTACAGATATTTACAAAAGGCTGGTAAACAGAAAGCACCAAAACAACTTTCTGTCTCTCTCAGCCTTTATATTTCATATATTGTAGAGAAAATGATGGTTAACTTACGCGACTATGATGTCTCCTTTCTTACAAAAGGCAGGTATCACACTGAATATCGTCGAAATCCCATATGAATACAGAATAGAGTCTGGAGTTCCCAGGAAAGTGGCTATTTTGCACTCACAGTTAAGGTGGACATCTGCACGTGCATTTAAAAGATAAGTTCATCCATATTTGCAATACCAGCCAAATAATGTAAAGAGACAGCATACAAACCAATTGTTCCGTAAAAGCCGCGTGGGCCACATGATCCAACACCATATTTCTCCAGTGAACCAACACAAGAATCCTACAACTCACCAACTTCGATCAGACATTCCAGAAGAAAACAGCTGTTGAGAATGCTGTCAAACAATAGAGTTCTGTCTTACGAGAATTTTCTCATTGCCAATCAGACCGAGGTAGTTTGCTGATGCAAAGTTCACAACTTCTGTCCCATCAATAGTCGTATGTGGTCCAGCAGCACTGTAGAAAGGAAAAAACAAATCGGTTGTTAATTCTGACCACAACTCACCGCAAACTATACATGTCCAGCAACTGTAGATATCCTGTAATCACAACTTTCTCAAGTAGTAAATTCACCTATGTTTCATATTCCATGAATCTAAAACCATAGAATCACAACCAGATACAAGAAAAATATCAAGAACTTTATCTTCCTTTAGTGAGCCTCGCAAACAAATTAAATGTCATTTGCACATACATAAACAGCAACTTATGCAGATGACAACAGGAGGAACATTCTATCAATGAGAATTGCTTCAGAGAAAATAATGCCTGTACTTGGGAGTTCAAAGTTATTCCTAAAACTTTAAAGCAAAAGGCATTCTAACATACACGCTAGAGCAGATGTAGAAAGCATTTAACTCATGAAATTAATGCCCATTACTAGTGCAACATAGGTACGGAAATATTATTGATAATTAAAAACTTACATGATTATTGGGATAATGCTAGTAAGACACCATATGACATCATGGATTAAGTATTTGTTAATCGTATTGATATCAATTCGAGCACAAAAACTGTAGGGATTTAGGCAGCAAAGGGGTTAAAATGATAGTGCAAGTGGTTCACAGTGTTCTGCACTTCTTCAAACTAGACAGAGTGATACATTGCAGATTTTAGCATGGAAACCGAGTTTTCATGCCTTTTCGCATCAGATATCTAGCAAGACAACTGCCCCATGATTTCTATCGCTGATAGAATGGCAAGTCCCTGGGATGCTGAACAGTGAACTCTTTGGGCAAGAACAACTTAAATTGATCTTAAGAACTAAAAACTAGAAACAATGTAGAGTTCTGGTATTCCAACATCACTGCATTGACCTCTGAATTGAAAGTATGACTACATCATTAGAAATTAAACCATCACACAAACCTCTCCAACACTGGTGTGTCTATTCGGGTCCCCTGCTTGACTGGAGGACATAGAGGTTCTGGCTCCCATTCATCACACAGCTCATCAATCTCCTGCAGAGATCAAATGCAAACATTCACAAAATGTTTAGTGAAGTAATGACCAAAATCAGTACTATATATCCTAACATGAACAAAGAGAGAGCAATGAGCGGCGAAGGCCTCCACCTTTTCACTAAGTGGCTTCTTTGGTGGTTTGTAGCTCTTCCTGGAAAGCTGAAACACTATGACTGCAATAAGAAGTCCTTCCACAACCAAGTGTCCTGAAACATGCCACCGCCCCAAAAATGTCAATATTTAGCAACACTCTTATTGAATGGCGAGTTCTTAGTTGATGGACAGGAAAGGCTTACCATCGATGTGAACCCCAAAGACGACCGCACGGGCGAGAGGGGCGTTGAATGCAGCTGTAAAACGAGCCAGCACTGCTGCTGTGGCATTCACAACCGGCAATGCCATGTCCATATTCGAACTCTGAAGCGAGCTATCTGTAATGGAAAGGGGCCGTAACGGGACCTAGTCAACTACAGCGTCTGAATCTGCCAAACAAAGAATTGCTTTGCTCATTAGTAAATCAGCAACATATATCAAGGAAAAGCTGGATCCGATGTTGGAACCCCAATCTCGATTGTTCAATATAGATCGGGGATAATTCGCTACAGGCACGAGAGAGGAGCAACATACCCCGGTTATCGTTGACGTCGCCGTGACCGTCGCTGCTCGACCATGCTATCGCCGTCGCCTCAGGATCACCTCCGTGACGTCATTGATGCCGTTACTGAGGGAGGACGGCGCAGGGGAGGTGTGCTGTGAAGAGCAGGGGGGGCGGCGTGGAAGGATCTGTGGTGCAGTGGAGGGATCCCGACGCCGTTTTTTTCTAAGGCGACGATTCCCTGGAGTTCCATGCCTGACCTGAAGCGTACCTGGACCTGCCTGGACAGTGGACGGTGTTTGGTTTGTGGAAGACTTTTTTTTTTTTGAAACACTGGAAGAGCTCCGAAGGGCCCAGAACACTGCATTAGTCCTTAGACCAGCCATACTGTGGCGCCGATTCATAGCAAAATGTGTCAGCGTTGTGAACTGCTTTCTTTGCGCCATAGTGTATTGAATCGCTTCATAAATTATTGAGGGTCCTACAACACAGTAAAATTCTCACTCTATGCTGCATGTGCTGGCCATTCTAGCTCACAGGAAAGCATTCTCTCATGTATTTATGTTGTGTCAGAGCTAAGAGGTGCTATTTAAATGCCAAGAAGCGAACCAACTTCATGCATCGCTTCTTTTGTCTGACAACTCGAACCGATGCTCCACACTGTGTTGAATCGGTTCAAAGGTAGGAGAGAGAATGTTTGGAACCGCTTTTTTAACACACTGTGGCTGGTCTTAGCGGTGGGCTTACAAGATACAGGGAGAACCTCAAAGAAAATAAAAATTACAATATAGTCCTCCCACAATGCATACAGGACCTCAAAACTAAAAAAAGAAAAGCGATCGGGTCCCTCTCCACCGGATGCGAACTTGAGCTTCAAATCGTCGGCGTCGACGCCACCACCGGGGACTAGACCACTTGGTGAGGTGCAGACGGGGTTCCCGACGACGAAGCAGATGAAAGGCCTCCGACATGGCACATCGGCCAGGAGGTTGAAGGTGAGCTCGAGCAACGCCATTTGGCCATACGAGTTGGTGGCGGGCCGGCGCGACGCCATCGAGGATCCGCTCCAGAAGATCGTCGCAGTATTCCCACCATCCCGCTCCTCAGATCGGCAAAGGGCCGCAACAGATTGAGAATCTTCCTCAATTCCATCACCTCGATTGCCTGGAGGAAGAATCCCAACCGCAACGCCTCGATCTGGGGAGAGCAAAGGAGCTTTATTGAGGGGATTGTGGTTGTAGTACCACCGCTCGCCTCCGACTCCCACCAATGGAGCACCACGAGCAAGCAGACCACCACCACCCACCGCCGGAGGTCGCTCCCGAGCCTCAACGACGAGATCCCAAACAACATGACGCCAGACGACACTAGGGCACACATCAAACTAACCTATTCTAGCTACTGCTGTATAGGGGGAAGGGTCCCTCACCTAATCTCAACGCTGGCCACCGCCGAAGAGGAGGGGGGAGGGGCCTTCCGGCCTGGATGAAGAGGAACCAGAGAAGGGAAAGAAAGGGGCGAGAGCGGTTCAGAAGGGAGAGGAAAGTTGGATGGTTGGTGGACAAGTTGGACTTGCCGCGGTTTGTAGAAGACGAAGGTCTGCCTCTGCCTGGCTTGAGCCCTGCAACGCAATTATGGCTTGTTTTGTTTGGATACTGCCCTTGGGCAAACTTTGCCTGGCCTAGCGCTTTCCCAGGATCTGCCAGTGTTCTGTTTGGTTGGTGCCTGAATAACCTGGCCAATGGGTCGGATCGGTCTGGCACTAGCTTCACATGACTGGTCTGGCACAGCACGCCATGGCCCGTCAGGCTCGTGGGTTGGGCCAGGCCGGCACGGGTGACTGCATTTTAGGCTCAGGCATGGCACTAGCGTCAGATGGTCCAGCCCGTGGCATGTCAAGTACGCGGGCCCGTTAGTTGATTTATGTTGGCACGTGAAATTAACCTATAATAAGGGTCGAATACTTTCCAAATTATGAACGGTTGCTTGGTCTATTTGTTAGGCGGAGGGAGATCGAGGAGTAAGTCTCATCTTTTTGCGCCTATATTCCTCGATTTTCCATTGGTGGTAGTCTTGACGGGTCGTGTCTGGGATGTTAACCCCGTTGAGACTACTCACGGTGAGTGGGAGTAACTTTTTCTTTCTTGAGATCAATCACTGCAACTTTATTTAAAACCGACACCATCAGATAATGTTTACATTGTACTTAAAGTACACTCAACAAAGTTTTGCACACTTTATTGTTGTAGCCATCCGTCACTAGCTGATGAGCTACCTCGTTCGCATTCTTCCACATGTGTAGAACTTCGAGTAATCAAACGCTCTTAGAATCACCTTGAAATCTTCCACCAATGGCTCATGCATTGATCTATCCAACTCCATCTTCGATAGATTTCCAACTACACTCAAGCAATCCATTCCAACACGAGTTTCTTTGCTCCCATCTCTATTGCTAGTCAAACAACTCTTCGACATGCCAAGATCTCAGCTCTCTCTAAGTCAGTCACTATGGGCAGAAAATGGCACGATCCTGCCACAAACATACAAGATCGCAGATCACCGTCCCACCACCACTACAGTTCATCCCCTGTGAAAAAGCTCCATCTGCATTGTCTTTTAGCCACCTTCCCCCAGTGGTTGTCGGTGCACAATGAGCTAGACGGTTAGTCGTATTTGGAACGACTGAGACAACAATCCATTCCTCAGTGAGGTACATAGTCCTCTTAGCCGTAATCTGAGGATCTTTCAGATCAATCTTTGATCTAAACCACATCTCTAGCATCATTGCGAGCAAGCCATTATTGATAGACAGTCATTAGTCCTAATGCCAACTCCTTCTCAACCAAACTGCCACTAGTGAGCTCCTTTTGTGAATAGACACTCCTAATGTTGGAGATATGCCCAAGAGGCAATAATAAAATGGTTATTATCATATCTTTATGTTTATGATAAATGTTTACATCCCATGCGATAATTGTATTAATCAGAAACATTAATACTTGTATGTTCTGTGTACATAAAAGAGTCCCTAGTAAGCCTCTTGTTAAGCTAGCTTGTTGATTAATAAATGATCATGGTTTTCTGATCATGGACATTGGATGTTATTAATAACAAGGTCATGTAGGGGTTCGTAGCATGGAAAACAAAAACTTTCTACCGCATACAAACAAACAAGCCAAGATCTATCTACTAGATTGTAGCAACGAGTCGGTAGAATAACTCACCCTCGAAGATTCCAAAGTGTTTAACGAGAGCGGATTCTCGTGGGTGATGTAGTCGTACTCTTGCCGATCTCAAGATCGCGTAGACGATCCTTTCTTCGCGCCATTGCTCGTGAGCGCTCCGCAATCGGTCACACGTTCGATTACTAGAAAAGACCTTCCTCTCCTTGTTCCAGGGCATCGGAGGTTGTAGCACTCTCTCGTGATTCCTGAAGACGACGTCATGGGTACCTAAGTAGAGGGGAGATCTCGCAGGGCTTCGCCTTAAGCCGGAGCGAGTATGGTGGACTATGAGAGAGCCCTTGGTGATCTAGGGTTTAGACGCACCAAGGAGAAGAGGCTAGGCCGGCGGCTAGGGCAAGGGGTGCCCCAACTCGGCGGCTAGGGTTTAGCCCTAGGCGACGGCGGCGGCAACAGGTGGTGGCGGCGCCGGTGGCTTGGAGCTAGGGTTTGCGGGGTGCAAGTTGTGTGCTTGGAGGGGCAACCCTGCCCCTCCTTATATAGGTGGAGGGGCTGGCCAAGGGGAGGGGAGTCCCTCCCCAACTCGGCTTCCAAGGCCGGCGGTGGAGGGAGAGGGACTTCCTCCCCAAGTAGGTTTCCTACTCTCCCTCCACCAAACAAAATAGTCGTTTGACTTTTCAAACTAGGATTTGATTTATCCCTTTATTTTGTTCAGCGATGACACCTAGTACATGATGCAACCATTCCAACTTGTTATGACACATTCATGTACCCTTCCCCTCCGGAGTGCCGGACATTCCGGAACCTTCTAGAACATTCCCGATGAAAACACCGGAACCATTCTCCAACCCCGAAACAGGACTTTCCTTATATGAATCTTATTCTCCGGACCATTCCGGATCTCCTCGTGATATTCCGGATCCCATCCGAGACTCCGAACAACATTCGGTCTCTTACTCATCATTCCATAACTACTCAACAACGTCGAATCCTTAAGTGTGTCTCCCTACGGTTCGTGAATTATGCGGACATGATCGAGACACTTCTCCGAACAATAACCAATAGAGGAATCTGGAAATTCATATGGCTCCCACATATTTCTACGATTACTTTGCGATCGAATGAACCACTTACATACGATACCAATTTCCCTTTGTCTCATGATAGTTTACTTATCCGAGGTTTTGATCGTCGGTATCTCCGCATACCTAGTTCAACCTCGAATCGATAAGTACTCTTTTCTCGTTCCGTGATATGTGATCCCTTGTGAGCTACCACATGCTTGCAAGCTAATTGGATGACATTTCACCGAGAGGGCCCAGAGTATATCTATCCGTCATATGGATGGACAAATCCCACTCTTGATCCATGTGTCTCAACCAATACTTTCCAAACACTCAATGCCACCTTTATAGCCACCCAGTTATGGTGTGGCATCAAAGCATCCTTCCGGTGATGGTGATAAGCATGATCTCATGGTCGAAGGAATTAGGTTACTATGTATCAGAAAGCATATAGCAATTGAACTATTAAAAAGACTTGATCTTTATGCTACGCTTATCTGTAGGAGTATGTCCATCATATCATTCTCCTAACGATATGATCTTGTTGTTAATAACATCTCAATGTTCATGATAGGGAAACCATAATCATTTATTAACCAACAAGCTAGTATTATAAAGAGGCTTTACTAGGGACTCTAATTTAGTTTACAAATCACACAAGTATTAATGTTTCCTTGTTAACTGTTATAGCATGAATGTAAACATTTATCATAAACACAAGGATATAATAATAACTACATTTATTATTGCCTCTAGGGCATATCTCCAACAGTCTCCCACTTGCACTAGAGTCAACTAATCTAGATTACATGGTAATATACCGAACACCCATGGCAGTTTGGTGTTGGTCATGTTTTGCCCTCGGGAGAGGTTTAGTCAACGGATCCGCCACATTCAGATCTGTGTGTACTTTGCAAATCTTTATGACACCATCTTGGACATGTTCTCGAATAGCGTGGAAACGTAGCTTGATGTGCTTCAGCTTCTTGTGTGACATTGGTTCTTGCGCATTGGCTATGGCGCCCATGTTATCACACTAGATAGACATTGGGTCCAAGACTTGGAACCACACGAGCTCAGAATGAACTCTTTCATCCATATCGCTTCTTGTGAAGCCTCCAAAGCAGCCATGTATTCCGATTCGGTTGAAGATCTCGCCACAACGCTTTGCTTTGCACTCCTCTAGCTAACTGCTGCACCATTCAAAGTAAATACGTATCCAGTTGTGATTTAGAATCATCCGGATCGGTGTTCCAACTAGCATCGGTGTAACCATTAACAACGATGTTCATCACCTCCATAAGAAAGAACCATATCCTTAGTTCTTCTCAAGTACTTAAGGATGTTTTTGATCACGTCCAATGATCCACTCGGATCACTTTGATATCTGCTAGTCAAACTAACATCATATGCAATGTCGGGTCTAGTACATAGCATGGCATACATTAGAGATCCTATGGCTGAGGCATAGGGAGTTTTACTCATCCTTTCTCTATCTTCTGCCGTTGTTGGACTTTGAGTTTTACTCAAGGTCGTATTGGGCAACATGGGCAAGAACCCTTTCTTGCTATATTCCATTCCAAACCTCTTTAGAACTTTGTCCAAATATGTACTTTGTGACAATGATATTAGGCGTATCGATCTATCTCTATAAATCTTTATGCCCAATATGTAAGCTGCTTCGCCAAGATCTTTCATTGAAAAACTATTATTCAAATATTCCTTGACACTATTAAGAAGGTCTACATCATTCCCAATCAACAATATGTCATCTACATATAGTATTAAGAATGCTACAGAGCTCCCACTCACTTTCTTGTAAATACAGGCTTCTCCATAAGTTTGTATAAAACCAAAACTTTTGATCACCTTATCAAAACGTTGATTCCAACTTCGGGATGCTTGCTTCAATCCATATATGGACCGTTGAAGTTTGCATACCTTGTTAGCATCCTTAGGATCGACAAAACCTTTGGTTTGCATCATATACAACTCTTCATCAATGTCTCCATTGAGGAACGCTGTTTTGACATCCATCTGCCATATCTCATAATCATAATATGCAGCGATTGCTAACAAAATCCTCACAGACTTTAGCTTCGCTACTGGTGAGAAAGTCTCATCGTAGTCAACTCCTTGAATTTGTCGAACCCTTTTGCGACAAGTCGAGCTTTATAGACGATAACATTACCATCAAGATCTGCTTTCTTCTTGAAAATCCATTTGTTCTCGATGTTCCTTCCTACCATCCGTAAGTCCACCAAAGTCCATACTTGGTTTTCGTACATGGATCCAATCTTGGATTTCATGGCTTCTTGCCATTTATTGGAATCTGGGCTCATCATCGCTTCCTCATATGTCGCAGGGTCATCGGTGTTGTCCACCAACATGACACTCATAACGGGATCATACCAATCAGGAGTGGTACGAGTTCTCGTTGACCATGAGGCTCAGAGCAACTACAACCGAAGTTTCATGATCATCATCATTAGCTTCCTCTCTTATTGGTGCAGGCACCACAGGAACTTCTTCCGGTGCTGCGCTACTCACAAGTTCGAGAGAAGGTTCGACAACCTCGTCGAGTTCTACTTTCCTTCCAGTCACTTCTTTCGAGAGAGATTCCTTCTCTAGAAAGGATCCATTCTTGGCAACGAAGATTTTGCCTTCGGATCTATGATAGAAGGTATACCCAATAGTTTCCTTTGGGTATCCTATGAAGACGCATTTTTCCGCTTTGGGTTCAAGCTTGTCCGGTTGTAACTTCTTTACATAGGCTTCGCAACCCCAAACTTTAAGGAACGACAATTTAGGTTTCTTTCCAAACCATAATTCATACAGTGTCGTTTCAACGGATTTAGATGGTGCCCTATTTAAAGTGAATGCGGCTGTTTCTAATGCATAACCCCAAAATGATAGCGCTAAATCTGTAAGTGACATCATAGAACGAACCATATCTAAGAGAGTTCGATTACGACGTTCGGACACACCATTACGCTATGGTGTTCCTGGTGGTGTCAATTGTGAAAGTATTCCGCATTTCTTCAAATGCTCGCCAAACTCGTAACTTAGATATTCACCTCCACGATCAGAACGTAGAAATTTAATCTTCTTGTTACGTTGATTCTCAACCTCACTTTGAAATTCCTTAAACTTCTCGAAAGTTTCGGACTTATGTTTCATGAAATAGATATACCCATATCTACTCAAGTCATCTGTGAAGGTAAGAACATAACTATAACCACCGAGCGATGCTACACTCATTGGACCACACACATCGGTATGTATGATTTCCAATAAGTCCGTAGCTCGCTCCATCATACCAGAAAATGGAGACTTAGTCATTTTACCCATCAGACATGCTTCGCATCTTTCAAGTGATTAAAAATCAAGTGATTCAAGAAGTCCATCGGAATGGAGTTTCTTCATACGCTTCACTCCAATGTGACCAAGACGACAGTGCCACATATAGGTCGAGTTATCGCTCAATTTCAAACATTTAGCTTCAATGTTATTAATATGTGTATTTCCACTATCGAGATTCAATAAGAATAGACCATCTATCAAAGGTGCATGTGCATAAAACATATTACTCATATAAATCGAACAACCATTATTCTCGGACTTAAACAAGTAACCGTCTCGCAATAAATCCCGATATAATGTTCATGCTCAACGCAGGCACCAAATAACAATTATTTAAGTATAAAACTAATCCCGATGGTAGATGAAGAGGTAGCGTGCCGACCACGATCACATCAACCTTTGATCCATTTCCTACGCGCATCGTCACCTTGTTCTTTGCTAGCTTCCGTTTATTCTGCAGCACCTGTTTCGAGTTACAAATATGAGCAACCGAACCAGTATCAAATACCCAGGCACTACTATGAGTACTAGTGAGATACACATCAATAACATGTATATCGGATATACCTTTCTTCTTGGTGTTGCCGTTCTTCAAATCCGCCAAGTACTTTGGGAAATTCCGCTTCCAGTGACCTTCTCCCTTGCAGTAAAAGCACTCGATGTGCTTAGGTCCAGCCTTGGTCTTCTTCGTCGGTCTTGGTAACTTTCTTACCACCCTTCTTGAAGTGTCCCTTTTGCTTAGACTTGCCTTTCTTGAATTTGGTGGTCTTATTGACCATCAACACTTGGTGCTCTTTCTTGATCTCCACTTCTATAGATTTTAACATGGAGAAGGGTTCTGGCAACTGCTTGTTCATGCTTTGCATATTGTAGTTCATCACAAAGTTCTTGTAACTTGGTGGCAGTGATTGGAGGACACGGTAAATCCCCAAAGCATTAGGAATCACTATACCCAAGCTTTGGAGTTTGTTTGCGTGCCCAGACATCTTAAGCACATGCTCACTGACGAAGCTGCCCTCTTCCATCTTGCAGTTAAAGAACTTTTCAGAAGCCTCATAGCTCTCAACTGTCACGTGAGTCTCAAAAATCAGTTTGAGTTCACGGACAATATCATGTGGGTCTGAATTCTCAAACCTTTTCTGAAGCTCCGATTCTAAACCATACAAGATAGCACACTGAACTGTGGAGTACTGAGTCTTCCGAGCGAGGTAAACATTCTTTACTTCATCGGTAGCATCAGCTGCAGGCGGGTCACCCAGCGGTGCATCCAGCACATAGGTCAAATTACCAGCATTGAGGACAATCCTCAAATTGCGGAACCAATCCGCGAAGTTGCTTCCATTGTTTTTCAACTTTTCTTTCTCTAGGAACGCATTAAAATTGATGGTAGGGGCCACCATTGATCTACAACATATTTGCAATAGTTTAGACTAAGTTTATGACAAATTGAGTTCTAATTAATAGTTAAATTAATCTAGGTGAACTCCCACTCAAAACAATATCCCTCACATTGTTTTAGTGATCACACGAACCAAATCCACCACATCAAAACCGATCATCACGAGAGTTGATGTAGCTTCAATGGCGAACAATCGACATGTTCATCATATCTACTATATGATTCATGCTTTACCTTTCGGTGATCCGTGTTCCGAGACCATGTCTGTACATGCTAGGCTCGTCAAGATCAAACCTTAGTTTCCGCATGAGCAAATCTGGCTTGCTCACGTTGTATACACTTGCAGAATCTAACACACCCGATCATCACGTGGTGCTTCGAAACAACAAGCTTTAGCAATAGTGCTCACTAAGGATGAACACCATAGAACTTGAAATTCATGTGCATGAGGGATCATCTTATAATGCTACCGTCGTTAACTAAGCAATACAAGATGCATAAAGGATTAACATCACATGCAATTCATAATATGTGATATGATATGGCCTTTCTTCTTTGTGCTTCCGATCTCCATCTTCAAGCACAAACATGATCTCCATCATCACCGGCATTGCATCAAGGTCAATGACACTGCTCCATGGTTGTCGTCCACCAGCTTCAACTATTACAACTACTTTGAATAGACACGCGGGTCTTAACATAAATTAAAGACAATCATATGGCTCCTGCCGGTTGCCAACTTACAATAAGGAACATTGCATACATCAAATATAATCACAATCATGGTCATATCACATCACGGACACCCCGCAAAAACAAAGTTAGACGCCTCTAATTTCTTTGCATATTTTACGTGGTTTGGGGCTTTCAATAAGTGTCGATCTAACTTACGAACAAGAACCACAACTTTGATGTTTGAACTATCAAGTGCCTGTTGTAAATTGGATCTATGCTATAATGGGAGAGACAGACACCCGCAAAGTCACTTATGCAATACAAGTTGCATGTTGAGCGTGGAGCAAGTCTCATGAACGATGTCATGTAAGGTTAGCCCGGGCCGCTTCATCCCATCATACCGCAAGATGCAAAGTACACAAGAAGCAATTGATAATAAAAGCACCACCGCCCACAATGACCATTGTGTTCTACTCGTGCAACAAATCTACATATAGACACGGCTCTAATACCACTGTAGGGGTTCGTAGCATGGAAAACAAAAAATTTCTACCGCATACAAACAAACAAGCCAAGATCTATCTACTAGATTGTAGCAACGAGTCAATAGAATAACTCACCCTCAAAGATTCCAAAGTGTTTAGCGAGAGCGGATTCTCGTGGGTGATGTAGTCGTACTCTTGCCGATCTCAAGATCGCGTAGACGATCCTTCTGGCGCTGCGTTCCGGCAGCGCTCCCGTAGTCGGTCACACGCTAAATTTTCGATGAAGACCTTCCTATCCCTTGTTCCAAAGCAGCGGAGGTTGTATCACTCTCCTCGTGATTCCTAAGAAGCCTGACGGCGTGGTACCTAAGTAGAGGGAGATCTCGCAGGCTTCGCCTTAAGCCGAGCAGTATGGTGGACTATGAGAGAGCCTCGGTGATCTAGGGTTTAGACGCACCAAGGAGAAGGCGGCTAGGGTTTAGCCTAGGCGGCGTGGTGGTGGCGGCCGTGGCTTGGAGCTAGGGTTTGGGTGCAAGTTGTGTGCTTGGAGGCAGCCCGCCTCCTTATATAGGTGGAGGGGCCAAGGGGAGGAGTCCTCCCCAACTCGGCTTCAAGGCGGCGGTGGAGGAGGGACTTCCTCCCCAAGTAGGTTTCCTACTCTCCCTCCACTAAACAAAATAGCCGTTTGACTTTTCAAATTGGCGTTTGACTTTTCAAACTAGGATTTTATTTATCCCTTTATTTTGTTTAGCGATGACACCTAGTACATGATGCAACCATTCCAACTTGTTATGACACATTCATATACCCTTCCCCTCCAGAGTGCCGGACATTCCGGAACCTTCTAGAACATTCCCGATGAAAACACCGGAACCATTCTCCAACCCCGAAACAGGACTTTCCTTATATGAATCTTATTCTCCGGACCATTCCGGATCTCCTCGTGATATTCCGGATCCCATCCGAGACTCTGAACAACATTCGGTCTCTTACTCATCATTCCATAACTACTCAACAACGTCGAATCCTTAAGTGTGTCTCCCTACGGTTCGTGAATTATGCGGACATGATCGAGACACTTCTCCGAACAATAACCAATAGAGGAATCTGGAAATTCATATGGCTCCCACATATTTCTACGATTACTTTGCGATCGAATGAACCACTTACATACGATACCAATTTCCCTTTGTCTCATGATAGTTTACTTATCCGAGGTTTTGATCGTCGGTATCTCTGCATACCTAGTTCAACCTCGTTACTGATAAGTACTCTTTTCTCGTTCCCGTGATATGTGATCCTGTGAGCCACCACATGCTTGCAAGCTAATTGGATGACATTTCACCGAGAGGGCCCAGAGTATATCTATCCGTCATATGGATGGACAAATCCCACTCTTGATCCATGTGTCTCAACCAATACTTTCCAAACACTCAATGCCACCTTTATAGCCACCCAGTTACGGTGTGGCATCAAAGCATCCTTCCGGTGATGGTGATAAGCATGATCTCATGGTCGAAGGAATTAGATTACTATGTATCAGAAAGCATATAGCAATTGAACTATTAAAAAGACTTGATCTTTATGCTACGCTTATCTATAGGAGTATGTCCATCATATCATTCTCCTAACGATATGATCTTGTTGTTAATAACATCTCAATGTTCATGATAGGGAAACCACAATCATTTATTAACCAACAAGCTAGTATTATAAAGAGGCTTTACTAGGGACTCTAATTTAGTTTACAAATCACACAAGTATTAATGTTTCCTTGTTAATATTGTTATAGCATGAATGTAAACATTTATCATAAACACAAAGATATAATAATAACTACATTTATTATTGCCTCTAGGGCATATCTCCAACATGTCATATCATTAGGAGAATGATGTGATGGACACACTCCTATAGTTAGCATAGCATAAGATCAAGTCATTTATAGTTCGTTTGCTACAAGCTTTTAAATACATAGTAACCTAATCCTTCGACCATGAGATCATGTTAATCACCATCACCGTACGGATGCTTTGATGACATCAAACACCACTTCTGTAATTGGGTGGTTATGAAGGTGGCATTAGGTGTTCTAAAAGTATGTGTTGAAGCACATGGATCAAGAGTGTGATTTGTCCATCCATATGACGAATAGATATACTCTGGGCCCTCTCGGTAGAATGTCATCCAATTGGATTGCAAACATGTGACTAGGTCAAAAGGGATGTAATATCTCGAAACGAGTAAAGAGTACTTATCGGTAACGAGGTTGAACTAGGTATAGAGATACCGACGATCAAATATCGGATAAGTAAAGTATCACGCGACAAAGGGAATCGGTATCATACATAAATGGTTCGTTCGATCACGAGGTCATTAGAATTATGTGGGAGCCATTATGGATTTCCAGATCCCATTATTAGTTATTGATCGGAGAGGTGTATCGATCATGTCTGCATAGTTCACGAACTATAGGGAGACACACTTAAGGATTCAATGTTGTGTAAGTAGATATGGAATGTGAGTTGGAGACTGAATGTTGTTCGGAGTCTCGGATTGGATACAGGACATCACGAGAAGATCCAGAATGGTCTAGAGAATGAGATTCATATAAGGAAAGTGGTTTTTCGGGGTTTGGAAATGTTTTCGGTGTTTTGATCGGAAGCTTCTAGAATGTTCTGGAAGGTCCACCACCCCGGGAGGGGTTACTTTGGATGCGGCATGCCCTAAAGGGCTGGCCGCACCAAACCCTAAAGGGTCAATTTGGCCAAGACTAGTAGAAGGGGCAAACCCTAGTTTGAATAGTCAAATCCTAGTTTGAAAAGTCAAACTCTAGTTTTTGGTAAGAGGGAAATCTTGGTGGAAAAGGTTTCAACCTCTTCCTTTGGAGGCCGAGTTGGGGAGGGACTCCACTAGGGCTAGGAACACCCTTGGCCGCCGCCACCTATATAAGGAGGGGTGGGGGCGCACCCCAAGTACCCCCTTGATCCATGGCGCCTAACCCTAGCCGCCCCCTCTCTTCTTTCCCGTCCACCACACTGCTCCGGCTTAGGCGAAGCCCTGCAGAAATATCTCCTCCACCACCACCACCACACCGTCATGCTGTTGGGACTTCGAGAAGATCTACTACCTCCACTACCTGCTGGAACAAGAGAGAGGAAGGTCTTCATCGACTATTGTATGTGTGACCGACTGCGGAAGCGCTGCCAGAACGTGGCGCCGGAAGGATCGTCTACGCGATCTTGAGATCGGCAAGTGATCAACTACATCAACCACGAGAATCTGATCTCGTTAAACGCTTTGGATCTACGAGGGTTAGTTTTCTACAATCTCGTTGCACCGATCTCGTACATTAGATCTTGGCTTTTCCATAGATTGGATCTTGGATTTGTGTGTTCATGCGATAGAATTTTTTGTTTTTCATGCTACGAACCCTACACCTAAGTGGAGATCGAAGTGCCAAGAGTGACATCTCCCTCACCAGCTCTCAGGTTCTAACTCCATGTGGGCACAACCAGAACCGATGGAATAAATATTCAACTCTATTACAAACCACTCACTTTGCACCTTTCTTGATATTTATCCTCTATAATTCTTCACCAACCTCTAGCTCATAACAAGCACATGCAATACTAACTAGGCATTTTGATAACATGCAATTTCATTAAATGAGAATGTTCCACTAATCTCCCTCTCGGGTCACTCGCGCCAACAACCCTAGAGGATACAACCCTAGCCAAGAAAAAACCTTGTCCATGTACTCTGTAACACCCCGGCCTCTCCGAACCCACAAACCAACACTAGCCTTTTATGCACACTTTGTCCTCACTCGTGCGCACTCAGTACCCATTTTTCGGTCGGTCACTCATCCTCAATTTGCTCTAGGCCAAGCACGCTTAACCTTAGAGTTCTTTTCAAATGAGCTTTTGGAAAAGAAGTTGCAACTTTTTGGTATGGGTATACTATCAATCCTTGATGGCGTTGCGTCAACATGAGCGCTTCGTTGGGAAAACCCAAGATCAAGGTATGATGCAGCACAATAGCAAGTTTTCCCTCAGTAAGAAACCGAAGTTATCGAACCAATAGGAGGAAGGAAATGTCCCAAAGGTGTGGCAAGCAATGTGGAAACCTGCACAACACAAACTCAAGACTTTGCCCAACTAACAATGAGGTTGTCAATCTCACCGGTTGCTGTAACAAAGGATTAACTGTATGGTGTAAGGTAATGATGGTTTGCAGCAAGTAAACGGTAACAGTGGAAGATGTATCAATGGTAAAGATTGGACCGGGGTCCATAGTTCACTAGAGGTGTTCTCCTTAGATAAACAAACATGGCATGCTGGGTAAAAAAATTACAGCAGGGTAATTGACATGACCGAGCAAGGCATAACAATGCAATACTAGACATAAAGATCCTATGAGATTCAATTGGGCAATGCAACAATATACATAGACCGCCATCCAACTTCATCTATGACTAGAAGTCCACCTTTGGGTTATCATCCGAACCCCCTCCAGTATTAAGTTGCAAGCAACAGACAACTACTTTAAGCAAAGTGTGTAAGGTAAACAATCCACTTGTTCCATGAACAAGAGACCGTTGTTTCCCCCTAGTGGCAACAGCACATCTACAACCTTATGGATTTCTGTCACTTCCCTTGGAAACTAGAGGCATGAACCCACTATCGAGCATAAATACCCCCTCTTGGAGTCACTAGCAACTACTTGGCCAAGATAGCTACTAACAACACAGAGCATACAAGATCACAAACAGCACAGACATGATAGAATCAATAAGACAAAACCATTAATCAATCTGACATAGTAATCTCAATATCCATCGGATTCCCGCAAACACAACATGCATGATTACAAATAGATGAGATCTTGATCATGAACAGAGCTCACAACATCTAGACATGAAAGCATGATACGTTGGAAACGTATCTATAATTTTTGATGATCCATGCTTGTTTAGTATCTACTTTGCTTTGCTTTGTCTACACTTTGAGGTGCTTTTTACATGTTTTCTGGTACTAACCTATTAACAAGTTGCCACAGTTCCAGATGCCCGTTTTATGTTGTTTTTGGTTTTAGAAAAGTTAGTAAAGAAATATTCTTGGAATTCGACGGGACAAACGCCAAGTCAATTACTTTCCGTGGGGAACAAGAAGTCGGAGGAGCCGAGGGCAAGCCAGGCACCCCCCTAGGCACGCAGGTGGGCCTCCGCGTCTAGGAGGTGTGGGGGCCACCACCTCGCCTCCCCTTCACCTATAAAAGCCCGATCTGAAACCCTAAGCACCGATCAAATATCCATGAAACCGTCTATAACACGCCACCATCGTCCAGTAGATCGGGGATCTGAAGTTCTTCGGCACCTGCTGAGAGATCATCCACGGCCTTCTCTCCGGTATGATGCGTGAGTAGTTCCACCTTGGACTATGGGTCCATGTAGTAGCTGGATGGTTGTATCTCCTCCTTTGTGCTTTCATGTATAGATCTTGTGAGCTCCGTTCATGATCAAGATCTAATCTATTTGTAATCATGCATGTTGTGTTTGCGGGGATCCGATGGATATTGAGATGATTATGTTGGTTTGATTAATGGTTTTGTCTTTATGATTCGATCATGTCTATGTTGTTTGTGATCTTGCATGCTCTCTGTTGTTAGTAGCTATCTTGGCCAAGTAGTTGCTAGTGACTCCAAGAGGGGCTATTTATGCTCGATAGTGGGTTCATGCCTCCAGTTTCCAAGGGAAGTGACAGAAATATCTTCGGTTGTAGATGTGATGTTGCCACTATGGAGAAAACAACGGTCTCTTGTTCATGGAACATGTGGACTGTTTATCTTACACACTTTGCTTAAAGCAGTTGTCTGTTGTTCATACGTTTAATCTGAACCCCCTCCAGTATTAAGTTGCAAGCAACAGACAACTGCTTTAAGCAAAGTGTGTAAGGTAAATAGTCCACATGTTCCATGAACAAGAGACCGTTGTTTTCTCCCTAGTAGCAACAACACATCTACAACCGAAGAGATTATTGTCACTTCCCTTGGAAACTAGAGGCATGAACCCACTATCGAGCATAAATACTCCCTCTTGGAGTCACTAGCAACTACTTGGCCAAGATAACCACTAGCAACGGAGAGCATGCAAGATCACAAACAACACAGACATGATAGAATCATAAAGATAGAACCATTAATCAAACTAACATAATAATCTCAATATCCATCGGATCCCCGCAAACACAACATGCATAATTACAAATAGATTAGATCTTGATCATGAATGGAGCTCACAAGATCTATACATGAAAGCACAAAGGAGGAGATATAACCATCTAGCTACTACATGGACCCATAGTCCAAGGTGGAACTACTCACAAATCATACCGGAGAGAAGGCCTCCGGGATGATCTCCCCTCCGGCAGGGTGCCGGGAAGAGCTTCAGATCCCCCTGATATAGGGACGATGGTGGCGGCGGATACAGACAGTATCGTGGATTTCTGATCGGGTACTAAGAGTTTCTGCATCGGGGGCTTCTTATAGGCGAAGGGGAATACCGAGGCAGCGGCCAGAGGGGGCAAACCCTACCCATGCGCGGGGTAGGGCCCACCCACGCCTAGGGGGGTTTAGCCGCCCTGGCATGCCTCCTCGTCTCTCCTCTAGACTTCTTGTTCCCCATGGAAAGTTATTGACTTTGTCCTTCGTCCCGTCCAATTCCGAGAATATTTCTTTACTAACTTTTTTGAAACCAAAAACAGTAGAAAACAGGCATCTGGCACTGTTGCAACTTGTTAATAGGTTAGTACCATAAAACATGTAAAAAGCACCTCAAAGTGTAGACAAGTAAAGCAAAGTAGATAATAAACAAGCATGGAGCATCAAAAATTATAGATACGTTTCCAACATATCAACATCCCCAAGCTTAACTCCTGCTCGTCCTCGAGTAGGTAAGTGATAAAAAGAATAATTTTTAAGGTGAACATGCACCCACACAATAAAGATCCAACCATTTGCAAACATTGAAAGCTGGGATCAAAGAACTCTAAACATGTGCATGAAAGAATGGAATTCTAACAATATGACATAGTAACTATGCATGCAACATGGCAAGCTACAAACAAAGATCATGAATAATATGCATTGAAAAACGTTTGTTTGTTTCACATACAGAAACATAGCATAGTGGCAATCAGCTTGTCCCTCATAGAGTAGCATTATAATGCATAGGACACCTTCAAAGTTCACAAGGGTGACTAGAAACAAGTAGCACAAGAACAAGTAATAACATAATATGCATCAATTAATAAGCTTTGGGACACTGCACACAGAATGACAACTATGCTCTCTTAATGGTGCCTAAAGGTAGAAGGTGGAGACTCAATAATGATGGAAGAAATGCCTTTTTGTAAAGGAAGCAGGGATTACAAGTTTCAAAAAGAACTTCCAAAAATTATTGTACTTATTAGCTTTCAGCCCTCATTTCCCCTATCATAAGCATCTTGAAGTGGTTAAGGTTAAAGTGGCAAAGCTGGAGTATATGCTTGGCAAAGTATAAGTTGGCAATCTCAAGTCCCTTTACTATGAGGGCTACACCTCATGGATACTCAACTTAGGGCCCAGGAAAGTTCTTGTCACTGTAAGTATTTGCATATCATTGAGAACCGCCAACGGGGTACCCCTTGCACATGGTATAGGAGCTTTCCCATAAATAAAATGACAAGGCAAGCAGACAATGAGCATATCACCAATTCTTCTTATGTACCATGGGAATATGGTGATTTTTTTGTCTCTTTCCTTTTTTCTCAATGTGTCTATTTTTTTCATAAGAAGAATGCTTCATAGATGTCACTATGGTGATGCTGCAAGTTTCCACCATGATTAGGCATGGCTTAGGCTAGGGGCTCGGGCGTTTCTCTAACACAGAATACAAACTCCATGGACTTACAAGTTCACACTTCATTTCACACCGGTAACATCCATAGACAAAATAGCATGATATCAACGGAGTACAAAAAGTACAAGTGCAATGTTGAAAACGTTCCCCATGACAGCACGGTTCTGCTAATCCCAACTTATAAGTGCAAGCATATACATCAAAGTTGCCTCAATGGTTCAAGTTTATTAGGGTCAAATAATAAAATGTGCCATCAAGTTCATGAGGGCTTTAATCACTAAGTTTTCGCATAACAAAATAGTTTGTAATTGGAATATAGTTGAAAACAAGAATATACTTGGAATGGTATAACACACCATGCATAGGAGTTTATAGTGGACACTTTGGAATAACTTGGTTTCTTAGGAGTTGGAAGCATGAGTAGAACTTACTCATACAAGTGGAGGCTAGCAAAAGACTGGGAGCAACCAACTAAGAGAGCAATAATGGCCATAATTATGCAATGCAACAAAGCAAACTAATCAAAGCAAAGATTGGTACTACAAGTCAAGGACTAAATGATCATAGAGGCTAATGGTGACTTGTCATAGTCATAACATGGTGTGAGCATGTGCCAAGTCAACCCAAGCAAAACATCAAAGGAGAATACCACAATACTATGCTTTTGCATGCTAAAACAACGCATAATTTCTTCAAGGCACACTAAGCAATCCCAATTGTTTGGAACAAGACATTATATAGCAATAATAACTAAGCATAATGCTAAAACAACACCTAGCATGTCATGCTAAAGTCTAAGTCACAGTCAATGCAAGCTCCTCTTGCACTTCAAGCAAGAACTTACTACTCCTTTCCAAACACCAAGCAAACTTATTTGCAAAAGAACACAGTGAGAATGGGGTTCCAAACTACTAAATCAAACTAAACAAATTAAGCAAAGCAAACGAAAACTAAGATGCTCCAAGAACAACACAACTGTGCATGAAACAATAAAAGTGAAGTGTCTAGAGAGACGTGAGCTTTTTATTGATGAAGAAGGGGATGCCTTGGGCATCCCCAAGCTTTGATGCTTGTAACTCTTGGATATTTCTTGGAGTGACACCATGGTGGCATCCCCAAGATTGAGCTTTTATCCATTCTTCATCTCATTGCATCATTCTCTCTCTACACCTGAAATTTTTCCTTCATACAAAACTTCACACAATCTTCATTAGCAACATTAGCTTATTCAAAAGATATTACACCACTGGCAAAGCTTTGTAACAGCAAGTCTTTTCACTAAAAACACAAGCTACTGAAGTAATTCCTGCAAAGAAACTCAATTTACCTGAAGAGATCTCAAAGAGGAATCAATAAGAAGCAAATGCAAATAATGGCAGAAATCTGTCAAAACAGACCAGCAGGTAGAAACGAATTTTTTCGAACATCTTATGTTGATCAAATCAAAAAGTGTTGAACTAATGAAAGTTATCCAACATACTGGGGGATTTATTCGTAAATTTTGAGCTCAATCCGTGTTACAGAGACTCCTCACGATTTTTTTTGGTCGAGGACAGAAATCTGTTTCGGGACAGCAACTCCCCAAATCTTACTTCCCTCTCAATAGAGGTCATTCTTGGCACAAAAATCAAACAAAAAGGATAAGGAGAGGTTATTACTGAAGTAATAACTTCCAAGACTCAAGTAAACTCTTGGGTTATCTCCCAACAAGTACTTTTCTTTAACACCTTTAAGTTAGGCACAAGAAGCAAGAAGAATCAAGTATTTTCAAATGAAGAAGCATTAACATCAAATCTTGCTTTCAAAGGAGGAGAAAAGATCAACCTCTCTCTCCTCATAGGGAAGTGCTCAATACCTTTCTTTAATGGAAATTAATATTTGATGCTGCCTTCTTTCATATCAATGATGGCACCAACTGTTCTAAGAAAAGGTCTTCCCAAAGTAATAGAACAAGAAGCATTGTATTCAACATTCAAAACATAGAAATCCACAGGGACATAAGCATTGTTAACCATAATGAGAACATCATTAATACTCCCCATGAGTTTCTTCTTAGCATTATCATTGAGTGGGGCATTCAAATAACAATCTTCTAATGGTGGTAAATCAAGCATTTCATAAATCTTCCTAGGCGGGATACTAGAACCAAGATCACATGAAACTTTGAGATAAAAGTCATTCACTTGCATATTAATAATGGGTTCCCAACTATATTCTACTTTCCTAGGAATAGAAGCTTTGTGTTTTAGCTTCTCTTCCTTAATCTTAACAAGAGCATCTGTAATGTGTTTGGTAAAGGCAACATGCATATCACTAGCATCAGGACTTCTAGCAAGCTTTTGTAGGAACATAATCACTTCAGAAATATTGCAACCATCAATATCAAAGTCAAACTTAGCATCACTAGTAGTAGGCTCACTAGGCTTAGGCATAGTAGGAGGAGGAATAGGGGCTACTTGTGGTTTAGTGGTGATAGTGCACACACTATTGTTTCTATCAATTTCAGCTTCCCTTTCCCACCTAGCATGAAGTTGAGCTAACATCCTAACATTTTCATCAATAGTAACTTGTATGGCATGAGCAGTAGCAAAGGTGTTTTCCATAGTTTCAGGTTTAGCAGCCATTTTATTAACTAAGGAAGTTTGAGCTTCAGATAAAGAGGATATATTTTTCTCAATAGTTAAAAGCTTTTCCTCTATAGTCTTATTGAAAGTGGTCTGTTTACTAATAAAGTCCTTGAGCATGACTTCAAGTTCAGAGGGGGCACTTCTAGAATTATTGTAAGAACTTCCATAGGAATTGCCATTATTAGGAGGATAAGGCCTATAATTGTTGTTGCTACCAAAATTATTCCTATAGGCATTGTTGTTGAAATTGTTGTTTCTAATGAAGTTCACATCAACTTGCTCTTCTTGAGCAACCAAAGAGGCTAAGGGAACACTATTAGGATCTAGAGGAGCTTTCCCATTGACAAGCATAGCCATAATAACATCAATCTTTTCACTCAAAGAGGAAGTTTCCTCAACAGAATTTACCTTCTTACCATGTGGAGCTCTCTCAACATGCCATTCAGAGTAGTTAACCATCATATTATCAAGGAGCCTTGTTGCAACACCCAAGGTGAGTCCCATAAAAGTACCTCCAGCAGCAGAATCCAACAGGTTTCTTGAGGAGAAGTTCAAACCTGCATAAAAAGTATGGATAATTATCCAAGCAGTGAGTCCATGAGTAGGGCAATTTTTAACCAAAGATTTCATTCTTTCCCAAGCAGGAGCAACATGTTCACTATCAAGCTGTTTAAATTTCATAATGGCACTTCTCATAGCAATAATCTTAGCAGGAGGATAGTACTTTCCAATAAAAGCATCTTTGCACTTAGTCCAAGAATCAATACTATTTTTAGGCAAGGATAGCAACCATTCTTTAGCTTTTCCCCTCAAGGAGAAAGGAAAGAGGCTGAGCTTAATAATATCTCCATCTACATCCTTATACTTTTGCATCTCACAAAGTTCAACAAAGCTATTAAGATGGGTAGCGGCATCATTAGAACTAGCACCAGAAAATTGCTCTCTCATCACAAGATTCAACAAAGCAGGCTTAATTTCATAAAAGATAGCATCAGGAGCAGGTGGAGCAATAGGTGTGCTTAGGAAATCATTGTTGTTGGTGCTAGCGAAGTCACACAACTTGGTGTTCTCAGCAGAGTTCATTTTGGCAAAGGCGGGCAAGCCAAAAACAGTAGTAGCAGCTAGAGCAGGAACTAATTTTTTTGTGTTTTTCAATAAGGAAAGCAAACCAACTAGACTAATTTTGGGGGGGGGGGGGTTGGAAAGAGGCAAACAAAACCAAGCAAAAGAAACAAAGCAAACTAAAAACAAAGTAAAGAGAAAGGAAGTGAAGGACTCCCCTAGTAAATACGTCCTTAGCCTCCCCGGCAACGACGCCAGAAATTACTTGATGCTACACTCAACAGGGAGGAAGAGTGCTTCATTGGAAACCTCAAGAGCAAGGTATGAAGAGTACATCAGCAAGATTTCCCTCAGTAGAAACCAAGGTCATCGAACCATAAGGAGGAAGGAAACTTCACATAGGTGTTGGAAGCAACATGGAGACCGGCACAACACAAACTCAAGACTCTGTCCCAACGAATCAGTGAGGTTGTCAAGCTCATCGGTTTGCTGTAACAAAGGATTAAACATATGGTGTGGAAGGTAATGGTTTGCAGCAAGTAAAGAAGTAACAATGGAAGATGTATCAATGGTAAAGATTGGACCGGAGTCCATAGTTCACTAGAGGTGCTCTCCTTAGATAAACAACATGGCATGAAGGGTAAACAAATTACAGCAGGGCAATTGACAGGAACTGAGCAAGGCATAACAATGCAATTACTAGCCAGAAAGATCCTATGAGGTTGATTGGGCAATACAGCAATATACATAGACCGTAATCCAACTGCATCTATGACTAGAAGTCCACCTTCAGGTTATCATCCGAACCCCCTCCAGTATTAGGTTGCAAGCAATAGACAACTTCTTTAAGCAAAGTGTGTAAGGTAAACAGTCCACATGTTCCAAGAACAAGAGACCGTTGTTTTCTCCCTAGTAGCAACATCACATCTACAACCGAAGAGATTATTGTCATTTCCCTTGGAAACTAGAGGCATGAACCCACTATTGAGCATAAATACTCCCTCTTGGAGTCACTATCAACTACTTGGCCAAGATAACCACTAGCAACGGAGAGCATGCAAGATCACAAACAACACATACATGATAGAATCATAAAGATAGAACCACTAATCAAACTAACATAATAATCTCAATATCTACCGGATCCCCGCACACACAACATGCATGATTACAAATAGATTAGATCTTGATCATAAACGGAGCCCACAAGATCTATACATGAAAGCACAAAGGAGGAGATACAACCATCTAGATACTACATGGACCCATAGTCCAAGGTGGAACTACTCACAAATCATATCGGAGAGACGGCCTCCGGGATGATCTCCCCTCCGGAAGGGTGCCGGGAAGATCTTCAGATCCCCTCGATCTAGGGACGATGGTGGTGGCGGCTACAAACGGTTTCGTGGATTTCTAACCGGGTACTAAGAGTTTCTGCATCGAGGGCTTCTTATAGGCGAAGGGGGAGACCGAGGCGGCGGCCAGAGGGGGCAAACCCTACCCAGACGCGGGGTAGGGCCCACTCGCGCCTAGGGGGTTTAGCCGCCCTGACACGCCTCCTCGTCTCTCCTCTGGACTTTACTTATTCCCCATGGAAAGTTATTGACTTTGTCCTTCGTCTCGTCCAATTCCGAGAATATTTCTTTACTAACTTTTCTGAAACCAAAAACAACATAAAACAGGCATCTGGCACTGTTGCAACTTGTTAATAGGTTAGTACCAGAAAACATGTAAAAAGCACCTCAAAGTGTAGACAAGTAAAGCAAAGTAGATACTAAACAAGCATGGAGCATCAAAAATTATAGATATGTTTCCAACATATCAATGTCACCGGTGTGAAATAAAGAGGGAACTTGTAAGTCCATGGAGTTTGTATCCTGTGTTAGAGAAACGCCTGGGCCGCTAGCCTAAGCCATTCCTAATCATGGTGGAAACTTGCAGCATCACCATAGTGACATCTATGAAGCATTCTTCTTATAAAAAAGAGACACATTGAGAAAAGAGGAAAGAGAGAAAAAAGCACCATATTCCCATGGTAAATAAGAAGATTGCTGAGATGCTCATTGTCTGCTTGCCTTGTCATTTTGGTTATGGGATAGCTCTTGTACCATGTGCAAGGGGTACCCCGTTGGCGGTTCTCAATGATATGCAAATACTTACAATGACAAGAACTTACCTGTTACCGAAGTTGAGTATGCATGAGGTGTGGCCCTCGTATTCAAGGGAATTGAGATTGCCAACTTATACTTCTTCAAGCATATACTCCATCTTTGTCACTTTAACCTTAACCACTTTAAGATGCTAATGATAGTGGCAATGAGGGCTGAAAGCTAACTAGTACCATAATTTTTGGAAGCTCTTTTTGAAACTTGAAATCCCTACCTCCTTTACAAAAATGCTTTTCTTCCACCATTATTGAGTCTCCACCTTCTACCTTTATGCACCATTAAGAGAGCATAGTTGTCATTCTTTGTGCAGTGTTCCAAAGCTTATTGATTGATGCATATTGTGATACTACTTGTTCTTGTACTGTTTGTTTCTAGTCACCCTTGTGAACTTTGAAGGTGTCCTATGCATCTATATTGCTACTCTATGAGGGACAAACTGATTGCCACTAAGCTATGTTTACTGTATGTGAAACAAACAAACGTTTTTCAATGCATGTTATTCATGATCTTTGTTTGTAGCTTGTCCTATAGCATGCATAGTTACTTTGTCCTATCATTAGAACTCCATCTTTCATGCATATGTTTAGAGTTCTTTGATCCCGGCTTTCAATGCTTGCAAATGGTTGGATCTTTATTGTGAGGGTGCATGTCACCTCAAAAATTATTCTTTTTATCACTTACCTACTAGGGAATGACGGGAGTTAAGCTTGTGGATGCTTGATACGTCAGAAACGTATCTATAATTTTTGATGCTCCATGCTTGTTTAGTATCTACTTTGCTTTGCTTTGTCTACACTTTGAGGTGCTTTTTACATGTTTTATGGTACTAACCTATTAACAAGTTGCCACAGTGCTAGATGCTTGTTTTCTGCTGTTTTTGGTTTCAGAAAAGTTAGTAAAGAAATATTCTCGGAATTGGACGGGACAAACGCCAAGGTCAGTTACTTTCCGTGGGGAACAAGAAGTCCATAGGGGAGCCGGAGGGGCAAGCCAGGGCACCCAGACCCCCCTAGGCATGGGTGGGCCCTGCCCCGCGCCTGGGAGGGGTGTGGGGCCCGTGGCCGCCGCCTCGGCCTCCCCCTTCGCCTATAAGAAGCCCCCGATGCAGAAACCCTAAGAACCCGATCAAATCTCCACGAAACCGTCAGTAGCCGCCACCACCATCGTCCCTAGATCGGGGGGATCTGAAGTTCTTCCCGGCACCCTGCCGGAGGGGAGATCATCCCGGAGGCCTTTTCTCTGGTATGATGCGTGAGTAGTTCCACCTTGGACTATGGGTCCATGTAGTAGCTAGATGGTTGTATCTCCTCCTTTGTGCTTTCATGTATAGATCTTGTGAGCTTCGTTCATGATCAAGATCTAATCTATTTGTAATCATGCGTATTGTGTTTGCGGGGATCCGATGGATATTGAGATTATTATGTTGGTTTGATTAATGGTTTTGTCTTTATGATTCTATCATGTCTATGTTATTTGTGATCTTGCATGATCTCCGTTGTTAGTAGCTATCTTGGCCAAGTAGTTGCTAGTGACTACAAGAGGGGGTATTTATGCTTGATAGTGGGTTCATGCCTCTAGTTTCCAAGGAAAGTGACAATAATCTCTTCGGTTGTAGATGTGCTGTTTCTACTAGGGAGAAAACAACGGTCTCTTGTTCATGGAACATGTGGACTGTTTACCTTACACACTTTGCTTAAAGTAGTTGTCTATTTCTTGCAACTTAATACTGGAGGGGGTTCGGATGATAACCTGAAGGTGGACTTCTAGTCATAGATGCAGTTGGATGGTGGTCTATGTATCTTGTTGTATTGCCCAATCGAATCTCATAGGATCTTTCTGACTAGTAATTGCATTATTATGCCTTGCTCAGTTCCTGTCAATTGCCCTGCTATAATTTGTTTACCCTTCATGCCATGTTGTTTATCTAAGGAGAGCACCTCTAGTGAACTATGGACCCCGATCCAATCTTTACCACTGATACATCTTCCACTATTACTTGTTTACTTGATGCAAACCATTACTTTCCACACCATACGTTTAATCCTTTGTTACAGCAAACCGGTGAGCTTGACAACCTCACTGATTCGTTGGAGCAAAGTCTTGAGTTTGTGTTGTGCAGATCTCCGCGTTGCTAGCAACACCTGTGTGACGTTTCCTTCCTCCTACTGGTTCGATAACCTCGGTCTCTACTAAGGGAAAACTTGTTGTTGTGTTGCTTCACACCTTGCTCTTGGGGTTCCCAATAGACTCCACTTCAAGCACCAAGTTCTCTGGTGCCATCAAGGAGTCATCAAAGCACAAGGAGGAGATACAACCATCTAGCTACTACATGGACCCATAGTCCAAGGTGGAATTACTCACGCTTCATACCGGAGGCTGGGATGATGAAGAAGAAGTCCTCTGGGATGATCTCCCCTCCGGCAGGGTGCTGGCAAGAGCTTCAGATCCCCCTGATCTAGGGACGATGGTGGCGGCGGATACATACGGTTTCGTGGAATATTGATCGGGTACTTAGGGTTTAGGCATCGGGGGCTTCTTATAGGCGAAGAGGCGAGGCTGGGAGGTGGCCAGGGGGCCCACACCCTGCCCAGGTGCAGGCCCACCCTAGGTCGCGCCTGGGGGGGTGCAACCGCCCTATGGCGCCCCTCCGTCTCTCATCTAGACTCCGTGTTCTCCTCGGTGAAACATTGAATTTGTCTTTTGTCCCGTCCAATTCCGAGAATTTTTCCTTACTAGCTTTTCTAGAACCAAAAACAGCAGAAAATAGGCAACTGGCACCGTGGCAACTTGTTAATAGGTTAGTACCAGAAAACATATGAAAAGCACCTCAAAGTGTGGACAAAGAAAGCAAAGTAGATACTAAACAAGCATGGAACATCAAAAATTATAGATACGTTTCTGACGTATCATGTACTACTAGTGATGCTAAGTTTGATTTTGATATAGATGGTTGTAATATTTCTAAAGTGATTCCGTTCTTGCAAAAACTTGCTAGAAGTCCTGATGCTAGTGATATGCATGTTGCTTTCACCAAACACATTACATATGCTCTTGTTAAGATTAAGGAAGAGAAGCTAAAACACAAAGCTTATATTCCTAGGAAACTAGAAGATAGCTGGGAACCCATTATTAATATGCAAGTGAATGACTTTGATCTCAAAGCTTCATGTGATCTTGGTTCTAGTGTCTCTATTATGCCTAGGAAGATTTATGAAATGCTTGATTTGCCACCTTTAGAAGATTGTTATTTGGATGTTACTCTTGATGATAATGCTAATAAGAAACTAATGGGGAGTATTAATGATGTTATCATCATGGTTAACAATGCTTATGTCCCTATTGATTTCTATGTTTTGGATGTTTCATACAATGCTTCCTGTCCTGTTACTTTGGGAAGACCTTTTCTTAGAACTGTTGGTGACTTCATTGATATGAAAGAAGGCACCATTAAATATAAATTTACATTCAATAAAGGTATTGAAAATTTCCCTATGAGAAGAGAGAATTTGCTTTTTTCTCCTCCTTTAAAAGCAAGGTTTGATGTTAATGCTTCCTTATTTGAAAATACTTGATTTCTTGCTTCTTGTGCCTAACTTAAAGGCGTTAAAGAAAAGTACTTGTTGGGAGATAACCCAAGAGTTTTCTTGAGTCTTGGAAGTTATTAATTCAGTAATGACCTCTCCTTATCTTTTTTGTTTGATTTTTGTGCCAAAAATGACCTCTAATAAGAGGGAAGTAAGATTTGGGGAGTTGCTGTCCCGAAACAGATTTCTGTCCTCCACCATAAATATTCGTGAGGAGTCTCTGTAAGTCTGATTGATCTGAAAATTTACTAATAAATCCCCCAGTATATTATATAACTTTAATTAGTTTAACACTTTTTGATTTGAGCAACAGAAGATTTTCGAAAAAATCAGTTTCTACCTGTTGGTCTATTTTGACAGATTTCTGCCATTATTTGCATTTGCATCTTATTGATTCCTTTTTGAGTTCTCTTTTGGTGAATTGAGATTTTTGAAGGAGTTGCTACAGTATATTGTGTTTTTACTGAAAAGTTTTGTTGTTCCAAAGCTAAACCCAAAGGTCTAATATCTTTTGAATACACTAATATTGCTAATGAAGATTGTGTGAAGTTGTATGAAGGAAAAATTTCAGGTGTAGAGAAGGAATGATGTAATGAGATGAAGAATGGACAAAAGCTCAAGCTTGGGAATGCCACCCTGGTGTCACCCCAATAAATATCCAAGAAGTACAAGCGTCAAATCTTGGATATGCCCAATACATCCCCTTCTTCATCAATGAGCAGCTTAGGTCCGTCTAGACACTTCGTTTTTATTGTTTCATGCTCTGTTGTGTTTTTCTTGGAGCGTCTTAGTTTTCGTTTGGTTTGCTTAGTTTGTTTAGTTTGCTTGAATAAAGTAGTTTGGACCCCCATTCTCGCTGTGTTGTCTTCAAATAAGTTGCTTGGTGTCGAAAAAGAGTAGAAAGTTCTTTCTTGATAAGTGCAAGAGGAGATTGCATTGACTGTGACTTAGACTTTATCTTGACATGATAGGTGTTGTTTTAACCTTATGCTTAGTGATTATTGTTGTAGCATGACTTGTTCCAAACAATTGGGATTGTTTAGTGTGCCTTGAAAGAATTATGCGTTGTTTTAGCATACAAAAGCATATGTTGTGGTATTCTCCTTTGATGCTTTGTTTGGGTTGACTTGGCACATGATCACACCATGTTATGACTATGAACAAGTCACCATAGACTCTATGATCATTTAGTCCTTGAATTGTAGTACCACTCTATGCTTTGATTAGTAATGTTTTATTGCTCTCTTAGTTGGTTGCTCCCAGTCTTTTGCTAGCCTCCACTTGTATGAGTAAGCTCTACTCATGCTTCCAACTCCCAAGAAACCAAGTTATTCCAAAGTGTCCACTATAAACTGCTATGCATGGTGTGTTACACCATTCCAAGTATATTCCTGTTTTCAGCTATCTTCCAGTTAAAAGGTCTCTTTGTTATGTGAAAACTTAGTGATTAAAGCCCTCACAAACTTGATGGCACACTTCATATTCTTTGCCCCTAATAAACTTGAACCATTGTGTCATCTATGTTGTATATGCTTGCACTTATACGTTGGAATTAGCAGAACCGTGCTGTCACGGGGAACGTTTTCACCATTGCACTTGTACTTTGTACATAGTTTATATCATGCTCCTTTGTCTATGGATGTCACCGGTGTGAAATAAAAAGGGACCTTGTAAGTCCATGGAGTTATGTATTTTGTGTTATAGAAACGCCTGGGCCGCTAGCCTAAACCATGCCTAATCATGGTGGAAACTTGCAGCATCACCATAATGAGCTATCTATGAAGCATCCTCAATAAAAAGCTATGCACATAGTAAATAAAAAAGATCACTGAGATGCTCATTGTCTGCTTGCCTTGTCATTTTGGTTATGGGATAGCTCCTGTACCATGTGCAAGGGGTACCCCATTGGCCGTTCTCTATGATACACATGTACTTACTATGACAAGAACTTACAGGTGACTAAAGTTGAGTAGCATGAGGTGTGGCCCTCGTATTCAAGGGACTTGATATTGCCAACTTATACTTTGTCAAGCATATACTCCATATCTGTTCACTTTAACCTTAATCACTTCAAGATGCTTATGATAGGGGCAATGAGGGCTGAAAGCTAACAAGTACCATAATTTTTGGAAGCTCTTTTTGAAACTTGAAATCCCCGCTTCCCTTTATGAAGGGCCTTTCCTCCACTATTATTTGAGTCTCCACCTTCTACCTTCAGGCACCATTAAGAGAGCCTAGTTGCCATTCTGTGTGTAGTGTCCCAAAACTTATTAATTGACGCATATTGTGATATTACTTGTTCTTGTGCTATTTGTATCTAGTCACTCTTATGAACTTTGAAGGTGTCCTATGCATCTACTTACTACTCTATGAGGGACAAGCTGAATGCCACTATGCCATGTTTTCTGTGTGTGAAACAAACAAATGTTTTTCAATGCATGTTATTCATGATCTTTGTTTGTATCCTTTCATGTTGCATGCATAGTTACTTTGTCTTATTGTTAGAACTCCATCTTTCATTCACATGTTTAGAGTTCTTTGATCCCAACTTTCAATGCTTGCAAATGGTTTGATCTTGGTTTTGACGGTGCATGTCACCTCAAAAATTATTATTTTTATCACTTACCTACTCGAGGATGAGCAGGAGTTAAGCTTGGGGATGCTTGATACGTCGGAAACGTATCTATAATTTTTGATGTTCCATGCTTGTTTACTATCTACTTTGCTTTGCTTTATCTACACTTTGAGGTGTTTTTATATCTTTTCTGGAACTAACCTATTAACAAGTTGCCACGATTAAAGGTTGCCTGTTTTCTTACATTTTGGTTCGTAAAGGCAGAAAATCAATATTGTCAGAATTGGACGGGATAAAAGCCAAAGTCAATATTTTACCGTGGGCGTCACGAAGTCCAGAGGAGAGATGGAGAGGCGAGCCAGGACCGCCACACCTCACCTAGGCGCGGGTGGGCCCACCCCGCGCCTGGGTAGGGTGTGGGAGCTCCGGCCGCCTCTCAGCCTCGCCTCTTCGCCTATAAGTGTCAACACCCGGATTTTTAATCCCAGATGCCTGTTATGCCATACATCGCAATCCCAGGATTACCATTTTTGCGAGACATAACAGAATTGGATACCACAGTACATCATCCATTACAAACCATACATAAGTTCTTACGCAAATAGGGATCTCATGATCCAGTTCTTAATACAACTTCAAGCAGCGGAATACGTAATAATAACGGTAGCGTAGGCGAAGCTCCATCTTCGGGGTCATAGGCAATGCTGACGATGGGAGATGATCCTAGTTGTCGTAACCTTCCTGGGGTCCATCCTCCAGGTACTCCTCTTCATAGTCTGGCCACGGGAATAGCCAGGGACAAAGCCATGAGTACTCTTTAAGTACTCGCAAACTACTACTAACAAGTGAAAGGGGTTTTTGGTAATAGGGCACTAGGCTCTAGGGTTATTTTGCAAAAACCAGATTTATCTCTACTAAGTTTAGAAGCAACGAATGCTAGTTGAAGTTTTATAACACCTAAGTGGGAACTTGTATCTCATGCCACAACCCTGTTGTGGTCAAGTCAAAGTCTCAGTTCATTTAACAAGTCATTTTGAAAAGTCTGACGGGGAATAGTATGGCCACTCCAACTGTCCATAATCATGGACACGGCTATTCGAATAGTTTGACACTCTGCAGAGATTGTACACTTTCACCACAACATTCGATACATCCGTCAGGAACAAATCCTGAATTCACCATACTCAGTATGCGGATAATCAATCCTAACCTTTCAATTACATGCCCTAGTATAATCACCTCTCCTGTGAGTTTGGCCTCCCAACCATGACCAATTGTCATCTTGGGTACTGCATAGGTGGACAATCTTCACAAGGTAGCCTCAGCTCAGACCTTGGCCGTGAGGGAACTAATACAAGGTATATAAGTTTCCAGTCAAGCCCTACCCAATCTTCGGGTATTGTGGTTGTACGATAAAATTGGAATGGTATCGCATCCAGACAACCATCAGTTTTATAAAGGGCTAAGGCTCATGCCTCATCATGTTCATCACCAAAATCATCAAGTGTTCGGAAACACATGTCCAAAACATTTCAATAGAATGATCCATCATTCCAAGGTTTTCATAACCATTTTCACCAAGTATTCCCATCTAAAGTTGGTCAAGTTTTATGCTTAGCACTAGCATCTACAAGTGGGGGTGAGTACTAATGAGGGGTGGTACACTAGTGGGGTTTCAACTAAGTTTAATCTCATGCCTTAGGATGACATCAAGATTATCTAGCTTAGGCCAAATTTTATGCTCTTTATGCAATATTCAATTATCCTTCTAGTATCTACCATTTATTCCAGTAAACTCTAAGTAAGAGCTTTGATAAAGAAATAAAGTAATAAAGCTTGTAAGTAAAACTAGGATGGGTTTATCAAGTGGATATGATCACATATGCTTAAGGCATATAGTGGTCATGGTAACAAGCAAGTATTAGCTTGCATAAGTATCAGTATAAGCTTGCATTAGTAGGGTATCTTGCAAGTGTTAGCTTGCACATTCAACTAGTAGCATGAGGCTTGCCTTGTGCAGAGCAGTGGTTGAAGTTCTCCTCGGCTTCTTGTTCGTAGTATCCTCCTTCCTCCTCGTATCCTTGGTCGGTACTAGCGTGTATAAATAAATACGATGTACACAATCACCAACCAATACTTAACTACTTGCAATCATCACACAAAAGGGTCCTATAGATGATCTAGCATCATCACTAACATTACAAGATTAAAGCTTGGTTTAATTCCTTTTATTTTTAGCAAAGTAATTTCTACTCATTGAAAAACTACTTAAGATTTAATATTCTCCAAACCAAACATGGGATCATGTTGACACATGTCATCACCACATATTTTAGTCCATGGGAATATGATTTAAAGTGGTGTCACAATTTAATAAGGTTTTACCCTTTTATTTTAATTACATAAAGTGACTAGAAATGCCTATGGGGCATTCTTTTATTACTTGAACATGATTTCTGTAAGTAAACCTATATATTTTTATATATTCTGAAAGGTATGGTTAAATGTGATTTTTGAGAGTTGGAATCAACTCAAAAGCTATTATGGTTTAAATTTGAAAAATGTTTGAATGCAGAAAAGCTTCTGCCTTGTTATTTTTACTATGGATGATCTATAGATCCAAATGACTTGAATCCAACGGGCTTGGATTCAGCACTTCCAGACCTTTCTAACAAAATTTGTTTCATTCAATTTGGTGCACTGAATCGACCTGGGTTGATTTTTGAAACTGGGTACAGAAGTGTGTTTGAAATAAAATGGAAAAGGTTAAATTCAAATAGCTGGGCTGCGCGGGAAACGATACTGGGCCGGCCTGCTAAGCGCAGCGCTTCCGCGGGCTATTTAAGTGGCTGTCCCCACGTGTCAGTGAGACAGGGGGTGCTAAGCGGTACGGGGCAACGTGGTGTGTTCGATCTGGTTCTAATCCAACGGCTGAGAGTCATCGTCGACGTTGGGCAACACCAGCGAGACAGAAACCTAGCACGACCAGTGGGGGTCGTTGGGGGCTCACCGGGGTTCGGGCGAGGGTCGGTGAGCGCGAGCAGCCGAAGTCGGCACGGCGAACTTCGAGGTGGTCGCGGTAGCTCTGGGTGGGCGAAATCGTGGCGCCCTTCTCCTCCAGAGGCGGCCTGCTCCGGCGCAATTCCGGTGATGCGCTTCTCGCCTTGCTCCGGGACTGAGGTGGGATGGTTCTGGGTGAGAGAGGAGTGGAATGGTGTGAAGAATTTGAGCGGGGAAGACCTCTATTTATAGTCGCGATGGTGAGACCGAACGGCATGGGCAGGCGACGGTGGCGACACGGCTACGGGCTGCTAGAGGCATGGCCGGTGGTGGCGATCGCTTGGTGGTCTCCTGGCGATGCTCTATGGCTTTAATGCGCGCGTAGGGGCGGTGCGGTTTGATGCAGAACCGACGCTCTGCTGGCGAGGCGGCATCTTCGACGGCGGCGTGGCGTGAGTCATGGGCGTGACGGGGATGTCTAGCGATCTCTGGGGCGGTGGTGATCGTGTATGCCTGCAGCGGCGGTAGCCTGTCGTGAGCTTCGGTCGGCGTGGCCTCTGGCGCATGCCGGCATGGTTGGCCGACAGGCACGGGCGTTCTGCGTCTTTGTGTTCGACGTCTTCGAGGCAGGGCTGGTCGAGAGGGGGCGGTGAGGCATGGGTGATCTTCCAGACAAGGTTGGCATGGCTAGTGCTGCTCCTAGCTTGCTGTCTCCACTGGGGTGGCAAGGGTGCACTCGGCTGTTCACCATTGATGATATTGGCAAGCTCATAGTGGTGCTAGTGCTTGGTTTAACTTGCTAGATGATCTACTGAGATGGTTGTGAGCTAGAGAGGGAACAATTTAGGCAAGAATCACCGCTCACAATAGTGTTTGGATTTTTTTTTTGATTTGTGTCTGCAATGTGTTTGATGAAATGGCCGCAAGAATTCAAGTTTTGAATTTTGAAAAGATTTTTTGTGGGTGTGCTAGGTTGGTGCTGGTGAGTCTACAGATGCTTGGGTTTTGAAAGTTGAGCTTGTTTGAGTGGTTTTTGAAAAAGTGGGATCTTCTCATATGATAAAGATTCAATTTTGAATTGCCATTTAAACTATGCATTTGAAAGTTTCTGGATGATCACAAAGTGGGCCTTGATACTTTGTTATGAGTACAATCAAGGGGTGCAAAGATCCAGAAAAGTTTCTGTTAGGTTCTAAAAGTTTGAGACAGCCAAAGTAGGCATGGGAGTTAAATTGGTCAAAATGACCATTCACTCATTTAGCTTTGTTTTGATTTATTTGTCTTTGGGAAAAGTTTGGGAAATGTTTAGATGATGTTTATTTCACCTAAGAAACATTTTACAAGCAAAAAACACACAAACAAGGTGGTCCAAAAGAATTCAAAATGAAATGCATACTCACATGCATGCTTCCATAATTTTATTTAGAAAAGTTTTTGTTAACCCTAATTTTGATGATTAGAGTTTGATGATCCAAGTTTAGTATTTTTGGGATGTTAAAAACTTCCCCCCTTAAACAAAATCTCGTCCCGAGATTTGAAAAAGGACGAAAAAGATTACCTAGGATTTGAGGAGATCGGGAAACTCCGTCCTGATGTGATCTTCGCGCTCCCAGGTAGCTTCCTCTTCTGTGTGGTTGCTCCACTGAATCTTGAGAAACTTGATGCTTCGGGTTCGGGTAGTTCGAAAAGCTTCTTACAAAATACGGATGGGTACTTCGGGATAGGTCAGGTCATCGTTGATCTCTATGGTCAGGTGATCGATATTTTTGAACACTTCGGTCTTCTCGGGGACTTCGAGACACTTGCGAAGTAACGAGATATGGAACACATTGTGCACGGCTGACATCTCTTCGGGCAGTTCCAATTGATACAACACTTCTCCTCGACGGTTCAAAATCTTGAAAGGTCCGATATATCTGGGGGCTAACTTTCCTTTTAGTTGGAAACGCTGCATTCCCTTCAATGGCGACACTTTCAGATAAACAAAATCTCCTATGTTGAAGACAAGGTCTCTACATCTCTTGTCGGCGTAACTCTTCTGTCTGGACTGGGCGGTCTTGAGGTGCTCACGAATCTTGTGAACCTTCTCTTCTGCTTCTCGTAGGATATCGGGTCCAAAAATCTGACTCTCTCCTACTTCCGACCAGTTCAAAGGGGTGCGACACTTCCTTCCGTACATGAATTCAAATGGGGCCATTTTGCAAGCGGCTTGATAAGCATTATTGTATGAAAATTCTGCAAGCAGCGGTCTTCCCACTTGGATCCATATTCTAACACACATGCTCTCAGCATATCTTCGAGTATTTGGTTTACTCACTCCGTTTGTCCATCGGTCTGAGGGTGATACGCGGTGCTGAAATCTAGGTGGGTTCCTAAACCTTCTTGGACTTTCTTCTAGAATCTCGAGGTAAACTGAGTTCCTCGATCCGATACAATGTTCTTGGGGACTCCATGCAAACTAACTATTCTAGCGATGTACAACTCCGCTAGCTTCGAACTCTGATATGTGGTCTTGACGGGGAAGAAATGGGCGACTTTGGACAATCTGTCCACTATGACCCAGATAGAGTCATTTCCCCTACTAGAGGTAGGCAGTCCAGTGATAAAGTCCATTCCAACAGAATCCCATTTCCATTCCAGAATCTGTAAGGGTTGCAACAATCCAGCGGGTCTTTGATGTCCGGCCTTGACTCGCTGACATATATCACATTTGGCGATATAGCTTCCGATTTCTCTCTTCATCTTATGCCACCAAAATTGCTCCTTTAAATCTTGATACATCTTAGTTCCTTCGGGATGGATAGAATAAAAAGTATCATGAGCCTCCTTCAGGATAACTTCTTTCAACTCAGAATCTGATGGTACACAAAGGCGTCCTTTGTACCACATAAATCCTTCTTCGTCTTCGGCGAATTCGGGTACTTTGCATGTACCGATACGACGCTTGATTCCGTCGATACTAGCATTTCCTTTCCGTCGATACTAGCAAACCCATGGGTCTACTTAGTGGTAAATATTCAGACCCATCGGGTCTAGCGGGTGCGGGTCTGGAGGTGTTAAACCCATACCCTTTAACCCGCAGACCTGGCAACTCGACGTAGGCCCCACATGTCAGTGTAATGTGTAACAAATAACCCTAACCCGAACTCTACCTGGACCTGGTCGAGCGAGCCCGAGGCCCCGAGCCCGACCTCTCACCTCTCCCCGCGCCGCAATCCCCCCGCGCCACAATCCCCCACAGCCCCACTCCCCTCGCGCCTCATAGCTTCATGCCGCTTCGCTACACACCCCACCCCACCCATTGCTGGCAGCGCCTTCCCTCTCTCTCATTGCCTTCCTCTCCTCTCCAGCGCTGCAAGCTCACGATCGCATGGAGGCCGTGGACCTGGAGGATGGCGTCGACTCTGGGGAGGGCCAGCGAGGCACGCCGCCAACTGACCCCACGCCTTCGCCCCAACACGGAGATGCCCGGGAGATCTCGCCCCATGGCAGTGGTGCTCGCCTTGGCTTCCTCCTTGGCTTGCCGACCTCGACGTCGAACGGCAGGGGCAGAAGCGGCGACCAGCAGGGAACCAGCAAGGGAGCAGCGCAAGTTGGCGGGCAGAAGCGGGGATGCACGTCACTGGCACCGGCACCCTCTGTTGGCAGTGGTCGAGTGCAAAAGAAGCGGAAGCAGGTCGCTGGCCGTAAACAAGCAGCAGCACCATCACCACCTGCACCACCACGGTATGCACGCATGCAACTTGGGGGCTTAGGGCCTTGGGTATTGGTGTAGAATCTGTCGATGTGCTACTGATTTAGGTATTGTTGATGATTTAGTGGTAGCAATTTAGGTATTGGTTGAGATTTAGTCCTACTGATTTATGTATTTAGTGCTACTGTCTACTAAGTAGTTATATAGGTAAATCGATTTAGATGTTTAGTGCTACTGATTTTAGGAATGTAGTGCTACTGCCTATTGATTTTTGTGATTCAATTGATGTAGTGCTCCAAGTTGTACTAGTCAAGCAGCCCCATCTGAATCCGTGAATGAAATTTCTGATGGTGAAGATGATGAAGATGAGGTGGTGGAGGTGAATGTTGCAGCTAATACGCGCAAGCTCACGTCTGATGTGTGGCAAGAGATGACGAAAAAGCTGGTGCGTGGAGAATGGAAGGCCATATGTAACTACTGTAACAAGGCACTTACCGCAGGAGCAAAGAGTGGCACTTCACATCTGCGTGACCATTTGAAGATATGTACTCAAAAGTCGTTGAAGCTGCGAGGAAAGTCAGGAAAATCACTGAGTCAGTCTTCATTGAGGATGACTGCACAAGTAGATGGCAAGGTGAATGTAGAGAGCTATACTTTTGATCAAGAAACCGCAAGAGAAGAGCTCGGTAACATGATAGTGCTGCATGGTTACCCGTTCAGTATCGTGGACCATGCTGGATTTAGGAGATTTGTTCATGCACTTCAGCCACTCTTTAATATGCATACAAGGAATACTATCAGGTTTGTTTCTGCCATTCTCTTCATTGAGATATGTAATATATATTTCTGCCATTTTCTGTTGTGAATAATGCTTATGTTTGTTGTTTGTACTTGTAGGAAGGATATAATAAAACGGTATGATAAGGAAAAAAAGAAAGCGCATGACTACATGACTATGCTGCAGTCAAGGGTTGCTGTCACCACTGATATGTGGACAGCTGACAACCAGAAGAAGGGCTACATGGCTGTCACGGGTCATTTCATCGACGAATCTTGGAAGTTGCGAAGCATTCTTATGGGGTATACTTCTGTCCATATTATCTTGCTGTAATTTTATATTGCTTTGCATCTTATATTGCTGTCTATGATCATATTATACTGCTGTCCATATTATCTTGATGTAATTTTATATTGCTCTCCATCTTATATTGCTATCTATGATCATATTATATTGCAGATTTATATATGTGCCAGCACCACATACTGGAGATGTTATTGCCGAAGACCTCTACAATACCTTAATGCAATGGAACTTGGATGAGAAACTATCAACTGTGACAGTTGACAACTGCACATCAAATGATAAGGCAATGGACCAAATGGTGATGAAGACTGGGAAGGCCAAGTTGCTCCTACAAGGTACAATGGTTCATATGCGCTGTTGTTGTCATATCTTAAATTTGGTAGTAAAGGATGGCTTAGATGTGCCGGCAATGAAGTCAGCTACACACAATATTAGAGAAAGTGTTGCATATTGGACTGCCACACCAAAAAGAGTTGAGAAATTTGAAGAGATGGCTAAGTATAAGAAAGTAAAAATCACAAATAAATTGAGACTAGATTGCAAGACTAGGTGGAATTCAGTTTTTGTTATGCTTGATACAACTTTGCCTTATAGAGCTGTCTTTGAAAGGGCAAAAATAGTAGACAAGCAATATGAAACATTGCCTAGTGCTGACGAATGGGACTTTGCTGCTGAGGTTGCCAATCTCCATCGATTGATCGAGGATTATGAAGTGGATGGAGATGAATATCAGTCAAATGGAGATCCTTCATTGTCTGAAATGCCAGCTCCAGCGATTATGTCTTTCTTCCATGATATTGTAGCACAACAAAGGCCTGCGGCAGCTAGACTACAAGGTGAGATGGATCATTACTTGAGTGATGACTTGGTGCCATATACCAAGAAGTTCAATGTGCTAGATTGGTGGAAAGTGGCTGGCACAAGATACCCAACACTAAGGAAGGTAACTAGAGATGTATTTGCTATTCCTGTCACGACTGTTGCTTCAGAATCTGCATTTAGTACAAGTGGCAAAATAGTTGATGAACATCGGAGCCGCCTTACTTCTCACATGATTGAGGTATTAATGTGCTATCAAAACTGGCTTAGAAACAAGTATAAAGGTGAGCTAATGATGCACTTTCTTAACAGTCTTTTATTCTTACTAATGTTTGTGACCTTGTCTATTTATCACATGCAAATATTGTTTCTTGCAGATGCTCATGTAGGGGAAGGTAGCTTTTGGACTTGTCTACAAGACACAGAAGAAGAATCTGAGGTTAGTATGAATGTGTTCGTATGTACCATAACGATATTCCTGTGAATTCCATGAAAAAATAAGAACTTGCTAATGTTTGGCATTATGTTTTGTAAATAGGATTCATTTTTGATGGACAGCTGATTACGCGTACTGCTGGTCCCGATCTACGTGTGATGGCTATTGGATGAACTGCATTATGTGTGGTATGATTTGCTGAAACAAGTTCTTTGTAATTTAAACAAGTGCTGGATGTTGTACTTGTACTGCTGTTGGACGTGGACTTGTACTGCTATTGAACTAGTTGTAATGCTATTTTCTATTAGCTAGAGTGTTAGACGTTGGACACTTGGACTTGTATCTTGTACGGTTGTACCTTCGATGGCTTGTTATGTTTAATTGTTCCTAATTTCTATCAATGTGATATGTTATGTGAGCTATTGCCTTGAACTGTTGTTATTTGCTGTCAAATTTTGTTCAATTCTACATGTTATTTGCTGTCAAATTTTGTTCCATTCTACATGTTATTTGCTGTCAAATTTTGCTCAATTGTACATGTCGCGGGTACCCGTCGGGTGGCGGGTCTGGTGGAGACCTGGACCCGACGGCGGGTATGGAGGCGGGTGGTGGTGGCGGGGAGAGGTGGTGGAGGAGGGTATGGAGGTTCCATACCCGCCTCCATACCCGGCGGGTGCCATCCGTACGCCCCTCTGTCTCTCCTCTGGACTCCGTGTTCTCCTCGGTGAAATATTGACTTTGTCTTTTGTCCCGTCCAATTCCGATAATATTTCCTTACTAGCTTTTCTGGAACCAAAAATAGCAGAAAACATGCAACTGGCACTGTGGCAACTTGTTAATAGGTTAGTACCAGAAAACATTTGAAAAGCACCTCAAAGTGTGTAAAAGCAAAGCAAAGTAGATACTAAACAAGCATGACACATCAAAAAATATAGATACGTTTCCGACGTATCAATCCTATTAAGCCATGCATCATGGTCTTAGATACTCCCAGGTTGTTGTCAGCACCAGAGGTGGCGGATGCACCCGACCATCGAAGGCGGCGAGTAGGGTGGGCGCTACGTGTCAGGTTCCCTCCATGCGAAGGCGAGATGACAAGCGGACGATGCATCATGGCGAGGAGGTTTAATGATGTTGACCATGAGTCGCGGATGAAGAGTGTTATGTACGGCGAGGCCCTTCAGAAGAAGTATAGGTCTTGGAGTGGGTGAGGTGGAGTCCCTTGGTGAAGGATTTATAGGTAGCTACGAGTTTGATCTGGGCCAGATCTAGGCTTCGCGGGCAGCGGAGGCAACCGTCTCATGGTTGTATGCTCAAAGCTAGGGCTCGCGATAGTGGCTACCGGAGTTGTAGGAGTATGATAGGATGTAAGTAAGGTGGTTGGTGAACCGAAGTTGCGGCCTCTCAGCGTGTGGGAGGTGGACGACAAATGGCGTGCTCTTGGCCATATTGGTGTTCGAGGAACCGACTTTGCATCTATAATGGTGAGGTATTGCGGTGGTGGTGGTGTGGGCCATCATGTATGGGGTTGCCCCAATCCGGTCGGTAGGGGTGTGAGTGTACAAAGACATAGACCAAAGTTCTGCCCAACTCGGATCGGTTGATGAGTGCATTTTGCATCATGTTTTATATTGTGCTTCTGCATGAATAGTGTATGTGTTTTGGTATTTTACCGCGCCCGCGTTCATCTTTTACGTTGTCGTGGTGGTGGCACGACAGATGCCATGGGTAGGCTAAAGTATGGGGCCAATGGATGCTAGTGGGATCTAGGGAGGGAAGATGTAGTGATTTCTACACTCAACAGTTCTACAAGTCACTCTCTATTCCTCTTCTCAATGAATACAAGTGCTCCTCGAGCTGGATCATAGAGAGGAAGAAAACTAATACACGAGCCTAACGGCGTAGAATCAATCGATCCCCTCTTCAGGAGCCCGCGTCCCCCCTTATAAAGGGGTGCCTTGGTTCCTTCTAGGGATGATGTGGCAAGCATATCCTTGGAATATGCTTGTCCCAATATGGTAACTCAGCGGCCTCCTTTCCGTGTCGCCCTTCTATCAGCGGCAATGTTCCAGAGACCCTCACATGCGCGCCTCGGGCTTCCTCACTGTCACCTCCGTGGCGTTCGTCTGCTCTTCTGCTGCTCTGCTCCTTGTCCTTTGTGCTTGGCTCTGTCTAGATTCCTCCTAGCCAGTGACTAGGGTTTGACTATAGGCACCTCCTTCTCCTGCAAGCTTCATGTCATTCGGCCTTGTCTCGCATAATTCGGCTCGGCCTTCACTTGCATTCAAGTTAATCAAACTCATTCGGCCGACTTAGTTCATACGTCGGCCGGATAAGGCATTACTCATCCTTCATTTGTCATAGCCCTGCTTATCTCGGCCGAATCTTACATGATTCGGCCGACACATTCAGTAATTTGGCTCACAACAAGGGAGATTCCCTTCGTCTTTCCCCTGTCTTGACCCTATCCGGGGTCACCTCCCCAACATTAGTCCCCGAAGCTGGTGTGGTACCGCTAGAAACCTCGGCCAGGCCACATCAGTTTCCTGACATTCTTCCCTCTTTCTTTCCGAGATATTTCTCTCTGTTCGAGTTATCCGTGCAGCTTCCTGAGTACACCTCTTCGTACGTGTACTACTCATCATTGCTATTCTAGTTTTTTGTTCCGCTACAATGTCTACTGACAAGCTACAGTGATCACTGCGCCCGTCGCGTCGATGCAGCGACGCCTCGAGTACCACATCGGTTAGTTGGCCCGATCCTCTCCTGTGCCGTGTGGCCTGTGGTGTGGCTCCTCTAGTTGTAATTGGTTTCGCGATACACGCGGTTACGTGGATATCGTGGCATAGCCACGATCCCACGATATTTACTGTGGCACGGTTATAAAGAGGGGAGAGGGGTTTGGGCTGTTCACTTTTCCCCTTCCGCTCTCCCTCTTCTTCTTCCTCGCGCCGCCGCTCTTCTGCATGTTCTGGTGCTTTCGCCTCCGTCGTCTTCCTCGACGGTCACGCCGCCGATCTCCAGCTCCGGCGACCTCACCGCCGTGCCCTCGCTCTGGTGCCCTCAGCGGTGAGTTTTCCAACGGTAACACCGCTAGGTCGCCGTGCTAGGAGTTCCTGTTTTCTAGATTGCCCGCGATAGTTCTTCTTTTGCTCCGCCGTCGCGCCCGTTTTAACCACGACGGGGCCCTGCGTCTCTAGGTCTCTCCCCGCCACTAGTCTTTCCTCCGTCGACTCCTCTGGCGAACCTATGTCTAGTTCTGCCAGTGGAGCCCTTGTTGACGACGACGACTTTGCGTCCGGTCCAGAACGGGGTTCTTGGCAGGGTTCCATCATTTCTCGTCGCGAAGTAGAATGGTTGATTAAGACGCGCCGGATTCCCGCCGAGGTTAGCTGTCGCTTGCCCGGCCAGGAATCTTCTCCCGTTCTCAATGAAGGCGAGTATGTAGTCTTCATGTCCCACTTTGCTCGTGGGTTTGGCCTCCCCCTTAGCGATTTTGCTAGGGAGTTCCTTGATTACTTCGGCTTCCAGCCACATCACCTGCCGGCCAATGCTATCGCTTCTCTGTCAGCTTTTATCTCGGCCTCGGAGGGATACTTCGGCCTTTGGCCCTCCGTACCTGTTTGGTCTAAATTCTTCCAAATCCGATCTAACGTCGTGCCGGATAAATCTCTTCATCCCTCCGAGAAATCTCTTACCCAATGCGGGGCTGCATCCATTACACCCCGGAGAAACTCCGAGTTCCTGCATGTCGCCGGCCTTGAGTCTTGTAAGAAATGGCATAGATCTTTTTCTATGTCAAAAATACTGGGAAGGAGGATAAGATTCGGCTCCCCACTTTTTCTATCGGCCCCCCTTCCAAGAAGAATTGGAACTATAATCCTAGGAAGAGCCATGCTCTGGCCGAGGCGTTCGAGATTCGTCTCAAGGAATTGATCCACGCCGGGCTCCGTGGTGAAGATCTGATGACCACATTCATTAGCAGCCGAATCTTCCCTTTTCAGCCTCACAAGCTTTGTTACATAAGTGGTCCTCTTGATCCCAACCGAGTTTCTACGGTTGAGCTCGACAATTATCATATTTACAAGCGTGTCCGAGCTATCTTCAAGACCGATATGCCGGAGGAATGGGCATGGGGACTGAAGCCATTCACTCGCGGGAATCCCCCTCCTCAGGTAGATTTAAACATTAAAGTTACTCTTCCATGCCACTTTCTTGGGTGTTCTCTTACTTATTCGAACCTACTTTTCTCGCAGAGATTTACAGAGCATAAGATGGAAGATGCCGAGGTTTTGGATCTTCCTTGGACCGCTAACCGTAATACTCCGGATACTGAAGAGCCTGACTCGGAGGAGTTTGTCCCTAAGTCAGATGTTGCTCCTGCTCGTGTTCGTGGCAAAACCTCGGCCCATGCGGATGAAGGTGACTCGGACGACGTCCAAATTCTAGAGGTAGTTGCCGCGGTGCCTATCTCTTACGCATTTCTGGCTCCTTCTTTCCCAGCTAATCCTGCTGGTCAGGTGCACGACGCCGAGCCTCTTGCTTCTCAAGATCTTGCCGTTTCAAAGAAGCGCACCGCTCCGACAGATCCTTCCTGTGCTACCCCCAAGAAACGAGTCAAGAAGTTCTCGCAGCATATTCCGAGGCGTAAGACCATGCCTGGGGTTACTGGGTGAGTTTATTTTTATTTGTATTTCTTGTTTCTCTCTTTCTGTCTTTTGATTCGACTTTTCGCCTCTTGCAAAGCTCCTCTCTCCGCGAGGCCAAGCGGTCCGAGTATGACAAGCCATGCTACTCGGCAGCCTTCTCCTCCGCCTCCGGAAGATACTCAGGTTCCCAGTCCCTCTCGTGCTGACTCTCCTCCTGCGCCGACCTATACATCACCTCATAGAGATGTGCCCACTGCTCCCATCGTTAATGCCGATGTAACGCCGCCACCAGATCATCCTGTTGAGCCTGTTGCCCCTCTTCAGACCGCCGAGGTTTCCCCCACTGACCCTTTGGTCACCACGATCCCAGCTGATATTCCCGCTCCAGCCGAAGATATCACCACCTCGGCCCCCTTGGAAACTATAGTTCCTCCTGCCCCTCAGGACGTGATTCTTAGTGCCGAGGTTGCTGCCCCTACCGAAGCCTCTCCTAAAAGTAGGAAGGTTGTTGTTACCAAACCTTCAGCATCTCATAAAGGGCCGACTAGCTCTTCTCAGCCCAACATAGCTGATGCACTTCGCAAGGGAGCTTCCTCTGCTAAGCCTGGTGTCACCCCGGCTGCCGACACTCAACTTACTCTTCACAAGAGTTTGGCGATGGCGGTGGTCACACAACGGGCCCGAGGTAAAGTGTTGACCCGCACTGAGAGCGGAAACAGCCTCGGCTCTTTGGTGGAGTATGCTAATAACTGGAATGCCGCCGATCAACTTGAAGGCAATCCGAGTAGCCAACCATTTCAGCTTTCCGATATCAGCAGTCGCTTGCATATGGCTGCTAAGATTGTCCTTGACAGTGACAAGATGAATGAGGTAAACGCTTTCGTTGACCATTTGCCCATTATTCAGATGGTATTATATATACACTAGTCCCCGAAGCTTGCAACCGGATAACTTGTTGTTCGTTTGGAAGCTTTGTCAAGCTTTAAATGCATTTCTTGCTAACTCAACCTCCTTCATGACTCGGATTAGCCGTGGTCCATGCATATCTGAGTCAAATTTTATTTGATTCGGATCTGCTTTAACTTCGAATATCCAGCCACCTAGGTCCGAGTCAAGTTTTACTTGATTCGGATCTGCTTTAACTTTGAATATCCAGCCACCTAGATCCGAATCAAGTTTTGCTTGATTCGGATCTATTTTAACTTTGAATATACAACCACCTAGATCCGAGTCAAGTTTTACTTGATTCAGATCTGCTTTAACTTTGAATATCCAGCCACCTAGATCTGAGTCAAGTTTTGCTTGATTCAGATCTATTTTAACTTTGAATATCCAGCCACCTAGATCCGAGTCAAGTTTTGCTTGATTCAAATCTGCTTTAACTTCGAATATCCAGCCACCTAGATCCGAGTCAAGTTTTGCTTGATTTGGATATATTTTAACTTTGAATATCCAGCCACCTAGATCCGAGCCAAGTTTTGCTTGATTCGGATCACTTGATTCGGATCTATTTTAGCTTTGAATATCCAGCCACCTAGATCCGAGTCAATTTTTATTTGATTCAGATCTATTTTAGCTTTGAATATCCGGTCTTTTACCTTCCATTATATCTAGGTTGCCCATGATCGGCGGACAGCTGAATTTCAAAGGTTGCTCTTCACCCACAAGAAACTGCAAGAAAAATATGAGAAGGTTGTTCCTATGGTGAAGAAGACTAGTAATTCAACTAATCCATGTACTGTTCCTTAATTTTGTAATACTTTTGGCTTGTCGTGCTAATTCCCTCCTCACTAGCGTGCAGCTAATATCAACAATCTGAATACCCGCCTTACTAAGAAGGTTGCCGCTCTTGAAGGTTGGTTCCTCTTTTTTGGTTTTTAACTTGTTAATCCTTGTTCGAGATAAATATTGGGTTTCTTACAACCTTCCGGCTTTGGTATAGCCGAGCTACAAACACTTGCAGCATCGCATGAAGAATGCATACCTATGCCTGATATGATGCTGCATTTTTTAGAACAAGATGCCACTCATTCGGCGCAACTCCAAGAAAAGGACGATGAGATAACTTCGATTCTGCCGAGGTTGAGTCTCTCAAGCTTTCCCAAAGTCTAAAGCGGAAAAGGTTGATCAGAATTTTCAAGAAAAGAATCGATCGAGCTGCGATTGCGTAAAGATAAGGAACTTCTTGACGCTGCCGAGCTAAAGAACCGGGCGATGAGCGAGGAAATCACTCGTTCCGAGAAGAGTAGGGCCGATTGGTCCCTAGATCTCCAGAAAATGTTGAGTTACATTCATCGTAAGTTTCCGCCCGTGGCCGAGTTATTTTCTTCCTTTTCTTATTTTTTAACTAATATGTTTTCCTTTTGTGTAGATCATTTTCCAGAAGCGAAACCAGTGAGCTCTAAGGCAGTGATTTCTGCTCGTCATCGCCGAGGTGTCCTCGCTGACTCGAGTCAAGAATACTCGATGGAAGACTTCCTCATTACCGTCGGTGCCGCTATTGGACCAATGAAGATTATGGAAGAGATCTGGTGCAGGCTGCTATCCGGGCCTACCATGTTCTTTGGCCGAAAACCTCTAGAACGCCGGATATTGGTGAAGTTAAAGTGCTTGTGGAGAGGCTAATGTCATCTCAGACCCAATTAAATCTCTGGAGGGAATCTGTTGGGAGGGCTGGTGCTGATATGGCACTGACAGCTGTTTTGTCTTGGTACGAGGATATCTCACTCGATACTCTGATGAATTTGTGCACTGGCTCTCGTTGGGTGGAGGATCCGGAGTTCGTCGCTCGCCGCCAAGCTCCTGCCTTCCAGCTTATCGAGTATGCTGACGTGCATAATTGGATCGAAGGGCCGAGTTTTCTTCCCAATCCGGCGGATGATGTCGAAGTTGAAGATGCATCAGGTGACGACTCGGCCGATCAGGATGAATCGGAGGGTGATTCAGATAATTCCTGCGGTTCAGACGACCATTCAGATGAAGATGGCGACGTGCGATCGTCCTCTAAAGGGACTAAAAACTCTCGAGCTCAAACTGATGTCCCTCCGCATCCGGGGCTTGCCTTCGAGGTTACTATGGCTTCTGCCGAAGCCGAGGTAACTTCGGCTGAGGCAACAACTACCTCGGAGCACCTAGTTCCTGAGGATACCCTTCTGAAGGAGACTGAGGTCCCTCCGCCAGCATTCGAGATACCCATGCCCGATGCTCCTAACAATGCTACTGCCCCTTAAGGGTTGTTTGGCCTCTTCTGGTGTTTAGGCTTGAAAAACTTCGATTTGCTTTAAGTCCCCGGCATGTCGGGCGTATGATGTTTGTGAAACAATTGTCCATCTTTTGGTGTGGTGTGAACCTTTTTGCCTTGCGCCACTGAAGCATTGGGTGATAGTAACTATTGTCATTTCGTCTAAGTTAATCTATCTGTTTCATATCTTTGCCCTGCCCATCTTCAATTTTGCAAGGCCGGATCATATTCTCCCATGTGGTTGACCTTCGTCCGACATTTATCTTGCTTGCCCTTTGTAAACTTGGTTGTATAGTTGTTGTTTTCGCGATGTCTACTTGAAGTATAATGCTCTAACCTCATAGGTCAGCTTGTATCCCTTATTATACTTCGACTTGCTAAGGTTTTTACCTCTAGAAATCGTTAATTATTTTCTCCTTATTGTTCCTTTGTTGATCGAGGCATGCTTATGTTGCATCTTATGAATTATGGGCAACAAATTGGGGTAGTCCCCGAGTTTCTGCTGAAGCTATCGAGCTTTTATATGAATAGAAGAAATTAATGAGTGGCGTAAGTCATCCCCGAGTTATCCCTTGGGTCGCTGAAGGTTCACATCTGTTCAGATAATATCGAATAACACAAAACAGTCCCCGAGTTATAAACTGGGTTGCCGAAATATAATTCATAGCTCAATACAAAGAATACCACGGGGCAGTCCCCGATTCATTGCTCGAGGTGCCTAGGTTTAATACGTAGTTCAAAACAAGAGACAATCATGGGGCAGTCCCCGAGTCGATGCTCGAGGTACCGAGGTTTAATGCATAATCCGAAATAAGCGATAACACGATGCAGTTCCCGAGTCACTGCTCGATGTGCCGAAATTTAGTACATAATTCAAAATAGGAAATAATATGGTGCAGTCCCCGAGTCACTGCTCGAGGTGCCGAGGTTTAATACATGCTTGATACTTTAACTTGATGCGTCGCATCACGACGTACAACATATGGCTTCTAAGTGTCGAATGGGCGAAGTAAGGCTATGTTCCATGGTCTTTTTGATTCTCCGGCCTTATTTGCCTTATTCTTCTCTGGTGGCTGAGCGTAGATCAGGTAATACGCATCATTATGCAATGCTTTACTCACGATGAATGGTCCTTCCCATGGAGGTGAGAGTTTGTGCATACCGGCTGTGCGTTGCACTAGTCGAAGAACCAAGTCTCCTTCTTTAAAAACTCTTGGATTTACTTTTTTGCTATGGTATCGTCTGAGTTTGCCTGATAAACGGCTGATCTTGATAATGCCAATTCCCTTGCTTCCTCTAGCAGATCCACATCGTCTTGCCGTGATACTTCATTTACTTCGGCCGTTGTGTATTGCATTACTCTTGGCGAGTCATGCATTATGTCGGCTGGAAGCACAGCTTTTGCCCCGTATACCAGAAAGAAAGGGGTATACCCTGTCGACCTGTTTGGGGTGGTCCTGAGGCTCCACAGTACTGCCGGAAGCTCCTCAATCCAGCATCCTGCCGACCTTTGCAGTGGTTCGATAAGCCGGGGTTTTATTCCTGACAATACCAGTCCATTTGATCTTTCTACTTGCCTGTTTGATGCTGGGTGAGCCACCGAGGCAACATCTAATCTTATGTGCTTTTCTTGGCAGAATCTAGCAAAGGCTCCTTCAGCAAAATTTGTGCCATTATCTGTGATAACACTGTGTGGATATCCATATCTCAAGATAATAACTTTTAGGAATTTTACCGCTGTTAGTCCATCACACTTTCTTATTGGTTTCACTTCGATCCACTTTGTCAATTTGTCTACCATGACTAGAATGTGAGTCATTCCGCCTCGCGCTGGTTTGAACGGACTTACCATATCCAAACACCATACAGAAAAAGGCCAAGTGATTGGTATTGTTTTTAACTCGGATGAGGGCAGATGTATCTTGCTGGCGTATCTTTGGCAACCATTACATTTTTCCACTAATTCTTTTGCTTCCTTTAATGCCGTCGGCCAATAAAACTCATGCCTAAATGCTTTGGCCACTAAAGCTCTTGATGAGGCGTGATGCCCGCATTCTCCCTGATGTATATCCAAGAGTATTTCATGTCCTTCTGACGAGTCAACACATCTTTGTAGTACGCTCGTGACGCTTCTCTTATACAGCTCATTGTTTATGATTGTGTAAGCTTTTGCTCTTCTTATTATTTGTCTAGCCAGTACTTCATTACTCGGCAAGATTGCCTCCTTAAGGAATGAGAATATGGGTTGCACCCATATCGGTGTGATCTTCTCTGGGATAATTTCACTGTCGATTTCCATATTTGCCGCCGACATAACAGCTTTGGATTTTTCTGTGTTCGCTCGTGCGATGGCCGGGTTCACCTTTAGAAAACCCGAGTCACATTCTTTGTCGATTTCCATTGGCACACTTCCTTCTTTCACTTCTGCCGAGATACAAATTGACTCGGATTCTGGTGATGGTGTAATTGATGGTTTTCTCAGGTGTTCTAGGGCAATACCTAGGGGAATTGACTGCCTAGTTGATCCGAGTTTTGACAGTGTGTCTGCAGCATCATTTTCTGCCCGAGGTATATGATGAAACTCGCATCCATCGAAGTAACCACTGACTTTTTGCACATGAAATCTATATAGGGCCATATTCGCATCTAATGCGTCCATATTGCCTGATACTTGTTGTACTACTAGATCTGAATCCCCGTAGCATAGGATCCGACGTATACCAATTTCTTTTGCCATTTTCAACCCATGGGCGAGTGCTTCATACTCGTCTACGTTGTTTGATGCGGCGAAATGTATCTGCAACACATACTTCAGCTGATCTTTTTTCGGCGAAGTTAATACTATCCCTGCCCCCAAACCATTTCTCAGCTTGGATCCGTCAAAATGCATTGTCCAATAATTCGGATCTGGTAACGATGGTTCATATTGTACCTCGGCCCAATCCATAAAGAAGTCGGCCACTGCCTGAGATTTGATTGCATCTCACCTATCGAATTGCGGAGCATAAGGTGATAACTCGATTGCCCATTTTGCTATTCGGCCACTTGCATCTTTGTTGCTCAATGTCTCGGCTATGGGCGCTTCACAAATCACTTTTATCGGATGCTCTTCGAAGTAATGTTTGAGTTTTTTCGCCGACATGTATACTCCATAAGCCATCTTCTGGTAGTGCGGGTAGTTCTGTTTTGAGGCCGATAATACCTCGCTTAGGTAGTATACCGGCCTTTGTATCGACTTATCTCCTTCATTCCGTTCCACGACAACCACCACACTTACCACTCTGTTAGTGGCGGCTACATAAAGTAACATAGGTTCTTTTGATAATGGAGAAGCCAAGATCGGTGCTGTGACCAACATCTTTTTTAACTCATGAAACGCATTATCTGCTTGCGGTGTCCAGATGAATTTATCAGACTTTTTCATCAGCTGATACAAAGGTAATGCCTTTTCCCCTAGCCGACATATGAATCGACTCAGCGAAGCCAGGCATCTCGTGAATTTTTGTACATCATTCAGACACCTCAGCAGTTCCATTTTTTCAACTGCTCGGATCTTAGTTGGATTTGCCTCTATACCTCGGCTGGACACGAGGAAACCGAGTAACTTTCCAGCCGGCACACCGAAGGTACATTTTTCCGGGTTAAGCTTCATTCGGAATCTTCTCAAGTTTGCGAATGTCTGCCGAATATCGTCAAGGAGCGTTTTGCTCTCTTTGGTTTTTATAACCACATCGTCTACATATACTTGTATATTTTTTCCTATCTGGTCATGTAGACACTTTTGCATGCATCTTTGGTATGTTGGTCCTGCATTACGTAGGCCGAATGGCATGGTGAGATAGGATCGGCCGGATTTAACGGTATCTGGTGGAAACCAGAATACGCGTCTACAAATGACAACAGCTCACAACCAGCGGTCGAATCAATGACTTGGTCTATCCTAGGTAAAGGAAAAGGATCTTTGGGACACGCCTTGTTTAGGTTCGTGTAATCGATACACATTCGCCATACGACGGCTACATTCGGGTCATCTTTTTTCTTTTCCACTAACACCGGATTTGATAGCCAATCCGGGTGAAGTACTTCCATGATGAACCCGACTGCAAGGAGCCGAGCTATCTCATCCCCTATTATTTTTCTCCCGTGTTCGGCGAAGCGGCGGAGAGGTTGCTTCACCGGCCTTGCTCCTGGCCTTACATGCAAAGAGTGCTCAGCCAACTCCCTCGACACACCTTGCAGGTCTTGAGTTGACCAAGCAAAGATATCCCGATTCTCACAGCGGAAGTTGGTGAGCTCGCCTTCCTATTTGGTATCTAGGCCGGCACCAATCGTGATGGTGCACTCTAGGAACTGCTCATCTATCTGGATCTTTTTCGTCTCTTTAGTCGGCTGGAAAGAAACACTTCCATGGGGGTTGGCTAGTGCCAACATATTCAGCTGTGCCGACTGAGCCAAAGCCGCTACCTCCTGAATCCTTCTTTTTTCTATTGCAATTACCAATGACTCGACCAAGTTTGATCCGGCCAAAGCACACTCCATTGACTTTCTGTAATCTCCGTCTACTGTTATCACCCCCTGTGGCCCGGGTAACTTCATTTTCAAATAAGTAATGTGGCAGCTGCTCATGAATTTTGCCGGTCAGCCGTCAAGTAAAGCATGATAGCAACTTTCTAGGTCCACCACTTCAAACTCCAAATTCTCTGCTCTACAATTCTCCCTTGTGCCGAATAGAACATCTACTCGGACTTTCCCAATGGGTTCACACGAGAGACCTGGCACTATTCCATGGAATGTGGTTCTTGTGGATTGTAACATATTCTGTGCTATTCCGAGTTTGTGCATTGTGTCTTTGTACATGATGTTGATACTACTCCCATTGTCAATGAGTACCTTTGAGAATTTCACATTAATGCTGGGCCCGACAAATGTTGGATCCAGTACCAGTGCATACGACCCTGGATTCGGCATTATCTTCGGGTGATCTTTGATGCTCCAGGTTATTTCCTGATCGGACGAAGGCACGTATCTTGGTACTGCCGGCATAACTGCATTTACTTCCATATGCCTGCGTTGTACACTCTGCCTATCTTGCTGTTCTGTTGTGAACACACAATATGATTGATGATGCTCCCTGTAATCATTACGTCCGTTGTTTCCAGGGTTTGCCCTTCCATCTTGACCTTGATTTATCACTTGATGCACTGCATCCCTCCGGTCCGAGTTATCATACCTCGGAGGAGGCGGTGGAAACATTAACTGCTGCGCATTTGCTCCTGTTAGCTGTGGCTGCTGCTGTTGATGTACTTGATGAGGAGTCGCTTGCATGCCCGCCGTGTTCCCCATTGCATTTGTCATCCATGCACATTGACGAGTTGTATGATTAGCTGGCTTGGCCGGGCTTGGAGTGTGGAATTTACACGGTTGATCCAGCATGGATTCAAATGTATACTTCGGCCTCTCCTGCCATTGCTTCTTCTGTTCTGGTGTCCACTGCCTTTTCCCTTCATTCCTCAGCGTCCATTGCTGAGGACTGTTCTTCTGTAGTTGACTGTTTCCATGACTCGGCTGGTCTTGTACTACCGCTGCCACCTGATTGGAAGCATATCTGCAATCCGGTCTTTCCTCCCTTCTTCTACCTCAGAATTCGTTGCGCCTCGATGATCCGGCTGCATCTCTTGCATATTAATCTTGATGCTCCCGATGCTCCGCCGACATTAATTCTGGTTGCGTCGGATCCCCTAAAGCATACGAATCTGCTATCCTGATGGTCTCTACCAAGGTGGTCGGCATATCTCTTTGCAGCCTCTGCCATAATACACTCCCATATTGGCAGCCTTGAGCAAACCAAGCTATCGCTTGAGATTCTATGACCCCTTCGCATGAGTTTCTGAGGTTACACCACCGAGTCAAGAATTCCCTATCTGTTTCATTTGGCTTCTGTTTGCACATAGCGAGCTGTTGAGGCCTGTTCGGCCTCTTATAAGTAATGGTGAAATTGCTGACAAACATTTCTTCAAAATCTAGCCAACAGTTGATACTACCTATCGGCAGATTGTTCAGCCATACTCTGGCTGGTCCTTCCAGCATTTGTGGGACGTATCTCACCGCCCATCGTAGGTTTCCTCCAGCTATTTTCACTGCAGTGGCTCCCGTTATATGTTTTTGTGCCCCTTGCCAATTGGAAGTTCGGCACTAGTGGTTCGCCCATGATCCGAGGTCCGAAACATGCCGGACCTGGCGGACCCTGTTCTTCTAATAATTTAGATCGATATAATCTATCCAGTTTCAGTCTTGCGTCACTCGACGGCAAGTTTCTGTAAATGATCCTCTCTTGTATTTCATAATGGTTATTCCCACCATGTTCTGCATGCTCCATATCCAAATAACCATCATTGTACCTATCATTTGCCTGATTATGCTGAGCTGGTCTCACTTCTCGATCTTGCCGAGGTTCATATCTCGGCTGAGGATTTGGCGGAGGGTTTCTCCTTCCCTACGCCGGGTTATTGTTTTCATGATTTCCCCTTCCGAGGTCTCCGTGCCCCTTGTTAGCACGGCCGGGGTTTCTATCTCCACTGTTACCTCGGTTGCCGTTGCCTCTGTTATCATTGACCTTTCCGGCCACCGCCGGATCATACAGAACAATTTGCTTATTTCTTTTTCCTGAGGTCACGGCTCTATCTTTTCGCGCATTGTTCCCGGGTGAGGATGTTGCTGCCGCAGATAGTGCGGGTGCTGCTCCAGTCGAATGAACCATACGCGAGGCTCCCGGTCTCACCGGGTCATCCCTTAGCATTTCCTCATTCTACTGATTCGCAATGCGCACCAGCTCATTCACTCTTTCTTGCTATTTCTGCCGGGATTCCCCGCTTAATCCTTCCAGTTCCAAAGCAGCGGCATTTGCCGCCCTTAGGTTCTTTGCCGGGGTACTATACCTCGGCAAGCCTAGATCGACTGAATCACCTCCGCGAGCTTCATGCTCTTTATTCATATCATGCATGAGGTTCTTTCCTCTCAATCTCAATTCATCTACCCGCTCGGGGGCCACGTCCAGTTTGTTTGCCTTAGCATATTCTCGCAGGGTCCTGTTCAAGGACTCCCGCAAGGCCGACACATTTTTTTGCCTCTACCAGTACCTTTTTTCTAGTTTCTTCTAACTCTGCCTGGGCGTTAGCCGGATCAAGTATCGGTGCCACAGGCGTGGTTAGATTATCTATAGTTTCCTGGAGAATATTCTCTGGTCTTTCCAGAGGTGGCCACCTTACCCTTGCCGCCTTTGGGGTCGTCTCCTGCACCTCGGTTGACTTGGCTGCTGGCAGATCTATCTCGGTGGGCTGTGGAGCTGCTTGCTTCGTGGTCACCTGTCCTCCTGCCGCCGGATCCTTGCTTGGTCCGGCGCCTGCTCCTGCCGCATGTGCTGCGGCTGTCACCATCACCTCGACGCTGTCGATGGGGCATGCTCCACGCGGACCGTTAGCAGCACTGAGGGGAGGCTCTCCTGCATTAATAACTCGGTGAGGATAGACGCAGGAGGTGTCGACGCCGACGTAGACCTTGTGCGCGCCCAGGTTGATGAAGACGCCATTGCACGGAGGTGCTTTTCTCCTGAAGCTACCCGCGTTATCGCTGACAAAGTCCCAGAGATCAAATCTCTGGACTAAGCCAGAGACAACCCGCTCGCCGGTGTGGATGAAGTTTCCCGTCTGGATCTTGAATCCAGCTAGCACCGCTGCTGGCCCCATGGTGTGCGCCAACTGTCGTGGGGGTTAAGGAGGTTGATGAAGAAATCAATTAGAGCTGATATTTTTAGGAACAAATATGCTAATTCGAGGCCTTAAAGACTTTCAATACAAATATCTACGCACCTGGGTGGAAAACCAAGGATAAAAGAAGTAGAACGAAGCGTCCACTGCCTTTAAAAATCTATGGTACGATCCAGGTGATTGTACCCGTGACCATACGGTGTCTCAACAACAACACCTCGTCATATACTTTTACCATGATGCGTTCGGATTAGAGACCAGACATCAGAAAACACCAAAATCTCACCTCCAGAAGGCATCCAGAGGGGGACCTCGTAGAAGGGCATTCATATCCATCGCTTTTCAAATCTTGGAGGCTTGGTGACGAGGGGTAACTGATGTCTATGCACTTCTATTCTTGTAGACAGTTATTGGGCCTCCAACTGTAGAGGTTTGTAGAACAGCAGCAAGTTTCCCTTAAGTGGATCACCTAAGGTATATCGAACTCAGGGTGGAAGTGGTCAAAGGTATCCCTCTCAAGCAACTCTGTAATCAAGATACAAGAAGTCTCTTGTGTTCCCAACACACCCAATACACTTGTCAGGTGTATAGGTGCACTAGTTCGATGAAGAGATAGTGAAATACAAGTGGTAACAATGCCATAAATAGCTTTACGGTGAGGTAAAGACTAAAGGGCAAAATATGGAAGCAAGCAAACATGCAACAAATCTAGATGCAAACGATGTTTCAATGTTTAGAAACAAGGCCTAGGGATCATACTTTCACTAGTGAACACTCTCTCATATAAATATCTTCTCTTCATGATACTACTCTTAACTACTCTCTAGTTGGACACTCTAATCCATGGTAGGGCTACAAAAGCACTCCTCAAAGTCCGCCTTTCCCAATCTAGATAACCCCACACTATCACCTTGAGCGCTAGATGGTTCCAACAAACACCACAATTTCATAGAGACAACCAACTCAAAATATACTCATGAATATATATATGTAACCTAGCATACGTGCCACACACGGTGTGCACGCTATCACTTTTACACACGTGGGGAAAAGCATAGATCTATTAAAGCACGATGATTATTTATGTAGACTCTAGCCTAAGTGCCACCACGGTATGCACGCTGTCACTTTCATACACGTGGGGAGCGTAGAGATCTATTGAAGCACTTGAGTAGCAAGGTAGATCTACTTGATTACAAAGCTCATGACCACAACAAGATCATGCATAGAGAGAGAGAGATGAACACATAGCTACCGGTAGAGCCCTTAGCCTCGAGGAAGAACTACTCCCTCCTCATCATGGAATCAGCAACGGTGATGAAGATGGTGGTGGAGATCGATGGAGATGGCTCTGGGGGCACTTCCCCGTCCCGGCAGGGTGCCGAAACAGAGACTTTCTATCCTTTGAATCTCCCCTTCGGTGGCGGCGGTGCTGCAGAACTTTTCATAGCTTTCTGGTCGATTCTTTAGGGTTTCTGAGTCGGGGGCTTCTTATAGGCGAAGGAGGCAAGGTCAGTGGAGGGTCAGGGGGCCCACACCCCCTATGGGCGCGGCCAGGGTGGGCCCTGCGCCCACCTAAGGTGTGGCCACCCTGGTGTCCTCCTCCGTCTCGTCTTTGAGTTTCCGTATCGTTCAGGAAAAATATGAACTTTGGGTTTTGTCCCGTCCAATTCCGAGAATATTCATTTTTTAGCTTTCTGAAACCAAAAATAGCAGAAAACAGGCAACTGACATTGTGGCATATTGTCAATAGGTTAGTTCCAGAAGTGTATAAAAATACCTCAAAGTGTAGACAAAGCAAAGCAAAGTAGATACTAAACAAGCATGGAACATAAAAAATTATAGATACGTTTTCAACGTATCAAGCATCCCCAAGCTTAACTCCTGCTCGTCCTCGAGTAGGTAAGTGATAAAACGAATAATTTTTGAGGTGACATGCACCATCAAAATCAATATCAAACCATTTGCAAGCAATGAAAGTTGTGATCAAAGAACTCTAAACATGAGCATGAAAGATGGAGTTCTAACAGTAAGACAAACTAACTATGCATGCAACATGAGAGGTTACAAACAAAGATCATGAATAAAATGCATTGAAAAATGTTTATTTGTTTCACATACAGAAAACATAGCATAGTGGCATTCAGCTTGTCCCTCATGGAGTAGCAAATAGATGCATAGGACACCTTCAAAGTTCATAAGAGTGACTAGATACAAACAGTTCAAGAACAAGAAATATCAACAATATGCATCAATCAATAAGTTTTGGGACAATGCACGTAGAACTAAGATTGTCAACTATGCTCTCTTAACTGGTGCCTAAGGATAGAAAGTGGAGACTCAATATAATAGTGGAAGAAAGGCCCTTCATAAGGGAAGCAGGGATTTCAAGTTTCAAAAAGAGCTTCCAAAAATTATGGTACTTGTTAGCTTTCAGCTCTCATTGCCCCTATCATAAGCATTTTGAAGTGTTTAAGGTTAAAGTGAACAAACTATGGAATATATGCTTGACAAAGTATAAGTTGGCAATCTCATGTCCCTTGAATACGAGGGCCGCCCCTCATGCTACTCAACTCTAGTCACATGTAAGCTCTTGTCGTAGTAAGTACATGTGTATCATAGAGAACCGCCAACGGGGTACCCCCTTGCACATGATAAAAGAGCTATCCCATAATCAAAATGACAAGGCAAGCAGACAATGAGCATCTCAGTAATCTTCTTATTTACCATGGGAAAATGGTGGTTTTTTCTCTTTCCTCTTTTCAATATGTCTCTTTTTTATAAGAAGAAAGCTTCATAGATGTCATTATGGTGATGCTGCAAGTTTCCACCATGATTAGGCATGGCTTAGGCTAGCATCCCAGGCGTTTCTATAACACACATACATAAATCCATGGACTTACAAGCTCCCCTTTTATTTCACACCAACGACATCCATAAACAAAAGAGCATGATATCAACTGTGTACAATGTACAAGTGTAATGTTGAAAGCGTTCCCCATTACAACATGGTTCTGCTAATTCCCAATATATAAGTGCAAGCATATACAATATAGATGACACAATGGTTCAATTTTATTAGGGGCAAGAAAAATAAAGTGTGCCATCAAGTTTGTGAGAGTTTTAATCACTAATTTTTCACATAACAAAATATTTTTTAATTGGAAGATAGATAAAACAAGAATATACTTGGAATGATGTAACACACCAAGCATAGGAATTTATAGTGGACACTTTGGAATAACTTGGTTTCTTGGGAGTTGGAAGCATGAGTATAACTTACTCATACAAGTGGAGGCTAGAAAAAGACTGGGAGCGACCAACTAAGAGAGCAATAATGGCCATAATCATGCAAAGTGACAAAACATTACTAACTAAAGCATAAAGTGGTACTACAAGTCAAAAACTAAATGATCATAGAGGTTATGGTGACTGGTTTATAGTCATAACATGGTGTGAGCATGTGCTAAGTCAACCCAAAAAAAGCATCAAAGGAGAATACTACAATACTATGCTTTTGTATGCTAAAACAACGCATGATTCTTTCAAGGCACATTAAGCAATCTCAATTGTTTGGAACAAGTCATGCTACAACAATAATCACTAAGCATAAGGTCAAAACAACATCTAGCATGTCATGCTAAAGTCTAAGTCACAGTCAAAACAAGCTCCCTTTGCACTATTCAAGCAAGAACTTTCTACTCCTCTCCAACACCAATCAACTTATTTGAAACAACTCACAAAGATAATAATCAATAAACATCAGCGAGGTTGTCTCACAAATCCACAAAGAAGAACTAAAAAGTTCTAAGCTGAAAGCACAAGAAAACTAAGGCTAAACACAGTGCTAGCAAAAGAGAACACTCACAAGACAATAAGAATGAAAACTAGAGTGTTCTAGTCAATGAAAACAGAGTGTGTCTCTCTCCAAAAGAAGTGTGTTGTGATCCAACCAACTTAATCAAGCAAACGAAAACCAAAAACTAAAAATAAGACGCACCAAGAACAACACAACTTGTGCATGAAACAATAAAAATGAAGTGTCTAGAAAGACCTGAGATTTTTATTGATGAAGAAGGGGATGCCTTGGGCATCCCCAAGCTTTTATGCTTGTACCTCTTGAATGTTTCTTGGAGTGACATGGGGTGGCATCCCCAAGCTTGAGCATTTGTCCATTCTTCATCTCATTACATCATTCTTTCTCTACACCTAAAAATTTTTCTTCATACAAAACTTCACACAATCTTCATTAGCAACATTAGTGTATTCAAAAGATAATAGATCTTTGAGTTTAGCTTTAGAACAACAAAACTTTCACTAAAAACACAAGCTACTATAGCAATTCCCTAAAAAATTTCAATTTCCCCAAATGAACCCAAAAAAGGAATCAATAAGAAGCAAATGCAAATAATGGCACAAATCTGTCAAAACAGACCAGCAGGTAGAAACCGATTTTTTCGAAGACCTTCTGTTGCTCAAATCAAAAAGTGTTGAACTAACGAAAGTTAGCTAACATACTGGGGATTTATTTGTAAAATATCAGCTCAATCTGATTTACAGAGATTCCTCACGAATTTTTACGGTAGAGCACAAAAATCTGTTTCGGGACAACAACTCCCCAAATCTTACTTCCCTCTCATCAGAGGTTATTCTTGGCATAAAAAGCAAATAAAAAGGATAAGGAGAGGTCATTACTGAAGTAATAACTTCTAAGACTCAAGAAAACTCTTGGGTTATCTCCCAACAAGTACTTTTCTTTAACGCCTTTAAGTTAGGCTTGATAGTTTGAGAAGATGCTCACATAAGAAATATGAATTGAAGTAAAAGAGAGCATCAAGAAGCAAATTCAAAACACATTTAAGTCTAACCCACTTCCTATGCATAGGAATCTTGTAAATAAATAAGTCATGAAATCACAAAGCAACAAGCATAGGAAAGTAAAACAAGTGCAACTTCAAGATTTTCAACATAAAGAGGGGAAATTTAATATTTTTGAGATGCATAAAACCATATTTTCCTCTCTCATAATAACTTTCAGTAGCAACATGAATAAAATTAACAATATATCTATCACATAAAACATTCTTATCATGAGCCACATGCATATAATAATTATTACTCTCCACATAAGCATAGTCATTCTTATTAATTGTACTGGGAGCAAATTCAACAAAATAGCTATCACTATTATTCTCATCACCATAGTCATCAAATATAGGAGGCATATTGTAATCACAATAAATTGTCTCCTCAATAGTAGGTGGACTAAAAATATCATATTCATCATTGTAATTATCATATATTGGAGGTTTGGTATCATCATAAGCAATAGAATAGCTATCTTCCAAAGATGGGGAACTAAAAGATCATTTTCATAAAAACTAGCTTCCCCAAGCTTAGACGTGTCCATAGCATTAGCAATAAGGGTATCCAAAGAATTCATAACACTGCTATTAGCATGCAAATAAAGTTCCATAGGTTTTTTAATTTTCTCTTCAAACACTTCATGTCCTAACTCAAGATAAACACTATAAAGCTCTCTAATTTTTTTTGTTATTTTCCATTAAGCCTAACTAGTGAAAACAAGAAACAAAATTACAAAATTACAGAATCTAAAGGAAATAACTTCGATCACTCACAACTGGAGGATGTGAGTACCTTTTACCTTACCTCCCCGGCAACGGCGCCAGAAAATAGCTTTCTGGCTTGCTGTTGCCATGGGGTAACGTGTGTGAGTGACTTTTACCTTTCCTCCTCGACAACGGCGCCAGAAAATAGCTTAGGCATGTTGTTGACGTGGGAGATTCTTCTTCTTTATTCCTCAGCAAAGGCGCCAGAAAATAGCTTGATGTCTACGCACTTCTATTCTTGTAGACAGTTGTTGGGCCTCCAAGTGAAGAGGTTTGTAGAACAGCAACAAGTTTCCCTTAAGTGGATCACCCAAGGTATATCTAACTTAGGGAGGAAGTGGTCAAAGGTATCCCTCTCAAGCAACTCTACAATCAAGATACAAGAAGTCTCTTGTGTCCCCAACACACCCAATACACTTGTCAGGTGTATAGGTGCACTAGTTCGGTGAAGAGATAGTGAAATACAAGTGATAACGGTGCCAGAAAATAGCTTGATGGTGAGGTAAAGACTAAAGGCAAAAATATGGAAGCAAGGAAACATGCAACAGATCTAGATGCAAACGGTGTTTCAATATTTATAAACAAGGCCTAGGGATCATACTTTCACTAGTGAACACTCTCTCATATAAATATCTTCTCTTCATGATACTACTCTTAAATACTCTCCGGTTGGACACTCTAATCCATGGTAGGGCTACAAAGCACTCCTCAAAGTCCGCCTTTCCCAATCTAGATAACCCCATACTGTCACCTTGAGCGCTAGATGGTTCCAACAAACACCACAATTTAATAGAGACAACAAACTCAAAATATACTCATGAATATATATATGTAACCTAGCCTAAGTGCCACACACGGTGTGCACGCTATCACTTTCACACACGTGGGGAAAAGCATAGATCTATTAAAGCACGATGAGTATTTATGTAGACTCTAGCCTAAGTGCCACCACGGTATGCACGCTGTCACTTTCATACATGTGGGGAGAGCAGAGATCTATTGAAGCACTTGAGTAGCAAGGTAGATCTACTTGATTACAAAGCTCATGGCCACAACAAGATCATGCATAGAGAGAGATGAACACATAGCTAACGGTAGAGCCCTTAGCCTCGAGGAAGAACTACTCCCTCCTCATCATGGAATCAGCAACAGTGATGAAGATGGTGGTGAAAATTGATGGAGATGGATCCGGGGGCACTTCCCCGTCCCGACAGGGTGCCGGAACAGAGACTTCCTGTCCCCCGAATCTCCCCTTCGGTGGCGGCGGCACTGCGGAACTTTTCGTAGCTTTCTGGTTAATTCTTTAGGGTTTCTGAGTCGGGGGCTTCTTATAGGCGAAGGAGGCAAGGTCGGTGGAGGGACAGGGGGCCCACACCCCCTATGGGCGCGGCTAGGGTGGGCCCTGCGCCCACCTAGGGTGTGGCCACCCTGGTGTCCTCCTCCGTCTTGTCTTTGATTTTCCGTATCATTGAGGAAAAAAATATGAACTTTGGTTTTTGTCCCGTCCAGTTTCGAGAATATTCATTTTTTAGCTTTCTGAAACCAAAAATAGCAGAAAACAAGCAACTGACACTGTGGCATCTTGTCAATAGGTTAGTTTCAGAAAGTGTATAAAAACCTCAAAGTGTAGGCAAAACAAAGCAAAGTAGATACTAAACAAGCATGGAACATCAAAAATTATAGATACGTTTTCAACGTATCAGTAACCTCGGCAATGCCCATTGATATGGACTTGGGTTTCAAGGAAAGAGGAGCATTGGTAATTTCGTCGGCTTATCAGACAAACAAGGGAGTCGATGAAAGTCTGATTATTGGCATATAGAGAATTACTGAGCCACCATTCGCTAGATGCAATCTAACTCACGACAGGTTTTGTTGCTAAAAGTGTTGGGTTTGCAGCATATAAAACAAAAAATTCCTACGATGGGAACTGTATACGCCACGATCCATCTATTAGATATAAATAACGGGTGGATATACATCCAAAATACATACCCATGAAGACCGAAAAAGCTTTACGAGTATGGACTCATTGGTGATGTAGTCAATCGCTTGTCGATCTTAAGATCGAGTAGAAGTCCGACAGCACCTCAACTCAGCAGAGCATCCATGATCGCACACACGTCCAGGACCTCGACAACCTCCGCGTCCTCACTCTAGCAATGCAGCGGAAGCAACAAATCCTTGCTCTAGAAAATCCACTGGGAACATGTATCTCGCTAAGTCGAGACCATTGGGGAATAGTACTAGAGGGGGAGAAAGATCCTTCACGAGGAGGTGTGAGTGAGAAGGAGGGAGAGGGAGGACTTTTATAGGAGGAGGGTCAGCACCAACCCTTTGCCGGTGTCCAAGGTGGTGCCCCTCCTCTTTCTCCATTCATGTGAGTGGATCTCCCACTCACACAAATGACCCTCCATTTCCTCCACTCAAAATCCCACTCAAAATCCAATAAATTTCCACCAAATTTAATATAATCTCTCATTAAATAAAACTATTTTATTTATTTAGAATTTTGTCAATTACATTAATTAACAAACATTTACATAAAACCCCTTGCTACATTTCAATTTCACATACAGAACCAATTTCAGCAATTTCACCCGAAACAATTCCAGTGTCCATTGAAATAATTTTGGCGCTTTGATATTCTTTTCCTGGCAACTCATCTGCTCCAAATGGTGTCAATATCCCTTAAGTGTTTCATTCTATGGTTCACGAATAATGCAGACATGGTCGAGGCCCCTCTCCTATAAATAATCAAGAGTGGGACCTGGAGATTCGTACTAACTCCTACACATTCAAAGATGACTTCTTGTGATCATGAGAACCTTAACATTGCAACTAAATCCTTTTGTCTCAAGATATTTTACATGTCCGAGATTCGATCATCAGTATCCCCATACATTGTTTGATATCGTTACCGACATGTACTCTTTTCTCATTCCCGTGATATAACATTCTAGTGATCCCCATCACTTGCTTGCAAGCTATATCAAAGGTTTGAAATCAAAGGCAACTTACAGTTACACTTTGATAACTCTATAACGAGGGGCATAAAGGTGAACTACGAGATACATCATCATTTTCATGTGCCTAGGTTATTTTTATACGCGAGCTACTTACTTAATTATGCACTTTACTTTGCGATAATATTCGTCTTTGAATTTATATATCTTGTTGTCACATTGTTGCTTGTCTTGTAGCATAAGTTGTTGGATCTCATGCTTGAGCCTAACATATATATTGCGCTCGGTAACAAACCATTAGTTTTATTTCACATTTGTTAAGTTAAAAGCATGACAGTTTTGAAACGCCTATTCACCCTTTATAGACGACATTGATGTCCTTTCAAAAATACACCTTAGTGTTGATTGCGGTGTTTGGTGGTGGAGTTGTGGGAGCACCAAGTGTGTGAATCTCGATGTATAATTTGTTACATGTACGCCGGTTTCTTCTCGAGGATTTAGTGAGATCCACGGATTTATGCTCCATTCACAAATCTAGCCTATGTGTGTCATTGTATGTGGTATGCGGGTGTACATCACTGCATGTGTTATTGCTAGAGTAGAATTTTGTGCACATGGGCACCAGTGATCTCGTTTTCTTGAAAAAAAACAAAAATTATATTTATGAGTTTCAAAAATTCTAAAAAATCAGGATATGGTTAAAGATGTATACCACAAATATGCAAATTCTCAATTCGAAATAAAGTGTATTTTGAGCCACACCAAAATAACAAAATTGTAGATCTGAGCATGTAGTGATTTCAAATAAAAAACAATGCATTGCTATTTTTGTGTAGATTAGAATACAAAACATTTTGAATTAAGATTTTACACGTTTGTTGGATATATCATTAGCTACTTTTATAATTTTATTTCATTTTTTTAACTTATAAATGCAATTTTTATTTTTAATACGCAAGAAGTACTGGAGCTTGGAAATTAAAAGGATTTTCCGTTATTCCTAGCAGTTGTAAGAAAAATATAGAGGAAAACGTTGATCAAAGCTGATCTTTCGACATCAAATGGTCGTAGAGCCTTCGAAATATGAGATGTAGCGTGGTGACGATGGATTTGTTCTTTCTGGTTTATTCCCAATCTTATTTTGCGTACTCATTCTGATCCATATTAACGGCTTTAACGTTGTTAGATACGAATGTATCTAGTTCAAATACTTAAATAGATACATATAAATCTAGATAAAACTAAGACCACTAATATAAACTAGGAAAAGTATAACAGAGACTAGAGTAGAAAATGACGCACAACACCTCACTTTGTTTTTCTTTCCTTTCCCTTTCCAAGCAAGTGGAGCATCGCACAAAAAAATGCTATTGTATTGCTTTTACGTGTCAGTCACTTAGACGCCCTTTTATATACTACTGCCAGTGCAAGATAAAGATCCTTTACAATGTACAATCGTGTGGGTACCGTTACACCTTTTGTAGTACTACTTCTGCTTATGTCTTGAGAGAAAATAAAATGGAAGTTGTAGTACTACTTCTGCTTCTGTCTTGAGAGAAAATAAAATGGAAGATGGTCCTGGTCCGTTGTCTGACACATGTCCTGTTTTTTCCCACAGATTCCGTTTTTGCTGCAAAACATCTCGTTTTTGCTACATATGTCCCCGCTTTTACTTCCGAAGAAAAAAAAAACCGATTCGTTTAAGAAATAGAATATCTCGCCGGAGACCTCGTCGGAGACCATACAGCAAAAAAATTATGCTAATGTAGCAAAACCGACTTCGCCGGAGACATCGTTGGAAAAACTCGCTGGTGATTCTCGCCGAAAACCTTGTAGCAAATAGTTGACACTGTTGTAGCAAAACCATAAGACGATTGTAGCAACAAAGTTCTTCTAATGTAGCAAAAAACCTATTTCGTCGGAGACATCGCCGGAGAATTTAGCCGGAAGACCTCGTCGGAGAACTTGTAGCAAAAAATTTATGGTATTGTAGCAAAACAAAAAAAGCAAAAAATAAATATCAATGTACAAAAACCATTTTGACATGTAGCAAATTCCCATCCCAACAATTCTCTAAAATGCAAAAATCCAGGGGCCTTGATAGCAACAACCAAAGCCTTCAGTAGCAAATCCACTCGTTGTCGGCAACAAAAATCCGTCGCAGTAGGTAGCGTGCATAGGAGTGTCCTCGCCCGAAGTGTGAGAGAGGGAGCAGCTGGACGGCTTCCGGCGAGGCCCCTGTCGGAGGAGAGCCTCGTCGTCCTAGCAGCAGAAGTGGGGCGAGGCCATGTCGGCTCAGATGGAGATGAATGGAGGTTGTAGATAAGGAGAGGAACCGAGACAGAGGGCGCGCCGTCGGCCACAGCCGACGCGAACATCGATGCAAAGATGTAGATGGAGGTCGGTCATAGCGATCATTCCTGTGGGGCAGCGCGCTCGTGCTTGTGGAGAGGGAGACCGGCGAGCTCAAGGAAGTTGAGGATGAAGGGGAGAGGTCACATGCGGCGGCGCGAGCGTTTCCATGGAGGCGTAGCCGTCAGCAGGCGAGCTGCGGTGGAGGCGACTCGCGATTGAGAGTGACGTGTGGAGGAGAAATTTTGGGAAGAGATAAGATAAAGGTTGGGCTCGTCTCTTCGCGTGGACCCATCCGCACTATCGCTGGGTGACCCAGACGATGGGATCCCGGGATCCCCCGGATGATGGGGATCATTTTCCAAATAAAATGCATAGACACGGGCCATGCTATTTTGTTCTCAAGACGAGAAACAGCTAATATTCTTCAAGACAACAGAATATACTTACCCCTATGTTGTTTTGATTTACCTTGAAAGCTCACAAAAAACACGAAAGTAAAAGAACCAGGAACGCAGTATTCGGAATAACATGTGAACTACCGATTTACCTTAAGCATTTGTACCACGCAAAACAAAAAATCGAAGTAACATTGCCATAACATTTTGGATAGAATGGTTCAATAGCATGCGCACACTATGTCTATGATATTGTCCACTATTTTATTTTCAACAATTCCAAGATGGTTCGAAAAATTAAGAACATCTCTAACCATGTCCCCCAAACAGTGTGGGCTATTGGACGCGTCGGACGGAAAACCGCGTCGAGCCTAGTGCCCCAAAGGTTGCTTCCGTACGATGCCTCGAGGCCATCCCCGCCCCACAGGGATCCGTGCGGGCATGCCTGCCACAAGTTGCAAACGATGCCATATAGGAAAGAGCTAGCCGGGTCCCACCTACCAGTGACACATTCAATTTCCCGATGTGCCTGCCTTACTTAGCGCCACCCACCCCTCCCAAATCGCCTCTACCGCCCATTTTGACGCCGATAGTTTGTCCACGCCTGCATCCAAAGTGCCTCCTCCCTCACATCTGTTAGTTTTTCCGCTGCAGGTGTCTGTCAACTCCAGTACCCGACGCGGCGGCCACCTCGCTTACCCGTCGTGCATGCAAGGTGTTCATCCGTTTGCTTCAGTAGGCTGTATTTTTCGTAGTTCTTGCCTATCTCGCGGCAGGTCGTTTGATCGACGACTTTCTGGTTGGTTGACTCGTAGACATGTACAACCACGACGAGATGATGATCCATGCATTCCTGGAGTAGGAAGCTGCTGAGGACGCCGACAATCAGCTGATGGTTCTAACTTGTCTTCAGGAAACCAATCCAAGGCAGAGGATGGGGGTTCATACCAGCTATACAGATACTTTTTCGCCGATGATGCAACATATACTCCAAAGGATTTTCACAGACGCTATAGAATTGTATTAAACATTATATTTCTGTTGTTGTAAAACTTAATTTGTATAGTGTTTAAACTTATTTACTACGTGTGCAAAAGTATAATCAATTTGTGCCCTAGCCGTTTGATCCTTTTTTTTCGGACGCCATCTCAAGGACGCGGCTGGAGATGCTAAGAGAGTAAGAGTGTTGACATGGTAGTTAGAAAGAAAAAACCTATTTTATACTCCCACTAGACCATAACGGCATGTGTTGCTGCGTCCATCCATCTTATGAAAACAAACCATAAAAGTAACTAATGAACTATAATAAAATATGGTAAAATTCATTAGGTTCTTATTATTGTACAAACATTTACGTCCCCTAGGACATTGGGCGCAGAGGGGATTAGACGGCCAGGAATGCATAGATCGTAAAATGGATGGCTCTCTCGAGAGAGCTCCTCTCTGGGGATCAGTTATAACATTTCTAATTTGCATCCAAAGTTTGAAGATCATGAAAGTTGAAATCAAACACAATTAAACATGCAAGGATATTTAATGAAGAAACTATGATGGTGAAACTCTAAAAGTGGCATATAGACTTCCATTTTAAGCTTATCATATTTACCATGAAACATGTAGCAGCAAAAACCATGACACATATTTCCTCGAGAACCTCAATGAAATATTATTGTTTTTTACCTCTGAAAAAAAATCCAACATTTTAAGATCTAACACAACAAACAATACGATCATATGTTCTGTCGAGACTAATGATAGGCTTGAGAGAAAATACAGAATTGACGTTTTGAGAAATAAAAATTAACCCAGAACTATCATATGGACGACCAGACAACAATATGTATTCTCCACTTAAAGCAACTTCCGTTGATTGTTAGACCTTGGAGTGACGAGTTAATCATAGAATACTATCCGGATCATGATGTATTTATTTCAGTAGTCTAAAAGATGCTCCCTCCGTCTCAAAATAGATGTCAGAAATTTGTCTAAATTTGAATTATATATGTACTAAATAGTATCTAGATATATCCAGATTTAGACAAATGTGCGACATCTATTTTGATACGAAGAGAGTATATATATCAGTAGCCTGACTTATTTCACGTGGCATCTATAACAACCCCTTATGTGAGGACAAAGCAACACAAAATTAATGCCACAGAGACGGATAGACCTAAATTCCTCTCTGGGAAGCTCACTTGATCGTAAACGGTATACTAAAATGATTTTTGTGAGAAACAAAGTTATGAAATCCATATATCCACAAAGTAAAATATGAAAGCAAGAATATATAGGAAAATAATCAAGTAAGCACATTGTAGTTTTGTTCTAGACATCGCCATGAATTTTCTCGCAAAAGTTCACATACCTTGGATACGAACTGTTCTATTAACTTATACAAATTGCGTGGTAGTTTGCTAAAAAATGTTTACCGGAGAAGAATATGCACAGTTTAGTCCAATCTAGGGTCTTGTTATAGGAAGCTTCAGAGTTTCTAATTCATAAGTAAGATAATAGAATTTAGATACATTATTGTGTACTGCATTGAAAGTATTTCACAGAAAGAAATATGATTTATTAGCTAACAAAGATTAGAAAAATCCAATCCAACACCAAAAAATACAGAAAAGGAGCTATGGTTCAATGGCACTCATTTCCCTTTATACTATTTTTTTCATCTCTATATCAGGTTATCGCTACACCAATATTCTTGCACAAAAATATCAGTATTACCACCAAGTAAATGCTGCAAAAGTGATATAATTCATGTACAAAACACCAGTCTAAAAAAGTTGAAGTTCAATAACAGAATGTTGTTATCACGTCTCAAATAATTTCTGCTAGCAACACACCAGATTCTTTTTTGCGGGGGAAAACTTTGAAAGCATCAGCATAATAAATATAATACAAAATAGCATGTAAATAAATATAATGTATCATAATGTTTGTGTTAAAAAAATGTCCTTATATGATGTAGAGTGCGAAAAGTTGAATAACGTGGGCTATGGCCAACGAAGGAAAAAATTACCAATAATATGGGGAGCAGGTATATAAAAGGATCGTCTCCTTTAGAGACGATAATGTCACACCGGCATGCCTTTAGGAGCTAACCTACATTTTCACTACACAAAGATGAACACTATTGAAAGGGAAAAAATAGCAGCACATGGTGAATACTAAGATAAACAAACCGCTGACTGGTTGTTCTCAAAGGCTAAGAACATAAAACTATGATGAATGCCACTTAGTTGCTCTCAGCATGCTCAAGGTAGCTACAAAGGGTCCTGATCAAATTGTATGCAATGAAATAGAAGGAAAAAAATACGAAACCAAATCCACCAAATTTCCCTGCATGTTGCATTGAGAGGGGAATAACTGTTCAAAACCAGAAAAAAGATAAATGATCAACATGAGAAAAATCAGGACTGTTAATACATCAGGAGGATTTAATGAGAACCACAGCTGGTTTTCTTGAGATTGCTCTTGAAATATTTCCATATTTTGTCCCATTGATGCACCTACAATCTAATTTTTTTCCCTCCTCGGGATTCTGCAACAATTTTAGATGTCAAATTGGTTGTCTAGATACAACAAATGAATAATGACAGAAAATAGCTATTGCATCTTTTATTATTACTATCGTCAGGTGCACTCTTTACTCTGCATGCGAGCTAAACAAAGATTGAACACAAAGTATTTGTTATTGAAGTTACACTACGGGGAGAAAGGTTCTTTGCCCACACGGCAAAGGCCTCTCGGAACACGGCAAAGGATTTGCTGTGTGTAAACACACGGCAAAAGCCACACGGCAACGATCGGGACGACAAAGGCTCTTTGCCGTGTGTCTTCACACCCGGAACACGGCAAAGACTTTGTCGTGTGTTTTCTGTTCCGACACGGCACACTAAAGTAGTTGACGGTTCCGTCCGTCTGACGGAGCCAATAGATGGATGCCGTGTTTTTCTTTTGCCATGTTGTTGTCCTTTGCCGTGTGCATTACCGTTTGCCGTGTGTCACTCGTTTGCTGTGTGCTTTCTCGTTTGTTGTTGTCCTTTGCCGTGTACCTGACGACGAGGGCACATGGCAAAGATTCTGCCGTCAGCCCTTGCCGGCGAGGGACCCTGCGAGAGGGCCCACTTTTTTGCCATGAATATATCTTTGTCGTGTGTCTTCGTTGAGTTTGCCGTGATGATTTTCTTTGCCATGTGCCTTCGTCTGTCCATTGCCGTGTTTATTTTTTTGTCGTGTTCTTTTTCTGCAGTTTGCCGTGCACCTATTCTTTGCCGTGTTCTTCTTGGTTTACACATTATCTTTGCCGTGTTCCGAGCCTTTTGGCACACGACAAAGAGTGGGGTCGACGGCAGCGAACATTTTTCCTGTAATGTTAGAACAAAAACCACTGACAGTAGCCGGGCTTAGTCTTTGTAGGTTGCTTACAAAATGAGAAAATGAACTTATGTCATCATTTTTTTCCAAACAAATAAGCAGAAGGGTATTAACATAATTTTTTTTAAATAAAAACCCTCATTACCTAGTGATGAAACTTCTGCAAAAAAATGTCTTGATACTTCATGCCGCTATGATCAGAATATGCTTCAGAAATCATCTAGGCTGTCATCGCACGTCAAAACCGAACCAACGAGATATGTGTTGTAGTTAATCATGTTCAACAAATCTTGTATACTTTTGTAGCTCTAAATCATGGATAGTTGGTACCCTAGTTTTGAGTAGCAGTGTTCGTTTGTGACACGTACATGCACCACGAGCACTCAAGGTACCCCCGACCTAAATTACTGAGCGGAACGGACATCAAACAAATACGGCATGATCATGTCAGGGTTTCTTGTAAGGAAAATCAAATGAAAAGTGTAGGAGATGCAAGAAAATACAATATAATATAAGATCCTCACCTCGATCTGAATCTGATGATGCCGCACGCGCACACCACCCGCCGTCCGAATTTGCTGTCGTTGACAATAGGATCTATTGCATGCACTTGATCACTAGGGTTTCATGGGTGAGGGTGGATCATCCATCTTTGAAGGGAGATGGGGAAAGAAGAGGGACCTCAATCAACTAGACGTTGTTCTCGTGGATCATGTCGTTGATCGGTTACACGTGAAGCTCCCTATCACGGACATACATCTCGTGATGGCAAGCGTTGTTGCTCTCGGCGAGTTGGCGACCAGGAGAAAATTAGACGAAGCGTCCCACTTCTACGCAGATTTCGTCTTCTATAGGAGCAAACTGAACTGATTTTGAACATTTCGGTGTTGCAGTGAGCTGGTATGGAATTCTCCATAGATTCACTTCCTCTCGTTCTTTCCACACTCCTTGAGAGTCGATCTAGTTCCCCATCGCCGCCCCTTTCCTTCTCTCTCTGATAGATCTGCTGACTGGCGAGAAGATGGATCAGGTGGCTGGCTCCCTCTTTATATAGTAGCTATAGGATTAGAGCTAGGATTTTCCCTTAGGGCGGCTACCTATATGGAGTTTGGGGTAGGATGGCGGATTTCGGCGGCCAAATCCGTTGCGCCATGAGATTTCTCCTCTTCGCTGTGTTGAGTAAAAAAGCAATTTACCAAGAGAATTAACCGTAATAAACAGTAAATAAAACATGAATAGAATAATAAAAATTAAACTAATCATCTGATTTAGCAGATAAATATTAGGATAAATACCCAAGAGCATCACAAGGCAAAGAACTTGAGATAAGATCAGAAAAATGTTGAGAAAGATGATATACATCACTGTAGAGGAACCTTCAGTGTTGGCACTGACACCGTCGTCAGCCATGTCGTCGAGGAAGAGCTTGTTGATGTCAGGAAAGAAGTCGCCGTTGGGAAAGACATCGGCGCTGCCGCTATCCGTGAAGGAGTATGTGATGAAGCCAGTATTTACACCAATAGCGCTTCCCAAAAACCTTATCATCCTTCTCCTGTACAGGGCTTGAAGCAGCGGGGTCTCGAAGTCCTACTGTCCTAGCTCGTGATGCACGCCACAAGACGGGATGGGAAAGATCTAGGTAGCTCAGTGCTCTGAAACTGAATGCGCAAATGGGTGTGTGTTGGTATATCTGAGAGGAGGTGCGACCTCTCTCTCTCTTATAGGCACAGAGGAAAGGCAGCCATGCTGCGTAGGAGATGAAATGAAGAGGCGGAAGCTAAAGCGAAAAGGCCGCAGCCAAAACCGGATAGCCTCCACTAAGTTCGCATTCATTTCCACTTAGCTCGTATTAAAATTCCACTCGAGCAAAACATTTCATCTTCTGTACAACTTTTCATATACCATTCAAGCGTGGCAAAATAAATCTCGGCTCAGCGAGATTCCCGCAACCCGTAGCGTGCGCATCATGAAGAGGCGAGGCTAGGCAAGGCATGGCGAGGCGAGGGAGGAGGAGAAACGTCCATGTATATGTTTTCTCTTCTCAAGATCGTACAAGTGGTGGAAGATCTCATCTTATAAGATGGTTCAACTTCCTCTCAACTAGCAATATGGGACTAAACTTTTGTCCCGCCTCTTTCCTTGTATGAATGGGCCAAGTGGGTCTCTAGTATTTCAGGAATTTATTGTCATATAATAAATGGACTGGGCCATTTAGGAAAAAATTCCAACAATCTCTCACCAAATCCTAGAGACACATGAAGTTCTACTTTGGCTCCAAAACAATGTTTATATACCGGTACTGTAGTGGAGACTGTTAAGTTGAACTTCAACCTAGAGCTTTTTGTTATACTAGGCTGCAACTTGTATAATGGACTATGCCTTGAACTACAAGTTTGCTGCAAACCTAGCTTCACACAAAGTCTTGACCGATACTAGGCTACCGTGGGACTTACCAGCGGGTGGATCTTGTGCGTCATACTCCATAGACTTTCATAAGTTTATTAAAGAACACCCTACTCTCATAGACTGCGACATTTATAGTCAAACTCATATATGTGTGTTCTTTAAAAGATGTTTTGCAGGACATCTCTGCTTAACATAATCCACTTACAACACATTAAGACAATAAATAAACCTACTATGCAGTATTGCATCTTCATGGAGTAGTGTTTATTAAAGTAGGGATACTTTCCTCTCAGCTAACCAACGGCTTGTCTCCCAATTCTATATCACGGGATCTCCGATCACATAGAGTGGTTTACCACTGTGGAAAACTCATATTGTGGGTCTCATACCCATCTCCTTTGATGCATTTTCTATCACGTTTTGATGGCCTGCAAGTGCACAGGTTCGTCAGAGAATGTTTCCGTGGAAGTATTAATTTCATTTTTTATATCGATCCCAACAAGGAGCTTTAGCAAGTGCTTTTAGGCGTCATTTCTGTCACACTCAAGGTATCACAAGTCTTGAGTGAATTGACTGCAATTTCTTATGGTGTAAAGTGGTGAGTAAAAGATAGAGGAAACTTGTGTAGAAAGTAAATAAGGAGTAAATTGCATAAACGTAAAGGATGTAAATGAGTTTGGAGTTCCTGCAGATGAGAAGTTAGGCTCAGAGAGAAACGGTTCATGGTGATAGTGAATGTGCCAAATGTATAAAGTGGAATAAGTAATTGTGACATTTCTTATTTGTAAGTGAGTAGGCAAGCAACCCATATACCGACTAGAGGTCCTCATGGACAATTCTTCCTAGTCCCAATTATTCGTCTGTCTGTTACCACGACAATGGTCAGCACATCAATTAAGGTCTTGCGACCAGATCAACACTTTAATCTTGATGGTTCCTTGTTGTCCTCGGGTGATGCTAGCTCCTCATTAATATTGGGTGCTCACTCGGGGGTCACCGATTCGCTAGCACACAAGTTCATACCTATGATATCTTTAGATCATGTTACCCAGGCCCTTAAATTAGATAACAATCATTAGGCAAAAATAGATAATAATTCTCACAAATTAATAATCACTACAACAATCAGAAATGGATGGATATGAAGGAGGCACAACACATCTCACCAATTCCCTACATCTCCCACGCCTATGGGGATTTACTCAGACATGAGAGGAAGACAAATCGAAGGCATAATTGTATTGCAAATGGAAATCATCTCAAAATTATCATAGCAAACCACAATTGTACTTGAGGATCAAATCAAATACAAACCAAAGGTAGATCAAAGTATCAAACCCTAATCTTACAATTGCAAATATCTCACTCTATCTCTCTAGATGATGATCGGGATGATGATGGAGTGTGTGTTGGGGATGTTCTTCTCCTCTTCTAGATCTGATATCTTCCTTCTGATGAGTTTTGCGGCGACTGTGTTCTCTTTTTGTCCCCCCTTCTTCATGAAAGTTTCTTCTATTGATATAAGGAAGCCGCTGGCATGTAGTACGGGTGGATAGTATGGGCGCGTACCGACCATATCACTGGTCATTACGCCTTCTGTACACCTCCAATGGGAGGGGCTCCAATTGGGGATTTTATTTTAGGTGTAATTAGCTTATAAATGCCATTAGATCTTCAATAAATGTTTATTACCTGAAAACCATCACAAGAAACCAAGGATTCGCTGATTGCGACATTAACGTCAGTGGAAAGGGTAATCTTCAGCGAAATCCAGCAATAAACAAGAGGAAAATCAATAGTAAAAGTGATGAAATTTGGAGCTATCAACTTCCCCAAGCTTAGTTGCTACTCGCCCTCGAGTGACAAAGCTATAATGAGAAACAGCGAGGAATTGAATCAAGGAAAAAGGCTTACAAGTTTGAGGTTGTATCATATTCGGTTGTCTCAAATCCTACAATATTGATCATGAGCTATATCTGAATAGTTGTACTTAAGTTCAATCCCTTGACGCAAATAACTTGATAGCTAATAATTATTAAAGACCCAAATGATATTGTCAAAAATTTGGTTGGGATTGTATATCAATTTTTCCTTAGCGCCTCTCTTGTTATGTGAGTAAAAACATTTTAAGCGAGGTCGCTTGTGTCAAATTTAAGGGTGCACAAGTAGATGCCAAAAGAAGGATAATCTTAGAGCTTTTTCATTAACACCCACTTCGATAATCACGGCTATCAAACACCTCTTCTTTTCCTTTCCTTTCAAGAACTCTAATTATTCAGTTTAGGTGGTGAGGTGATGCCAAAGCTCTAGCAATGTATAGAATGTTTTTCAGCTCATATCTTCTTTCTCTTTTTTTATTCCTCTTTCAAGGATCAATGATCGTTTGATTTTTATAAAATGTATACACAATCTTTGAGAGTGCTAATACTTTTTCCCATATAGCGACACATATGACACTCATGTCATCAACTCATAGCCGAAATCCGTGGTTATACCATAGATCGTTCATAGTCCAGCGGAGTTGTTAGCATCCCAAAGGTGTGTATGAGAAACATAGAATTGTTTCATCTATCTATTTTTCAGCAGGATAAAATAGGTTTTAGCATATCCCTCTCCCACCATAAAAGTTCATTCCATCAAACAATTCTCTTTCAGAAGGTGTCATCAAGTCAATGATCAATATGTGGGGTTGAGTACTACTAAGATTAAGCCCTTAAGACAAAAACATGGCAACAAAGTTGTCGATAGACACTTTTTCTTGTTCTCAAATTTTCTGGATTTTAATACAAATGGTTGATTTTCAAACTAACACCAATTTTCGCAAGTCTTAAACAAAGTAGTTTCAAAAACTTTTGAGCTCAAGCCTTAAAAGATAACTAGTTATGCGTAGAGTAGGACTCAAGTGCAATCGAACAAACATAAAATCTTCATGAATTAAACTTATAGGAAGAGGGAGAACAAAAATGTAATACCTCCTATTGCTTGCTTGCCCCTTTCTTGAGCCGAATCATCGTGTTCATCTTTATAGTTGAGTCACTAGAAACAAGTAACCTGCAGAAAAATCAACAAGAGCAGAGAGAAATTTGCACAAGTGGAGATAAAAGCTAGTCTAAAAATAATGTTTTTATATCAATGGAAAAATGAAAATAAACATGAATCGAGATGGAAAATAAAATAAATCAAAAGAAAAATGAAAAATATGAATGAAAAAAGTGGGAGGAGTTCATCCTCCCCAAGCTTAGGATCTTGGCCTCTCTGAATCAATAGTTGCCACCATCACCAGGTGGCCTCTGCTGGTATGGGAAGTTCATATAGTGGTGATGACCCAAAAGTATAGGGGGTGTATCGTAGTACTTTCAATAAATAGGAGTGTTGATCCCAACGAGGAGCAGAAGGTGCTGAACAGTGGTATGGAGCAGGAAATCCCTGTGAATACTTAGCAAACGAATTTTTAGTGGTTTTCTGACAAGGCAACAAAACAAAGAGCAAGTAACATAAGTAACGAACAAACAGAGCAAGTGGCCCAATCCTTTCTTAGCAAAGAACAAGACAGTGGAAATACTTTTAAGGACCAAGCGTTCTCGAGGACACATGGGAATTCTGTCAAGTGCTTTCGCTTCAAATAGCTGAGTACTCTTCTCTGGTGTTGTAAGTGTTGTGTAGGTGAACCTATGCTAACATACCGCCCTTCCTAGGACTAATACATACTTGTGATTAAAACCCCTGCAAACATCCGTAACTATAGGAAAGTAATTAAGATATAAATCTAACCACAGCCTTAAACTCTGAGATCCTACACTCCCTTGTGCAAAGGTGTCCTAACGGGGGTTCATGTTTCTGTCACTCCGGCAACCCCATAATTAGTATACAAATACACAATGCATTCCCCTAGGCCCATAAATGGTGAAGTATCATGTAGTCGAAGTTCACATGACACCACTAGAAGAATAGCACCACAACTTAAATACTAAACCATTGAATAATAACTCATCACAGATTCACTACTAACAACATGACTTCTCCCATGTCCTCAAGAACTAAACAAACTACTCACAAGACATCATATGGATCAAGATCAAAGATGATATGGTAATGGATAACAATCTGAACATAAACAATAATCCAATGGTTCCACTCACAAGCTTCAACTACAATAGTAATTAACACCGGGAAAGTTTCCCCTAAGAACTAAAGCAATATCGAACACAATTGTTACAGCAGGACGGAGTGGTGGTGATGGTGCTGGTGGAGATGATGGTGTGGATGATGATGATGATCCCGATGAAGCCTAGCTTGATGTTGGTGTTGATGGCGACGGTCTTCCCTCTCCGGGGAGGAATTCCCCCGGCAGAAATCTGTCTGCCAGAGAGATCTTTCTCTCTCGGTGTTTTCCGCCCCCAGAGGCGGCGGAAATCTATCTGTGGTCGCTCCCCGAGCCTTTGGGTTTCGAAGGGAAGATATAGGCGAAGGGAAGGAGTCGGAGGCCGGGCAGGTGGGCCACACTTGCCCTAGCTGCGGGGTCAGGTGGTCCCGCTCCTAAGGGGTGTGGGCCCCCTAAGGCCCCTCTTCGTCCCTCCTTCTGGCTTCCTTCGTCTTCTGGTAAAATAATATGTTTCCATATTTTTCTGGTATTTTTCTGATCTTTGCGAAATTGCACCGAAACACCTTCTTTTCCATCGTAATCCGTAATCCATGTCCATCCTCCAAGAATCATCCAACATGCATAAACATATGAAAAGCCATAAGTAATACCTCATAATAAGACAAATATCAATGAATAGAGGTAAATTATGAAATAGAATGGTGATGCAAATTGGGCGTATCAACTCCCCAAGCTTAGACTTTGCTTGTCCCCAAGCGAAAACTGAGCTCAGTAAACATGTCCACAGGTTTATGGAGTGAAGTGTCGATAAAAGAATACGAACAAGAAGCATCACACTTACCATTGCACAACTCATAGAAGAAAGAAACTCACCATTATATAACTTAGCTTGCAACCAAGTACAACATTCACAATAGAGATGCATAAAGATATATCATAATTGGAATTGGCAAACTTGTTCTTGGTCAGAGAACACCTGGTAAACAGTTTCACAAAAGCTTTTTGTAGAAGTTTCAAAACAGGAACACTCTTTGCTCAAAAAGGTTTTTCACAAGTGAATGCTTTCAAAGTAATACTCAATAGATAAGAGTTTTGTGCAAACAAGGAAGATAGAGAACATGATTGAATAAATCACCATATGAATGCTTGAAACACAACAACTCAAAAGCTTGCTGGAGATAGAGAGGAAATAGGTTTACTGACTCAACTGGTAACTAGGAGAAAGGTCCCTTCTTAGAGGGTAGCAGGGATTACAAGTCATAAAGAGCTTCCAAGAGATTATGGTACTTACTAGCTTTGAGCCCTCATTGCCCCTATCATAAGCATCTTGAGATGATTAAGGTTAAAGTGAACAAAGATGGAGTATATGCTTGACGAAATATAAGTTGGCAATCTCATGTCCCTTGAATATGAGGGCCACTCCTCATGCATACTCAAATTTGGGCCCAGGTAAGTTCTTGTCATTGTAAGTATTTGCATATCATTGAGAACCCCCAACGGGGTACCCCTTGCACATGGTACATGAGATTTCCCATAACCAAAATGACAAGGCAAGCAGACAATGAGCATCTCAACGATCTTTTTATTTACTATGTGTATAGCTTTTTATTGAGGATGCTTCATAGATGACTCACTATGGTGATGCCGCAAGTTTCCACCATGATTAAGCATGGCTTAGGATAGCGGCCTAGGCGTTTCTCTAACACAGAATATAAACTCCATGGACTTACAAGTTTCCTCTTTATTTCGCACCGTTGACATCCATAGACAAAAGAGCACGATATCAACCGTGTATAGAGTACAAGTGCAATGTTTAATTCCCCGTGACAGCACATATCTACTAATTCCAACGTATAGATGCAAGCATATAGAACTTTGATGTTCATAATGGTTCAAATCTATTAGGGGCAAGGAAATAAGGTGTGCCATCAAGTTCATGAGAGCTTTACTAACTAGTTTTCTCATAACAAAATACTTTTTAATTTGAAAGGTAGATGAAGCTTGAGAATTTGCTTGGAATAGAAAAAGCTACTAGGTAGATATGGTGGACACAAGTGGCAAAAGTTTTGGGTTCAAAGGATTTTGGAAACATGAGAAGTATGCCTTCTCAAAACAGGTTTTTGGCTAGCAAGGCTGGGTAGCTGTGGTGACCCAGCATACCACCGCATGATGTAGTACACTATAGTCGTTGACATAACACCAATGAAACACCATTCACTAGTATTACATCCCTCAGAGTGGTACAACAGAAACATAGCAGGTCCAAGACATGACCATATGTTACAACTCAACTCTTTACATAAGAGCCAGAGAACACTCTAGGTTAAACAGAGAGAAAGAATCTTCTTACAAAGAAGAATCAAAAATAAATAACTCAAAAACTATCATACTATTAAGACTAGTATCTGAACTAATGGTCTGGCATTGCGGCTATCGCAATACACTACAGAAATAGGTTCTATGGCTAGAGATTATATTCTTATCTAATCAGTAACTTCGTCTTCACTTGAGTTGATGTATATGTTGACTTTCTTGACTTCATTGAAGAACTTTAGATTCTGGTGATAATTCCTCGAGCATAACTTGATGTATACATCGTCTGTACTGGCTTTAGAACCTAGCAAGGGTTAAGAAGATACTTTGAGTACGAGCGTACTCAGCAAGTTCACTAGAAAAGGAGTGTTTGATGCACTATATCTACAGCCACAGACCATAGGTCGTAGGCAATGCAGGTTTTCGTAAACATTTCTTCAAAGGTTGCTTTTATTCAGAAAAGCTATGCCCGTCAGCCTTCACGGGTTTACCAGAACTTTCATGGAGTTCCTTTCCAGCTCAGAGCTCCTTCCCTAACAGGAGTAACAAGTTACATTTCTTACGCTCTGCAGAGGTGTGTCACTTTACCCATGAGAGATCTTAGCTTTGTTGCACATGCGGGCCGCGAACCCGTTCACACTTCCTTGATGTGAGGCCCAGACTAAGACCCAAGCCAATCACCGCTTCTCCCATGACCCAAGATGTTTCCTTGGTGTACGCCCACCTATTGAATTATGGCAATTGGCAAGACAGACTGCTCAGATCTTCGGAACTATCGTGGGACGTTGAGGGCTCCCACCCATATGCTGCATATCCTCTACGAATTACCATATAATATGCATGCTACGAGTGATAACAGCCACGACCCGCACATCCAGCTCCATGCGATAGGGAAAAGATACAGCTGACTTCTTCGTCCCATTCCAAATCTCATGGTCAACGCGTAATATACGACGCAAGAATCAATGGTGACATGGGTTGTTAAGTCCTAGATAATATGTTCCTTTACCACCAAAACTCTTATAGTAGGTTATTACCTCATGGTAAATAACCTATAATCATATTATTATGAAAATAGTGTTTTCTGACCTTTTTCAAATGCAGGTGATGACAACACTGGATTTGTAAAATACTTTACAGAAAATAATCAAAGGACATGAGCAAGTGTGAACTTGCCTTTTGTGATTGCAAGATTATGCACTCACGGTCTTCAAGACAGTATAAGATCCAATATCTGAAAACAGCATCATTGGTTCGGTAAGGACTAATGTTTAAAGAAGCAAGATGCTATTATGCATAAGTAATGTAATGCAATTTCGTAAACTCAAATCCCAAGGATAACGTTGCTCTAGGGTTTGAATACTGGAAATGGTTTCTTTGGAATATGTTGCTCTTTTAGATTAAGTTTCATATTTGTGCTTCTTATTAAGGCTTGTGAGTGTGTGTGAACAACACATATCTATATAATAATAAGGTACACACATATGGAATGCTATTTAAAGACTACTTGTATAATAATTGTTTATCTTCAAATTTACTTTACAAGTAGTGTCACTTATAAAGAACTTTAAGTGTTATTAATCCTAAATATATAAGTAAAGTATAATTGTCATATGTTGAATGAAGTGGCGAAACGAATAACTTTTGAAGAAAAGATTTCTTTATTATGGTTTAAACAATCCTTGTGGTTAGTTAGATGTGTTCAAGGTGGTTGATGTTGTTTGTGCTTGCTGGAACAGTTTGGATTTGAGATGCTTTACAACTTAATTATAATAGACCAAAGTTAACTATAAAGTATATAATAAAGTTTTTAGCATTATACTTAAAGTCTGGTAGACTAAAGTTAACTTTAAAACATAGATGGACTTTAGAGTATATTGCTTATGCTATATGTACCTTGTGTACTTTATAATGTTTCCTTAAAGTCACTTAAGAATGGTTATACTTTTATTTGGTGTAATGGTTTCTTGATTTTATAATGGAATAGAATAATTTACCTTTTTGTAAATGAATGGTTATAACTGGTAATTATGGAAATGTCATTACTTAACTACTTATGGTTCACTATAGAGTTTTGATTTGTTTATAAACTTGTGGTTAAAGTACAGGAATAGGTTTTATTTTATTACAAATTATTCTTGGAGATTTTATATTAAATAAGAATCTTTTTATAAAATAATCTACACTTATGGTTGAAGGATAATTCAATAAAATTGCATTTAAAATGTGTTGAACCATTTTGACCTCATATTATCAATCTTTTAAGACCATTACTATTTATTAGACTCAATTGGCTAATTTTAGAAGTATTAGTTAGTTTTATTTACCCTTATCTTAATTATCAATTAAGGAAATGGGTTTAAATTCAAATTGTTAAAGTGTTTGCATTTTTATTTAACTCAAAAGTATGATATTATATTTTTAATATGTAGGTATTATTTTTGTGATTATTTTAGTACATTACATTTATTTTATGATTTATAAATCATAAGATATGATTTTTATAATACTTATTACTTTATAAAGACTTAATAAATAACAAATATTTAATTAAGTGGAGTAATAATGCATGATTATATTTTTAAATTATAATTCTTATTTTTCTAAGATTTTTGGTATTTTATTTATATTATTAACATTTACCATTATTAAAATATGAATTATCAAAGTTTTATTACTTATAAAACTTTTATTAAATAAGATTTATTTAAATAATCATCATAATAATATTTGATAATAGTTTTAAGTTGTAGATTTTATTTTTCTGAAAATTTTCATATATTAAACATATTTTTCTGAATTACAAAACAAAAGTTATTGATTTTATAAGATTGAATCCTTTTATGAATTTTTAATTAAATAACTAATGTGTTTATTAGGTAATGCTGATGTCAGCATGCAGTGAAAGGTTTTTCTCACCAGATCCAATCCTACCCCAGTCACTGACTGGTGGGACCTTTGCCATGTCATATCTCAGGTTTTTATTTATTACAGAAATGAATAACTCAATTATGAAATGATAAAATGATATATGACATCAGCGTGATGTCACGCTGACATCATCTAAGGAATGATCCTCAGATCATGATTTGATCCTCGGATTGGGAGCATGCGAGCATGCGGGGGTGGTCTTGTTCGAATCAGTGGGATGCGGAAAGCCGAATAGTGGTTTTGTTCGGATTGGGAGCATGCGAGCCGACGCTGGAACGCACTGGTCTTCGTGGACAAGGCGATGGAGAGAATTAAAAGCAAATCCAGAAGGTTAGGGATATGCACAAGATCACCAGGAGCATAGCGAGAGGCTCGGCGAAGCCACGCATTGCCGGATGAGGTGGCCATCATTGACAGCGAGCGACGGAGTTTGAGATCGTTGTCGACGACAGAGGGCGAGAGGGTTCGATTCCTTTTGCAGGTTGATCTAGAACAACGAAACGAGTGCAACGGTGCACTTAGGGCGGCTAGGGGAGCTTAGGACCAGCGGTTTCCACTGAACTCCGACGAACTAGGGTTCGGGTTGTATGCGCGAGAGAGATAGAAAGGACGAGGGAGAATGATACGGTACGAGTGGATAGGGGAAGACGTGGGTATTCTTATCCTCACCCTCACCGGCGGCGGTGCGCATCGCAGCGCGACAAAGATCGACGATGGTAGCGACGCCATGCAGGTGCTTCTACCGGCGAGGAAGACGACAGGGAAAAGAGGCCGAAGGGGTATCGGGCCGAAGTTGGGCTGCTTCTGGGCCGTAGCAAGGCGAGCGAAGTGTGTCTGCTGCTGCGTGTGAGCGTCTGGTAGAGGGGTGAAGCAATGGGCTTTGGGCCAGTTTCTGGACTGAGTCTATTTTTTTATTCCTTTCTGTTTTCTGTTTTCCTTACTTGTTTTGTATTTACATCTTTGTTTTAAGATTTGTATTTTTCATTTGTTTGAATATTTCCCATAGAATTTTATCTACTAGGTAATTGTAGCAATATTGAAATGTATTTATGATCATTTTGTGAACCTTTATTTTATATTGTTATGTTTCTTTATTTTCTTTACTTTTCCTATAATTATTTGTAAATATTTTGATATGCATTTAATTGAGCTAATATCCAATAACTTATTAAAGAATGTATTACTATAAATTCATGAGTTTTAATTCTTATTGATTTATAATATTAAAGAAACTTTTATATATATTGATCCTTCATTAATATTTGATACATGAAGTTTTGAGTAATTAATATGGTTAATATTATTCTCATAAATTTAATGAATAGCAATGTAGATATTTTATTATATCTAACATAGAAGTTAGGGTTTGAATTGCAAATGCTTACCCTAGGGTTTAGGGTTTTTAATATACTTATATTCTTTTGTTGATGTGAATAAAGATTAATGGCTAAGACAGATTGTTTTTATGTTTGTGATCTTGAATGATATCACCATTTAAATTAAAATAGTGGGATTGTTTTCTAGGCTAACTTATGAGAAAGAATTGATAAAAATAGTTCTTAAGCACCTAGGATAATGATGGTTGAGAATGATGAAGATGTGCTTAAGTAATTTGCTATAGGAAAATATTCCTATGAAGATTTGTGTAAATAAGATGACAGATCAATCATGTGAAATGGATACTATGTTTGGTTAAGGATTTAGGGTTTAGTGTTTACCAAGAATTCCTATCTTCCATAATTCACAATCCTGGACTTCTAATTAATGAATTCCTTTCCTAGATATACTACTTCTTCATATCCATCCTCATGTGTTAACATGATGAGCTTTACTTCACAAGAATATTCTTATCCACCTTTTATTCTTCTAAATCCACTTGTAATTCCAATGAGGTTGACACTGAAGCTTTCATAATCTTCTTATATCCATACTTGGTTATATCAGTTACTTCCATTCATGCTCTTCCCTTATCATCCTCAACTAATATCATTTAAATAGATGTATACATCAAATCCTACTTCACCTCAAGTGCTTAGTATTTCCAAAGAGGAAAATACTACATCTTTAATCCAATGTTACTCTAACATCATCTTCATCATACTATCTTGTATCTACTTGACTCCAGTATCTAACATTCCAACCTCACATTATATTAATGTGACTTGTGATGACTAATCTAGGATAATATATCTATACTAGGGATCAATCATGTTTTATCCACCAATGTCACTTATACATGATATAAGCATTCAATCTTGGTGAATAAGGCATGTTCATTGTAATCCTTTGTGGTTTAGGTTTCCAATTGGCTAATCAAGGCTTCATCAATACAACATTACAGTTGTATTGAAATTATCTTCTTAGTATCTCTATTGGATTAAGGAATGCTATTCATGGATTATGCTTACTTAATCCAATAGGATTACTCCTGGGTATCTATCTTCAGGATTCATCCTTGTAACCTTCTTTGTTACCATATTGTTTTGATTTCCTTTAATCACTCCCATCCTATATATGATATCTAATACTGGCATTACCACTTACCTCTTCTTACTTCTTTCTCTTAGGACTTAGAGTGATTCTTATGATAAGGACAAGAGTTGATAGGTTAAGAATTGGTGAATCAATAGTTGATTACTCAACATTGATGAACAACATATATTGAGATAGGATTCCATAAGGATTGATATGGAAAGAAAGATATATGGTGGATGATCTTGACTTGGTTTCTTTCCTACTCCAACTCACTAAAGAGTTAAGGTTAGGTATTACCATGATACTCATGGTACAAGTAGATGAGATTAACATAGATCAAGATTTAGTTGTTCCATTCCTATTACTTAAGTTATGTTTATAACTTGGTATTCATGAGTGATTATAATGAATAATAGGATATGATTACTTAAGGATCAAATATAAATAATTAAGTAATGTATTAGGATTTAATTTTATTACATTTGATCTACCCTTAGATCAACTCATGTTTACCTCAAATAAGGCTTTAACAAAGGTCATATTGAAACTTATCGCAGACAACTTGATGATCTACTTAAATTCCATCAAGTTGAGAGAAGCTTCAATCACTTTGACAAGTTTTTATTTAAAAGCGCGAAAATTATTCAGATTTTCTATGCATGAATGCAATGCACACATCTGTGTTCAGCTTATTTCTAAGCTCTAATGCTGGGATGTTACAGTAGCAAGCAAGAGAGTTGAAAGAAATAATCAAACATACAAGTAATAAAGCCCAACATGAAATCTTCCTAGAAGAAACAAAAGAATCTTAAATAAAGAATACTAAGCTTATGAGCCAACAAGAAAGAAAACAAATGATACCAAATACCTGTAAGCTTTTTCTTTCTTTCTTTTTGTTTCAAACTAATGCCACTGACCAGAACTCGGTTTGCCAAAACCAATTTAGATCCACTTGATGATCCCAAAGTGGTGCCAATACTGATCAACAAGATCCATCATATAATAGAGATTGCAAACTAAAATAAGAAGTGCAAAATGTAAAAGATGAGACTTCTCATTAATATTCAATAAAGGCACTCACACCAAGGGATACATAGATAATCAACTAAAGGAGAGATACTTCCACATGCAAACCAAACTATAAGATAACCTCTCTACCACAGATATGAATCCACTAAAAAGGTAAAAGATAAAAGATAATGGTGGTGATACCACGGCACTCCCCCAAGCTTGGAACAAGCCAAAGGGATGCCAAACCTAATGACGAATTACTCCTTAGGTGGTGGTGGTGTTCTCTTGTCATGGGTCAGGAAATCTTACAGCATCTTACGAAGTCTGTTATTTTCCTCTTGAAGCATATCCACCTTCATCCTCAAAGCACGGTACTTATCACAAAACTCGTTGGTGGTTCGAAGGTCTTCCGCTGCCTTAGGGAAATATATGAGTTCTGGACCGAAGGCTATGATTCCCTGCATGTGACGAGAAAAATCATCTGCAGTGTTAATTTCTCCTACAAAAGTAGATTTCCTTCCCCTTGTTCCTGCGGCGGTTTGTTCTTCCAATTCTATTTCCACGGGCTTCTTGCCTTTGTCGTTGGCGGAGGCCATGGTGCTCTAAACTTGAGAAGATTTCCTGACAGAAACAGATCGAAACAAAAACACAACGAGAACACGATGCACGAACCTCGGGGGATCCAGGGGGGGTTATATATTATGAAGTTTCAATGCATAAGGAAGGTTTTAACACGGAAACAAGGCGGAGACACCCCCCTCAGGCGCGGCCAGGCTGGGCCAGCGCCTGGGGTGGGTTTTTCACCCCGGGCTCCGTTTCCTCTTCAGTTTCATCTCGTAACTTCCCTTATGTATTAAAAACAACAAAAATATAAAAAGATTGGGGTTTCATGAACCTTCTGTTTTCACCACTTTTACCTATTCAAAGATGGACTCTGCAGATTCGTTCTCTCTTTCTCCTGCGAATTTCCTCCATACAAAACTTTTGCACAAACTCAATGACAACATTAGTGTAAGAAAAAACAATAAACCTTTGGTAAACACTTCAACTGAAAACCCATCAAAACAAAAGCTTCCGTAAGAGGCAAATGCAAATGATGGCAGAAATCTGTCAAAACAGACCAGCAGGTAAAGATTGATTTTTTCAAAGACCTTCTGTTACTCAAACCAAAAAGTGCAGAACTGATGAAAGTTGGGTAAAAACTTGGAGAACAAACTTAGAAAAATGCAGCTCCATCCGAAGTACTGAGCTTCCTTACGAATTTTTACAATACAGCACAAAAAATCTGTCCCAGGACAGCCACTTTTCACAACTCCTCTACTTCACAAAAGTAGTTGAACTTGACACAAAAACCAAAAAAAAGGGAAAAAGGAGCGGTTATTACTGAGGTAATAACTTCCAAGACTCGACCAAACTCTTGGGTTATCTCCCAACAAGTACTTTTCTTCAATGCCTTTAAGTTAGGCTTGAAACTTTCAAAGATGCTCACATAGGATATATATATATATATATTTGAAGTGAAAGAGAGCATCAAGAAGCAAATAACCAACACACTTGAGTCTAACCCACTTCCTATGCATGGGGGTAGCATGAGAAAACAAATTGTTGAAGCAAAAAGCCAAAAGCATAGGAAGACAAAACAGATGCAAATTTAAAGCTTTCAACATAAAACGAGGAAACTTAACATCATTGAGATGCATAAAACCATGTTTCCCTCTCTCAAAATAACTTTCAGTAGCACTTTGAATAAAGTTAACAATATAATTGTCACTGGAAACAACTTTATCATCAGAATAAGCATACTTATAGTCATCAAAAAGAGGTCCAAGGGCATAAACCGGATCAATAGAAGCAAGTTGTTCCATCCTGAAATCTTTACTAGGCAAGCGATTTTCACAAGGAGCTTTAGCAAATTTGGAAAGTTAAACTCATAAGAATCTCCATCAAACTTAGTTAAAACTTTTTCCTTCTTACAATCAATAATAGGTCCACAAGTGCTCAAGAAAGGTCTACTAAAAATTATGGGACAAGTTTTGCTAGCTACCGAATTAAGTACTAGAAAATCAGCAGGATACTTAATCTTACCACAGAGAACCTCCACATCTCTCACAATGACAATGGGGCAAATGGTTTCCTTATTAGCAAGGTGGATAACCACATCAATGTCCTCAAGCTCACAAGGACCAATCTCATGCATAATTTCCCTGTAAAGCTCATAAGGAATAACACTAGAACTAGCACCAATATCACATAAACCATAGTAGCAATGATCACCAATTTTAACAGAAAGCACATGAACACTAGCTTTTCTAGCATTACTAGGATGAGAAATAATATTATAAGCATCTTCACAGAAGACAATGTGCTCATCCTCTATATTTCTAGTGATAGTGTCCTTAACAATAGCTACCACAGGTTCTCACTCAAATGCTTACCAGGCTCCTCAGTTTTCATTGTACCTTTGTTATTTGCACTAATAATCATAGAATACTCCTTTACCTTAGCTGGGAAAGGCATTTTCTCAACATGAGGTTCATGCACAATATGATTAGTAGTACAAACTTGAGTACTTCTAACTGGAACATGATTAACAACATCTTTATAAGGAGCATGGTACTTGTTCCACTTCTTCTTGGGAATTTCAATGTAAGAGGCAAAGGCCTTAAAACAGTTGGAAATGCTTTGGGAATCAAGACCAAACTTATTGCTAATATCACGGAAGTCATCAGTTCCCATAAAAGATTTAATGCATTCATAATCATAGTTTATACCTAACTTTCTTCCTTTGTAATTCTCCCAAGCTTTAGTGTTCTCTTGAATACGGTATAGAATATCCCATTTAGCTTCTTCCTTCATACGTGTGAATGATCCAGCACAAGAAGCATCTAGTAAATCTTTATCATGAAGAGAAAGCCTAGCATAAAAGTTATTGAGAATAATATTGTTAGGGAGTTCATGAATAGGACATTTAAGCATTAGTAACTTCAGTCTCCCCCAAGCTTGAGTTGTACTCTCTCCATCAAGAGGCCAAAAGTTATATATAAGATTTCTATCCTTATGAATCTCACTGGGAGGATAAAATTTAGAGTAAAAGAGAGATGCCATCTCCTCCCATTCCATGGATTGTCCATTCTTCAGCAGCTTATACCATTCTTCAGCTCTCCCTTTCAAGGATATGGAGAGTAACTTCTTATTCACCTGTTCAGTTGTGATACCTGCACACTTAAACAACCCGCATAATTCATGGATAAAAATCAAGTGATCACCAGGATGGACAGTTCCATCCCCAAAATAATAATTATCCATAACACGATTAACAATACTTGTAGGTATCTTAAAAGGATCTATCTCAACAGGTGGTGGTTCATCAACTACCCTAACAGTGGTAGTAGTTTTCCCAAATAGAAAACCAAGTGGGTTATCCATATTGGAAACAAAGTAACAAGCAGTAACAAAAGAAATACTCATAGTAAAAGTTTCCTTTACCAGTTCCACTCTTCAATAGCGCTTCACTCCCCGGCAATCGCGCTTAAAATAGTCTTGATGACCCACAAGTATAGGGGTGTATCGTAGTACTTTCGATAAATAGGAGTGTCGATCCCAACGAGGAGCGTAAGGTCCGAACACCGGTATGGAGCAGAAATCTCGTGAATACTTAGCAAACAGATTTTTAGTGGTTTTCTGACAAGGCAACAAAACAAAGAGCAAGTAACAGAAGTAACGAACAAACGGAGCAAGTGGCCCAATCCTTTCTTAGCAAAGGACAAGCTGGTTGAAATACTTATAAGGACCAAGCGTTCTCGAGGACACATGGGAATTCTGTCAAGTGCTTTCGCTTCAAATAGCTGAGTACTCTTCTCTGGTGTTGTAAATGTTGTGTGGGTGAATCTGTGCTAACATACATCCCTTCCTAGGACTAATACATACTTGTGATTAAACCCCCTACAAACATCCGTAACTATAGGAAAGTAATTAAGATATAAATCTAACCACAGCCTTAAACTCTGAGATCCTACACTCCCTTGTGCAAAGGTGTCCTAACAGGGGTTCAGGTTTCTGTCACTCCGGCAACCCCACAATTAGTAGCCAAATACACAATGCATTCCTCTAGGCCCATAAATGGTGAAGTATCATGTAGTCGACATTCACATGACACCACTAGAAGAATAGCACCACAACTTAGATAATAAACCATTGAATAATAACTCATCACAGATTCACTACTAACAACATGACTTCTCCCATGTCCTCAAGAACTAAACGAACTACTCACAAGACATCATATGGATCAAGTTCAAATATGATATGGTAATGGATAACAATCTGAACATATACAATAATCCAATGGTTCCACTCACAAGCATCAACTACAATAGTAATCAACACCGAGAAAGTTTCCCCTAAGAACTAAAGCAATATCCAACACAATTGTTACAGCGGGACGGAGTGGTGGTGATGGTGCTGGTGGAGATGATGTAGGGTTTCGTAGCATGGAAAACAAAAAATTTCTATCGCATACAAACAAGCCAAGATCTATCTACTAGATTGTAGCAACGAGTCGATGGAATAACTCACCCTCGAAGATTCCAAAGTGTTTAACGAGAGCGGATTCTCGTGGGTGATGTAGTCATACTCTTCCCGATCTCAAGATCGCGTAGACGATCCTTCCGGCGCTGCGTTCCGGCAGCGCTCCCGCAGTCGATCACACGTTCGGTACTCGATGAAGACCTTCCTCTCCCTTGTTCCAGCAGGCAGTGGAGGTTGTAGCACTCTCCTCACGATTCCGGCAGCACAACGGCGTGGTACCGGAAGTAGAGGGGAGATCTCGCAAGGCTTTGCCTTAAGCCGGAGCGAGTATGGTGGACTATGAGAGAGCCCTCAACGGTCTAGGGTTTAGACATGCCGAGGAGGAGGCTTGGCCGGTGGCTAGGGTTGCTAGGCGGCGGCGGTTTGCCCTAGGGCGGCGGCGAACAGGAGGTGGCGGCGCCGGCGGCTAGGGTTTAGAGATGGAGGTGTTGGGTGTCTTGGAGGGGAGCCCTGCCCCTCCTTTTATAGGTGGAGGGGCCGGCCAAGGGGAGGGGAGTCCCTCCCCAACTCGGCTTCAAGGTGGGCTGGCGGTGGAGGGGAGGAACTCCTCCCCAACTCGGTTTCCACCTCCCTTTCCACTTCCCAAAATTAGCCGTTTGACTTTCAAATTGGCGTTTGACTTTTTCAAACTAGGATTTGATTAAACCCTTTATTTTGTTCAGCGATGACACCTAGTACATGATGCAATCATACCAACTTGATATAAAACATTCATGTACCCTTCCCCTTCGGAGTGCCGGACATTCCGGAACCTTCTAGAACATTCCCGATGAAAATACTGGAACCATTCCCCAACTCCGAAACAGGACTTTCCTTATATGAATCTTATTCTCCGGACCATTCCGGATCTCCTCGTGATATCCCGAATCCCATCTGAGACTCCGAACATCATTCGATCTCTTTCTCATCATTCCATAACTACTCAAACAATGTCGAATCCTTAAGTGTGTCTCCCTACGGTTTGTGAATTATGCGGACATGATCGAGACACTTCTCCGAACAATAACGAATAGAGGAATCTGGAAATTCATATGGCTCCCACATATTTCTACGATTACTTTGCGATCGAATGAACCACTTACATACGATACCAATTTCCCTTTGTCTCACGATAGTTTACTTATCCGAGGTTATGATCGCTTGTGATCTCGCATACCTAGTTCAAGCTCGTTACTGATAAGTACTCTTTTCTCGTTCCCGTGATATGTGATCCCTTGTGAGCCAGTCACATGCTTGCAAGCTAATTGGATGACATTTCACCGTGAGGGCCCAGAGTATTGTAGGGTTTCGTAGCATGGAAAACAAAAAATTTCTACCGCATACAAACAAACAAGCCAAGATCTATCTACTAGATTGTAGCAACGAGTCGATGGAATAACTCACCCTCGAATATTCCAAAGTGTTTAACAAGAGCAGATTCTCGTGGGTGATGTAGTCGTACTCTTCCCGATCTCAAGATCGCGTAGACGATCCTTCCGGCAAGGCCATGCTTTAGCGCCCAATGATCGGTCACATCGTCGATTACTGACGAAGACCTTCCTCTCCCTTGTTCCAGCAGGCAGCGGAGGTTGTAGCACTCTCCTCGCGATCCCGGCAGCTCAACGGCGTGGTACCGGAAGTAGAGGGAAGATCTCGCAGGGCTTCGCCTTAAGCCGGAGCGAGTATGGTGGAGTATGAGAGAGTCCCTCGACGATCTAGGGTTTAGACACGCCGAGGAGGGGCTAGTGCCGGCGGCTAGGGTTTCACCTAGGCGGCGGCGAGTGCCCTAGGGCCGGCGGCGGCTTGGAGGCGGCGGCGGCTTGGTACTAGGGTTTGGAGGAGAGGATCTTGTGTGTCTCTAGGAGGAGCCCCGCCTCTTTATATAGGTGGAGGCCGGCCGGCCAAGGGAGGAGAGGAGTCCCTCCCCAACTCGGCTTGGGTGGCGGCGCCGTTGGAGGAGGGAACTCCTTCCCAACTCGTTTCCTTCCTCTTTTCCTCTTTCCAAATTTAGCCGTTTGACTTTTCAAACTAGCTGTTTGACTTTTCAAACTAGGATTTGAATTAATCCTTTATTTGGTTCAGCGATGACACTTAGTACATGACGCAATCATACCAACTTGATACAACACATTCATGTACCCTTCCCCTCCGGAGTGCCGGACATTCCGGAACATTCTAGAACATTCCCGATGAAAACACCGGAACCATTCCCCAACTCCGAAACGGGACTTTCCTTATATGAATCTTATTCTCCGGACCATTCCGGATCTCCTCGTGATATCCTGAATCCCATTCGAGACTCTGAACAACATTCGGTCTCCTTATCATCATTCCATAACTACTCAAACAACGTCGAATCCTTAAGTGTGTCTCCCTACGGTTCGTGAATTATGCGGACATGATCGAGACACTTCTCCGAACAATAACCAATAGAGGAATCTGGAAATTCATATGGATCCCACATATTTCTACGATTACTTTGCGATCGAATGAACCACTTACATACGACATCAATTTCCCTTTGTCTCACGATAGTTTACTTATCCGAGGTTATGATTGTCGGTATCTCTGCATACCTAGTTCAACCTCGTTACCGATAAGTACTCTTTTCTTGTTCCCGTGATATGTGATCCCTTGTGAGCCAGTCACATGCTTGCAAGCTAATTGGATGACATTTCACCGAGAGGGCCCAGAGTATATCTATCCGTCATATGGATGGACAAATCCCACTCTTGATCCATGTGTTTCAACCAATACTTTCCGAACACTCAATGCCACCTTTATAGCCACCCAGTTACGGTGTGGTGTTTGATGTCATCAAAGCATCCATCCGGTAAAGGTGATATACATGATCTCATGGTCCAAGGAATCAGATTACTATGTATTAGAAAGCATATAGCAATTGAACTATTAAAATGACTTGATCTTTATGCTACGCTTATCTATAGGAGTATGTCCATCATATCATTCTCCTAACGATATGATCTTGTTGTTAATAACATCTCAATGTTCATGATAGGGAAACCACAATCATCCATTAACCAACAAGCTAGTATTATATAGAGGCTTTACTAGGGACTTCAAATTAAGTTTACAAATCACACAAGTATTAATGTTTCCTTGTTAATACTATTATAGCATGAATGTAAACATTTATCATAAACACAAAGATATAATAATAACTACATTTATTATTGCCTCTAGGGCATATCTCCAACAAGTATATCTATCCGTCATATGGATGGACAAATCCCACTCTTCATCCATGTGTCTCAACCAATACTTTCCGAACACTCAATGTCACCTTTATAGCCACCCAGTTACGGTGTGGTGTTTGATGTCATCAAAGCATCCATCCGGTAAAGGTGAGATGCATGATCTCATGGTCGAAGGAATTAGGTTACTATGTATCAGAGAGCATATAGCAATTGAACTATTAAAATGACTTGATCTTTATGCTACGCTTATCTATAGGAGTATGTCCATCATATCATTCTCCTAACGATATGATCTTGTTGTTAATAACATCTCAATGTTCATGATAGGGAAACCACAATCATTTATTAACCAACAAGCTAGTGATGTATAGAGGCTTTACTAGGGACTTCAATTTAAGTTTACAAATCACACAAGTATTAATGTTTCCTTGTTAATACTATTATAGCATGAATGTAAACATTTATCATAAACACAAAGATATAATAATAACTACATTTATTATTGCCTCTAGGGCATATCTCCAACAGTCTCCCACTTGCACTAGAGTCATCTAATCTAGATTACATGGTAATATACCGACCACCCATGGCAGTTTGGTGTTGGTCATGTTTTGCCCTCGGGAGAGGTTTAGTCAATGGATCCGCCACATTCAGATCTGTGTGTACTTTGCAAATCTTTATGTCCCCATCTTAAACATGTTCTCGAATAGCGTGAAAACGTAGCTTGATGTGCTTCAGCTTCTTGTGTGACCTTGGTTCTTGCACATTGGCTATGGCGCCCATGTTATCACAACAGATAGACATTGGGTCCAGCGCACTAGGAACCACACCCAGCTCTGTAATGAACTCTTTCATCCATATCGCTTCTTGTGAAGCCTCCGAAGCATCCATGTATTTCGATTCAGTTGAAGATCTTGCCACAACGCTTTGTTTTGCACTCTTCCAGCTAACTGCTTCACCATTCAAAATAAATACGTATCCGGATTGTGATTTAGAATCATCTGGATCGGTGTTCCAACTAGCATCGGTGTAACCATTAACAACGAGCTGTTCATCACCTCCATAAGAAAGAACCATATCCTTAGTTCTTCTCAAGTACTTAAGGATGTTTTTGACCGTTGTCCAATGATCCACTCCTGGATCACTTTGATATCTGCTAGTTAAACTAACTACATATGCAATGTCGGGTCTAGTACATAGCATGGCATACATTAGAGATCCTATGGCTGAGGCATAGGGAGTCTTACTCATCCTTTCTCTATCTTCTGCCGATGTTGGACTTTGAGTTTTACTCAAGGTCGATATAAACATGGGCAAGAACCCTTTCTTGCTATCTTCCATTCCAAACCTCTTTAGAACTTTGTCCAAATATGTACTTTGTGACAATGATATTTGGCGTCTTGATCTATCTCTATAAATCTTTATGCCTAATATGTAAGCTGCTTCGCCAAGATCCTTCATTGAAAAACTATTATTCAAATATTCCTTGACACTATTAAGAAGGTCTACATCATTCCCAATCAACAATATGTCATATACATATAGTATTAAGAATGCTACAGAGCTCCCACTCACTTTCTTGTAAATACAAGCTTCTCCATAAGTTTGTATAAAACCAAAACTTTTGATCACCTTATCAAAACGTTGATTCCAACTTCGAGATGCTTGCTTCAATCCATAGATGGACCGTTGAAGTTTGCATACCTTGTTAGCATCTTTAGGATTATCAAAACCTTTGGGTTGCATCATATACAACTCTTCATCAATGTCTCCATTGAGGAATGCTGTTTTGACATCCATCTGCCATATCTCATAATCATAATATGCAGCGATTGCTAACATAATCCTCACAGACTTTAGCTTCGCTACTGGTGAGAAAGTCTCATCGTAGTCAACTCTTTGAATTTGTCGAAACCCTTTTGCGACAAGTCGAGCTTTATAGACAGTAACATTACCATCAGCATCTGTTTTCTTCTTTAAAATCCATTTGTTCTCGACAGCCTTCCGGCCATCCGGTAAGTCCACCAAAGTCCATACTTGGTTTTCGTACATGGATCCAATCTCGGATTTCATGGCTTCTTGCCATTTATTGGAATCTGGGCTCATCATCGCTTCCTCATATGTCGTAGGGTTATCGGTGTTGTCCACCAACATGACACTCATAACGGGATCATACCAATCTGGAGTGGTACGAGTTCTCGTTGACCTGCGAGGCTCTGTAGCAACTATAACCGAAGTTTCATGATCATCATCATTAGCTTCCTCTCTTATTGGTGCAGGCACCACAGGAACTTCTTCCGGTGCTGCGCTACTCGCAATTTCGAGAGAAGGTTCGACAACCTCGTCGAGTTCTACTTTCCTTCCAGTCACTTCTTTCGAGAGAAATTCCTTCTCTAGAAAGGATCCATTCTTGGCAACAAAGATTTTGCCTTCGGATCTATGATAGAAGGTATACCCAATAATTTCCTTCGGGTATCCTATGAAGACGCATTTTTCCGCTTTGGGTTCAAGCTTGTCTGGCTGTAACTTCTTTACATAGGCTTCGCAACCCCAAACTTTAAGGAACGACAATCTAGGTTTCTTCCCAAACCATAATTCATACGGTGTCGTTTCAACGGATTTAGATGGTGCCCTATTTAAAGTGAATGCGGCTGTTTCTAATGCATAACCCCAAAATGATAGCGGTAAATCTGTAAGTGACATCATAGAACGAACCATATCTAAGAGAGTTCGATTACGATGTTCGGACACACCATTACGTTGTGGTGTTCCCGGTAGTGTCAATTGTGAAAGTATTCCGCATTTCTTCAAATGCTCGCCAAACTCGTAACTTAGATATTCACCTCCACCATCAGAACATAGAAATTTAATCTTCTTGTTACGTTGATTCTCTACCTCACTTTGAAATTCTTTAAACTTCTCAAAAGTTTTGGACTTATGTTTCATGAAATAGATATACCCATATCTACTCAAGTCATCCGTGAAGGTAAGAACATAATGATAACCACCGCGCGATGCTACACTCATTGGACCACACACATCGGTATGTATGATTTCCAATAAGTCCGTAGCTCGCTCCATCATACCAGAAAATGGAGTCTTAGTCATTTTACCCATCAGACATGCTTCGCATCTTTCAAGTGATTCGAAATCAAGTGATTCAAGAAGTCCATCGGAATGGAGTTTCTTCATACGTGTAACATCCCTAAAATCATGTTTCAAAACTCATGCATATCATTCATGCATCCATCATCATTTAGGGTTTCATCTCAAAATCATTTTCAAAAACAGGAGCATATGTGGCTCATTATTTTATGTATGAAAACCCTAGCCCTTGAGATACATGCTAATGAGAAAGGTGCTTTTATTCATTCAGAATGTTTTGAGTTCAAACTTAAGTGGCTTCAAAAGCTTGAGCAAAGTTTCAAAGAAAAGTATAAAATAAAACCAAATTCATGCCTATTTATATCTCCTAAAAGGCTTGGTTTTATTTTATTATTTTCAAAATGACCCAAGTGTGTCTGAGTGAACAGAGGAGTTTGACACTTATTTGGGTGCAAGGAACACTGTACAAAAAATAGAGAAGATTTGAATTTAAAATTATTTGAAATAGGATTTGAAAACCATTCCTAGAAAAACAATCAGAAAAAGAAAAGGAGTAAAGAAGAAAAAATAGATACCAAATTAATCTGGCCGACTCCAGTAACACGGCCCAGCTAGCCCAAGCAGCTCCCACCCCTCAAACGCTTTTCTTCCACCCGACTTCAACCCACCAGCTCACGATGTGCAGGACCCACTCCTCCTCCTCTCTCACTGACAACCGCTACCACACGGGTACCGCTGCCTCCACCCCCACGATGGTTCATCCCCAAATTGACACCGGCTGTTTCGTTGATTTGCAGCTTCAATTGTAAATGCGCCGAGTAAATCTCGCCAGATCCTGGCTACTAAAACCCCTCTCGCCTCTCCATTCTCCCCCAAACCCCAAGCCTAGAGCGCCCAGCGCAAGAATTGCTCACTGAACCCCGCTGTCTCCGACAAGCTGCAGCCACGATTCCGCCAACTCCGACCACCTCCGCTTCCTGGTTCACACGAGCAGGCTCCATTTGACCTCGCACCTCCCAAGCACTAGCTCGCCTGCTGTGACCCATAACATCGGGAACGCAAGCGACTGAGCGCCACCGTCTTCGGCATCAACTCCGTCGAGCTCCTCCGGTAAGTCCAGACCGCCCCAAGCCTTCTCATTCACGCACGCGTCTTCTCCGTGATCCCCTGCATCTAACCAAACCCTCTGTTTGCCTTCTCGTGACCGACAACGTCGCCTTCGACCTCGAACAGAGCCACCCATCGCCAGACCCTACTCCGGCGAGCAATCCACCGCAACCCTGAGCGCCCCTTGCCGAACCACCCATACGTTGAGCATTCCCACGTCCTTGCGATCACGGTGAGTACCTTCCCTACCCTTCTAGCTTCCTGTATCGCCGGCGCCGCCATCCGACTGCCGTCGCCACAGTTAAGCACCGCCAGTTAGTGGCTTGCTGTTTGTGTCCGTTGGATCTGTATCGTAGGGCTAGGATAGATTATAATCGAAGGGGTATCGCATGCCTCTGCGCCGCTAGATCTAAGTTAGATCCTACGGTCCGTGTCTGTCGATCCGACCGAATCGGTACGCGCCAGTAGTATTGCGACGCGTGTCTAGGGTTAGCTCAAAAACAGATTTCAAAATCAGATTTAGATCAAATTTTCAAATGGCTATAACTTGAGTTTCCCACGTTAGATTTTTGCAAATTTTATACCGTTGGAATCAGTGAATCAAGGCCTTTCTGAATCTGCAATGTGTTTAACAAAAAGTATCTGTTAAAATGACTTTGTATGCAGAAACATGTTTAGGTCCATTTTGAGCATAGATTTAGTTTAGTAATTTGTATTAGTGCTAAATAAGTTTAGTTAGCAAACTTTGTGACTTGTTATGTTTCTGTATCATGCACTTGCTTGGTAGAGTTTTCAAAAACATCACTTAGTAATTTCTTGCATGCATGCATTCCTATTTTTGTTTGTATATAAATTGTGTGTAATTATGTGCTACAAATTTTATGTGTAGATTTTGCTAGTGACTGTGATTGTGAAGAGTGCTACTCTACCCATTACCAAGGCAAGTGATACTTCATGATATTTCCATTCCCTTTATTTTGAATAAGCATTAGAATTAATTTTGCTAAGTCTTGCATGCTACTTTTTCCAAATGCTATGTTGGGAAATCCTATGTAGTGTAGAATTGTAGAATTGCTAGGGAATTTTCCTAAGTTAAGTTACTATGCCATGCTTAGCCTAGCTAGTAGAAAACAAGGGTTGGTAAAGTATGTTCATGCTATGTTGAAAATAATTCTAAGTCTTTTGGACTTATGCTTTTCTTAATAAAACAACTAAGTCAATGAACTTCCTGGGTGGAATGGGACTTGAATGGTGGTTTTTTGGTTGAGCGGTTACACAAGGCCATGGATTTGGCTTGTGTATCTCACTTGTGGTATGCCACCCAGGCACAAAGGGATTTGGAGGCCAAGTGTTGAGAAAGCTTACAGTGCAACCACTTGGCAATATGGGCTCTGCCTTGATCATATAGGTTGCTAGAACTTAGTCATTTGGACAGTTGGTGGTAGTGGGATGATAGGTTGGAACGCGTCCATTTGACTAAGGAAAGGCTTCTGAAAGGTCCTGTCTTGGGAAACCAAGTCTGGTGGGGAAAGTGCACAACCTCTGCAGATGGAAAAATCTAAGTACTTAGCCAAGTCCATGGCAATGGACAAATTGAGCATCAAGACATGGAATCTACAAGAATCTCATCACTCCAACTTCTAAGTAAAACTTGTGGGTGAACAAGGGTGAAGAACCCCAATGTCTATTGGTGGTTTCTTGGGAAAGTTTTTGACAAAGAAAAACTTAGTGATTTCAACTAATAGGAAAAACCTATTTTGAGCAAAGCAAGCCAAGCTACACTTAGCCAAAATGCATATAGTAATATAGTCCACTTAAAATTTACTAAGGTATCACTTGCCAATACTATTCCAAAGTATTGACCCTCTGTGGCTGTAACTTGTGATGTTGCAGGTTACTCCGATGATGAGTAGGAGTCATGAGTCTACACTCAACATGCTTGCCTGTGGCACATGAAGATGAAGACTTATGTTTATTTACTTATTCCAAAACTCTTGTATTAGGCCTATGGCCCTGAGTTGTAAAAGACTATGTTTTATCTCTGGAATAAATGTAATAAACGACCTTTGTATCTGTGTACTTCATCTTAAACTGTGGATGCTAGCATTGATCCAGGGACTAGCATTGCAATCACAGGGATCCTTTTCCTTTACAAAGGAGGGATCTTACAGATGGTATCAGAGCACTGTGTTGCCTGTAGGATTATGACCCTAGGATTGGAAACCACTAAGGAAATTTTTTAACTACTTCTACACTTGTCTATTCTTCTCGTAAACTTTTCTAATCTTCTCATTCTCATCTCTATTTGTAGATGAACTCCATCAACGAAGCCGTGAAGAAAGGACCACTCATGACCATGACCTTGGAGTGTGAAACTGAGTTTCCCAAAATTCTCAAGGACCTCATGGTGGCAATGGAAGCACATGGTGCAGCTGTGTACAAAGGCTTTCCAGTGATGGATGAAGGAGTGGAGTATTGGTGGGTGCAACTTCACTTGTACAAAAACAAGGAAGACAACCACAAAGAAAGAGGTTTCTGCATGTACACCAACACTGTGATGCACACCACATTCTTTGAGTCAGCCAGAGAAGCAGCTTGGAGGACTATCAAAGAACTTAGTGCTAGAGTCAAGTGCAGAATGCTCAATCTCCAAAAAGACTTAGAGAAAGAGAAGGAGCTTACCCAAAAGTTGGAAGCCACCAACCAAACCTTAAGGGGAGATATTATAGACTTAGTGATGGAATCATGTGAACAAGATAGGTGGATTGCCTCTAGGAACATTGTGTTAGCCACCAGATCCAGTGAGATAGGATTGTGAACGCACTTCGTTAGTTGGACCACCACCTATCACCTTATTTTCCAAAATGATACCTTAAATAAGTTTGGACCTTGATTGATGTAATGGATTTATGTATGCATGACTTGTGTGAATTTGTGTTCCAAGGATTTGCATGAAATGTTTGTCTTGTGTTATCTTAAATTGTGTTGTTCTAACTTTTCTATCTTATAAATAGATGCCTATTACCATCAGCACTGTTGAGGAGTTCCAGGTTACCCGTTTTGGTCCTCGTATCGTTGAGCTTACCACCTTGCTCAATCTCCCTCTTCCCACCATCATGGTGCACCCACTCACCAAGTTCGAGAGGAAGGACCTCTGGGGCTTCAAGGTGAACCAGCCCGGACGCCAGACGGAGCCTACTACGGAGGCCATCGTCTTCAAGCTTATGCACGATGACCGGGAGAGAGGCATGGAGGTCGTCATGCGCAGACCTGATAGGACGTCTGTTAGGCCGTCCTCCCGACAGGTTAGGGGCACCCACTTCCACGTCTTCGAAGACGTTATGATGATGGAGAGTCCATCGACTTTGAGGACGACTCGAGGACACAGAGCCGATACGTCTCTATCTCCGGGACTTAGAGTCTCTTATTAGGCACGTGGACACGGACAGACCAATGTCATGCTCAGCAATGATGAGCTCAGTGCAGCAGCGAGAAGGACAAGCTTTTCGCATGAAGAGACGAGATAGTCAAGGAAATGGAGGCGAAGTTCGAGACCCAGGACCGCAAGTTCAAGAGTCAGGAGAAACGCGTCCAGGATAGGAACAAGAAGATCCGGGACATGACTGAAGAACTGAAGTCCAAGGATTTCGAGCTAGAGCAGCAGCAGATGGTGATAGAGAGGCTTCGCTCCCAGAAGAGGGCTCTTAAGACCAAGATCGAGTCCTTGACCACTACTATTGAGGAGAACAAGACCGCGATGGAGAACGTAGGTCTTACTTTTGTCGAGGAGGAGATTGATGCTGATGAGTAGACTTGACTACTCGGTTATCTTTTATTATCGTACTTGTCATTCATGAACTTGTTATTGGACCATCCGACATGTGGATGGCTTGCCACTTGTGTGTTTTACTTTGAGAACTTGTTATCTTGTTGTTGAACTTTTATCCATGTGTTGCATGCTATGTGTTTGCTTATGTGATGTAATGTGCATGAATCATGTATGGGTATCTCATTCTTATCTCTATTTGAACAAACCACAGATGCCTCCCCGTCGCGCAAACCCCAACCCCAACAACATCACCCCGGGAATGCAGCAAATGATGAATGCGCAAACACAGCTAATGCAAATGATGACAACATTCATCCAAAACCAGAATAACAACAACAACCCCAACCCCAACAACAACAACAACAACAACCCTCCGGGCTTTGATATGCTCACCAGATTTCTGCGTTTGAGGCCAGCTAAGTTCTCGGGGACGACTGATCCCATGGTGGCCAATGATTGGCTATGTTCTGTGAACAAGGACTTAGTGATCGTGGGCTGCACGGATGCTGAAAAGGTCAGGTTCGCAGCGCATCTGTTGGAAGGGCCAGCCGCCACATGGTGGGACAACATCCAAATCACCACTCCTATTGATGAGGTGACTTGGGCTATCTTTGAAGATGGTTTTCGCACTGCTCATATCTCATTAGGAATGATGAGCCTGAAAAAGAAGGAGTTTCACAACCTGAAGCAGCGCCACCGCAGCGTGGCTGAATATATAGAAGAGTTCAACAATCTGGCGCGCTATGCACCGGATGAGGTTGACACAGATGCCAAAAGAAAGGAAAAGTTTCTGGAGGGCTTGAATGATGAGCTGAATCTGCAGCTGTCTGTGGCATATGTTCCAACTTATCAGTCTCTGTGTGACAAGGCTGCTATTTTGGAGAATAAAATGAAGCAAGTCGAGAGTAGGAAGAGGAAACACTCCGACAAGCACAGCTCGGGATCGTCTCACAAACGATCTCACTATGATGACAGTGGAAGCTCAGGATCCCATAAGCATGGGAAATTCAACAAGCACCACAACCACAACCGTCATGACAACAAGCATCACCGCAGTCATGACAATGACAAGTACAAGAACCACAAGAGTGGACATAAGAGCCACCACAAAGGAAATGGTAGTGGAAGTGGAAGTCAACCTGCAAAAAGGGACATCAATCAGGTTGAGTGCTTCAAATGCAAGAAGCTGGGTCACTATGCAAATGAGTGCCCCGAAAAGAAAGTTGAATGACTTGTCAAGCCCAATCCTTTTCAGAAAGGTCAGGTGAACCACATTAATGTGGAGGAGGTCTATGAGGAGCCTGACGCTGTTGCTGGTAAGTTCAGACTCAATTCCATTCCAGCATTTGTACTCTTTGATACTGGTGCATCTCATTCATTCATATCAAGAGCATTTGTTGAAAGAAATGAATTACCGGTAGAAACTATTGGGTGTCCTATAAAAGTAAGTTCTCCTGGTGGAGAAATGATAGTGAATTCAGGATGCCATGACCTAGTCATAGAATTCGGGAAGTATAAGTTTCCCGTTAACTTGATAATATTAAACTCCCAAGGTTTGGATGTCACTCTAGGAATGGACTGGATGACTAAGTACAAAGGAGTGATAGATTGTGCCAGCCATACTGTCTCACTCACAACTCCGGATAATAAAAGGATCAGATTCAAGACCAGCTTTGGAGCAAAGAAGAGTATGCTAAATTCTCTTAAGGGGGTTAGCATGGACAGTGTGCCAATTGTGTGTGAGTATCCGGATGTATTTCCGGAAGAATTGCCAGGAATGCCACCAGATAGAGATGTGGAGTTTCTGATAGATTTGGTACCAGGTTCTGGACCAATAGAAAAGAGACCATACAAAATGTCAGTTGATGAACTGAAAGAGCTCAAGAAGCAACTAGGAGAACAGTTGCAGAAAGGATTTATCCAACCAAGTTCTTCATCTTGGGGAGCCCCAGTATTGTTCGTGGAGAAGAAAGATAGAAGCCAAAGGTTATGCATAGATTACCGTTCACTCAACGAGGTAACTATTAAGAACAAATATCCTTTGCCTAGAATCAACGACCTATTTGATCAGCTTGAAGGAGCATGTGTGTTCTCGAAGATTGATCTCCGGTCAGGCTATTTTCAACTCAAGATAAGAGAGCAAGACATACCTAAAATAGCATTCACCACAAGGTATGGATTGTATGAGTATACCGTAATGCCTTTCGGCTTAACCAATGCTCCAGCATACTTCATGAATATGATGAACAAGGTGTTCATGGAATTTCTTGACAAGTTCGTTCTCGTTTTCATCGATGACATCTTAGTTTACTCTAAGAGCAAGGAAGAACATGAGGGACACTTGCGTTTGATACTTGAGAAGTTGAGAGAACATAAACTTTATGCCAAATTCAGCAAGTGTGAGTTCTGGTTAGAGGAAGTTGGTTTTCTTGGTCATGTTATGACAAAAGATGGTGTAGCAGTTGATCCTGCTAAGGTTTCAGCTGTGACAGAATGGGAATCTCCCAAGAATGTGAAGGAAGTTCGCAGTTTCCTTGGCTTAGCAGGTTACTACAGAAGATTCATTGAGAATTTCTCAAAGGTTGCTAAGCCCATGACTGAATTGTTAAAGAAAGATAAAAAGTTTGCTTGGTCTGAAGGTTGCGAAGTCAGCTTTCAAGAATTAAAGAAGAGACTTGTAACAGCACCGGTTCTATGTCTGCCAGATTTGGAAAAGGATTTCCAAGTATATTGTGATGCGTCTCATCAAGGGTTGGGTGCCGTACTTATGCAAGACGGTAAAGTTGTGGCCTATGCCTCGAGACAACTCAAAACTCATGAAGTAAACTATCCTACTCATGATTTGGAGTTAGCCTCTGTCGTCCATGCACTCAAAACATGGAGACATTACCTTTTGGGAAAGCGTTGTGAAGTGTTCACCGATCACAAGAGTTTGAAGTATATCTTCACCCAGAAGGAAATCAATATGAGACAAAGAAGATGGTTAGAGCTTATCAAGGACTATGACTTAAGTCTGCAATACCACCCCGGTAAAGCAAATGTTGTAGCAGATGCTCTAAGTCGTAAGGTATTTGTGAATGGCCTTACCAAAGGCGAATTGCCAGATGATTTGTGTAAGCAATTCAAAGAACTCAGATTGGAGATTGTACCTGAAGGACATCTCATGTCTTTAGAAGTCCAACCCACTTTGTTGGACAAGATTCGAGAAGCTCAAAAGACTGATAAAGAAATTGAGGAGATTAAGGTAAATATTAGCCAAGGGAAAGCTAAAAGTTTCCATGTAGACGAACAAGGTACTTTATGGCATGGGAAACGTATCTGTGTTCCACAAGATCCGGAGATGCGGAAACTGATTCTGCAAGAAGCCCACAACTCCCCGTATTCTATTCATCTAGGTAACACCAAAATGTACATGGACATGAAAGAAAGATTTTGGTGGAACAATCTCAAGAGAGACATCGCCAAGCATATTGCTTTGTGTGATGTGTGTAGTAGAGTAAAAGCGGAGCATCAAAAACCAGCAGGTTTGCTTCAACCACTACCTATTCCTGATTGGAAATGGGAAAAAATTGGTATGGATTTCATCACCGGATTACCAAGGACCAGATCAGGATATGATTCCATATGGGTAGTCGTGGATCGCTTAACTAAAGTGGCACATTTCATACCCGTGAAGACAACTTATACAAGTGCCAAGTTAGCCAAAATCTACATGAGTAGAATTGTATGCCTTCACGGTGTGCCTAAGAGTATTGTGTCCGATAGGGGAACCCAATTCACTTCCCATTTTTGGAGACAGCTACATGAGTCATTGGGAACGAGGTTGGAATTCAGTACTGCTTTTCATCCTCAAACCGATGGACAAACAGAAAGGACTAATCAAATTCTGGAAGACATGTTGAGGGCATGTGCCCTAGATTATGGAGCAAGTTGGGATGAAAGTCTGCCTTACGCAGAATTTTCTTATAACAACAGCTATCAAGCCAAAGATTGAGATGGCACCGCTTGAGTTTCTCTACGAAGAAAATGTACCACCCCATTGTTATGGAATGGTGTGGGAGAAAGAAGTTTATTTGGGCCAGATCTTATCAAAGAAGCAAGAGAAGGTCAAATTGGTTGGGACAGGTGAAGATAGCCTGATCTGACAGAAAAGCTACGCCGATCCTAAGCATAGAGAAGTCACCTATGAAGTTGGTGATAGAGCCTATCTTAGAGTATCACCACTCCGTGGAGTGAAAAGATTCGGAGTCAAAGGAAAGTTGGCACCAAGATATGTTGGGCCATTCAAGATTCTGAGTCGCAAAGGAGAAGTGGCTTATGAGATTGAACTGCCAGCATCTCTATCAGCAGTCCATAATGTATTTCATGTGAGTCAGCTTAAGAAATGTCACCCAGAAATGGAAGAATCTTCTTTGAAGGATACCATACCTTTGGAAGAAGTTCAACTAGAAAGTGATCTCACTTATGAAGAAAAGCCTATCAAGATTCTTGAGACTGCAGAAAGAGTCACGAGAACAAATACTATCAAGTTTTGCAAAGTGCAATGGAACCATCATACCGAAGAGGAAGCAACATGGGAAAGAGAAGATGATCTTGGAAGACCACCTCACCTATTTGCTATTAATCTGAATCTCGAGGGCGAGATTCACCTTAAGGGGGTTAGATTGTAACATCCCTAAAATCATGTTTCAAAACTCATGCATATCATTCATGCATCCATCATCATTTAGGGTTTCATCTCAAAATCATTTTCAAAAACAGGAGCATATGTGGCTCATTATTTTATGTATGAAAACCCTAGCCCTTGAGCTACATGCTAATGAGAAAGGTGCTTTTATTCATTCAGAATGTTTTGAGTTCAAACTTAAGTGGCTTCAAAAGCTTGAGCAAAGTTTCAAAGCAAAGTATAAAATAAAACCAAATTCATGCCTATTTATATCTCCTAAAAGGCTTGGTTTTATTTTATTATTTTCAAAATGACCCAAGTTTGTCTGAGTGAACAGAGGAGTTTGACACTTATTTGGGTGCAAGGAACACTATACAAAAAACTAGAGAAGATTTGAATTCAAAATTATTTGAAATAGGATTTGAAAACCATTCCTAGAAAAACAATCAGAAAAAGAAAAGGAGTAAAGAAGAAAAAAATAGACAGCCAGCCAATCTGGCCGACCCAGCCCAACACGGCCCAGCTAGCCCAGCAGCTCCCACCCCCGCGAAACGTTTTCTTCCACCCGACCCCGAACCCACCAGCTCGCTGACAGGCAGGACCCACTCCCCCTCCTCCTCTCTCGCTGACAACCGCGGCCCACACGGGTACCGTCGTCTCCACCCCCACGACTGGTTCATCCCCAAATTGACGCCGGCCGTTTCCTGTTGATTTGCGCAGCTTCAATTCGCGTAAATGCGCGAGTAAATCTCGCTCGTATCCTGGCTACTAAAACCCCCTCTGCCCCCTCTCCATTCTCCCCCAAACCCCAAGCCCAGAGCGCCCCCAGGCTGCAAGAATTGCTCACCGCAACCCCGCTGTCTCCGACAAGCTGCAGCCACGATTCCGGCCAACTCCGACCACCCCTCTGCTCCTGGTTCACACGAGCAGGCTCCATTTGACCTCGCGCACCTCCCAGTACCACTAGCTCGCCCGCGCGTGACCCAGAACATCGGCAACGCAAGCGACTGAGCGCCACCGTCTTCGGCATCAACTCCGTCGAGCTCCTCCGGTAAGTCCAGACCGCCCCAAGCCTTCTCCTTCATGCACGCGTCTTCTCCGTGATCCCCTGCATCTAACCAAACCCTCTGTTTGCCTTCTCGTGACCGACAGCGTCGCCTTCGACCTCGAACAGAGCCACCTGTCGCCAGACCCTACTCCGGCGAGCAATCCACCGCAACCCTGAGCGCCCCTTGCCGAACCACCCATACGTTGAGCATTCCCACGTCCTTGCAATCACGGTGAGTACCTTCCCTACCCTTCTAGCTTCCTGTATCGCCGGCGCCACCACCATCTGACCGTCGCCAGCAATCGTTAAAGCCGCTTGATTAGTGGCTTGTTTGTGTCCGTCCGTTGGATCTGTATCGTAGGGCTAGGATAGATTATAATCGAAGGGGTATCGCATGCCTATGCGCCGCTAGATCTAAGTTAGATCCTACGGTCCGCGTCTCGATCGACCGAATCGTCTGGCGCCATGGTATATTGCGACGCGTGTCTAGGGTTAGCTCAAAAACAGATTTCAAAATCAGATTTAGATCAAATTTTCAAATGGCTATAACTTGAGTTTCCCACGTTAGATTTTTGCAAATTTTATACCGTTGGAATCAGTGAATCAAGGCCTTTCTGAATCTGCAATGTGTTTAACAAAAAGTATCTGTTAAAATGACTTTGTATGCAGAAACATGTTTAGGTCCATTTTGAGCATAGATTTAGTTTAGTAATTTGTATTAGTGCTAAATAAGTTTAGTTAGCAAACTTTGTGACTTGTTATGTTTCTGTATCATGCACTTGCTTCGTAGAGTTTTCAAAAACATCACTTAGTAATTTCTTGCATGCATGCATTCCTATTTTTGTTTGTATATAAATTGTGTGTAATTATGTGCTACAAATTTTATGTGTAGATTTTGCTAGTGACTGTGATTGTGAAGAGTGCTACTCTCCCCATTACCAAGGCAAGTGATACTTCATGATATTTCCATTCCCTTTATTTTGAATAAGCATTAGAACTATTTTTGCTAAGTCTTGCATGCTACTTTTTCCAAATGCTATGTTGGGAAATCCTATGTAGTGTAGAATTGTAGAATTGCTAGGGAATTTTCCTAAGTTAAGTTACTATGCCATGCTTAGCCTAGCTAGTAGAAAACAAGGGTTGGTAAAGTATGTTCATGCTATGTTGAAAATAATTCTAAGTCTTTTGGACTTATGCTTTTCTTAATAAAACAACTAAGTCAATGAACTTCCTGGGTGGAATGGGACTTGAATGGTGGTTTTTTGGTTGAGTGGTTACACAAGGCCATGGATTTGGCTTGTGTATCTCACTTGTGGTATGCCACCCAGGCACAAAGGGATTTGGAGGCCAAGTGTTGAGAAAGCTTACAGTGCAACCACTTGGCAATATGGGCTCTGCCTTGATCATATAGGTTGCTAGAACTTAGTCATTTGGACAGTTGGTGGTAGTGGGATGATAGGTTGGAACGCGTCCATTTGACTAAGGAAAGGCTTCTGAAAGGTCCTGTCTTGGGAAACCAAGTCTGGTGGGGAAAGTGCACAACCTCTGCAGATGGAAAAATCTAAGTACTTAGCCAAGTCCATGGCAATGGACAAATTGAGCATCAAGACATGGAAGCTACAAGAATCTCATCACTCCAACTTCTAAGTAAAACTTATGGGTGAACAAGGGTGAAGGACCCCAATGTCTATTGGTGGTTTCTTGGGAAAGTTTTTGACAAAGAAAAACTTAGTGATTTCAACTAATAGGAAAAACCTATTTTGAGCAAAGCAAGCCAAGCTACACTTAGCCAAAATGCATATAGTAATATAGTCCACTTAAAATTTACTAAGGTATCACTTGCCAATACTATTCCAAAGTATTGACCCTCTGTGGCTGTAACTTGTGATGTTGCAGGTTACTCCGATGATGAGTAGGAGTCATGAGTCTACACTCAACATGCTTGCCTGTGGCACATGAAGATGAAGACTTATGTTTATTTACTTATTCCAAAACTCTTGTATTAGGCCTATGGCCCTGAGTTGTAAAAGACTATGTTTTATCTCTGGAATGAATGTAATAAACGACCTTTGTATCTATGTACTTCATCTTAAATGTGGATGCTAGCATTGATCCAGGGACTAGCATTGCAATCACAGGGATCCTTTTCCTTTACAAAGGAGGGATCTTACAATACGCTTCACTCCAATGTGACCAAGACGACAGTGCCACATATAGGTCGAGTTATCGCTCGATTTCAAACGTTTAGCCTCAATGTTATTAATATGTGTATTTCCACTATCGAGATTCAATAAGAATAGACCATCTATCAAAGGTGCATGTGCATAAAACATATTACTCATATAAATCGAACAACCATTATTCTCGGACTTAAACAAGTAACCGTCTCGCAATAAACAAGATCTCGATATAATGTTCATGCTTAACGCAGGCACCAAATAACAATTATTTAAGTATAAAACTAATCTCGATGGTAGATGAAGGGATAGCGTGCCGACCGCGATCACATCAACCTTTGATCCGTTTCCCACGCGCATCGTCACCTTGTTCTTCGCTAGCTTCCGTTTATTCTGCAGCACCTGTTTCGAGTTACAAATATGAGCAACCGAACCAGTATCAAATACCCGAGCACTACTACGGTACTAGTGAGATACACATCAATAACATGTATATCGGATATACCTTTCTTCTTGATGTTGCCGTTCTTCAAATCCGCCAAGTACTTTGGGCAATTCCGCTTCCAGTGACCTTCTCCCTTGCAGTAAAAGCACTCAGTATCAGGCTTAGGTCCAGCCCTGGTCTTCTTCGTCGGCGCGGTAACTTTCTTACCACCCTTCTTGAAGTGTCCCTTTTGCTTAGACTTGCCTTTCTTGAATTTGGTGGTCTTATTGACCATCAACACTTGGTGCTCTTTCTTGATCTCCATACGCAGATTTCAACATAGCAAACAGTTCTGGCAACTGCTTGTTCATGTTTTGCATATTGTAGTTCATCACAAAGTTCTTGTAACTTGGTGGTAGTGATTGGAGGACACGGTAAATCCCCAAAGCATTAGGAATCACTATACCCAAGCTTTGAAGTTTGTTTGCGTGCCCAGACATCTTAAGCACATGCTCACTGACGGAGCTGCCCTCTTCCATCTTGCAGTTAAAGAACTTTTCAGAAGCCTCATAGCTCTCAATTGCCGCGTGAGTCTCAAAGATCAATTTGAGATCACGGACAATATCATGTGGGTCTGAATTCTCAAACCTTTTCTGAAGCTCCGATTCTAAACCATACAAGATAGCACACTGAACTGTGGAGTACTGAGTCTTCCGAGCGAGGTAAACATTCTTTACTTCGTCATCAGATCAGCGGAGTCACCAAATGCATCCAGACATAGGTCAAATTACCACCGTGAGGACAATCCTCAAATTGGAACCAATCCATGAGTTGCTTCCATTGTTTTTCAACTTTTCTTTCTCTAGGAACGCATTAAAATTGATGGTAGGGCCACCATTGATCTACAACATATTTGCAATAGTTTAGACTAAGTTTATGACAAATTGAGTTCTAATTAATAGTTAAATTAATCTAGGTGAACTCCCACTCAAAACAATATCCCTCACATTGTTTTAGTGATCACACGAACCAAATCCACCACATCAACACCGATCATCACGAGAGTTGATATAGTTTCAATGGCGAACAATCGACATGTTCATCATATCTACTATATGATTCATGCTTTACCTTTCGGTGATCCGTGTTCCGAGACCATGTCTGTACATGCTAGGCTCGTCAAGATCAAACCTTAGTTTCCGCATGAGAAAATCTGGCTTGCTCACGTTGTATACACTTGCGGAATCTAACACACCCGATCATCACGTGGTGCTTCAAAACAACAAGCTTTAGCAACGGTGCTAACTAAGGGTGAACACTTTATGACTTGAAATTCATGTGCATGAGGGATCATCTTATAATGTTACCGTTGTTAACTAAGCAATACAAGATGCATAAAGGATTAACATCACATGCAATTCATAATATGTGATATGATATGGCCTTTCTTCTTTGTGCTTCCGATCTCCATCTTCAAGCACGAACATGATCTCCATCATCACTGGCATTGCATCAAGGTCAATGACGCTTCTCCATGGTTGTCGTCCACCGGCTTCAACTATTACAACTACTTTGAATAGACACGTGGGTCTTAACATAAATTAAAGACAACCATATGTCTCCTGCCGGTTGCCAACTTACAATATGGAACATTGCATACATCAAATATAATCACAATCATGGCCATATCACATCACTGCACACCCCTGCAAAACAAAGTTAGATGCCTCTACTTTCTTTGCATGTTTTACGTGGTTTGGGGCTTTCAATAAGTGTCGTTCTAACTTATGAACATGAACCACAACATTGATACTAGTATTGTTAATCACCCATTGTAAATTGGATCTTAACTATGCTAGGAGAAACAGGCACCCGCAAAGCCACTTATGTAATACAAGTTGCATGTCAAGCGTGGAGCAAGTCTCATGAACGATGTCATGTAAGGTTAGCCCGGGCCGCTTCATCCCAACATACCGCAAGATGCAAAGTACACAAGAAGCAATCGACAATAAAAGCATCAACGCCCACAATGACCATTGTGTTCTACTCGTGCAACAAATCTACATATAGACACGGCTCTGATACCACTATAGGGTTTCGTAGCATGGAAAACAAAAAAATTCAATCGCATACAAACAAACAAGCCAAGATCTATCTACTAGATTGTAGCAACGAGTCGATGGAATAACTCACCCTCGAAGATTCCAAAGTGTTTAACGAGAGCGGATTCTCGTGGGTGATGTAGTCGTACTCTTCCCGATCTCAAGATCGCGTGAAGCGATCCGGCGCTGCGTTAAAGGCGCTCCCGCAGTCGGTCACACGTTCGGTACTCGACGAAGACCTTCCTCTCCCTTGTTCCAGCAGGCAGCGGAGGTTGTAGCACTCTCCTCGCGATTCCGGCAGCACAACGTCGTGGTACCGGAAGTAGAGGGGAGATCTCGCAGGGCTTTGCCTTAAGCCGGAGCGAGTATGGTGGACTATGATAGAGCCCTCAACGGTCTAGGGTTTAGACATGCCGAGGAGGAGGCTTGGCCGACGGCTAGGGTTGCTAGGCGGTTTGCCCTAGGCGGGCGCGGCAAGAGGTGGCGCCGGCGGCTAGGGTTTAGAGCTGGAGGTGTTGGGTGTCTAGGAGGGGAGCCCTGCCCCTCCTTTTATAGGTGGAGGGGTCGGCCAAGGGGAGGGGAGTCCCTCCCCAACTCGGCTTCAAGGTGGGCCGGCGGTGGAGTGGAGGAACTCCTCCCCAACTCGGTTTCCACCTCCCTCTCCACTTCCCAAAATTAGCCGTTTGACTTTCAAATTGGCGTTTGACTTTTTCAAACTAGGATTTGATTAAACCCTTTATTTTGTTCAGCGATGACACCTAGTACATGATGCAATCATACCAACTTGATATAACACATTCATGTACCCTTCCCCTTTGGAGTGCCGGACATTTCGGAACCTTCTAGAACATTCCCGATGAAAACACCGGAACCATTCCCCAACTCCGAAACAGGACTTTCCTTATATGAATCTTATTCTCCGGACCATTCCGGATCTCCTCGTGATATCCCGAATCCCATCTGAGACTCCGAACATCATTCGGTCTCTTTCTCATCATTCCATAACTACTCAAACAACGTCGAATCCTTAAGTGTGTCTCCCTACGGTTCGTGAATTATGCGGACATGATCGAGACACTTCTCCGAACAATAACCAATAGAGGAATCTGGAAATTCATATGGCTCCCACATATTTCTACGATTACTTTGCGATCGAATGAACCACTTACATACGATACCAATTTCCCTTTGTCCCACGATAGTTTACTTATCCGAGGTTATGATCGTCGGTATCTCTGCATACCTAGTTCAAGCTCGTTACTGATAAGTACTCTTTTCTCGTTCCCGTGATATGTGATCCCTTGTGAGCCAGTCACATGCTTGCAAGCTAATTGGATGACATTTCACCGAGAGGGCCCAGAGTATATCTATCCGTCATATGGATGGACAAATCCCACTCTTGATCCATGTGTCTCAACCAATACTTTCCGAACACTCAATGCCACCTTTATAGCCACCCAGTTACGGTGTGGTGTTTGATGTCATCAAAGCATCCATCCGGTAAAGGTGATATGCATGATATCATGATCGAAGGAATTAGGTTACTATGTATCAGAAAGCATATAGCAATTGAACTATTAAAATGACTTGATCTTTATGCTACACTTATCTATAGGAGTATGTCCATCATATCATTCTCCTAACGATATGATCTTGTTGTTAATAACATCTCGATGTTCATGATAGGGAAACCACAATCATTTATTAACCAACAAGCTAGTGATGTATAGAGGCTTTACTAGGGACTTCAATTTAAGTTTACAAATCACACAAGTATTAATGTTTCCTTGTTAATACTATTATAGCATGAATGTAAACATTTATCATAAACACAAAGATATAATAATAACTACATTTATTATTGCCTCTAGGGCATATCTCCAACAGATGATGGTGTGGATGATGATGATGATCCCGATGAAGCCTAGCTTGATGACGGTGTTGATGGCAACGGTATCCCCTCTCCGAGAAGGAATTCCCCCAAAGGCGGCGGAAATCTATTTGTGGTCGCTCCCCGAGCCTTAGGGTTTCAAAGGGAATATATAGGCGAAGGGAGTCAAGGCAGGTGGGCCACACTGCCTAGGCAGGTCGTGGGCCCACGCCTAGGGGGTGTGGGCCCCCTGAGGCCCCTCTTCGTCCCTCCTTCTGGCTTCCTTCGTCTTCTGGTAAAATAATATGTTTCCATATTTTTCTGATCTTTGCGAAATTGCACCGAAATGCCTTCTTTTCCATTAGAATCCAGACCCCGACAGTCCATCCTCCAAGAATCATCCAACATGCATAAACAGATGAAAATCCATAAGTAATACCTCATAATAAGACAAATATCAATGAATAGAGGTAAATTATGATATAGAATGGTGATGCAAATTGGGCGTATCAAGTGGCTTGAAAAATCAGTCATAAAATAAGTGATGTTCTAAGTGAGATCTACTATGTTGGCATTCACATCTTGCAATGTGTTTTCAATGTTGTCGATGCGATGTACCACCTGGCTAAAGTCACTCCTCGGGACATAGTCGAATCCTGGCTGTGGTGAAGGCATACCTTGCTGGTGCTGAGGGAAAGGCTCATTGTGGTGCTGCTGGCCATAGTCATCCCAGCCTCCGCGTTTCAATCCTCTCCTTCTTGCCCTTGTTGTTGTTGGCCAGCTGCTGCATTTTCCCAGTTGGGATGACCTCTTGGTGGTGTAATCCTCCCTGAGAAGATCAGTCCCTGCTGGAACTCCTCCTCTGTGAGGACCCAACTTTGTTTACCTGGCAAACCAAAATCTTGGACAAGAGGAAGCAAAACTTGGTGGAGATCACCGTTAGGCTCAAAATAAAACTGATAAGCACGAAGGGAGCGTTGGGGTCTATAGACCCCCATGAATTTGGTGTTAGCCATGTGAATATCATCCAGCGTCTTACTTCCAGCCACGACTCTTTCCTGTGGCATGACAAAACCACTTGTGTAGGCGATCTGTGTGACCAAACTTTCATAGCGGATGTCCCCAATGGAAGCTGCTTGTTGGCAGCAAAAAAGCTGGATGAGCAGAGCACCCAAGTTTACCTTGTGCTCCATCTCGGGGTGCAGGGCCATATGGATCACGCTCATTTCAGGGCCTGCCATTGCCCTGACATCTCCTTTCCCAAAAATAGAATTCATTAAGAAAGTATGAAAATAACGAATAGTTGGATTCTGGATGGTTGCGCAAGAACTCAGTGCTCCTGTGGACAGAAATCTTCTCCCAAGATTGCATTGCCTCCACATGCATAGTTTATACGTCGTAAACGTATCTATAATTTTTTATGCTTCATGCTTGTTTAGTATCTACTTTGCTTTGCTTTCTCTATACATTGAGGTGTTTTTATATCTTTTCTGGAACTAACCTATTAACAAGTTGCCATAATGCCAGTTGCCTGTTTTCTTCTGTTTTTGGTTCTAGAAAGGAAGAAAATAAATATTCTCGGAATTGGATAGGACAAATGTCAAAGTCAATAACTTTCCATGGGGGACAAGAATCCATAAGACGAGACGGAGACACAAGCCAGGGCGGCCACACCCCCTAGGCGCGGCCAGGGGTGGGCCCGCGCCTAGGCAGGGTGTAGGCCCCCTAGTCGCCTCCCGGCCTCGCCTCTTCGCCTATAAGAAGCCCCTAATGCAGAAACCCTAAGTACCCGATCAATATTCCACGAAACCTCTTATAGCCGCCGCCACCGTCGTCCCTAGATCGGGGGGATCTGAAGTTCTTCCCGGCACCCTGCCGGAGGGGAGATCATCCCGAAGGCCTTCTCTCTGGTATGATGCGTAGTAGTTCCACCTTGGACTATGGGTCCATGTAGTAGCTAGATGGTTGTATCTCCTCCTTGTGCTTTCATGTATAGATCTTGTGAGCTCTGTTCATGATCAAGATCTAATCTATTTGTAATCATGCATGCTGTGTTTGCGGGGATCCGATGGATATTGAGGTTATTATGTTGGTTTGATTAATGGTTTTGTCTTTATGATTCTATCATGTCTGTGTTGTTTGTGATCTTGCATGCTCTCCGTTGTTAGTAGCTATCTTGGCCAAGTGCTAGTGACTCCAAGAGGGGGTATTTATGCTCGGTAGTGGGTTCATGCCTCTAGTTTCCAAGGGAAGTGATAGAAATATCTTAGGTTGTAGATGTGATGTTGCCACTAGGGAGAAAACAACGGTCTCTTGTTCATGGAACATGTGGACTGTTTACCTTACATATTTTGCTTAAAGCAGTTGTCTGTTGCTTCCAACTTAATACTGGAGGGGGTTCGGATGATAACATGAAGGTGGACTTATAGTCATAGATGCAGTTGGATGGCGGTCTATGTATCTTGTTGTATTGCCCAATCGAATCTCATAGGATCTTTCTGACTAGTATTGATTGTTATGCCTTGCTCAGTTCCTGTCAAGTGCCCTGCTGTAATTTGTTTACCCTTCATGCCATGTTGTTTATCTAAGGAGAGCACCTCTAGTGAACTATGGACCCCGGTACAATCTTTACCATTGATACATATTCCATTATTACTTGTTTACTTGCTGCAAACCACCATTACCTTCCACACCATACATTTAATCCTTTGTTACAGCAAACCTGTGAGCTTGACAACCTCACTGTCTAGTTGGGGCAAAGTCTTGAGTTTGTGTTGTGTAGGTCTCCGTGTTGCTTGCAACTCCTGTGTGACGTTTCCTTCCTCCTACTGGTTCAATAACCTTGGTTTCTTACTGAGGGAAAACTGCTGATGTGCTGCTTCACACCTTCTTCTTGGGGTTCCCAACAAAGTTCTAACCAACGCCATCAAGCTATTTTCTGGCGCCGTTGCCGGGGAGGATAAGGACATCTTCACTAGGAGAGTCCTCCACTTCCTTTCTCTTTACTTTGTTTTTAGTTTTCTTTGTTTCTTTTGCTTCGTTTTGTTTGCCTCTTTTCAAAAACCCCTAAAAAATTAGTTCCTGCTCTAGCTGCTACTGTTTTTGGCTTGCCCACCTTTGCCAAAATAAACTCTGCTAAGAACACCAAGTTGTGTGACTTCACTAGCACCAACAACAATGATTTCCTTAGCACACCTATTGCTCCACCTGCTCCTGATGCTACCTTTTATGAAATTAAGCCTGCTTTGTTGAATCTTGTGATGAGAGAGCAATTTTCTGGTGCTAGTTTTGATGATCCTGCTTCCCATCTCAATAGCTTTGTTGAACTTTGTGAGATGCAAAAGTATAAAGATGTAGATGGAGATATTATTAAGCTCAAGATTTTTCCTTTCTCCTTGAGAGGATAAGCTAAAGAATGGTTGCTATCTTTGCCTAAAAATAGTATTGATTCTTGGACTTAGTGCAAAGATGCTTTTATTGGAAAGTACTATCCTCCTGCTAAGATTATATCTATGATAAGTGACATTATGAAATTTAAACAACTTGATAATGAACATGTTTCTCAAGCTTGGGAAAGAATGAAATCTTTGGTTAAGAATTGTCCCACTCATGGACTCACTGCTTGGATGATTATCCAGACTTTTTATGCATGTTTGAACTTCTCCTCAAGAAACCTGTTGGATTCATCTACTGGAGGTACCTTTATGGGCCTCACTTTGGGTGCTGCAACAAAGCTCCTTGATAATATGATGGTTAACTACTCTAAATGGAACGTTGAGAGAGATCCACATGGTAAGAAGGTAAATTCTGTTGAGGAAACTTCCTCTTTGAGTGATAAGATTGATGTTATTATGGCTATGCTTGTTAATGGGAAAGCTCCTTTAGATCCTAATAGTGTTCCCTTAGCCTCTTTGGTTGCTCAAGAAGAGCAAGTTGATGTGAACTTCATTAGAAACAACAATTTTGGCAACAATACTTATGGTAATTATAGGCCTTATCCTCCTAGTGGAAATGTTTATCATGGTAGATCTAGAATGCCTAGTGAAGAAAGGATTCTAGAAGTAGAGAGATCCATTAAGAACTTTATGCAGATGCAATATGAGAAAAATAATATTTTCACTAAAACTATGGAGGAACAATCTATTATCTTGAAAAACATTAGTCATCGGCTTGAGAATATGAATAAATAAATTCCTAGTTTACAGTCAAAATTTTTGAGTGTTGAGAAAAATATATCCTCTTTGTCTGAAGCTCAGTCTTCCTTGATTAATAAAATGGCTGTTAAACCTGAAACCATGGAAAACACCTTTGCTGCCACTCATGCCATACAAGTTACTATTGATGAAAATGTTAGATTGTTAGCCCAACTTCATGCTAAGTGGGAAAGGGAAGCTAAAATTGATAGAAACAATAGTGTGTGCACTATCACCACTAAACCACAAGTAGTCCCTGTTCCTCCTCCTACTATGCCTAAGCCTATTGAGCCTACTACTAGTGATGCTAAGTTTGATTTTGATATTGATGGTTGCAATATTTCTGAAGTGATTATGTTCCTACAAAAGCTTGCTAGAAGTCCTAATGCTAGTGATATGCATGTTGCTTTCACCAAACACATTACAGATGCTCTTGTAAAAATTAAGGAAGAGAAGTTAAAACACAAAGCTTCTATTCCTAGGAAAGTATAAGATAGTTGGGAACCCATTATTAATATGCAAGTGATGACTTTGATCTCAAAACTTCATGTGATCTTGGTTCTAGTGTCTCTATTATGCCTAGGAAAATTTATGAAATGCTTGATTTGCCACCATTGGAAGATTGTTATTTGGATGTCCCACTTAATGATAATGCTAAGAAGAAACTCATGGGGAGTGTTAATGATGTTCTCATTATGGTTAACAATGCTTATGTCCCTATTGATTTCTATGTTTTGGATGTTTAATACAATGCTTCTAGTCCTATTACTTTGGGAAGACCTTTTCTTAGAACAGTTGGTGCCATCATTGATATGAAAGAAGGCACCATTAAATATCATTTTCCATTCAATAAAGGTATTGAACACTTACCTATGAGGAGAGAGAAGTTGCCTTTTTCTCCTCCTTTGAAAGCAAGGTTTGATGTTAATGCTTCTTCATTTGAAAATACTTGATTCTTCTTGCTTCTTGTGCCTAAGTTAAAGGCGTTAAAGAAAAGTACTTGTTGGGAGATAACCCAAGAGTTTACTTGAGTCTTGGAAGTTATTACTTCAGTAATGACCTCTCCTTATCCTTTTTGTTTGCGTTTTGTGCCAGGAATGACCTCTAATGAGAGGGAAGTAAGATTTGGGGAGTTGCTGTCCCGAAACAGATTTCTGTCCTCTACCCAAAAAATTCGTGAGGAGTCTCTGTAACTCGATTGAGCTCAAAATTTACGAATAAATCCCCCAGTATGTTAGATAACTTTCGTTAGTTCAACATTTTTATTTGAGCAACAAAAGATGTTCGAAAAAATCGGTTTCTACCTACTAGTCTATTTTGACAGATTTCTGCCATTATTTGCATTTGCTTCTTATTGATTCCTTTTTGAGTTCTCTTTTGGGGAATTGAGATTTTTGAAGGAGTTAATACAGTAGCTTGTGTTTTTAGTGAAAAATCTTGCTATTCCAAATCTTTGCCAGAGGTCTAATATCTTTTGAATAAACTAATGTCGCTAATGAAGATTGTGTGAAGTTCTGTATGAAGAAAAAAATTCAGGTGTAGAGAGAGAATGATGCAATGAGATCAAGAATGGACAAAATCTCAAGCTTGGGGATGCCACCATGGTGTCACCCCAATAAATATCCAAGAGGTACAAGTGTCAATGTTTGGGGATGCCCAAGACATCCCCTTCTTCATCAATAAAAAGCTCAGGTCTGTCTAGACACTTCATTTTTATTGTTTCATGCACTGTTGTGTTGTTCTTGGAGCGTCTTAGTTTTCGTTTGCTTTGCTTAGGTTGTTTAGTTTGCTTGAATAAAGTAGTTTGGACCCTCGTTCTCGCTGTGTTGTTGCAAATAAGTTGCTTGGTGTTGGAAAGGAATAGTAAGTTCTTGCTTGGAAGTGCAAGAGGATCTTGCATTGACTGTGACTTAGACTTTAGCATGACATGCTAGGTGTTTTTTTGACTTTATGCTTAGTGATTATTGCTGTAGCATGTCTTGTTCCAAACAATTGGGATTTCTTAGTATGCCTTGAAGAAATTATGCGTTGTTTTAGCATGCAAAAGCATAGTATTGTGGTATTCTCCTTTGAGGTTTGTTTGGGTTGACTTGGCACATGCTCACACCATGTTATGACTATGACAAGTCACCATAGCCTCTATGATCATTTAGTCTTTGACTTGTAGTACCACTCTATGCTTTGATTAGTAATGCTTTGTTGCATTGCGTGATTATGGCCATTATTGCTCTCTTAGTTGGTTGCTCCCAGTCTTTTGCTAGCCTCCACTTGTATGAGTAAGATCTACTCATGCTTCCAACTCCCAAGAAACCAAGTTATTCCAAAGTGTCCACTATAAATTCATATGCATGGTGTGTTACACCATTCCAAGTATATTCTTGTTTTCAGCTATCTTCCAATTAAAAACTATTTTATTATGTGAAAACTTAGTGATTAAATCCCACACAAACTTGATGGCACACTTTATATTCTTTGCCCTAATAAACTTGAACCATTGTGTCATCTATGTTGTATATGCTTGCACTATACGTTGGAATTAGCAGAACCGTGCTGTCACGGGGAATGTTTTCAACATTGCACTTGTACTTTGTACTCAGTTGATATCATGCTCTTTTGTATATGGATTTCATCGGTGTGAAATAAAGAGGGAACTTGTAAGTCCATGGAGTTTATATTTTGTGTTATAGAAATGCCTGGGTCGCTAGCCTTTCCATGCATAATCATTGTGGAAACTTGTAGCATCACCATAGTGAGCTATCTATGAAGCATCCTCAATAAAAAGCTATGCACATGGTAAGTAAAAAGATCGTTGAGATGCTCATTGTGCTTGCCTTGTCATTTTGGTTATGGGATAGCTCCTGTACCATGTGCAAGGGGTACCCCGTTGGCGGTTCTCTGTGATATGCAAATACTTACAGTGACAAGAACTTACGGGTGACTGAAGTTGAGTAGCATGAGGTGTGGCCCTTGTATTCAAGGGACTTGAGATTGCCAACTTATACTTCATCAAGCATATACTCCATTTTTGTTCACTTTAACCTTAATCACTTCAAGATGCTTATGATAGGGGCAATGAGGGCTGAAAGCTAACAAGTACCATAATTTTTGGAAGCTCTTTTTGAAACTTGAAATCTCTGCTTACCTTTGTGAAAGGCCTTTCTTCCACCACTATTTGAGTCTCCACCTTCTACTTTAGGCACCATTAAGAGAGCATAGTTGTCATTCTGTGTGCAGTGTCCCAACACTTATTGATTGATGCATATTGTGATATTACTTGTTCTTGTGCTATTTGTTTCTAGTCACCCTTGTGAACTTTTAAGGTGTCCTATGCATGTATTTGCTACTCTATGAGGGACAAGCTGAATGCCACTATGCTATGTTTTCTGTATGAGAAACAAACAAACGTTTTTTAATGCATGTTATTCATGATCTTTGTTTGTAGCTTGTCATGTTGCATGCATAATTACTATGTTCTATTGTTAGAACTCCATCTTTCATGTTCATATTTAGAGTTCTTTGATCCCAGCTTTCAATGCTTGCAAATGGTTAGATCTTCATTGTGAAGGTGCATGTCACCTAAAAAACTATTATTTTTATCACTTACCTACTCGAGGACGAGCAGGAGCTAATCTTGGGGATGCTTGATACGTCGGAAACATATCTATAATTTTTGATGCTCCATGCTTGTTTAGTATCTACTTTGCTTTGATTTGTCTATACTTTGAGGTGTTTTTATATCTTTTCTGGAACTAACCTATTAACAAGTTGCCACAGTGCCAGTTGCCTATTTTCTTCTGTTTTTGGTTCCAAAAAGGCAGAAAATCAATATTCTCGGAATTGGATGGGACAAAAGCCAAAGTCAATAACTTTCCATGGGGGACAAGAATCCAGAAGACGAGACGGAGATGCAAGCTGCAGGCCACACCCCTAGGCGCGCCAGGTGGGCCGCGCCTAGGCAGTGTGGTGGCCTGGTCGCCTCCCTACCGCCTCTGCCTATAAGAAGCCCTCGATGCAGAAACCCTAAGTACCCGATCAATATTCCACGAAACCTTCTGTAGCCGCCACCACCATCGTACCTAGATCAGGGGGATCTGAAGTTCTTCTCGGCACCCTACCGAAGGGGAGATCATCCCGGAGTCCTTCTCTCTGGTATGATGCATGAGTAGTTCCACTTTGGACTATGGGTCCATGTAGTAGCTAGATGGTTGTATCTCCTCCTTGTGCTTTCATGTATAGATCTTGTGAGCTCTGTTCATGATCAAGATCTAATCTATTTGTAATCATGCATGTTGTGTTTATGGGGATCCGATGGATATTGAGATTATTATGTTGGTTTGATTAATAGTTTTGTCTTTATGATTCTATCATGTCTGTGTTGTTTGTGATCTTGCATGCTCTCCGTTGTTAGTAGCTATCTTGGACAAGTAGTTGCTAGTGACTCCAAGAGGGGGTATTTATGCTCGATAGTGGGTTCATGCCTCTAGTTTCCAAGGGAAGTGACAGAGATCTCTTTGGTTGTAGATGTGTTGTTGCCACTAGGGAGAAAACAATGGTCTCTTGTTCATGGAACATGTGGACTGTTTACCTTACACACTTTGCTTAAAGCAGTTGTCTGTTGCTTGCAACTTAATACTGGAGGGGGTTCGGATAATAACCTGAAGGTGGACTTCTAGTCATAGATGCAGTTGGATGGCGGTCTATGTATCTTGTTGTATTGCCCAATCGAATCTCATAGGATCTTTCTGACTAGTATTGCATTGTTATGCCTTGCTCAGTTCTTGACAATTGCCCTGCTGTAATTTGTTTACCCTTCATGCCATGTTTGTTATATAAGGAGAGCACCTCTAGTGAACTATGGACCCCGGTCCAATCTTTACCATTGATACATCTTCCACTGTTACTTGTTTACTTGCTGCAAACCACCATTACCTTCCACACCGTACATTTAATCCTAGGTTACAGCAAACCGGTGAGCTTGACAACCTCACTGTCTAGTTGGGGCAAAGTCTTGATTTTGTGTTGTGCAGGTCTCCGTGTTGCTTGCAACTCCTATGTGACGTTTCCTTCCTCCTACTGGTTCGATAACCTTGGTTTCTTACCGAGGGAAAACTGCTGATGTGCTACTTCACACCTTCCTCTTGGGGTTCCCAACGAAGTGCTAACCAGCACCATCAATATTGTCATTAATTTCGAGTGCTCCCTCATAGGAGAACACGAAACAATCACAAAATTTATAATAGGAAAGGCTTCAGAGTTTTCCATTGAGCACAAAACTTACAGTGTAGTTTTGCTCTTGGGCTTCGGGATCATCATGGAGTGATGATAAGAACTCAAACATGGGAAGCTCGTTGGTGTCAATGGAGAGGTGGGAGAAGGGGACCATGCCTACATGCATATTCATCCGCTTGAAATCCTCCAAGATCCCTTGGTGGGAGACAAACTCGTGGTTTTCCCACTTGGTAGGTTCAACCTTGCGTTTGCTCACCCTCTCAAAGTCTCGGCTCATGTCGGTCCTCAAGTTATCTGCCTCTGAATGCCTCTTCTTCGATCCTGGCAGTGTAGAGGAGCCCGAGGCCCCTGCCACACCCTTGCCCTTATGGAGGATTCTTCCTATGTTATGCATTGTGCTACAAAATTTGCAAAGGAAAACATGGGTATCAAGTTTATATCACATAAACTAACGATTACAGGCAGTAGTTACAAATCCTAATGTGAGGAATAAAAAATCATCTCAAAATATGATGAACTCATCTAGATAGTCAATGTGAGGAATTCAACCATGGATTTCATAAAATAAAGCATGGATTGGATGAGAAACATACCGATGTGAATATTCCCCCACTCAAAAACACAAAATCGATGAAGAAGCAAAGGTTCTAGGTGATTAGGGTTTGAGGTGGAGAGAGAAAGAACTAGGGAGAAAGAGGAAGAAGAAGGAGGAGGCTGGCTGGGAGCCATCTGCCTTCGGCCTTTACCTAGCGACGCACGCAGTACGAACGGGCGGGACGGTCCCACCTGTAACGGTGGTCACCATTGTTGGATCAACATTAGGGTTTAAGATCAAACCTGGAGTGCCTGGTACGGGCGGACGACATGGGAGGGTCCCGCCCGTACCATAGCTTGTTATCAGCACTGAGGACGTCGTTGATTTTGTCGAAGCTTAGTACGGGCAGGCGGTACATGCGCATCGACCCGTACCACTGCTCGTTACAAGTACGGTGAAGAGCGTCAGTTTCATCGAGGTTTTGGTACGAGCACGCGATACGGGTGTGTCCGCCTGTACCGTCGCCCGTTACCAAGCCCGAGCCTTGTTTATGTAGGGTTCGTAGCATAGAAAACAAAAATTTTCCTACAATGGGAACAACTATGTACCAAGATCTATCTACTAGATACAAGAAACGGGCGAATATACATCCATAGATAACATACCCTTGAAGACCGATAAAGTTTAACAAGGTTGTACTCGTGGATGATGTAGATGAACGCTTGACGATCTCAAGATCGAGAGGAAGTCCTAGCGCCGCAATTCAGCAGCGCATCCGTGCTCGCACACACGTCCAAGCCACCGAGCAACCTCCGCCTCCATGCTCCAGCGATGCAGCGGAAGCAACAACTCTTTCTTGCCGAAAAGCCACCGGGAACATGTATCTCGCTAGTCCGAGACGATGGGGATAAACTAGAGGGGGAGAGATATCCTTCACGAGGAGGTGTCAGTGTGAGAGAGGGAGAGGGGGGCTTTATATAGGAGGGAGGGGGACACCCCAATGGGGTGTACGGCGCATGGGGCTGCCCCCTCCCCTCCTCCATTCATGTGGGTGGAGATCCCACTCACAAAATAGCCCCTTCATTTATCAACTCAAAATTCCCATTAAATTTCCACCAAATTTAATGCAATCTCTCTTTAAATAAAACTCCTTTTATTTATTCAGAATTTTGTCAATTACTTTAATGGACAAACATTCACATATAACCCCCTTGCTAGTATTTCATTTCACATGCAGAAACACTTTCACCCGAAACAGTTCCAGTGTCTAGTGAAATAAATTCTTGCGCTTTGTAAATCTTTTCGGCATGAAATTGTTTGTTCCAAATGGTTTCGGTGTCTCTTAAGTGTGTCACCCTACGGTTTGTGAATAATGCAGACATGATCGATACCCCTCTCGGATCAATAATCAGAAGCGAGACTTGGAGATCCATACTGACTCTCACACATTCAATGATGACTTTCTTGTGATCGTGAGAACCTTTTACGCTAGAATATTAATCCCTTTGTCTCGCAATATATTACATGTCCGAGATTCGATCATCGGTATCTACATACCTAGTTTTATCTTGTTACTGACATGTACTATTTTCTTGTTCCCGTGATATAACATTCTAGTGATCAAATCACTTGCTTGCAAGCTAACTAATGTGATATCACCGAGAGGGCCTAGAGTATATCTATCCGTCATCGGGATGAACAAATTCCACTCTTGATCCATGGGCCACAACATAACACTTTAGTAGCACTGAACCCATCTTTATAATCACCCTGTTACGGTGTGACGTTTGATGTTATCAAGATACTCTTCTAGTGTTAGTGATTGACATGATCTCATGGTCTAAGGATTAGGATTACTTCGTATGATATTATAGCAATATAAACTCAATGACTTTGATCGTAATGCTATACTTCGGATGAATGTTCATCACACCATTCCAATAATGTTGTGACCTCGTTATTAACAACATCCAATGTCCATGATCAGGAAACCTTGATCATCTTGATAATCAACGAGCTAGTTTATAAGAGAGGCATAACTAGGAACTTTCTGTTTGTTTATTAAACACACATGTATTAAGGTTTCCATATTAATACAATTATAGCATGGAAAATAAAAATCTATTATATACTTGGAATATACATAATAACCACTTTATTATTGCCTCTCAGGGCATATTCCTTCAGTCTCCCACTTGCACTAGAGACAATAATCTAGTTACATAGTGATAAATCTAACACCCATGGAGTTCTGGTGTTGATCATGTTTTGCTCTAGGGAGAGTTTTAGTCAACAGATCTGCTATATTGAGATACGTGTGTACTTTACAATTCTTTATATCTCCATCCTCGACATGCTCGCGGATGAAGTGAAACTGGCGCTTAATATGCTTGGTATTCTTGTGAGACCTTGGTTCTTTGGTATTGGCTATGGATCCATTGTTGTCACATTAGATCACCATTGGGTCCAACGCGCTCGCAACCACACCTAGTTAGGTTATGAATTCCTTCATCCAAACTTCTTCCTGAGCCGCTTCCAAAGCAGCAACATATTCGGCCTCCGTTGTTCATCCCGCCACCACGGGTTGTTTAGAACTCCTCCAACTAACCGCTCCACCATTCATGAGAAATACGTATCCGGATTGAGACTTAGAGTCATCCAGAACGGTGTCGAAGCTAGCGTCGACATAACACTTAGCGACGAGCTCTTCTTCACCTCCGTACACGAGAAACATATCCTTAGTTCTTCTCAAGTACTTAAGGATATTCTTGACCGCTATCCAGTGTTCTGATTCTGGATCAGATTGGTATCTACTAGTCAAACTAAAGCGTGTGACACATCCGGTCTTGTACATAGCATGGCGTACATTATAGAGCCTATGGATGAAGTATAGGGGACTTTGTCCATTAACTCTCTTTCTTCCTTCGTAGTCGGACTTTGAGTCTTACTCAATGTCTTGCCTTGCAACATAGGTAAGAACCCTTTCTTACTTCCGTCCATTTTAAATTTCTTTAAAATCTTATCAAGGTATGTACTTTGTGATAGCCCTATTAGGCGCCTAGATTTATCCTTATAGATCTTTATGCCTAATATGTATGACGCTTCACCTAGTCCTTCATTGAAAATTTGCTGTTTAGATAACTTTTAACACTGTTTAAAAAATCTATATCATTTCTGGTCAGTAATATGTCATCCACATATAATATCAGAAATGCCACATTGCTCCATGATACGTCCAAAACGTATTTACTTTCCCGAACACTTTTGCTATTGTTTCTCCTCTAAACTTGTGCGATTTGGATACAACTAACACGGACTGATGCTGTTTTCAGCAGAATTACCTTGGTATCTAGTTTTTGTGCAGAAATTCAACTATCAGGAAAAATCCCGAAAAATACACTGAAAATTATATTTTACCAGAAGACTCACAGAGCCAGAAGACAAGACGGGGTGGGGCCCCCTAGCCGCGTGGGCCAGGCCTGGTCGTGCCTGGAGGGGGTGTGGCCACCCTAGGCACCCCCTTGGCCTCCCTCTTCGCATATAAGATGCCTCTTGACCTAAAAACCAAGGGGGTTCGAAGTTTTTCCAGAAAGAGCTCCTCTGCGCCGCCACCACCAAAAACCACGATTCGGAACCAGAAACTCCGTTATGGCACCCTACCGGTACTGGGGATTTGGAGAGGATCATCGCCATCGTCATGAACAACGCCTCTCCATCAACCATCCATGTTTCTCTCATCCATGAGTGAGTAATCCCCCACTGTAGGCTATGGGGATGGTAGGGATTGGATGATTTCTATCATGTAATCTAATAAGATTGTTAGGGCATGGTGCCTAATATCTCTATTAGTGCTATTTGACTTTGTTGCAACTTGTTGTGCTTAATGCTTGTCACTAGGGCCCGAGTGCCATGATCTCAGATCTGAACTTATTATTGAATCATTATGATAGTATTGTTTGTGATCTTATCTGCAAGTTGTGTACACATATCATTGTCCGGATCCAAGGCCCCGAAGTGACATAAATTGGGACAACCTGATGGGATGGCTGTGGTGTGAGGATCACGTGTGTTCACAGAGTGTTAATGCTTTGCTCCGGTGCTCTATTAAAAGGAGTACCTTAATTGCCAGTAGTTCCCTTGAGGCCCCGCTGCAACGGGCTGGGAGGACAAAAGATGTTGTGCAAGTTCTCATTGCGAGCATGCATGACTATATATGGAGCACATGCCTATGATTGTTTAGTACTTGGATGCTTATTCTTATTTATCTGCAATTTCCCTAGATCTTGAAGTTACATATTTAGACTCATCCATGCAACGCCCATCCATCCATCCCTATGCCTACCGCGCTCCTACCCTACTGTTTGCTACTACTGTTACTATTGCTCCTGTTTTGCTGCTGTTGTTACTTTACTATTGCTACTACAGACTGTTGCTACTAATAAATTTCTGTGAGAAAGAACTATTTCCAGTTGCAGCTGAATTGACAACTCAGTTGTTAAGGCTTGCAAGTATTCTTTGTCTCCCCTTGTGTCGAATCAATAAATTGGGTAATACTACCCTCGAAGACTATTGCGATCCCCTATACTTGTGGGTCATCAAGACTATTTTCTGGCGCTGTTTGTAACATACCACCCTCTTGTGTAATATAAATAAAGACATGTTTGAGCATTGCATGCATTCATAACATCTGCACTTTTGTTTAACCAAGTAAGAACAAATAAAACCCTAATAACTTCCCCCTCTATTTGAAACATTCATCTGGTTTTGAAAAATATTTGGAAAGAAACACAAAATGCCTAGAGCCCAATCAGTACCAAGGGCCCCTTAGTGTTTTCAGTTATATTACAAAAGTTTCTGTGATTTGAATTTATTCAAAACAGATTTGAAATTCAAAATATAAAAAGGAAATCATAAAAACAGAAATAGAAAAGGTTTCTAAAATAAAAAATCTATCTAACCTAGCTACTGGGTCGAGCCCACCTCTCCCCTCTCTCTCTCTTAAGCGTGTGCTTGAAGAAACCAAGAGCCAGCCCAACTCTGGTCAGACTGCTTGCCGACGCTATCATCGTCGTCCACCTCTCGCGGCGCCCGAAGCAGCTCGGTGTCGCCTCGCCGCCGGCCGCCACACGCCAAGATCCGTGCCGCCGCCCCCGAGCGTCTACAAGACCCTGCCGGACGCGCCGACAAACCCTAGCGCCCTCACACTTCTCCTCTTCCTCTCTCTCCCTCGCGGCAGCGCCATGGCCGAAGAACCCTAGCCACCAGTCGCCATCGGCCTCGCCGTTGCCGACCACCCCAGCTCAAGTCGACGCCACCGCTAGAACCGTCGTCCTTGACTCTCTCTCTCCCTAGCCCCTTTTCCCCCTCGCGCGAGACCTCAATCGAGCGAATCGGAAGCTCCGGCCGCCGTCAGTCTCCGTCGATCCTCGCCGATCCTGAGCTTGCCCCGCCTCGCCGTCAAGCCTGTCTTGCTCACGGTGAGCTGCTGATCCTCGCAGTACCCTCCGCTCCCTTCCTCTCCCTCTATATCTTCCTCCCCACGTGAGCCCGACGCCGCCGCCGCTCGCCGTCGTTGCACCGCCGTCTCTGGTGACCAAGAATAGGCGGCGCCACCACCAATTGACTCCCCATCGTCGTCTGCGTCCAACGCCCCCAACCTCGCATCCAGGCGCACTCAGAATCGCTGGATTCGAGCTCGACCTAGGAGCAACTCCATTGATGACATCAGCATGATGTCATGCTAATGTCATATCTCTTTTTCTTTTCTTTTAATTATTTCTGTAAATAGAAAATCCCTGACAGGTGGGCCATACCTGTAAGAGTTTTAATCATTTATGTAAATATTTTCTGAAATTAATAAAAGTTTGACATGTGGGCCCAAGTTTGGAAATTATTTCAAATATTCCAAAAATGATTTAAAATGAATTAAAATTTGAGAAATTCATAACTAATTCATTTTAAATCATAAAAATACAAATAATATACCAAAATGTTCAGAAAAATGAAACCTATCTAACTAAGCTATAACCATACATTGTTAATCAACTTTGATGGCACGTATAATTAGAAGAACCAATTGAACCCCATAGGTGATTCCGAAGATCCCCCTATTCTAGGGTTTGGACCTTTCGGACCCCCTTTAAAGTGATAAAGCATGTTTTAGGGTTCAATTCAATACTATCCAACTTGTCATATCATCCATATTGTATGAGCATTGCATATGCCATGTGTTGAGTGTTGCTTTCTCTTTTCCAGTGATTGGTTCTCGCGAATAGGAACCAAACCCGAAGCTGAAGTCAACGCCACCGAAGAGCAGTATCAGTCCAACAACGGACAAGGCAAGCGAAGCCCTACTCATACATATGAATCCTATGATTACAAAGTATTTCATTCTCGTCATATGCATTCAGTTCAACAGTCTTTTATCAGTAGACAGAGTAATCCTATCTGATGCATGTTTTCCTTTGTGAACTATAATACCTGATCGACTGCTCCTAGCATAACTAGGGTTTGGCTTATGAGCATCGCTAGTGCCACAGTTTAGTCAAGCTTAGCCATTCTTAGTGGTCTGATGTTGATCATTCATGTGATGCACCGTAGATGTGAAAGAATCTAGTATGGTAGGATGTTGTGATGTGATCAGATATGAATGATAAACATGCTAAGGCTTGTATGGGAGGCCACGTGGGTTGTGGTTTTTGTAGTCCCATACTTGCCACCCTTAGGACCTGATATTCTCGCCTCTTGAACCAAGATGAGCGTACAACCACACGGGGGCCTGGAAACCCCCTCGACTCACTAACTTGCCTAGTAGATTCCATGAGTCACATAGTTTGGGCTTTCCATTCGACATACGCATCTTGGTTGTTCTTGAATGGAGGTGAAGGAGGTGCATTCATAACAGGTAGGTAAGCATGGCCGGGAACAAGAGATGCCCGACATCCGTAATCTTGAACCCCGCACACATCATTAGGGACCGGCTTCGGGACATGAACCATTATGGCGGCATCTCCCTAGTGCGTGACTCATGGTCTCGTCGAAAGCAAGGTAAAGGTCGTGGTCAACCACTCTCTGCCGGCCTTCCAAGGAAGAGGGCTAAAAATTAGGCATTAAGAATCGGTTGGTATGTGTGGGTAAAGTTGTGCACCCCTGCAGGGTTATTAATCTTTTCGAAAAGTCGTGTCCATGGTTATGGACGAATTGGGAACGGATTCTGTGATCATAGAGAACTATAACCGATTGATAAAACTTGCCAACTAAAGTGAGATCCGGAATACTTCCTCGGGGTTGTTGAGGGGGTAGTCCGGGAAGAGAGGTTCAGTTGATGATGATACTTGGTGGATATAAAATATGATTCTAAGAGCCAGAGTTGAAGTCTTCTTATCCCCTTTTGGAAATGATCTGACTTGACGCTTTATGCAAAATAACTCCACTAGCCATAAGTCTTGCGGAGTACACCCTGTACTCAGCCTTGCTTCGTTGATGTTTTCTACAGATGATGCTACCCCAACTGAAGGTGGTTTCTATGTCGAAGTAGACGAGTAGTCGGGGTTCCCGGGCAGCATCCTAGGATTTATGGAAGGGTCGCTACTTCTGTTTATGGCCTCTTAGGCCCTTTGCTAAATTTGTTGTTTAGATCAACTTGTTTGCTTCCGTTGTTTGATGTAATGATGGGTCTGTGATCCCTGGCTTGCATGACTGGTTTGTAACTCTCTTAAGAGTTTATCTTATTTCACATGCAGAAACACTTTCAGCAATTTCACCTGAAACAGTTCCGGTGTCTAGTGAAATAAATTCCTGTGCTTTGTAAAACTTTTCGGCATGAAACTATTTGTTCCAAATGTAGGAGTTTGTAGCATGGAAAACAAAAAAATTCTACCACATGAACACACACAAGCCAAGATCTATCTATTAGATTGTAGCAACGAGTCAATTATAGTACTCACCCTCGAAGATTCCAAAGCGGTTAATGAGAGCAGATTCTTGTGGGTGATGTAGTCGTACACTTGCCGATCTCAAGATCGTGTAGACGATCCTTCCGGCGCCGCGTTTCGGCAGCACTTCCGCAGTCGGTCACACGTCCGGTACTCGATGAAGACCTTCCTCTCCCTTGTTCCAGTAGGCGCCGGAGGTTGTAGTTCTCTTCTCGCGATTCCGACAGCATGACGGCATGGTGCCGGAAGTAGAGGGAAGATCCCACAGGGCTTCGCCTAAGCCGGAGCGGGTTATGGTGGAGAAATAGGGTTTCCCTGGTGATCTAGGGTTTAGAATCCATAGAGGAGGAGGTGGAGCCAGCGGCGACAATGCCGAGGGCGGCGGCGGCACGGCGGCTTGGGTGGTGGTGGTGGTGTTGTGGAGGGGCAGCCCCCTCCCCTCTATTTATGAGAGGTAGGGGCAGATAGGGAGAGGGGAGTTTGAATCCCTCCCCAACTCCCTCTCCTTCTAGGCTTGTAGTGGAGGGAGAGAAGGATTCTCTTCTTCCTCCACTAGGAAACATTGTCCCAGTTTGACTTTTCAAACCTGCCTTTTGACTTTCAATTTTTGAGTTCGTATTAACTCTTTATTTGCACAACCCTTTGACTTAGGACATGATGCAACCATTCCACTTATTCATGACACATTCATGCACCCTTACCCTTCCGGTCCGATGAACCTTCTAGACCCTTCTAGATCATTATGGTGAAAACACCGGAATCATTCCCGAACTCCGGAATTGGACTTTCCTTATATGAATCTTATTCTCCGGACCATTTCGAATCTCCTCATGATATCCCGGTTCCCATACGAGACTGCGAACAACATTTGGTCCCCTATTTACATTCCATATCTACTAAACAACATTGAATCCTTAAGTGTGTCTCCCTACGGTTCGTGAATTATGCAGACATGACTGAGACTCTTCTCCGATCAATAAACAATAGAGGAATCTGGAAATTCATACGGTTCCCACATATTTCTACGATTACTTTCTGATCAAATGAACCATTTACATAAGATACCAATTTCTCTTTGTCTCGCGATATTTTACTTATTCGAGGTCTGATCGTCGGTATCTTTGCATACCTAGTTCAACCTCGTTACTGATAAGTACTCTTTTCTTGTTCCCGTGATATGTGATCCCTTGTGAGCTAGTCATATGCTTGCAAGCTAATTGGATGACATTCCACCGAGAGCGCCCAGAGTATATCTATCTGTCATATGGATGGACAAATCCCACTCTTGATCCATGTGCCTCAACATACACTTTCCGAACACTCAATGCCACCTTTATAGCCACCCAGTTATGGTGTGGTGTTTGATGTCATCAAAGTATCCATCCGGTGATAGTGATTAGCATGATCTCATGGTCGAAGAAATTAGGTTACTATTTATCAGAAAGCTTATAGCAAACGAACTAATGAAATGACTTGATCGTTATGCTACGCTTATCTATAGGAGTATGTCCATCACACCATTCTCCTAATGATATGATCTTATTGTTAATAACATCTCAATGTTCATGATCAGGAAACCATGATCATCTATCAACTGATGGCGCCCAGTACTTGTCGTGGAACGCTTCGTTGGAAACCCCAAGAGCAAGGTATGAAGCAGCACATCAGCAAGCTTCCCTCAGTAAGAAACCGAGGTTATCGAACCAGTAGGAGGAAGGAAATGTCACACATGTGTTGCTATCAACGCGGGGACCTGCACAACACAAACTCAAGACTTTGCCCCAACGAATCAGTGAGGTTGTCAAGCTCACCAGTTTGCTGTAACAAAGGATTAAACATATGGTGTGGAAGGTAATGGTTTGCAGCAAGTAAACAAGTAACAGTGGAAGATGTATCAATGGTAAAGATTGGACCGGGGTCCATAGTTCACTAGACGTGCTCTCCTTAGATAAAAACATGGCATGAAGGGTAAACAAATTACAGCGGGGCAATTGACAGGAACTGAGCAAGGCATAACAATGCAATTACGAGCCAAAAAGATCCTATGAGGTTGATTGGGCATACAACAATATACATAGACCGTCATCCAACTGCATGTATGACTAGAAGTCCACCTTTAGGTTATCATCTGATCCCCCTCCAGTATTAAGTTGCAAGCAACAGACAACTTCTTTAAGCAAATTGTGTAAGGTAAACATTCCACATGTTCCATGAAAAAGAGACCGTTGTTTTCTCCCTAGTAGCAACAACACATCTACAATTGAAGAGATTTCTATCACTTCCCTTGGAAACTAGAGGCATGAACCCACTATCGAGCATAAATACCCCCTCTTGGAGTCACTAGCAACTAATTGGCCAAGATAACCACTAGCAACGGAGAGCATGCAAGATCACAAACAACACAGACATGATATAATCATAAAGACAAAACCATTAATCAAACCAACATAATAATCTCAATATCCATCGGATCCCCACAAACACAACATGCATGATTACAAATAGATTAGATCTTGATCATGATCGAAGCTTACAAGATCTATACATGAAAGCACAAAGGAGGCGATACAACCATATAGCTACTACATGGAACCATAGTCCAAGGTGGAACTACTCACGCATCATACCGGAGAGAAGGCCTCCGGATGATCTCCCCTCCGGCAGGGTGCCGGGAAGAGCTTCATATCCCCCCATCTAGGGACGATGGTGGTGATGGCTACAGATGGTTTCGTGGATTTCTGATCGGGTACTCAGGGTTTCTGCATCGGGGGCTTCTTATAGGCGAAGGGGCGAGACCGGGAGGCTGCCAGGGCCACCAAACCCTAGCCCCCGCACCTGCGGTGGGTATGCCCCCCTGGCTGGCCCCTCCGGCTCTCCTCTGGACTTCTTGTTCCCCATGGAAAGTAATTGACTTTGACGTTTGTCCCGTCCAATTCCGAGAATATTTCTTTACTAACTTTTTTGAAACAAAAAACAGCAGAAAACAGGCATCTGGCACTGTTGCAACTTGTTAATAGGTTAGTACGAGAAAACATGTAAAAAGCACCTCAAAGTGTAGACAAGCAAAGTAAAGTAGATATAAAACAAGCATGGAGCATAAAAAATATAGATACCTTTCCAACGTATCAGCATCCCCAAGCTTAACTCCTGCCCGTCCTCGAGTAGGTAAGTGATAAACAGAATAATTTTTGAGGTGACATGCACCCTCATAATAAAGATCCAACCATTTGCAAGCATTGAAAGCTGGGATCAAAGAACTCTAAACATGTGCATGAAAGATAGAGTTCTAACAATAGGAATTAGTAACTATGCATGCAACATGGCAAGCTACAAACAAAGATCATGAATAGTATGCATTGAAAAACGTTTGTTTGTTTCACATGCAGAAAACATAGCATAGTGGTAATCAGCTTGTCCCTCATAGAGTAGCAACATAATGCATAGGACACCTGCAAAGTTCACAAGGGTGACTAGAAACAAGTAGCACAAGAGCAAGTAATAACACAATATGCATCAATTAATAAGATTTGGAACACTGCACACAGAATGACAACTATGCTCTCTTAATGGTGCCTAAAGGTAGAAGGTGGAGACTCAATAGTGGTGGAATAAAGGCCTTTTTGTAAAGGAAGCAGAGATTACAAGTTTCAAAAAGAGCTTCCAAAAATTATGTTACTTGTTAGCTTTCAGCCCTCATTGCCACTATCATAAGCATCTTGAAGTGGTTAAGGTTAAAGTGGCAAAGCTGGAGTATATGCTTGACGAAGTATAAGTTGGCAATCTCATGCCCCTTGAATACGAGGGCCACACCTCATGCATATTCAACTTTGGGTCCAGGTAAGTTCTTGTCACTGTAAGTATTTGCATATCATTGAGAACCGCCAGTGGGGTACCCCTTGTAGGGTTTCGTAGCATGGAAAACAAAAAATTTCTATCGCATACAAACAAACAAGCCAAGATCTATCTACTAGATTGTAGCAACGAGTCGATGGAATAACTCACCCTCGAAGATTCCAAAGCGTTTAACGAGAGCGGATTCTCGTGGGTGATGTAGTCGTACTCTTCCCGATCTCAAGATCGCGTAGACGATCCTTCCCAGCTGCGTTCCGGCAGCGCTCCCATCGGTCACACGTTGATTTTCGATGAAGACCTTCCTCTCCTTGTTCCAAAGAAGCGGAGGTTGTAGCACTCTCCTCGCGATTCAAGCACAACGTGGTACCAAGTAGAGGGAGATCTCGCAGGGCTTCGCCTCAAGCCGGAGCGAGTATGGTGGAGTATGAGAGAGTCCTCGGTGTTCTAGGGTTTAGACACACCAAGGAGGGGCAAGCCGGCGGCTAGAGTTTAGCTAGGCGGCAGCTAGGGTTTGCCCTAGGGCCGGCGGCGGCTATGGAGGCGGCGGCGGCTTGGTGCTAGGGTTTGGAGGAGAGAATCTTGTGTGTCTCTAGGAGGGAGCCCTGCCCCTCCTTATATAGGTGGAGGGAGAGGAGTCCCTCCCAACTCGGCTTGGAGGTGGGCCGCCGGTTGGAGGAGGAACTCCTCCCCAACTCAGCTTCCCCTTCCTCCTCTTTTCCTCTTTCCAAATTTAGCCGTTTGACTTTTCAAACTAGCTATTTGACTTTTCAAACTAGGATTTGAATTAATCCTTTATTTGGTTCAGCGATGACACTTAGTACATGATGCAATCATACCAACTTGATATAACACATTCATGTACCCTTCCTCCGAGTGCAACATTCCGAACATTCTAGAACATTCCGATGAAAACACCTAACCATTCCCCAACTCCGAAACGGGACTTTCCTTATATGAATCTTATTCTCCGGACCATTCCGGATCTCCTCGTGATATCCCGGATCCCATCCGGGACTCCGAACAACATTCGGTCTCTTTCTCATCATTCCATAACTATTCAAACAACGTCGAATCCTTAAGTGTGTCTCCCTAAGGTTCGTGAATTATGCGGACATGATCGAGAAACTTCTCCGAACAATAACCAATAGAGGAATCTGGAAATTCATATGGATCCCACATATTTCTACGATTACTTTGCGATTGAATGAACCACTTACATACGATATCAATTTCCCTTTGTCTCACGATAGTTTACTTATCCGAGGTTATGATCGTCGGTATCTCTGCATACCTAGTTCAACCTCGTTACCGATAAGTACTCTTTTCTCGTTCCCGTGATATGTGATCCCTTGTGAGCCAGTCACATGCTTGCAAGCTAATTGGATGACATTTCACCGAGAGGGCCCATAGTATATCTATCCGTCATATGGATGGACAAATCCCACTCTTGATCCATGTGTTTCAACCAATACTTTCCGAACACTCAATTCCACCTTTATAGCCACCCAGTTACGGTGTGGTGTTTGATGTCATCAAAGCATCCATCCGGTAAAGGTGATATGCATGATCTCATGGTCGAAGGAATTAGATTACTATGTATCAGAAAGCATATAGCAATTGAACTATTAAAATGACTTGATCTTTATGCTACGCTTATCTATAGGAGTATGTCCATCATATCATTCTCCTAACGATATGATCTTGTTGTTAATAACATCTCAATGTTCATGATAGGGAAACCACAATCATCCATTAACCAACAAGCTAGTATTATATAGAGGCTTTACTAGGGACTTCAAATTAAGTTCACAAATCACACAAGTATTAATGTTTCCTTGTTAATACTATTATAGCGTGAATGTAAACATTTATCATAAACACAAAGATATAATAATAACTACTTTTATTATTGCCTCTAGGGCATATCTCCAACAGTCTCCCACTTGCACTAGAGTCAATAATCTAGTTTCAAACCTTTGTGTATTCAACACCTATGGCTTTCCGGTGTTGTATGTACACGTTTGCAAGTGATCAACTGATCTCCGGATCTGGCACTTCCAGGTCCGTGTGTAATTGCATTTCTTTGCGTCTCTACGCATCACTCATTCTCTAATGAGATGGCTTTGTATAAATTTGGTCCTTTGGTGAGACCTTTAGTTCTTTGGGGTTAAAACATGTTGATAATATTGTCGTACAATATATCTTCATAGTATTATCCCGCTGTGAACTACACCTAGTTTGATAACAAACTACTTTGACACAAATGCCCTCTTTAACTGCTATAGTAGCAGTCATATACTTAGCCTTTTGTTGTAGTATCTGTCACAATGTCTTAACTTTGGAACTCATCCAAATCCATTATGGAACTTACTTTCCATCACATTGTGCCACCCTTAGTTTAGATTGAGATAAACTTAATTTGCACTTTGTGACAAAACTAGTATCAATGTAGTACTTTTAAAATGAACTAACCATCTATTTGTCACTTCTACAAAAAAATATGTTCTTAGTTCTTCCAAAAGATCATAAGAATATCCTTACTATCGTCCAATGATCATCTTATGAATCATTCTGGTATATGCTCACATCATTTAGAGCATAGGACACATCTGGATTTGTACATATCACAGCATGATTGATATAAATACTCTTTGTGATTTCATACATCAAGTATCAATCTATACTTGAATCTTTGTTTCACTTATCAAGTGTCAATACACTAGAATATATCATCAATATTGAACTCATTCAATCCTTTCTGTGCGACAAGAACCTTTCTTGTAGTTTCTATATTGAACTCATTCAATATATCATCTATGTACTTTCGGCACAACCATATTAGCGTCTATTGATGCCAAATATTTGGGTTTTGCCTAAGTCTTTCATCGAGATGAAATTCTTATCCTGTGTTAATAAAAGATACATTATTTCCAATCAACAAATATGTCTTCCACATAATGTATTAGAAACATGACTTAGCGCTCCCACTTAATTTCTTGCAAATGCAAGCATCTTCATCGTCTCCGATGAAATTAAACTCTTTTAACAGTTTCATCATGGTGAAGATTCCAACTCCGCGATGCTTACTTCAACTATTGAAGTTTGCATATGCTTTTAGCATCCTTTGAATTAACAAAACCCTTTGGACCGTGTCATGCACACGTCCTTGGTAACCATTCTATTAGAAGAACTTGTTTTGTTTATTCAACACATAACAAAATTATATGTCGTAGTTGCTACATTAATCCGTCTAGACTAAATATCGCTTAATGAAAGATCAGATCTTGTCATAGTCAACTCTTTGAACATTGTCGTGAACTCTTTCCCGACATGTCGATAATTTCATAGATGTGAAACATCCATGTCTATTTCTTTATAGATCCAAATACGACTGTAAGGTCTTGTACCTTTCCAGAGGGTCTTTCAAGTTCCAAGCTTAATCTCTCGTATATAGAATTATCATGGATTTTATGGCTTCAAGCCATTTGACGGAGTCAGGGTCCATCATCGCTTCTTTGCATGTAGTCGGATCATTATTGTCACATAATGATTTAACTCTCAAATCTTGGTATTTGATTGTTTACCCGACCTACTTGTTTTAATAGGAACTTAGATCTCCGTGACTACAACCTTTGAGGCACATGAGCCATGAGCATTGTTGCTACCTCCGGAACACTTTTCGGTGCTGCGCAACTCTGCACATATAGCTAAGGTTCTTTTAACCTTATCAAAGTTCTATTGTCCTCCCACTTAACTTTTCACGAAAAATTCCTTTTTAAAGAAACTTTGACGTTCTAAGCGACAAACATTTTTGTCTCTGATGTTATGGAGGAACAGTTATTCGAAATAACATACAAAGATAGGTTCATCCGACTTTGGTTGCAAACATCTTTCTTATGCATAGCATACCAATGTTTAAGAAAGGACAACTTGGGTTTTATCCCAAACCATAACTTTATATGGTGTCAATTCAACGGATTATGATGGAGCTCTTTTCAGTGGAAAAACGGTAGTCTCTCAAGCTTTTAATCTTTAAAATATAATGATAGTTTTATAAATTACACCTTTGATCTTACCATGTCAAACAAGGTTTAATTACATATCTCGAACGCTCCATACTCTTATGGTGTTTCGGGACATACAAATCCACGGAACGATTCCTTAAATCTTAGGTATTATGCTAAACTTGTAACTCAAATATCTTCCTTTATGATCTTATCATAAACTATTTATATTCTTGTTACAATGATTTTTCACTTCATCTTGAAAGTCTTTGAACTTTTCAAATGTTTCATACTTCATCCTTATTAAGTAAATATTCATATATTCACTCAAATTTTCGGAGAAAGCATATGAAGTTGAAATCCATCGCTCTTGACTACACATAATGGACTTCGTACAACAATATGTACAAGTTCCAATAAGCTAGTCATTCGTTCCCTTTTGGCCTATGAACGAAGTTTTAATTATCTCTAGGAAAGTTTCACAAGCGTCATTTGATCAAAATTCAAAAGACTCCAAAATTCCATCCACATGGAGTTTCTTCATGTTTTCTTTCCAATATAATTTAAACGGCGATGTCACTTCCTAAATGATCTTTCAATCATTTTGTCTTTCGACATTTTTAGCACTAGTTTTATGGATGTGATTTCTCCAACGAGATTTGTGAATCATCCATCTTTTATGGATTACGGCAATTAATTGAACAACCCTTTTGTTCTCATAATACCTGATAAAACAAATCTTGAAGGCAAGCTTTGATTTAAACGAGCAACACAATAACCCTTTATTTGTTCTCGATGAACATCATCACATATTCTTTTGCTAGTTACTTAGGCCATTGTAGTTCATGAATTGTGTTGTTTTGTATGACGATTCACACCAACAAATTCAGTATAAAATACTTAAGAACCACATTGTTTAATAAGCAAAGAATATATCCATAACATGTATATCATCTATATACTTAAGCTGAACAATTCTAGTCTTTTCTTTTCTGCCATATACTTATGAGATTCTCTTTCAGTATTTCCTTTTCTGTTTGAAAGAATCTATCAACATCAATAGTGGAGCCATATACATGACACATAGTCCAAAGCATGTATAGTAAAATACCAATGTCTTTGGACTTGCACTTTGAAGTAGATCACCATCATCAAATGTTTGGTGTTCTTTCAAATTCCTTTCTTTAGTAATCTCTTGGTGTAGTAAACATTTTACCTACATCAAATATTCACCCTTATCATGGAATCATCCATGATCAAGCTACTTTTAGCTTATAACGGTGAATCACGAGTATAATGTTGCTCTCCAAACTTTTTGGAGGTTTAGGACAACTAGTGTCTCCAACCTTTTGCAAATTCTCATCAAATATGAGAACATGACTTTTGCCATATTATACTCTATCATGTTGTAACCAAAACTTCGTTTTAGATATCACAATATCTTCCACACATCATGGTTTCTGAAACAACTCTTTCAGATCCTAGATAACCTTGATATTAAGACAATCCTTTGAATATCAAGAATCAAGGAGACAAACATGATACTCATACACTAACTCTTGGAATTGTCACTCTCGATTTTAATACCAATTATTAAGCTTCATGGAGCAACGGAACTTCTTGAAAGTTTGCAATAGGACTTTTAAACTTTAGATTAACACTTCAAAACAATATGATACCAGTTAAGAAAGTAATTAACCAGAATTCTATAGTTCTATCATCTCAATTATAACTAAAGCCAAGGTGGTAGCGGATGCCAATGACTACAACAACTATGCAAATTCACTTTGATTTAATTTATGATAAATAGTGTTCAACTTTTAATCAAATTGCTGTTGAACTCCCACTCAAAACAATATCCCTCGCATTGTTTTAGTGATCACACGAACCAAATCCACCACATCAAAACCGATCATCACGAGAGTTGATGTGGCTTTAATGGCGAACAATCAACATGTTCATCATATCTACTATATGACTCATGCTTTACCTTTCGGTGATCCGTGTTCCGAGACCATGTCTGTACATGCTAGGCTCGTCAAGATCAAACCTTAGTTTCCGCATGAGCAAATCTGGCTTGCTCACGTTGTATACACTTGCGGAATCTAACACACCCGATCATCACGTGGTGCTTCGAAACAACAAGCTTTAGCAACGGTGCTAACTAAGGGTGAACACTTTATGATTTGAAATTCATGTGCATGAGGGATCATCTTATAATGCTACCGTCGTCTACTAAGCAATACAAGATGCATAAAGGATTAACATCACATGCAATTCATAATATGTGATATGATATGGCCTTTCTTCTTTGTGCTTCCGATCTCCATCTTCAAGCACGAACATGATCTCCATCATCACCGGCATTGCATCAAGGTCAATGACGCTTCTCCATGGTTGTCGTCCACCGGCTTCAACTATTACAACTACTTTGAATAGACACGCAGGTCTTAACATAAATTAAGGACAACCATATGGCTCCTGCCGGTTGCCAAATTACAATAAGGATCATTGCATACATCAAATATAATCACAATCATGGCCATATCACATCACTGCACACCCCTGCAAAACAAAGTTAGACGCTTCTACTTTCTTTGCATGTTTTACGTGCTTTGGGGCTTTCAATAAGTGTCGTTCTAACTTACGAACATGAACCACAACATTGATACTAGTATTGTTAATCACCCGTTGTAAATTGAATCTTAACTATGCTAGGAGAAAGCAGGCACCCATAAAGCCACTTATGCAATACAAGTTGCATGTCAAGCGTGGAGCAAGTCTCATGAACGATGTCATGTAAGGTTAGCCCGGGCCGCTTCATCCCAACATACCGCAAGATGCAAAGTACACAAGAAGCAATCGACAATAAAATCATCAACGCCCACAATGACCATTGTGTTCTACTCGTGCAACAGATCTACATATAGACACGGCTCGATACCCTTTGAGGGTTTCGTAGCATGGAAAACAAAAATATCTACCTCATAAAAACAAACAAGCAAATATCTATATAATAGATTGTAGCAACGAGACGATGGAATAACTCACCCTCGAAGATTCCAGCGTTTAACGAGAGCGGATTCTCGTGGGTGATGTAGTCGCATTCTTCCGATCTCAAGATTGCGTGAGCGATCCTTCCGGGCGCTGCGTTCGGTGCTCTCGCAATCGTCACCGTTGATTTTCGGCGAAGACCTTCCTCTCCCTTGTTCCAGCAGGCAGTGGAGGTTGTAGCACTCTCCTCGCGATTCCGGCAGCACAACGGCGTGGTACCGGAAGTAGAGGGGAGATCTCGCAGGGCTTCGCCTCAAGCCGGAGCGAGTATGGTGGAGTATGAGAGAGTCCTCGGTGTTCTAGGGTTTAGACACACCAAGGAGGGGCAAGCCGGCGGCTAGAGTTTAGCTAGGCGGCGGCTAGGGTTTGCCCTAGGGCCGGCGGCGGCTATGGAGGCGGCGGCGGCTTGGTGCTAGGGTTTGGAGGAGAGGATCTTGTGTGTCTCTAGGAGGGAGCCCTGCCCCTCCTTATATAGGTGGAGGGGGCCGGCCGGCCAAGGGGAGGGAGAGGAGTCCCTCCCCAACTCGGCCGGTTGGAGGAGGGAACTCCTCCCCAACTCGGTTTCCCCCTTCCTCCTCTTTTCCTCTTTCCAAATTTAGCCGTTTGACTTTTCAAACTAGCTATTTGACTTTTCAAACTAGGATTTGAATTAATCCTTTATTTGGTTCAGCGATGACACTTAGTACATGATGCAATCATACCAACTTGATATAACACATTCATGTACCCTTCCCCTCCGGAGTGCCGGACATTCCGGAACATTCTAGAACATTCCCGATGAAAACACCGGAACCATTCCCCAACTCCGAAACGGGACTTTCCTTATATGAATCTTATTCTCCGGACCATTCCGGATCTCCTCGTGATATACCGGATCCCATCCGGACTCAACAACATTCAGTCTCTTTCTCATCATTCCATAACTACTCAAACAACGTCAATCCTTAAGTGTGTCTCCCTACGGTTCGTGAATTATGCGGACATGATCGAGACACTTCTCCTAACAATAACCAATAGAGGAATCTGGAAATTCATATGGCTCCCATATTTCTCGATTACTTTGCGATCTAATGAACCACTTACATACAATATCAATTTCCCTATGTGTCACTATAGTTTACAAATCCGAGGTTATGATCATCGGTATCTCGCATACCTAGTTCAACCTCGTTCGATAAGTACTCTTTTCTCGTTCCGTGATATGTGATCCCTTGTGAGCCAGTCACATGCTTGCAAGCTAATTGGATGACATTTCACCGAGAGGGCCCAGTATATCTATCCGTCATATGGATGGACAAATCCATCTCTTGATCCATTTTTTTCAACCAATACTTTCCGAACACTCAATGCCACCTTTATAGCCACCCAGTTACGGTGTGGTGTTTGATGTCATCAAAGCATCCATCCGGTAAAGGTGATATGCATGATCTCATGGTCGAAGGAATTAGATTACTATGTATCAGAAAGCATATAGCAATTGAACTATTAAAATGGCTTGATCTTTATGCTACGCTTATCTATAGGAGTATGTCCATCATATCATTCTCCTAACGATATGATCTTGTTGTTAATAACATCTCAATGTTCATGATAGGGAAACCACAATCATCCATTAACCAACAAGCTAGTATTATATAGAGGCTTTACTAGGGACTTCAAATTAAGTTCACAAATCACACAAGTATTAATGTTTCCTTGTTAATACTATTATAGCGTGAATGTAAACATTTATCATAAACACAAAGATATAATAATAACTACTTTTATTATTGCCTCTAGGGCATATCTCCAACACCCCTTGCACATGATACATGAGCTTTCCCATAACCAAAATGACAAGGCAAGCAGACAATGAGCATCTCAATAATTCTTCTTATGTACCATGGGAATATGGTGTTTTTTTCTCTCTTTCCTCTTTTCTCAATGTGTCTCTTTTTTTATAAGAAGAATGCTTCATAGATGTCACTATGGTGATGCTGCAAGTTTCCACCATGATTAGGCATTGCTTAGGCTAGTGGCCCAGGCGTTTCTCTAACACAGGATACAAACTCCATGGACTTACAAGTTCCCTCTTTATTTCACTCCGGTGGCATCCATAGACAAAGAGCATGATATCAACTGAGTACAACAAGGTACAAGTGCAATGTTGAAAACGTTCCCTGTGACAGCACGGTTCTGCTAATTCCAACTTATAAGTGCAAGCATATACAACAAAGTTGTCACAATGGTTCAAGTTTATTAGGGGCAAAGAATAAAGTGTGCCATCAAGTTCGTGAGGTCTTTAATCACTAAGTTTTCACATAACAAAATAGTTTTTAATTGAAAGATAGATGAAAACAAGAATATACTTGGAATGGCGCAACACACCATGCATAGGAATTTATAGTGGACACTTTGGAATAACTTGGTTTCTTGGGAGTTGGAGGCATGAGTAGAACTTACTCATACAAGTGGAGGCTAGCAAAAGACTAGGAGCAACCAACTAAGAGAGCAATAATGGCCAAAATCATGCAGTGCAACAAAGCAAACTAATCAAAGCAAAGAGTGGTACTACAAGTCAAGGACTAAATGATCATAGAGGCTAATAGTGACTTGTCATATTCATAACATGGTGTGAGCATGTGCCAAGTCAACCCAAGCAAAACATCAAAGGAGAATACCATAATACTATGCGTTTGCATGCTAAAACAACGCATAATTTCTTCAAGGCACACTAAGAAATTCCAATTGTTTGGAACTAGACATGCTACAACAATAATTACTAAGCATAATGCTAAAACAACACCTAGCATGTCATGCTAAAGTCTAAGTCACAGTCAATGCAAGCTCCTCTTGCACTTCAAGCAAGAACTTACTACTCCTTTCCAAACACCAAGCAAACTTATTTGCAAAACAACATAGCAAGAACGGGGGTCCAAACTACTTTATTCAAGCAAACTAAACAAACTAATCAAAGCAAACGAAAACTAAGATGCTCCAAGAACAACACAATTGTGCATGAAACAATAAAAACGAAGTGTCTAGACAGACCTGAGCTTTTTATTGATGAAGAAGGGGATGCCTTGGGCATCCCCAAGCTTTGACGCTTGTACCTCTTGGATATTTCTTGGGGTGACACCATGGTGGCATCCCCAAGCTTGAGCTTTTGTCCATTCTTCATCTCATTGCATCATTCTCTCTCTACACCTGAAATTTTTCCTTCATACAAAACTTCACACAATCTTCATTAGCAATATTAGCTTATTCAAAAGATATTAGACAACTGGCAAAGCTTTGGAACAGCAAGGCTTTTCACTAAAAACACAAGCTACTGTAGTAACTCCTTCAAAAAGCTCAATTTACCTAAAGAGAACTCAAAAAGGAATCAATAAGAAGCAAATGCAAATAATGGCAGAAATTTGTCAAAACAGACCAGCAGGTACAAATGAATTTTTTCGAACATCTTTTGTTGCTCAAATCAAAAAGTGTTGAACTAACAAAAGTTAGCTAACATACTAGGGGATTTATTCGAAATTTTGAGCTCAATCCCAGTTACAGAGCCTCCTCACGATTTTTTTTGTGGAGGACAGAAATCTGTTTCGGGACAGCAACTCCCCAAATCTTACTTCCCTATCATTAGAGGTCATTCTTGGCACAAAAAGCAAACAAAAAGGATAAGGAGAGGTCATTACAGAAGTAATAACTTCCAAGACTCAAGGAAACTCTTGGGATATCTCCCAACAAGTACTTTTCTTTAACGCCTTTAAGGTAGGCTTGATAGCTTGAGAAGATGCTCATATAAGAATTATGAATTGAAGTCAAAGAGAGCATCAAGAAGCAAATTCAAAACACATTTAAGTCTAACCCACTTCCTATGCATAGGAATCTTGTATGCAAATAAATTCACAAAGAACAAAGTGACATGCATAGGAAGATGAAACAAGGGTAACTTCAAAACTTTCAGCACATAGAGAGGTGTTTCAATACCATGAAAACTTCTACAACCATATTTTCCTCTCTCATAATAATTTTCACTAGCATCATGAATAAACTCAACAATATAGCTATCACATAAAGCATGCTTTTCATGATTTACAAACACATAATTTCTATCAAGCTCAAAAATAGTGGGATTAAAACCTTCACAGGTTTTACCCAAAGTAGATATTTCAAAAGGATCCACAGGAACATAGCATTCATCCTCCTTTGGTAAGCATAGGGGACAATCAAATAATATAAGAGGTAAAGAGTTACTCTCATTAGAAGGTAGACATGGGTAGATCCATTCTTCCTCCTTTTGTTCATCACTCTCCTCCTCTTTTTCATCTAATGAGCTTCCAGTTTCAACAATTTCTTCTTCCATAGGCTCCTGCAAGGAATTAGTCTCTTCCAGTTGTGGAAAGCACCTATTAAAATATTCAAGAATATAGCCATTTGCTTCCTTGTAATGGTCAAAGCAAAATTTAAGTATCTCATAAACCTCATGTTCATAAGGTGCATCGTCAGTATTTTCAAGCAAACTGGCAAGTTCAAATGCACCCTTGAAGGCAATAAATTCTTCAATTTGATCCACATCATAAAAATCATAAATTCCTTTAACATAAGAGGATATGGTAACATTATCATTATACTCACATTGAAAAGGTAGGTGTTTATACCTCCTGCAGCAACAAGCTTTATCAAAGCAATAATTGACATTATAAGTAGAGCACACCTCTCTAGCAATAGTATTCAACTTATAAATTTGTTCCCATAGGTGTTTCCCTTTTGTGACAAGCGGTGTTCCTTATAATAATAAATTTCTTATTCCATGAACCCACCTTGCCAATAAGCACTAGTTTCTAAGAAACCATCCATTGATAGAAAGCATGAACAAGCAAGGCAATAACAGAACACCAACTAGAGCAGGAACTAATTTTTTTGTGTTTTTGAATAACGCAAGCAAACCAAACTAGACTATTTTTTGGGTTTTTTTGGAAAGAGGCCAACAAAACCAAGCAAAAGAAACAAAGCAAACTAAAAACAAAGTAAATAGAAAGGAAGTAAAGGACTCCCCTAGTGAAGACGTCCTTAGCCTCCCCGGAAACAGCGCTAGAAAATAGCTTGATGGCGCCCAGTACTTGTCGTGGAACGCTTCGTTGGAAACCCCAAGAGCAAGGTATGAAGCAGCACAGCAGCAAGTTTCCCTCAATAAGAAACCGAGGTTATCGAACCAGTAGGAGGAAGGAAACGTCACACAGGTGTTGCTAGCAACGCGGAGACCTGCACAACACAAACTCAAGACTTTGCCCCAACGAATTAGTGACACTAGTGCAGAACACTACCTCTAACACCGTTTCAGAACACCCTCTAACAGCGGTTGTAGAACCGCTGTTGAGGGTTCGGTGTTAGAGGCCCCCCCCCTTTAACACCGGTTCTTATACGAACCGGTGTTAAAGTGGCGATGTATGCTGCAGCCATTACCACCCCTTTAACACCGAACCGGTGTTAAAGGTTATGTCTTGGCGGGAAAGAGATAAATCTCGCCGCGGCAGAAAAACAACCTAAATCTACATCGCGAGTTACGCCAACCTGCTCAGGCGTATTTCTTGTGGCCGGGGGAGAGAGGGAGGGGAATCGATCGGGAGTGGTATATACACATACATCGTCGTCGGTACATACGAGTACATGAATAATTAAGCAACTATTATTATACACAAACATCGTCATTGTGTCATATTCTCCGTAAACGTTGAAGCATCAAGCTAAGTACAAGACAAACACATTCAAGCATATATACAACATTCATTTTTTTGGATATCTAAAGAGTTCTCCGCCAGGCGTGACGACCTCATCAAGTATGAACCCCGCCAATTCCTCTTCAATGGCTCGTATGCGGTCAAATGGTAGGAGTTGGTCCCGCATCCGTTCGATCTAAATATATATGAAGAATGGGGTCAATATATATATAAGAATAAAACTCAACATAATTGATGGTAATAAAATAATGTTGTGTACTTTGTTTACTTACTCTAAGTTTTTCTAGTGCGGCTTGGCCCGTCGCACATATCGTGTTGCGAATGAACTTGCAAACATAGTATCCACATAAGTTATTGTCGGGTCCCTGATGCATGCACTTTACGAGAATAGAGAGTTCAATCAAAATAGTAATCAATAAAGCATGATATAATGGAATTGGAAGCAGAATCAAAGAGATACGCAGACCTAGCTAGCTAGTATTACTTACATTTTGGTCTACAAATTTTAGTTCTTCTGACCATTCACCCACGGCCCTGCCCTTGAACCTTTTCCAAACCCTGTCCGGCAAAGAAAATGGATAAAGGAGTAATTAATTACTTGTTGTCACGAAAGTTGCCGATCTAGTGCGATAATATGATTGAAATTACCTCTGGAGCATCTCTCTAAAGTCTGCCCATAGCTCTTTTTCTTTTCGTAACGAGTCCATGACAAGGACTTTTCCTGATTCAGGTTGAATGACTAGCAGAATAAAGTGGAACCTATGCACGCATAACTCATCATCAGTTACACTTAACATCGAGTAAGCCGAAACAGAATGTGTACAAGAGAGGGTAACAGTACTCACGAGAAGTTGTAAGGCAATAGTATTTCCCTTCTGGTTTGTTGTCTTAGTAAAGACCTTAGCAAGAAATCTTCTATCTTCCCGGGTTTGTCTCTTACCACTTGTTCATGAACTCTATTTGGGTCAACGAACCCAATGTCAAAAGGGCCTCCTTTCATGCATTCCATAACCTTTTTCCTGCATAATAGTATATATATAAATGTATGGTGAGCATATATATACATGCAATTAATGAATTGAATGAGATGAGATAGAAATTAAAGAAATATTACTTACACACAATAAAGGCTGATGGCAGCTTTGTCGAGTTCCTTCTGCTTGAATAGAAAATGCAAGTCTTGAATGTTGAAGTTGATCTCGTCGTCTCCGCACAAGAAAATCTGATCTCTTATATGCGCCGTGATCCATTCTTCCTTTCTCGTCTTGCAGAAGTCAAGGTACCACTTGTGCAATCTTCGCGTCTTTGTTGGTAGATTCTTGAGCTCCTCTTTCTTGACGAGATTCTTCCCATACTTCCATGGCTGTATGGGGTTGGCATCGCCTTTGGGCAAGTTGTCTCCCATGATGTTCAAGTATGCAATGTAAGTCATCCCCATCTCATTGGCCTTTCTTTGTAGCTCTGCCTCGTAATCATTTACGGGAGGAGCGTCCCGTGTGTCGAACACTTGGAGCGGGGCGCATGATTGGTTTTCCTGCTCTCCGAGCATGGGAACTGTTTTCTAGGGTGCCACACAACTGCTACTTTCAGTCTCCCTACGCCTTGCACCCCCCTTCAAAATCTAGCGCTCGTAGTCCGGCACAAGTGGGGTTTCAGGTTTCAAAAGATTATTGTAAAACTTCTCCACCATCGCTGGATCTATTTTATCCTTTGGCTCGGCCCGTCTAGGTGCAAAGAATTTCTTGACCTCTTCTTCCGAGATCCTATTGGTCTCCTCGTTGCTGCTATTCCACGGTAAAACTGGCAATGGCTTGGTGGAAGGCTGCGGGACATAGTTTCTTGAACTCTTTGGCGTACGGTTTCCTACGGATTTCTTCGTGGCAGTGCTAGTGATGCTCTTCGTGGCAGTTCTCTTTCGCTTACGCTGAGGAGATGGCTGAAGCACCGGAGATGGCTGACGCGCAGGAGATGGCTAGCGTGCCGGAGATGGCTGGCGCACCGGAGATGGCTGGCGCACAGGAGATGGCTGAAGCACCGGAGACGACAGGGGAGTATTCTGATGACTTGGAGACGGCTGAGGCAGCTCAGACTGCTGACGCTGCGAAGACGGCGGGGGTGCTAGTGGCCTCCAATTTGGAAGCACGATGTGTTCCTTCTTCCAAAGAATGGTTGTTTTCACTGCAAATTTGAGTTGAGTTTCCCCTTCACATGTAGCATGGTCAAGCTGTGCTTCCTCATATTCCTTCACAACCTCATCCACCCCGACAATAGCATAGCCATCTGGAATCGGTCGGCAGTGGTAAGTTCCACCAGCTACAGGAGGTAAGACATAGCCGACAGCCACCTTAATGGATAAGCCCATTAATCTCACATGCAGCTCAGCGTATTCGCTCTCCGTGATCTCATCCACGGGGTATCGAGGACCCGCCATTTCAAGCGTGGGCTGCATGTTCTCCGTGGAAGCCACGCTGCTCTTCCGTCTTGATGCAGGTCGCCTGGCAGCTCTTCGTACGTGCCGCTGAGATGGGCCGGTAGCTTGCTGGCTCTTTTGTGCATTCACTTGCGCCTGCAGCGCCACAAGTGCATGTTCTATCTGTGTGCCAAAAATGGCGGGAAGAAATGGCAAGAAGAAAAATGGCTCATTTAATACATATACTGTTAACAGAAGAAATATGACATTGATTTCCATGTTGAGATACATATGTGTGCCAAAAATGGCTCAATTAATACATATAGTCAATCTTATGATCACGTCGGCCGTAACCATGGAGTATCAGCACCGTTTAACAGGATGGTTGGTGGTCTTCACTCAAGGGAGGAATTTCATCAAACTTATTATAATCTTCTGACATGTCTGTCTTGTCCTCCACTCCCACGATGTTTCTTTTCCCTGAAAAAACTATGTGACGCTTTGGATCATCGTGTGATGTATCTGTTTGATTTTTTTTTCTTTTTTTCGGTTTGGTAGACATGTCCTTCACATAGAAAACCTGAGCCACATCATTGGCTAAGACGAATGGTTCGTCTAAGTTCTTGTCTACCTTCATAAGATTGTTGAGATCCACTGTTGTCATTCCGTACTTCTTGTCTACCTCAACTCCTCCTCCTGCTAGCTTAACCCATTTGCATCGAAACAAGGGGACCTTAAAATTAGGTCCATAGTCAAGTTCCCATATATCCTCTATGTACCCATAATACGTGGTCTTTTTCCCATTGTCTTCTGCTGCATTGAAGAGGACACCACTGTTTTGGTTGGTGCTCTTTTTATCTTGGCCTATCGTGTAAAATGTATTCCCATTTATCTCGTACCCTTGGAAAGTACATACAGTCGAAGATGGTGTCCTGGCCAACAAGTACAGCTAATCCGCAATAGTGGTGTTATTCGTGAGAAGTCTTTGCAGCCAGCCGCCAAAACTCGCCATGTGTTCACTTATAATCCATTCATCAGACTGCCCCGGGTGTTTGAGGCGTATTAAATTCTTGTGTTCATTGATATCTGGCAACCAAGATAGATCTTTGTAAAACCGTGTAGTGTGCTTGATTGAGAGAATGCTCGTCCCTACATATCATTGCTTTACATCCTAGGGTGCCTTTTCCATGCAGTCTCCCCTCATGTCGTGATTCTGGAACACCAATCGCCTTAAGGTCAGGAATAAAATCCACACAGAACTCAATGACCTCCTCTGTTACATAGCCCTTGGAGATGCTTCCTTCTGGCCTAGCACGGTTATGAACATATTTCTTTAATACTCCCATGTACCTCTCAAAGGGGAACATATTGTGTAGAAATACAGGACTGAGAATGGCAATCTCTTCTACTAGGTGAACCAGGAGATGTGTCATAATATTGAAGAAGGATGGTGGGAACACCAACTCAAAGCTGACAAGACATTGGGCCACATCTATCTCAAGCTGGTAGGCTTCTGGATCGATTACCTTCGACATATTGCATTGAGGAATGCACATAGCTTCACAATGGGTACTCGAACATTTTCAGGTAGAAGCCCCTCAATGCAATCGGAAGCAATTGTGTCATAATCACGTGGCGTCATGAGACTTCAGGTTTTGGAATTTTTCTCTGCCATATTTATTATTCCCTTTATATTCGACGAGAAGCCGACGGGCCTTGATCTTGCTCGGGCATTCAAAAAGATTTCCTTCTGCTTTGGTAAGAGCGTGGTGGCAGGAGTTAAGTGGCATCGTTTACCCTTCTCGTTCTCGGGATGCATAGGCTCTTCAGGTCTTCGGGACGTTGCTGGTCCTGCCGTGCTTCCGGTGTATCTTTTGTCTTCCCATACACTCCTAGGAAGCCTAGCAGGTTCACGCAACATTCTTCACGTGCATCACGTTGATTGAAGCGGACCTCTAAGACTTTCCAATAGGGTAGGTCCCAAAATATAGATTGCTTCTTCCACATGGGCGCGTGTCCGGCATCGTCATTCGGAGCAAATATACTGCCTAGACCTTTTCCAAAGATTACTTCTAGGTCCTTGACCATACCAAATACCTCCTCACCGGAGGGAGGAGGCTTCCTCCGGTTACGCGACGTTTGAAATGCTTGCCTTTATTTCTTACTGGATGCAGGTTCGGAAGAAATCGACGATACCCTAGGTACACAACCTTCTTACATTTATCCAAATATACACTTTCAGTCTCATCTAAACAGTGTGTGCATGCATAGTATCCCTTGTTTGTCTGCCCTGAAATGTTACTAAGAGCAGGCCAATCATTGATGGTTACGAAAAGCAATGCTCGTTGGTCAAATGGCTCCCCTTTGTGCTCATCCCACATACGTACACCTGGTTTGGCCCACAGCTGTAAAAGTTCTTCAACTAATGGCCTTAGGTACACATCAATGTCGTTGCCGGGTTGCCTCGGGCCTTGGATGAGCACTGTCATCATAATGAACTTCCTCTTCATGCACAACCAAGGAGGAAGGTTATAGATACATAGAGTCACAGGCCAGGTGATGTGACTACAACTCTGCTCACCAAAAGGATTCATGCCATCTGTACTTAGACCAAACCTTAAGTTCCTTGCGTCACGTGCGAAGTCCGGGTACTCTCGCTCGACTTTTCTCCACTGTGACCCATCAGCGGGGTGTCTCAACATCGCGTCTTTCTTACGGTCTTCCATGTGCCATTGCAACAACTTGGCATGCACTTTATTTCTGAAGAGACGTTTTAACCGTGGTATTATAGGAGCATACCACATAACCTTGGCAGGAACCTTCTTCCTAGGGGACTCGCCCTCAACATCGCCAGGATCGTCTTGTCTGATCTTATACCGCAGTGCAGTGCATACCGGGCATGCATCCAAATTCTCGTACTTCTCACCACGGTACAGGATGCAGTCATTAATGCAGGCATGTATCTTCTGCACATCTAATCCTAGAGGGCATACAACCTTCTTTGCTTGGTATGTACTGTCGGGCAACTCATTATTTCTTGGAAGAAGATTCTTCATTTTTACCAACAACTTTGAAAATGCGCTATTAGTCACACCATTCTCTGCCTTCCATTGCAGCAAATCCAGTGTGGTACCTAGCTTTTTGTGGCCATCTTCACAAGTTGGGTACAACAATCTTTTGTGATCCTTTAACATCTACTCCAGCTTCTCCTTCTCCTTTTCAGTTTCACATTCTTCCTTTGCATCAGTAATGGCCCGAACAAGATCGTCATCAGCGGGCCCATCTGCTGCATCTTGATCTTCATTATCTACCCCCATTGCAGTATCATCATATTCAGGATACATATTATGATAGTTGTCATCATCCTCTTCTTCTTTGTTGTCTTCCATCACAACCCCTTTTTCTCCGTGCTTGGTCCAACAATTATAGCTGGGCATGAAACCGGATCGAAGTAGGTGGGCATGAATGGTTGTGGTATTTGAGTAGTCTTTCTTGTTCTGACAGTGAACACACGGACAACACATAAAACCATTGTGACCACGGTTTGCATTAGCCACAACGATGAAATTTTGGAGGCCCGTAATGTACTCGGAAGTGCGTCGGTCACCGTACATCCATTGCCGGTTCATCTGCATTAATATATAGTATATATCAAAAATTAATAGGGAGATGACCATTTATATATAGTACATCAATGACACATGAAAGGATAGTTGCCGACCTCGACCTAGAAGGAAAGAGCAACGAGAAAACTTATTTTGAGCTCTCGGGCATTTCACCGAACACCTCTTGTGCATAGGAAAAAAACACAAACTAGCACACCTCTCACCCTCTTGATAGGATCCAAAATGAGAGAGTGAAAAAATGGAAGAGAGGGGTGTGGGCTGCGGTGTGTTATATAACCCCCCCTTTAACACCGGTTCAAGCCACGAACCGGTGTTAAAGGGCTATGACGGCCATCGGTGCAGGGCCTTTAACACCGGTTACGTACCACCGGTGTTAAAGGGGGCCTTTTTTGCTGCACAGACCACGCTATGCACGGCACCCCCTTTAACACCGGTTCGTAGAAGCCCATTTCCAGGCTCAACCAAAGGCCTTGTTTCCACTAGTGTGAGGTTGTCAGTCTCACCGGTTTGATGTAACAAAGGATTAAACGTATGGTGTGGAAGGTAATGGTTTACAGCAAGTAAACAAGTAACAGTGGAAGATCAATGGTAAAGATTAGACCGGGGTCCATAGTTCAGTAGAGGTGCTCTCCTTAGATAAACAACATGGCATGAAGGGTAAACAAATTACAGCGGGGCAATTGACAGGAATTGAGCAAGGCATAACAATGCAATTACTAGCCAGAAAGATCCTATGAGGTTGATTGGGCAATACAACAATATACATAGACTATCATCCAACTGCATCTATGACTAGAAGTCCACCTTCAGGTTATCATCCGAAGCCCCTCCAGTATTAAGTGGAAAGCAACATACAACTGCTTTAAGCAAAGTGTGTAAGGTAAATAGTCCACATGTTCCATGAACAAGAGACCGTTGTTTTCTCCCTAGTAGCAACAGCACATCTACAACCGAAGAGATTTCTGTCACTTCCCTTGGAAACTAGAGGCATGAACCCACTATCGAGCATAAATACCCCCTCTTGGAGTCACTAGCAACTACTTGGTCAAGATAACCACTAGCAACGGAGAGCATGCAAGATCACAAACAACACAGACATGATATAATCATAAAGACAAAACCATTAATCAAACCAACATAATAATCTCAATATCCATCGGATCCCTGCAAACACAACATGCATGATTACAAATAGATTAGATCTTGATCATGAAAGGAGCTCACAAGATCTATACATGAAAGCACAAAGGAGGAGATACAACCATCTAGCTACTACATGGACCCATAGTCCAAGGTGGAACTACTCATGCATCATACCGGAGAGTAAGGCCTCCGGGATGATCTCCCCTTCGGTAGGGTGCCGGGAAGAGCTTCAGAGCCCCCCAATCTAGGGACGATGGTGGCGGCGCCTACAGACGGTTTCGTAGATTTCTGATCAGGTACTCAGGGTTTCTGCATTAGGGGCTTCTTATAGGCGAAGGGGCGAGACTGGAGGCCAGGCCCGCAAACCCTAGCCGGTGCGGGCCCACCGCCCGCGCACTGGGTGGGTCTGGCCCCTCCTAGATGGCCCCTCCGGCTCTCCTCTGGACTTCTTGTTCCCCACGGAAAGTAATTGACTTTGACGTTTGTCCCGTCCAATTCCGAGAATATTTCTTTACTAACTTTTCTGAAACCAAAAACAACAGAAAACAGGCATCTAGCACTCTTGCAACTTGTTAATAGGTTAGTACCAAAAGACATGTAAAAAGCACCTCAAAGTGTAGACAAGCAAAGTAAAGTAGATACACAACAAGCATGGATCATCAAAAATTATAGATACGTTTCCAATGTATCATCAACCAACATGATAGTATTATAAAGAGGCTTTAATAGGGACTCTAATCAGTTTACAATTCACACAAGTATTAATGTTTCCGATTAATACTATTATAGCATGAATGTAAACATTTACCATAAACACAAAGATATAATAATAACTACTTTTATTATTGCCTCTAGGGCATGTCTCCAACACAAAATGGTGTCGGTGTCTCTTAAGTGTGTCACCCTACGGTTCGCAAATAATGCGGACATGATCAAGACCCCTCTCGGATCAATAATCAGAAGCGGGACCTGGAGATCCATACTGACTCCCACACATGCAATGATGACTTTCTTGTGATCGTGAGAACCTTTTACCCTAGAATCTTAATCCATTTGTTATATTACATGTCCGAGATTCGATTATCGGTATCTTCATACCTAGTTTGATCTCGTTACTGACATGTACGCTTTTCTCGTTCCCGTGATATAACATTCTAGTGATCAAATCACTTGCTTGCAAGCTAACCAATGTGATATCACCAAGAGGACCCAGAGTATATCTATTCGTCATCGGGATAAACAAATTCCACTCTTGATCCATGGGCCTCAACATAACACTTTAGTAGCACTGAACCCATCTTTATAATCACCTTGTTACGGTGTTACCTTTGATGTTATCAAGATACTCTTCTAGTGTTAGTGATTGACATGATCTTATGGTCTAAGGATTAGGATTACTTTGTATGATATTATAACAATATAAACTCAATGACTTTGATCATAATGCTATACTTCGGATGAATGTTCATCACACCATTCCAATAATGTTGTGACCTTGTTATTAACAACATCCAATGTCCATGATCAGGAAACCTTGATCATCTTGTTAATCAACGAGCTAGTTTATAAGAGAGGCATAACTAGGAACTTTCTGTTTGTTTATTAAACACACATGTATTAACGTTTCCGTATTAATACAATTATAGAATGCAAAATAAACATCTATCATATACTTGGAATATACATAATAACCACTTTATTATTGCCTCTCAGGGCATATTCCCTTCAGTTTAAGCTTTTTCATTCAATTTTCTCTTGTTTCTTTAATTTCTCTGGGGCAGGTTCTCTGAATAAATCAACACTTAAAACAAGTTTATTAGTTCAGACAAAATAAAAATAATCAAAAGGATAGAATAAAGATCAAATTTAATTTATTAAGAACGGGTTAACTCCTATTAAGTAATTTTTTTAGAGTTTTGGTCTTTAGTCAATCTCCATGCTATCAGCATTTACTTCAAGTTGTTCTTATTCTCTTGTTCTAGTTGCTTGAACATGCTTGGGTGGTGGAACATATTTTCCACTATGTTCTGGTTTCTTCGGGAAGTATTGAACAATCTAATCATCATATATATTGAAGACAATCTTACCGCTCGAGCAGTCTACGTTAGCCCCAGCTATGCTAAGAAAAGGTCTTCCAAGGATGATAGAAAGTTTGTCATCCTCAAGAACATCAAGTATGATAAAATCAGTGGGTATAACATGTTGGTCTATTCTAAGTAGAACGTCTTCGATCATATTGACAGGTTGTTTAATTGTTTTATCTGCAATTTGTAGAGTAATTGAGGGGAATACTCTCCTAAGTTCAATTTATTAAAGAAGGAATAAGTCATAACACTAACACCTGCTCCTAAATCACAAAGACCGTTGAATATGTTGGTTTTCCCAATTGCACAGGAGATGGTTGGTATACCTGGGTCTCTAAGCTTAGCAGACAGCTTATCTCCAAAGCTTGTCATTCCTACTACAGTCTTGGTTACCTTATTTGAATATCTTGCATAAACCTTTTATTAGTAGGAATTTGAATAGCATCAGCTAAAGGAAGTTCTAGCAGAAGACTTCCTAGTGCCTCGGCAAAAAATCGTAAACAGCTTTATCCAGCTCATATTGAAGTCGATTAGGATAAGGAATTTTCTTTTTGGTTGGTATTACCTTCTCTTTTACCTTTGGAACTGGTGGAGTGTCTTTCTTAGTTTTCCTTGTCGCTGCCTTTTGCTTATCAATGTGTTCTTCACGTGAAGCGATAACTTGTTCTTCTTGCTCCTTTCTAAGATCAGCTTCCTCCCTTGAGTTGACTGTCTCAGCATCTGAATCATATAGTTTATGTTTATCTCCTTCTTCATGTCTTGTCTTAGAAGCCTCATGTCTTATTTTTTGAGCTTCATAATCAATGTCATCTTGAGGATCCACAACGTCCTCTTTTTCTCGACTCATCTCCTGAGTTTCTCTTGCCTTGCAATCTTGTTCTTCTTGATACCAAGGCGGACCCTGTGGTTCCTGCATTCATGTACCACGTCTAGTAACAATGTTAGTAGAAACAGTACCGAAATTTCCTTGGTTCAAAATCAATTTTGGATTTCAATTATTTGATCACATTGTGTTTTAACCATACTTAGATATATATCTAAATGCTTTGTATCATGACCAAATTCATCAAAGACTTTGGTGAGGTCCCTTATATTCTTTTCCTGTTTCATAAGATGTTTGTATTTTTTCTCACACAAATTTTGTTGATACCTAAACTTTTGCATGACAAAATATATATCATCTTCTATTACATAAGTTTGAAGAATACCAACTTTAGTTTCTTTAACAAGTTCTAAGGCTATACCTTTTTCTTCCGTGGACTTTTTAACTTCAGGAATGAGATCTAAGGATATGTGGATCATACCTTTTTGTGGTTCAACATCCTCAGTTGGATTGTATTGTTCATCATTAAAGGAACTTACCTCAAAAAGCTTTACACATTATGGCAATGTTAGGTTACATATAGCTCCCCCTGCAGATAGATCAATCATCTCTTTTGTTTAATCATTAAGCCCATTGTAAAAATATTGAATAATCAAATGTTCTTTGAAACCATGATTTGGGACTTTCATAATCGTTGCATAAAATCTATTCCATGCTTGATAAAAGTTTTCTCCTACTGTTTGAAGGTTTAATTTGCATGATTTTTGAGAATGAACAATATGTATGCATGAATTCTCAGATGCAGTCTTCCCTAGCTTTTTATAGTGTGATTAGGTAATGATTATAACCAAGTAAAAGCATTATCTTTCAGTGAACAGTGAAAGAGTATAATGAGTACAAACTCTATTGGTGAACTTGCTAGTTTAAGAGTAGCGCAAAGGTCGTAGACCCTTGTCAAGTGGTCACTACGATCTTCTTCTTATTTTCCTGTGAAAGAAATTTATTTCATCATATAAATTAGCTTAGGTTATATTTCAAATTCTTAGCCTTCAAGTTTAGGACAAAGATTAGGTATCTTTGTTAAGTGCCTGCATGGATTCCCATATTCTCCCAATGGCATCTCAAGTTCAGCCCCATGGGTGATGGTCAAGTGTGCCATCAATAGAATCAAGTTGTTCATGTCTATGCTATTTAAGTTAGAATTTTTTTCAATAAAATCTAGACATCTTTCAGTTGGATATATGGAGGTAAATAAGTTCTTCCTGATCGCGTGGTACCTCTATCTTTAATAGAGATCATGAATGGTGTCAACAACTGCGTTGTTAAGAAACAACACTTAGCACTTAGCTCCTCGACAACGACGCTAGAAAATATCTTGATGGCCTCCAAGTGCACAGGTTCATTAGAGAATGTTTTCGCAGGAGTATTAATTCCAAAAATTTTATCGATCCCAACAAGGAGATTCGGCAAGTGCTTTTAGGTGGCGTCTCTGTCACACTCAAGGTGTCACAAGTTTTGAGTGAATTGACTGTTCTTATGGTGGAAGGTGGTGAGTAAAAGATAGATGAAACTTGCGTAGGAATTAAATAAGGAGTAAATTGCATAAAAGTAAAGGTTGGAAATGAGTTTGGAGTTCCTACAAATGAGATGTTAGGCGCGGAAAGAAATGGTTCATGGTGATAGTGAACGTGCCGAATGGATAAAGTAGAACAAGTAATTGTGATATTTCTCATTTGTAAGTGAGTAGGAAAGCAACCCATATACCGACTAGAAGTCCTTATGGCCAATTCTTCCTAGTCCCAATGATCTGTTTGTATGTTACCACAACAATGGTCAGCACATCAATTAAGGTCTTGTGACCATATCAAGGCTTTAATCTTGATGGTCCCTTGTTGTCCTCGGGTGATGCTACATCCTCATTGATATCAGCCGTGTCACTCGGGAGTCGCCGATTCTCTAGCACACAAGTTCATACCTATGATATATTTATATCATGTTACCTAGGCCTTTAAATTTTTTTTTTTGAGGGAAAAACAGTAGGGCAAAAAAACCCACTGCAACTTTTATAGATTATAGAGAGTTACAAAAGAATATTTACAAACAAGGCCTTTAAATTAGATAACAAGCATTAGGCAAACATAGATAATCATTCTCAAAGATTAATAATCACTACAAAATCACAAATGGATATGCATGAAGGAGTCACGACACATCTCACCAATTCCCTACATCTCCCACGCCATGGGGATTTACTCAGACATGAGAGGAAGACAAATCAAAGGCATAATTGTATTGCAAATGGAAATCATCTTAAAATTATTGTAGCAAACCACAATAGTACTTGAGGATCAAATTGAATACAAACCAAAGGTACATCAAAGTATCAAACCCTAATATTACAATTGCCAATCTCTCTCTCTCTCTAGATGATGATGGGGTGTGTGTTGAAGAGGTGGAGATTGTCGAGGAACGAGGGGATGTTCTTCTCCTCTTCCAGATCTGATATCTTCCTTTTGATGAGTTTTGTGGCGGATGTGTTCTCTTTTTCGTCCCCCTTCTTTACGAAAGTTGCTTCTATTGATATAAGGAAGCCGCTGGCATGTAGTACGAGCAGGCGAGCGGTACGAGCGCGTCCCGACCGTACCACTAGTCGTTATGTTGTACGCCTCCAATGAGAGGGGCTCCAATTGGGGATTTTCTTATTTAGGTGTAATTAGCTCATAAATGCCATTAGATCTTCAATAAATTTTTATTACCTAAAACCCATCACAAGAAACCAAGGATTTGCTGATTGTGACATTAACGTTAGTGGAAAGGGTAATCTTCAGCGGAATCTGGCAATAAACAAAAGGAAAATCAATAGTAAAAAGTGATGAAATTTGGAGCTATCATGTTGCGTGATAGACCCTATGTGAAGAGATCTGGCAAGTTTTTAGATGTTTAGATATAATCCAATGCAATAACTTAGGAGTTTCTCATTTTTCTGACAGATTTCAGTCTCCTCTTCACATGTCTTGATGACTTCATATTATCCTTAGAACTATTTACTTTGAACATCACGGTTTGATTATCGCAATTCATAAGGATTACGGATATTGGTTTTTCAACCACAATTAAGTTCATCAAGAGTTCACTAAGCCACTCTGCTTCAATAGTGGATGTGTCTAATTGTAACGCCCCCGAATCGGGTCTATGCAGATCTCAGCATTTACCGCCAAAATCCGCATAGAAGTGATTCAAAGACGCCCACCAGACACTTTCGTGTGGGTGGGATTTGAATACAAGTAGTTACATCACAGTAGTTTACAACAGAGTCCACAAGAACTTACATATACAACAACGACTCCACGAGTCAAGAATACACAAGATACAATACGAAGATACAACTCAAGAAGAAAGCAAAATAGTATCCGAGTACGGACAAGATCCAAATGGGACTAAGAGTCCTGAAGAATAACCAAACGGTGTCCAACCCTGCCCAGGCCAAGCCGGAAGGGTAACCTTGCTAACATCGCCAATCACATACCTGTCAAGCCAAAAGGGTGCCGACAAAGGGCAAAGGAAAACAGAAAGAGAGCGGTCGATCGAGGCGATTGCACGCGAGACTAGAATTCGGCGGTCCTCGTCTACATAGGTATGGTGGGCTCAGCGGCAGCAAAGCTTGCACTATCTAACTTATAGAGACACACTACAACTTCGGCTATTAGAGCGAGATAAGAGAGCGCTATGCGGTAACAATAATATAACACCAAACATAACCCATCCGAAGATTTCCCCCTCGAAGACCAGTCGAGGAAGTCCTCTAGCGGAACACACACGGTGGCAATTTTAGTTAAGCAGGTGTTTAGTTGATAAGACTAATTACTAATCATATTATTAGAGGCAAAACATTAATGGCGTTATCTATGATCATGACACTGTACTCCTGAGGCGTCCATAACCGTGGACACACGGCTTCTCAAAAAGGTTTACCCTGCAGGGGTGCACTACTGTACCCAAACGCATGCTCAACCCATCAGGCAACATATCACGCGTGCCATCCGAATCTCACAACAAGAACTGTCCCTTAACTACGCGCATATCCAGAGGCATCACCTACTGTGTTTTACCCACACAAGAGATACAGCTGATTCTCCAGGTGGCACAGCGTTTGAGTCTACGACCGGGCGATGATCGGAAGATAACTTGTAGAGCTCCATCCCACCTCCGACACGATATCCCGGTTTTATGCAATGCAAGCCATGGCAGTCCACCAAAACATCAAGTCCGAAGACATATCAACTCACCCATGTCCGAGGACATATTATGCGTATGCACCAAATGGAAGACCAATTTTGTAACCCTCTGGATATACGAATAGCGCCGGTAGTTGAGGGGGGGATCCTAGAGGCCCCCACGTTTTGGTTAGCGCGATCAACTCAGAACTGGTATCGTAGAACGAATGGGTCCTAGGTCGGCTCAAGCAGTTCCCAATGTCGGGGCCTTATCATTAGGGGAAACCATAACCATAACCAACATCACCAATTTAATTATCTTATCACCATCAATATCCGAGTATCATGTTCCACCTGTATGAGAGCGATACTAAGCATGCCTACGACTCGCAAAGACAAGGCTAGCTAGTCAAACAAGGCAATAGGATAACCAAGGCAATATAGTGGAGCAGGTAATTAAAGGGGCAATACTAAAGCATCGACAATAAGGATAGCAATAGATCAATTGAAGGAAGTAAAGACTATAAATGCAAAATAGGTAGAAGGGGGGAGAATGCTCGCTTGAGGAACAAAGTCGGATAATCGAAGGCTTGTCGCAACTCGCATCCACTCATCGTCCTATCCGGTGAAGAAGCAAACACTAGAAAGAACAACCGGTGCAATATTTAATAATACGGCGAAAGATCCGACATGTTTATGATATGATGCATGGCATGGCAATATGCGGTCCCACTTAGCAATATTAAGCGGAATCGGGATCCCGACATTTAAATAAAAGGTTCAAGTTATTTAACTACCCCGCATATTAAATATTGAATTAACAAGACAAAGCATGACATCGCGTTTGCTACACAAATTTAAACGGAGCCAATATTAGACTAGATTCGTCCGCATATGGGCTCCATATTTAATTATGAGGTGAATCGTCGAAATACCCCCGAACAACTACAAGATGTATGCAAGCATGACAATTTAAATGCAACAAGGTATAGGTTATATATTATAATAAAATAAGGGTCTCGGATAAGGTCGCACAATTTTGGATCTAAGATCTTGGTTCCGAAGGGATTCGGGTTTGATGGGATCGGTCTTCAGATAGGAAGGAGAAAGCGCCAGGGTTGGTTTCATGTGGTTCGTTCTTCAAACTTGATGTCGATGTGCATCTTTGAATAACATCCATCCTTTGCAGTGTCGAGCTTGGATGCTGCTAGTAACTAGACATTCAGAGGGAACGGGTCACAAACTCAAAATTGGCAACAACATAGGATCAAAGCACAACACAGACGATGATGGAAGGTACCACGAAGAACATGTTGACCAACATGGGTGACACACGCGCAAGGGACCTCTTTCCTACGAGAAGGAGTCGGTCCAGGTTGAGCATGTCCGGCCGGAGAGCACCGTCTTGACAGGGATGCAGTGCTCCTGGAAGCAGGGACATGGCCATCAAGGTGGAGCTCGAGGAGGAGCTGCGCGGGCAGAGCGGGGCGTTTTAGGGGAACAATGTCGGGCGACGCGGGGCGGAGGAGGCCGACCGGGCTCTGCGACAGGGATGAGGAGAGACGGATGAGGCGGGGCAGACGAGAGGGGCGACGGCCGGCAGCGGAGCCCTCGTGCTCGTAGGGGCGTCGGGGAGACGAGCCTGCAGGAGTAAGGGCCGGGCAGGCGTCAGTCGCGTGAAGCGGCGGTCCATGAGGAAGGGGTGGCGCTCGCGGGCCCGACAAGGAGGGCGGTGGCGGGTGGAGACGACCAGGCGGCGGCGGATCCTGCTGCAGGGAGGCGCGGTGGCGGGCATGGAGGCGCGGCCACGACGCGGATCGAAGCAGGCACGGCGGCGGCAGTGAGACAAGGTGGCATCATGGAGGGAGGTTCCTAGCGGCGACCGAAGAGGAAGGCGCGGCAGAGAGGGGGGTCGCGGGCGGCGCTGCTCGCGGAAGGCGCTGGTGGGGAAGATGGGGTGGGACGCGCAGGGTGGGAGCGAGGTTGGCCAGGCACGGGCATCGTGTGGGAGTGGTGGGACCAACGGGGACGGGAGTGGTTGGTACCGTGGGGGTGTTCGGTCGCTGGCGTGCGTGAGTTGTGTGCGTGGTGTGCAGTCATGTGTGTTTGTGTCGTGGGCTTCCCGTGTGTTGTGTGTGGGTGTTGCGTGTGGTGTCATGGGTCGGGGTGTGTGTGTGTCGCCTGGGTGCGTGCGTGAGTGCAGGTGTGTGGGTGTTCCTGGCGGCGGCGGGGTGAGGGGATTAGGGTAGTTTTAGGGTTTGGTTTTCTGGGGTGGTAGGTGGTCTTTCGACTGGGCCTTTGGGCCTGGTCGTTCGACTGCCTCCCCCACTAAAAACATTTTTATTTTATTTTCATTTTAAAACACTTTTATAAATTAGTTTTTTAGGCAAACAAAATATTCCGAAAGACCGTGGTTTTAATTTGAAATTAGAGAAGGGGACTAATTAGAAAACAAAATAGGATTTTTGTGAAAATATTTTAGGGCGAATGTATGCATGATGTCATGATAATGCAAAAATAGAAAATAACACGCAATTTTATTTCGGAATATTTTCCGGGGCATTACACTAATGTTGTGAGTTATGCTTCCATAGTTGACCTCGTTAAGATGGTTTGCTTGCAAGACTTCCAAGAAATAGCGCCACCACCAAGTGTGAATACATATCCACTCGTGGCATTTATCTCGTCAGCATCAGATATCTAATTTGAATCCCTATAACCCTCTAGTACCCTCGGATACCTTGTATAGTGAATGCCATAGCTCGTAGTGCCTTTTAAATAGAACATAACTCTCTCAAGAGCATGTCAGTGATCATCTCCTAGATTTGAAACAAATCGATTGAGTTTTGTTACAGCAAAAGCGATGTCAGGCCTCGTGGTGCTATCTAAATACATAAGCGAGCCAATAATTTGAGACTACCTCAGTTGGAATCAAAATCATTGGAAAATATTGTCCACCATGATCAGACCTAAGCCTCTTAATCTTTCGATCAAGTTGGTTTTCTGCTTCAGCTTTATAGATTTTGAAGAAACTCAAAGCCTCATCTTTTGATTTCAGAAGATACACATGACATTATCTCATAGAGTCATCGATCAATGTCATGAAATATTTCTTTCCACCTTTTTTCAACACACCATTCATCTCACAAATATCAGAATGGATGAGCTCTAGTAGTGTTAAATTTCTCACCTCTGTAGTCGTATGTGACTTGCGAGGTTGTTTTGCTTGGATGTAGGCTTGGCACTTAGATCTGTCGGAGATTTGTCCCATGAAGGAACTAGGGTCCAATGATCCCTTGGTTCGAGAGGGGGCTAAACATGCGTTCTCACGGAATGAACCTCGGCAATGGCAGAGCAAGAACCACGATAGAGAGGTGACACGATTTTTTTACCCAGGTTCAGGGCCCTCATGAGGAGGTAAAGCCCCTACTCCTGCTTTATTGTATTGATCGCTTGGCTTCACAAGGGTATAATGGAGGTTGGTTGTCTAGGGTTTAGATCGCTGGGGATCCATCCTTTCTAAGGTAGGAGAAGGGTCCTTTATATAGGGCGGCGTCAGGCCTCTCCCCCTAGCCTTTGGGCGGGAAGGGCGTCCACAGTGCCGCTCCTCAAGATCCTGGTCTAGGAGGCTACTTTACGTGGACTCGGTCCAGATCGCCATGCTCCACTCTGTCCTCTTGTAAAGCGGCCTTTGCTGATTCCGCTTGTCTTCATCCGGTGCTCTCTGCTTTTCCCTTCTTTCACCAAAATGGGAATGGACAGGGTCTTCCACCATTAGTCTGCATGTATTTTCCCTGCAAATAAAGGGGTTGGAGTGAGGCTTCCTTTATCGAGGCAGCTGCGCCATCGGGCCACCGTGATCCCTGTCCAGCTATGATGCACGCCTGACTTTATGGAGTTACCATACAGACCTCGATGTGCTCCGAAGTATCCAAGGCTGGAGAGCTTGTCGGGGTGCAACGGCAAGCTCCTCTAGGAGGCGTTCCCTGTGCAGGTTCATACCCTCATGAGGCGGGCGCCTTGCGATGCCTACACGGCTTGGCCACCTCTGAAGGTCATTCTCCCTCACGAGGGTGGCGATGTCTCCGCCGCGGGGTTCGTCCATCGTGGGGACGTGGCATCCCGGTTGTCAAGGCTCCAATAGTAGCCCCCGAGCACTTGGCCTGCACGTGTCCCCTTGTGGGATCAAAGGGGCAGGCGACCCTAGACGGTGGACGGCCCCCCGCGCTTGTTTGGTCAATAAGGACTTGACATGCTTGAATCTTGGCCATGAAGCCTAGCCATGTACGCATGCTCGCTCGTAGATCCAGAGCATACTGTTCCTACTGCGAGAGTTGTTCCCACGACACGACGACCTGTGGGGCCTAGCGGTTAATACCGCTTGCGCGGTGCAGCGATGCGTCTTTTCGACTGGCATGGTTAAATTGGGGAGCGGAGAAGGAATCTTTTCACTTCCATGCCATCGCTCCCCTTCCTCCTTCCTTGCACTCCTGAGCTGAAACTTTTGCCCCTTTCCATGGCTCCCAAGCGCTTCTCGGTCGAGGAGAAGGGAAAGACAGTAATGATCGAGGCGGGGGGAGACTCCACCAGTGAAACACGGCCACACGGAAGCGACTGAGGGAGGCGCAGCGGCCGCGGTGCGGCTCTCACCGTGGTTGCGTCCGTGGAGGCAGGAGTGGCCGCTAGAGAAGCTCCCGTTAGTCGTGGGCGCGACCGCCTTCGTGGAAGTGGCATGGGTCGCCGTGGGGGGCGTGGCGGTAGGTCTGGGGCTGAAACTAGGTCGGACACTCCCACCACTACCGAGGCCCAGCTCCGGAGGCCTCCGCTACTGTGGTCATCAAGATCGAGGACGACCCTGAGCCTGAAAGGGTCATCGACTTCATCGTCGTCCTCAACGACCTGGACTGGTTCGTGAGGGTGAAGCTCCCTGAGCGATTCATGCTCGGGACCGCGCATGACCTTCTAGACGAGGTGTAGGTGTGCCACTCTGGTGGGCGCAAGAAGTGGTACGTGAGCATCGACACCTTCTCGTGGGGAGAGAAGTTCATCTCCGGCGACTGGCATCGCTTCCTCTCTGAGCACCACATCCATCGTGGCTTTACACTACGATTTCGATATGCTAGCATGGGGGACTTATCCATCTCGGTGTTTGATACCCAGCTTTGCCATGTCGACTACCCTCCCCACCTCTGGGAAACCTAATAGGTGTAGCCGCCATGGTGTTGCCGGGGCACAGATCTCGGCCCCTGGAGGGGTAGTGCCACAACAGTTGGTGTCCCCTTTTTGCCTTGTAACTAGGACTTTAGGATGAACTTCCCTGTATGGGCCCTTGTGCTGCTTTCCTCCTTTTGCATGTTCTTGTGATGCCTAGTGTTGGTTGCATGTTCACGGCGTGGTGCCTGCTTGACGGGGTAGATGGTGTCGGCTCGTTCCTTCTTCCCACAGGGACGGTCCTCTTGTCTGTCAAAGGGCTAAGTGTCCAGGTATGACGCCCTCACGAGGCGAGGTTACATGCATAGCGCTTGAGGAGGTGGTTCCTGAAGGCAACGCTTGCGAGGCGCTACTGGCAGGGATCCTTTCAGCCAATGGACCAGAGTGTCGCGCCGCGTAATCTGCTTGATTAGGCCCGCGAGGGTCTTTAGTTCTTCAGGAGGGTAGCCCCTTGCTCTTGCAGGGAATAGCTTAGGACTTTGGACCTTAGGTTGCCCAGGCAGTTTGCCATAGCTTGCCAGTTGCATCGGATTTGGGCAGTTCTCTCGAAGTGAGGCTTCGACGCACACCCTCGTCGAGGGATCCTGTGCTAACTTCTAGGGGCCGCATTCCTGAGCAGGAGCATGGCCTCGTGAGGCTTGCGGGCAGCGATGTTCCTTGGTCGTGCAGGTGAAGGCTCTACGCACCTTCCGAGGGAAGGAGAGCAACCCTAGAGCAGTTGTCTAGGCATGGGCCCGTGACCGGGGTTGTCTCCTAAGTAGATGCATAAAGACTTACTGAGCCCCCTAGGGTCTCACACAATAAATATTGTTCAAATGGACAGGTATACTCACATGAATGTTACTGGGTCGAGGAGACTGATGATGGTGGCAACGACCATCAGGTGTAGAGATTCCGGGGAATGGAGATCCGTGAGATCTATGGGCGAGATGTGCTTATTTTCAAGGCATCTTATGCCAGTTTGGTTCTTATCCGTACTCGGATCTTGTTTTCCGCTTCCTCTTGATACGCTAATGTGTGATGTATGAGGATGTATCCTAAAATATTATCTCTATCTAGGATATTTGGATCTTCCTGTATGGCGTTGAATATTTCTATTTCTTTTAGATGGTCTGACTTTGATGAACTGTTGTATGTCGCTGACATACATATTTGTGTATGTTTTGTTCATATGCCTTTCGACTACTTCGCTTGCACCTGATATGATGTTCTTGCAAAGTGGATAGGGTGGTTGGCCGGTACCGTACCCTTCTCCGCTTAGACGGGCTTATACGTGGGTGGCCTTTGGGCCTCCGCGGTAGCACACCTTATGCACTTTGGGTTCATACTGGCTTGTTGCTTAGAGCGTAGTGTTCGAGGTAATACAACAACTCTTCCTAACGTGAATAAGGCTTGCGACTATCAGTTTGTGAGGCATGCCAGAAATCAACGCTATTATCTAAAGAAGAAGTATTTTGATAATTTCCCTCTGAACCAAGTTACAAGAAAAAGTCCTGATGAAGGAAACACATGACCGATGACCAGTGGTGCAAGCTTGTCGATACTTGGTCTGACCCTAGGAAACATGTCACTTTATGCTCACTCTTATATTGTTACTGTTTTGGTTTGAATTGTTTGACTGGAACAGCCTCTTATACTGTATGCTCTCTTTTTTCCATGTTGAGTACTTGTTTACAAAACAGGAAAATCAGGAGGAAAGTTTTGTACCCTACTGCCACAGGTTCTCGTTGAAGGGTTTCGTAGCATAGTAAATCAAAATTTTCTATGGATGCGAACGGGAAAGCCAAGATCTAATCTAGGAGATGCAATCAACGAGAGGGATAGATGAGATCTTCATACCCTCGAATAAATCGCACAGCGGAAACGTTCAACAGAACGTGGGTGATGTAGTCGAACTAGCCTTCTCCTCCCCGCGATCCGATCCGATCCAATGCCGCAAGTGGCGACGCCTCCGAGAGATGCACACGTACGGCACCGCGACGTCTCCTCCTTCCTCGGTCCAGCAAGTGAGGTGGATAGATAGATTGGATCTACAGCACGACGGCGTGGTGCAATGGTGGAGAGTTTCTGCGGCAGGGCTTCGCCTACACGCAGTCGAGAGAGAGAGAGATCTGGAGGGCAGCAGGTAGGCAGCTAGGGTTGGAGGAGTGGTGGGAGGAGGGTGCGCCCCTGCCCTCTTTATATAGAGGGCTGGCCGGCCCCCTTGGCCCCTCCTTCAATCCCTAGGGCGGCGGCCCCAAGGGTTGGAGTGGGGGGCAAGTCTTCCCCCCTTCTAGAAGGTCCCCTAGGGTTTTGGCCGGCTGGGCCTATGGGGCCTTGTGCCCGTGGACCAAAGCAGCCAGGGCACTCCCTCATAGGCCCACGTACCCCTCCAACAAGTGGGGCCACGTTGGTCCCACTCCGGAAGCTTCTAGAACCTTCCGGTACAATACCGAACATTCCGAAACAATTCTGAAATCCAAAAACTGCTTTCCTTTATATGAATCTTATTCTCCGAACCATTCCGGAACCTCTCGTGATGTCATGGATCTCATCCGATACTCCGAACAAAAACTCATACACCAATTATCCATTATATCCTAGCGTCGAGACACGTTAAGTTTGTGACCCTACGGGTTCGAGAATATGCAGACATGATCTTCTATCAATAATCAAAAGCGGGATCTGGAAACCCATATTGACTCCCACATATTCATCGATGATCATATCGAATGAACCACGACGCCAGGATTCAATTAATCCCATATATATATTCCCTTCATCACGCGATATTTTACTTTCCCGAGATTCGATCGTTGGTATCGGCATACCTAGTTCAATCTCGTTCACAGCAAGTACTTTACTCATTCCGTAATCCGATATCACTTTGTGATTAACTCCGTAACCACGTGCTTACAAGCGGTGTTGATATCGATTACCGAGTGGGCCCGAAGTATATCTCTCCGACTCGGGAGGGACAAATCCCATCTCGATACATACAGCCCAACAAGTACTTTCCGATCACCTGAGAGACGCCTTTATGATCACCCTCTCATAGGATGACGTTTGATGACCTCAAAGCTCTCTTCCGATACCAGGGAGTTGCATTATCTCATGGTCTAAGGAATACAATATTTGACATAAGAAAAAGCTTCACAAAGATGAACACGATGACACGATCTAATTGCTCTGCTTGATTTGGGTATGTCCATCATATCATTCTCCTAATGACATGATCTCATTATTAATCGACAACTCATGTCTATGGTTAGGAAACCTTAACCATCATTAATCAATGAGCTAGTCCATAGAGGCATACTAGGGACACAGTGTTGTTCATAAACCACACAAGTATCAAAGTTTCTGCTTAATACAATTCTAGCATGGAATATAAACTTTATCATGAACAAGAATTATAATAATAACATCTTTATTATTGTCTCTAGGGCATAATTCCAACAGTCTCCCACTTACACTAGAGTCAATAATCTAGTTTACATTTGGCAACAATCTAACACCCATGGCACTAAGGTGCTGATCATGTTTTGCTCGTGGAAGAGGTTTAGTCAACGGATCTGCGACATTCAGATCCGTATGTACTTTGCTAATCTTCATATCTCCATCTGATATATAATCTCAAATTATATGAAACTTGCGGTTGATGTGCTTCGTCTTTGGATGATATCTTGGTTCCTTAGCCAGTGCTATGGCGCCAGTGTTCTCACACAATATCTCCAGTGGGTCCAAGGCACTTGGAACCACACCAAGATCAGTGATGAAGTTCCTGATCCAAACTCCTTCACTTGACGCTTCTGCGGCAGCCATGTATTCCGCTTCTACTGTAGATCCCACGATCACGCTTTGCTTGCAGCTTCTCCAGCTCACAGCTCCTCCATTCAAAATATAAACGTATCCTGTCTGAGATTTAGAATCATCCTTGTCGGTGTCGAAACTAGCATCGACGTAACCTTTTACGACGAGCTGCTCATCACCTCCATAGACCAAGAACATTTCTTTAGTCCTATTTAAATACTTTAGGATGTTCTTTACGGTTGTCCAGTGTTCCACTCCTGGATCACTTTTGTATCTGCTCGTCAAACTAAGAGCATTGGACACATCCGGTCTAGTACACAGCATGGCATACATGATAGAACCTATGGCCGAGGCATAAGGCACTTTGCTCATAGTTTCTCTATCGTTTATCGTAGCTGGACACTGAGCCTTGCTCAATATCTTACCTGACAACATGGGCACTGAACCTTTCTTTGCCTTATCCATTCTGAACCTTTTCAGAACTTTGTCTAGGTATGTACTTTGGCTTAAAGCTATTAGGCGTCTTTGTCTATCTCTATAGATTTTGATGCCTAATATATAAGCAGCTTCTCCTAGGTCTTTCATTGAAAAACATTTGTTCAAATAACTCTTCACATCGTTAAGCATATCAATGTCATTTCCAATAATCAATATGTCATCCACATATAGTACTAAGAATGTCACTGAGCTCCCACTCACTTTCTTGTAGATACAAGCTTCGTAGCAATTTGGAACAAATCCAAAGCTCTTGATCACTTGATCAAAACGAAGGTTCCAACTCCGAGATGCTTGCTTCAGTCCATAAATGGAACGCTGAAGTTCGCATACCTTATTAGCATCCTTAGGATCAACAAAACCTTCGGGCTGCATCATATACAACTCTTCATCAATGTTGCCATTGAGAAACGCAGTCTTGACATCCATCTGCCATATTTCATAATCATGAAATGCAGCAATTGCTAATAAAATCCGAATGGACTTAAACATCGCTATGGGAGAGAAAGTCTCATCGTAGTCAACACCTTGAACTTGTTGAAAACCTTTCGCGACAAGTCGAGCTTTATAGACAGTAACATTACCATCCGCGTCCGTTTTCTTCTTGAAAATACATTTGCACTCAACGGCCTTTCGGTCGCTAGGAGGGTCCACCAAAGTCCATACTTGGTTTTCACTCATGGATCCCAATTCGGATTTCATGGCCTCTAGCCATTTCTCAGAGTCTGGACTCATCATCGCTTCCTCATAGTTCGCAGGTTCATTGTTGTATACCAACAAGACGGTTAAGACAGGGTTGCCGTACCATTCAGGAGTGGCACGTGGCCTTGTCGACCTGCGACGTTCAGAAGCAGCATCGTTCGAAGCTTCATGATCCTCGTCATTAGCTTCCTCTATTGTTGGTGCAGATGGCACTGGAACAATTTCAGGTGCTGCGCTACTCTCCAACTCGAGAGAAGGTTCAATAACTTCGTCTAGCTCTACCTTCCTCCCACTCACTTCTTTCGAGAGAAACTCCTTCTCAAGAAAGGATCCATTCTTTGCAACAAACACTTTGCCTTCGGATCTGTGGTAGAAGGTATACCCAATCGTTTCCTTAGGGTATCCTATGAAGACGCATTTCTCCGATTTGGGTTCGAGATTGTCCGGCATCAACTTCTTGACGTAAGCTTCGCATCCCCAAACTTTAAGAAACGACAACTTAGGTTTAGCAGCAAACCATAGTTCATACGGTGTCGTCTCAACGGATTTAGATGGTGCCCTATTTAAAGTTAATGCAGCGATTTCTAATGCATAACCCCAAAATGATAACGGCAAATCTGTAAGAGACATCATTGATCACACCATATCTAATAGAGTTCGATTCTGGCGTTCAGACATACCATTGCGTTGTGGTGTTCCGGGTGGCGTGAGTTGCAAAACGATTCCGCTTACTTTAAGATGCGTGAGAAAATCATAACTCAAATATTCACCTCCACGATCGGATCGTAGAAATTTAATTTTCCTGTTATGATGGTTTTCCACTTTGTTCTGAAATTCTTTGAACTTTTCAAACGTTTCAGATTTATGTTTCATTAAATAGATATACCCATATCTACTTAAGTCATCAGTAAAAGTGAGAAAATAGCGATATCCACCGTGTCTCGAAATACTCATTGGTCCGCATACATTGGTATGTATGATTTCCAACAAGTCCGTTGCTCGCTCCATCATACCGGAGAACGGGGTTTTGATCATCTTGCCCATGAGGCACGGCTCGCATCTATAGCAGGGGCGTCACCTAGCGCTTTCTCAAGGACATAGTCCTTTTGTCCGCCAGCGGGAATAATTCTTAGATTGCGGAACCAGTTTGTGAAGTTAGACCCATTGTTCTTAAGCTTTTCTTTCTCAGCAAAAACATTGAAGTTGAAGTTGGACTTAGCCATTTGATCTACAAAATTTGCAAGTACAATTTAGACTATGTTCATGATAACTAGTTAAACTTAATCAAATTACTAGATGAACTCCCACTAAATTCAACATCCCTCAAGTTGTTTAGTGAACATGATCCAAATTCACCACACCTAATCCAATCTTCACAAGAAGAGATGTGGTTTCAATGGTGGACAACAAAGTGTCGATCATATCATTCATATGACTCATGCTTAACCTTTCGGTTCGTGTGTTCCGAGGCCATGTCTGTACATGCTAGGCTCGTCAAGTCAAACCCAAGTATTTCCGCGTGTGCAAAAACTGGCTTGCACCCGTTGTATGTGAACGTAGAGTTTATAGCACCCGATCATCACGAGGTGCTTGAACACGACGAACTTTCGCAACGGTGCATACATGGGGAGAACACAATTTTATCTTGATCTTTAAGTGAGGAATCATCTTATAATGCTACCGTCGCGATCTAAGCATAATAAGATACATAAAAAGATAAACATCACATGCATATAAATTTATGTGACATGGTATAGCCAATCTCCATGCAATGATCTCCATCTTGTGCGTGCCAGCATGATCTCCGTCACTCCACCATGATTGCCTCCACCACGAATAGCAACTACAACTATTGCTAACTACTTAGCGATAAAGTAAAGCTATTACATGGCGTATAAGAAGTTGACACACAGGTCATACACAATTATAAAAACAACCATATGGCTCCTTCCGGTTGTGTACTCATCGACATGCAAGTCGTGAAATATTACAAAACATGATAATAGCATACAACATACACATCATATCTTGGGCCATACCATATCACAGAAACACTCCCTGCAAAAACAAGTTAGACGCCTCTACTTTGTTGTTGCATGTTTTACGTGGCTTATGGGAGTAACAAGCTAAGAATGATTCTTACCTATGGAAAGCCACAACGGTGATATTATGGTTTCCAACATCCGGTGTAAATCCAATGACAACTATAGTGAGAGAAACTGGCATCCACCAGCCGCATGTGTGGAACAAGCCACACGTCAAGTGTGGAGCCGGACTCGCGAACGAGGTCGCGTAAAGTTGGCCTGGACCGCTTCGATCTCACTATCCCATGTCATAAGAAGTACACAACAAGAGGCTTGCAACATAAAACATCAACGCCCGCAACAAGCATGTTGCGTTCTACTCGTGAAACACATCTACGCATAGATCTAGCTCTGATACCACTGAAGGGTTTTGCAGCATAGTAAATCCAAATTTTCTACGGATGCGAACGGGAAAGCCAACATATAATCTAGGAGATGCAATCAACGAGAGGGATATATGAGATCTTCATACCCTTGAAGAAATCGCACAGCAGAAACATTCAACAGAACGTGGGTGATGTAGTCGAACTAGCCTTCTCCTCCCCGCGATCCGATCCAATCCAACGCTGCAAGTGGCGACGCCTCTGAGAGATGCACACGTACGGCACCGTGACGTCTCCTCCTTCCTCGGACCATCAAGTGAGGTGGATAGATAGATTGGATCTACAGCACGACGGCGTGGTGCAATGGTGGAGAGTTTCTACGGCAGGGCTTCGCCTACGCGCAGTCGTGAGAGAGAGAGAGATCTGGAGGGCAGAAGGTAGGCGGCTAGGGTTGGAGGAGTGGTGGGAGCAGGCTGGCCGGCCCCCTTGGCCCCTCCTCCAAGCCCTAGGGCGGCGGCCCCAAGGGTTGGAGTGGGGGGCAAGTCTTCCCCCCCCCTTCTAGAAGGTCCCCTAGGGTTTTGGCTGGCTGGGCCTATGGGGCCTTGTTCCCCTGGCCCAATGCGGCCAGGGCACTCCCTCATAGGACCACGTACCCCTCCGACAAGTGGGTCCACGTTGGTCCCAGTCCGGAAGCTTCTAGAACCTTCCGGTACAATACCGAACATTTCAAACAATTCTGAAATCCAAAAACTGCTTTCCTTTATATGAATCTTATTCTCCGGACCATTCCGGAACCTCTCGTGATGTCCTGGATCTCATCCGAAACTTCGAACAAAAACTCATAAACCAATTATCCATTCTATCCTAGCGTCGAGACACGTTAAGTGTGTGACCCTACGGGTTCGAGAATATGCAGACATGATCTTCTATCAATAATCAACAGCGGGATCTGGAAACCCATATTGACTCCCACATATTCATCGATGATCATATCGGATGAACCACGATGCCAGGATTCAATTAATCCCATATATATATTCCCTTCGTCACGCGATATTTTACTTGCCCGATATTCGATCGTTGGTATCGGCATACCTAGTTCAATCTCGTTCACAGCAAGTACTTTACTCGTTCCGTAATCCGATATCACTTTGTGATTAACTCCTTAACCACGTGCTTGCAAGCGGTGTTGATATCGATTACCGAGTGGGCCCGGAGTATATCTCTCCAACTCGGGAGGGACAAATCCCATCTCGATACATACAACCCAACAAGTACTTTCCGATCACCTGAGAGACACCTTTATGATCACCCTCTCATAGGATGACGTTTACATTATCTCATGGTCTAAGGAATACAATATTTGACATAAGAAAAAGCTTCGCAAAGATGGACACGATGACACGATCTAATTGCTCTGCTTGATTTGGGTATGTCCATCATATCATTCTCCTAATGACATGATCTCATTATTAATAGACAACTCATGTCTATGGTTAGGAAACCTTAACCATAATTAATCAATGAGCTAGTCCATAGAGGCATACTAGGGACACGGTGTTGTTCATAAACCACACAAGTATCAAAGTTTCCGCTTAATACAATTCTAGCATGGAATATAAACTTTATCATGAACAAGAATTATAATAATAACATCTTTATTATTGCCTCTAGGGCATAATACCAACACTCGTAGCTAAGAGGTTCTATGCAACGACTAGGACGATGCCTTCGAACTCTTCAAAAAGACGCATCACAGCCCGAAAGCTGGCTACACTGACATTGTTAAGGAAGCAATTGTAAGTTCTTTAGGATATTTTTCATCTTTGTAAAATACAATGTCCTCTTCATCTCTGAAATGTATACAATGTGATTGGAATTTGCATGCTCTTTTTCTAATGTTGAGTTCTATTCCACAAACTGTAGGCATTCATTTAGAGGAAGATGGCTCCATCTGTTTCAGAAAATGGCACTAATAAAGAACAACTTTCTGCCACTGAGGCTATGCACTTTGCACTCTCCAACAACAACAAGAGAAAGTTAACGTTCCTAAAGAAAATCGGCATGTATCCAAGTACTTCAAGACGAAGCAGGTCAGGCCTTGAAGCAGAACTGGATGCTGAGAGAGCAGGCTGTGACAAACTACGCTCTACCATAGTGGAGCTACAGAAAGTCAAAGAATCTGCCAAGGCAGACAGACTGCAGTATCTTCAAGACAAGCAAGACATGAGGAACAAGCAATAAGAGTTGCAGGCTAAACAATACCATTCAAATCACTTGCTTCATCAAGTGTTGTCTTAGCTTGCTCAGCAAAAGAAGTAGCAGCAACAATAGTAGCTTCAGCTATTGCAAGGTAAGTGAACTTGTGGTTGAAACTTGAGTTTTTGGGCAGGGAAACCTGTGGTGAGCAAGGAATGTTAACTGGTGTGGAAAAACTTGTGAGGCTTTTGGGCAGAAAAACTTGTGAAGTGGTGGTTGAAACTTGTCATTTTGTGGGCAGGGAAAGTTAACTGGTGTGGAAACTTGTGAGGCTTTTGGCTTTGGGAGCTGTTGTCGAAATTTATGTGTAAACTTATCCTGAAATTTCTTGTTAAATTATGTCATTTGATGCATTTGGTGTGAAATGGGCCAAAAACGATTAGGGCTAGTAGAATTTTACACACAAGCATTACGTGCACAAATGGCCCCTGATGCTAGCTCGCACCCATCATGAAAATGAATTTGCCTCCTAAGTACATGAAGGAATATATTTGTCACAGATAAACGCCAACATGGCCCGCTTTCATTGGTCAACGACCTAAACAAAAACAGAAACATCACGGCCAACGATGACGTCATCACATAGAGTTTGTCATTGTCGTGGGAATGGCCACGATAGATGCTGTGATTGGCCGCGAGTAGTAGAACAAGGGGCAAGGGAGGCCAGCCATCTCCGTGCGAGACGGGGGCAAAGACACAGGGATTTACCTAGGTTCGTCCCCCGGAGGGTAAAGACCTACTCCTGCTAGATTGTATTGATGAGAGAGTACAATGGGCGAGCTCGGCGGCTAGGCGGCGAATCGAAGGGGCGTATGATGGAACGTAAGTTCTATGCGTACCCTAGGGAGGTTTATATAGAGTCACCTAGCTAGGGTTTACAGATCTACAACTGAGTTGGATAAGGACTCAGAGGGTTTTGACCTAATCCGACTGGGCCTAACTATGCTTCTGGACCTTCAGCTTCCAGTCGCCTGGTTCATTCTTGGGTCGCGATCCAGTCGCCGTCCTACATGCCCACTCGCTGGAAGTATGATCTAGTAGGAGACGTCCTGCTAGGTATACCCTACTCGGCATATCCCCGTCAGTAGTCCCCGAGGCCATCGTTGATTCATCGCAGGTGTTCTTTGACAGTCGGAGTATTCGGGTCCAATTTGGACGCCCAGTCGAATCGACGATGGACTCCTCCAATGAGAAAAGGAGTCTTCAACATGCATCCTCAGTCGCAATAACGGCGACCAGTCGAATCGCCAATTTGGTGAGTAGTCGAATCGCAGCCATGGCGAATGGGTCGGCGAGTCAAGTAGACGAAGTTGGACCATCAGCCTGGTCAAACTATCCATTGGGTAATACAACGGTAATATCGGCGTAATCACCACGCGTTAACGGCTCCCCGAAAGCGGATGGTAACTCCGCCAAGTGACCCGAGCCGCGCCGTCTCCAAGTCGCCAAACTTCCGCATGACCAGCGGATGGTGGTCGACGAGATGCTGATGACGATTCGTCAGCTGAAGAAAGATGGACATGAGACCGTCAATTTATACAATTGCTGGTTCGGGCGGCGACTGGTGCCCCTGGCTAAGGACGACGGGACCAAGGCATGCACCGCCGAGTGGAAGGCCGACGATTACACCCTCGCGCTGAAGAAGATCACGGACACAGAATACCGTGACCCGAAGGCCGGGATCGCCCCATACACCATGAAGCGCAACATGCCACTGGTAAGTCTGCCTTTCTTTATCTATTTCGCAGTCACAGAAATGCGGTCGCGGTTTTATTAACCATGTGTTGTTTGTTCAGCTGTTCCAAGTGGTGGAAGGTTGGCTCCCTCCCGCCAATGACGAAAGCTCGGACGAGGCTGCCGAGGAAGAGAGCGAGTCCTCCTCCGACGAGGAGAACGATGGAGACGACAATGACGATGACGACGAGGCCGTGGCGGTTGCCGCACCCGCGGTTCGAAAAAATCGCGGGCAACGGCAACGCGAGCTCGAGGCCAGCAAGAGCCTCGAGGGTCATGATGGGGGCGAAGACGAAGCCCCCAAACATAGTTCACGGCATGTGGCTACGCCGTCGAAAAATAAGTCGCCGAAGAAGAAGGAGGCGCTTGAAGCGATGTCGCCGCCTAAGCGGTCGGCGACTCCGCGATTGATGAAGCCGGCCGGAGCGTCGTCGTGAAGGCGCCGAGAGCAACAGAACAGCCATGGTGGAGGACAAAGTGCCGCTGGCATCGCTTCCACCACCGTTCTCAGCAGTCATGGGCCTCGAGACTGCTTTAGCCGCAGAGGCCTCCATCAAGGGAGGCACCCGCGTCGACCGGAGGGGAACTTCCCGCTGTCGCGGCCTCATCAACGAAGAAGGCTTCTGTGTCGTGGGCTCCGACCCTGTTTGAGACGAGCATCAGCCGAAAGCTGGGCCCAGAACTGGAGAAGCTGGCACACATTTGCACCGGCCTGCGCTACGTCCCAATCGCCAGGTAAGTGTCTTGGCGTGTCGACTTGAATTGCTAGTTTGTAGTCGTTGTTTGCTTTGTTGACCATTTCTCTTTGCAGGACTGTCATGAAAAAGTTTGGTCGCCCCTCGATGGCCAAAGTTCTAGTAGATGCCTCGGAGGTGGGAGATGATCCCTCGAAGAAGAGGAAGGTCAACGACGCCAAGGTGCCTGCTGAGGGCGCGAAGAAGATGAAGGGCGACGAGGTCGTCATAATTTCAGACGAGCCGGTTGATTCCCCAAGTGGAGCTCCAACTAGAGTGGATGCGACCATGAAGGCCGTTGTGGACGCGGGGTCGCAGCAGGTAGATCCTGTGGCGCTGGTCGGCACGTCGGGCCCTACGACGAGTGTTGCGGAGCGGCGGTGGATACCTTCCCTCGCTTCATGGCGAGGGCCTCCACCGCGAGTGTGTCGGCGCAATCGGCCCAGGCGCCCGAAGTTTTGAGATTGGAAGTTGAGCAGCGCCACGGGCGCACGCCTCTTGTGCTGTCGTCGGTGGACACGGTCGAGCTGCACAGCATGCTAGGCGTGGCTATTTAGGTATGCCAGTCCCCGAGGATCTGGTCGTTGAATTTCAGCGGGCAGATTCTTATTGCTTTTTGCTATTCAGTCCCCGAGTGGCTAGTCGCTGAATTTCAGCGACTAGGCACTTAGGAATTTCTTCGATGTCCAGTCCCCGAGTGCCTAGTCGCTGAATCTCAGCGACTAGGCCCTTAGGAATATCTTCGATGGCCAATCCCCGAGTGCCTAGTCGCTAAATCTCAATAACTAGGCACTTAAGAATTTCTTCGATGTTTGCTTATGTTAGTTGTATCTATGGAGGGCCTCCAGCGTGAATCGGTGGAGCGACTGGCCACCAGAGAGAGTTTGGAGCAGGACCTCTGCTCCGTGCAGGAGGTGAACAAATAGCTGCAAGCGACCGCAGGTAGGTTTTTGAAATAACCTCTCCACCGCTATCTTGTTTCTGATTGTGATCTCACCCTTGCGTTGTTGCAGAGGGGCATTTGGCCGCGGTTGCGAAGGCTCGTGAAGGTTTGGTCCCCGTCAGCAAGTTGATGGCTGCTCAGTCGTCGTTGACCATCACCGAGAAGCGGGTGGCCGAGCTTGAGCGAGAGCTCAAGGCCGTGATGACCCACAAGTATAGAGGATCGCAACAGTATTCGTCGGTAGTATTACCCAATTTATTGATTCGACACAAGGGGGCCAAAGAATACTTGCAAGCCTTAACAACTGAGTTGTCAATTCAGCTGCACCTAGAAATAGTTCTTTCTCACAGATGTTTATCGGTAGTAACAGTTTGTAGTAGCAACAGCAAAGCAACAACACCAGTGAAACAGGAGCAATAGTAATTGATACTTGATGATGAGGATTCGAAAGTAGGCATAGGGATGGATGGACGGGCGTTGCATGGACGAGTCTAAACATGTAACTTCAAGATCCAGTGCATTGCAGATAAATAATAACAAGCATCCAAGTACTAAACAATCCTAGGCATGTGCTCCAAATATAGTCATATGTGCTCGAAATGAGAACTTGCACAACATCTTCTGTCCAGCTAGCCCATGGCAGCGGGGCCTCTAGGGAACTACTAGCAATTAAGGTGCTCCATTTAATAGAGCACCGGAGCAAACCATTAACACTCCGTGAACACATGTGATCCTCACACCACAGCCATCCCCTCCGGTTGTCCCAATTATTGTCACTTTGGGGCCTTTGGATCCGGACAATGATATGTGTACACAACTTGCAGATAAGATCACAAACAATTCTATCATAATGATTCAATAATAAGTTCAGATCTGAGATCATGGCACTCGGGCCCTAGTGACAAGCATTAAGCACAACAAGTTGCAACAAAGTCAAATAGCACTAATAGAGATACTAGGCACTATGCCCTAACAGATCTTATTCGATTACATGATAGAAATCATCCAATCCCTACCATCCCCAAGCCTACAATGGGGGATTACTCACTCATGGATGAGGGAAACACTGGTGGTTGATGGAGATGCGTTGGTGATGATGATGGCGATGATCCTCTCCAAATTCCCTGTCCCGGTAGGGTGCCAGAACGGAGTTTCTAGATCCGAATCTTGGTTTCTGGTGGCAGCGGTGGAGCGGAACTCTTTCTGGAAAACTATCAAACCCCCCTCGGTTTTTAGGTCAAAAGGAAACTTATAGGCGCAGAGGGAGGCCGAGGGGGTGCCTAGGGTGGCTGCACCCCCTCCAGGCGCGGCCAATGGTGGGCCCGTGCCTAGGGTGGGTGTGGGCCCCCCAGTCCTCCTCTCCGTCTCGTCTTCTGGCTCCGTGGATCTTCTGGTGAAATATAATTTTTGGTGTATTTTCCGGAATTTTTCCTGATAGTTCATTTTCTGCACAAAAACAAGACACCAAGGTAATTCTGCTAAAAACAGCGTTAGTCCATGTTAGTTGTATCCAAATCACACAAGTTTAGAGAAGAAACAATAGCAAAGTGTTTGATAAAGTAGATACATTTTGGACGTATCAATTCCCCCCAAGCTTAGCTTATTGCTTGTCCTCAAGCAATTTAGTTGAAAACTGAGTGCGATAAAAGTACTTTCACGAACACTTTGCTTCATATGATGTAAATATTCTTAGCATAGGAGTAGATGCTTAAACAATTCATAATAAAGAGTATGCAACTAAGTCTACTCAATAGTCATTGCAAGCTATGAAGAGAAACCAACTCAATAATAATAAGTAGCATAAGACATAAAACATAAGCAACATTGCAATGCTAATAATAAGGTATGATAGAGTGGTATCTCACTTGCTTTTGTTTGAAGATCACAATAAAAATGCCAAGGCACCTCTAAATTTCAAGTGAAGACTAGAGGTAAAGATGTCAGAGATACAAGCATCAAAGTCATGACATAATTAACCAAGTATTGGAACAAACACAAGAATGACAACTATGCTCTCAAGAAGGTGATCGTAGAATAATTGGCGACTCAACAAAGTTGTGAAAATGGTTTTTTGAGGGTTTGAAAGGCTTCCCAATGCTGAAAGGAAGGTACTCATTAGCTTTGAGATCTCATTGCCCCTATCATAGGCATCTTCATGTGGTTAAGGTGAAAGTGAGGTCCACTCTGAATCATATGCTTGACAGATCATAAACTGGAAATCCCAAGTCCCTTGAGTACGAGGGTCGCTCCACATGCTACTCAACTTTGGTCACCTGAAAGTTCTTGTCATTGTAAATACATGCATATCATCGAGAACCGCCAACGAGGTACCCCTTGCACATGGTACAGGAGCTTTCCCATAACCAAAATGACAAGGCAAGCAGACAATGAGCATCTCAGCAATCTTTTTATTTACCATATGCATAGCTTTTTATTAAGGATGCTTCATAGATGCTCATTATGGTGATACTGCAAGTTTCCACCATGATTAGGCATGGCTTAGGCTAGCGGCCCAGGCGTTTCTCTAACACAATGTATAAACTCCATGAACTCACAAGCTCCCCTTTTATTTCACATCGTCGACATCCGTAAACAAAAGAGAAAAGTATCAACTAGATAGGATATCCAAAAGGTGTTGAAAGCGTTCCCCGTGATAGCACGGTTCTGCTGACTCCCAGCATATAATAAGCAAGCATATAACTTTCATGGACTAGTCACAATGGTTCAATATTATTAAGCGCAAGGAATAAAGTGTGTCATCAAGTTCGTGAGAACTTTACTAACTAACTTTCTCAAAACAGACAAACATTTTATTTTGGAAGAAAACATGGCATATAGAATATGCGCTGAAGTAGCAAATGATGCTAATAGGTAGGTATGGTGGACACAGCTAGCAATATTGGTTTTGAGGAGTTGGAAGCACAGGTAGAGCACATACTCAGTGCAAGTGAAGGCTAGAAATAGAGAGGGAGCAACAAACAAGAGAGCAATAACTGTCATAATCATGCTTGCAACAAAACATGACTAATTATGGCATGAAAGTGATACAAGAACTCTGAGGCAAAATAAATCATTGAGGCTTACTGACTATTGATTAGTCATATGCATGCGTGAGCATGTGCCAAGTCGATTCATATGAACAGTCGGAGGAGGATACCACAATATCATACCAAAATATGAATAAAACAATGCAAGCAAACAAAGAAAAACCAAACAAAAACAAAGCAAACAAAGCAAAATCTTTTTCGATTTTTCTTTTAAGGCAAACCAAAGCAAAGAAACAAAGAAACAAACCAAGAGAAACAACGAAAATATTTTTGGTATTTTTGTGTTTTTGAGAAAGAAGCAACAAGAACCAAAAAAGAAAGCGAAACAATGGATATACAAAGAACCGACTGAACATGATATAAATATGAGTGTGATGTCGGTATACCTCCCCCCAAGCTTAGGCTTTTGTCCTAAGTGGGGCTCAATAGCGCGGGTAGTACCCCCATGCTGGTGGGTCATCATAGGAATGATCATAGTAAGGCACATGCGATGAAGAAGAAGACGCGCCCCAATCAAATGAGGGCTGTTGGTATGAAGACTCTCCCAAGTTGGAGGGCTGAACCGAATTGTCTTTGGCATCCTCTTCAACATTATCCTCTTGCTGGAAGAGTTCCCCCACATAAGAGTCAACCTCCTCCTCCGTAAGTGACCATCCTTGCATGTTATCAAAGTTAAACAAAGTAGGTGCAGGCACATAAACTATTTTCTCAGTCCTACGCTTTCTCCGGCCTTGCTGGGCAAAAGATAATTCAAATGGTAAACTTCTCACATTAGCCCCCAAGGAAACAAAACCATGCTGAATCATGGATTCAATATCAAGCCTCTCTATGGGGAACTGAAAATCTGAATAGTGAGGCTCTAAACCATGGAAAGCTAGCAACCAAGAAGCAATGAGGCCTCCACAAATTCCACCCTTCTCACTGTTGGTGGTGAGACGGTGAGCTATCAGCGCACCCAAACTATAAGACCTATTCCTATTTTAGAGCAGCTGCCATAAAAGCTATATCAAAAGAAGACAACTTTCTAGCAATCTTCATAGCAAGAACACACTTGGTAATGAAATAGGCAAAGTATCTAATAGCTGGGAGCTGAATGTTCCGAATTTTACCACTTTCCTTTGAGAAGTCGAAACCTTGGCAAATCTCATCATATAAATCCATAAGTGCCTTGGGCCTCTCCTTGATCTTCTCGCAAGATCCCCACTGAGGTACTCTAATTGTTGCACAGAAATCAGCAAAAGGCAGGTCGACAGGTATATTATATATTTTGTAATGGACCATGGGATTAGAAGTAGACCAAGTGAACCGGAAGTCCTGCACAAAAGCCATGGTTAGCTTAACATATTGGAATGGTTCACCTTCAACAAAGTGTTCCAACCCTGCATTTGTAACCATAGTTTGGAAATCTTGGAGGATCCACGTAGCTCTCATAAATTCATGACATGGATATATGGAAGGAAAAACTGCCTCCTCACAATGAACCTTCATTGGCTCATGCACCATCCAGTCATATTGATTTAGTGGATAAGCACTCATCTTCCTTGCTGAAATTTTTAGACAACCATCAAACCAAGTGATTTCTAAGTTGATAGATGATGAGCAACTACTAAAGGAACTTGCTAGAGGACTACACATGCATCAAAACAAAGTTTATAAGCATAGAACAAGAATGCAAGCTCAAACAACCTGTCACCTATAGCAGCAAAATACTCAAGATACAATCTGCCAATCACAAATCTAATTGTACAAGTGGAGGAGGCACATACCAAGGAGCAATCCCGCCAAAAATCAGCACTTGAGATGGGCTGAACAAGGAGATCGAAAATCGTAAGCATGAACAGCAAGAACTCGAGCTTGAGAAAGTTTTCCGGTGTTTTTCGGGAGAGAGAAAGAAGGTGGCTTTGAGGAGGCAGCCTGGAGGGGCCCAGGTGGGCCAAACCCCTCCCCCCTAGGCGCCACCCCCTGGTAGGCCGCGCCTACCATGGGTGTGGTGGGCTAGGGTGCCCCCTGGGTCACTTCAGTGCCTCTCTGCCCCTTTTTCCGAGGAAAAATTTATTTTGAATTTTCTAGGATTTTTCAGGAAACTTTATTTTTGGCCAATTTTCAGGGTATGAAAATGATTTTCTCGCAGAAACAGTTTTTTCAGAAGAAGCAAAAGCAAACCAAAAGACAAACTACAGGAGCTCAAAGAAACTCAAACAAGCAAACAACTAGCAAAACTAAAGCTAAAGCAAAGACCAGGAAGGAGAAAAGTAAAAAATAAAGCAAGTATAACCACGGTGAAAACATTATTTTGTTCATAAAAATCCTTTTGTTAACAAGGTTGATCAAGTCTTGTTACCAAAACAATCTTATATGAAACAAAACTTTGCATTCCACAAGGTGATATGTTACGTCATACTTTATAGCAATGGTCCCAATCATAATAGTTTCAAAAATTTCTTGTGGAATGGGACAATATATTTCTCCAATCTTGATGCTCTCAATATTTTCAATGGCATTCAGGCAATAGCTCTTAACAACCTTCTTGGGGAAATAGACAGTGTGCTCTTTGTCATTAATATTGAATGTTACTTTTCCTTGATTGCAATTGATGATAGCACCTGCAGTATTAAGAAAAGGTCTCCCGAGAATAATAGACATATTATCATCTTCAGGCATTTCAAGCACAACAAAATCAGTTAAAGCCATGCAATTATGAGCAACTTGAACAGGAACATCCTCACATATACCAACAGGAATAGTAGTTGACTTATCAGCCATTTCCAAAGATATATCAGTAGGTATCAACTTTTCTAGCTGGAGTCTCTTGTAGAGAGAGAAAAAGGCATAACACTAACTCCAGCTCCCAAATCACATAAAGCAGTTCTAACATAATTGTTCTTAATAGAGCAGGGAATAGTTGGTATACCTAGATCACCAAGTTTCTTTGGAACCTTACCATTGAAGGAATAATTAGCAAGTAGGGTAGAAATCTCCTTATTAGGAATCTTCCTTTTACTAGAGATAATATCCTTCATATACTTTGAATAAGGAGGCAACTTAATAGCATCAATCAAAGGAATTTGCAAGAATAAAGGTTTCATCCACTCACAAAACTTCTTGTAGTGTTCTTCCTCCTTTGACTTGTGTTTCTTACCTGGAAAAGGCATAGGTTTCTGCACCCAAGGTTCTCTCTTTATCATGTTTATTAGCAATAAAATTTTCCTTTGTGTACCTAATGTTCTTAGTGTGCTTCTCAGGTTCTTCCTCAACTTCCTCCTTATTAGAAGCATCATTATTATTACCACTCTCAGTTTCAGCATCAGAGACAGATATACTATTAGGATCTACAACAGTTTCAAGTGGTTCCTCAACTACTTTATGTTTATTTTTCTTTCTCTTACGAGGACTACCACTACTCTCACCTTGTTGAGAATCCTGCTCAATTCTTTTAGGGTGTCCTTCAGGATATAAAGGATCTTGAGTAGCTATACCACTCCTAGTTATAATTCCATAAGCATGTTTATCTCCTAAAGCATTAACTAGCATATCCTTTTGTACCTTAGCAAGTTGATCAAGTTCAGTTTGAACCATTTGAAAGTGTTTACAAAGCATTTTAATATCATTATAAGTTCTTTCCACAATATCTTTCAACTCATGGATAGCTTTAGAGTTTTCCAACAAATGATTCTGAACTTGTTTATTAAAATACCCTTGCTTAACAATAAATGTGTCAAGTTCCTCTAAACATTGATCAAGAGGCTTACCATAAGTTATCACCTTCATCAAAGTGTTGGAGAGAGTGTACCTCAATAGTAGATGAGTGGGGAATTTGCTTACATAATTCTTCTATAGGAGGTAGATTCTTGACATCTTCAACTCTAATACCTTTCTCCTTTAGACACTTCTTAGCTTCCTTCATCACTTCATCATTTAATGCAATAACTCCCCTCTTCTTTGTTGTTGGTGCTAGAATTGGTTCAGGAACTGGCTCAGGAGTAATAGGCTCAGGTGTATTTAGCTTAGTTGAAGTCCAATCATCATAATTCTTGCTTATCTTGGTCATTAATTCTTCAGCATCTGTAGGAGTCCTTTTCCTGAAAACACAATCAGCAAAGCTATCTAGGTATGTCCTAGAATCATCAGTTAGTACATTATAATAAATATCAAGAAGTTCATTCTTAGGTAATGGACATCCAGGATGTGCATGAATCAAGGCATAGAACCTTGTCCATGACTCAGGCAATTTATCTTCTTCTCCCTGTTTAAAATCAAAAAGTCTCTGCAAAGCAGCATGTCTAGCACTGGGAGGAAAATATTTCTGGAAGAAAGAAGCAATCAAGCAATCAAGGCTATCAATGGAACCAAGAGGTAATCTATTAAACCAAGCCCTAGCTTCTCCTTTTAATGAAAAAGGGAAGATCTTGGTAACAAAGTACTTACGCATCTTAAAATCATCAGAGAACAAAGCACTCATAGTAGAAAGATCATTCATATGAGCCACAACACTCTCATTTTCAGTCCCACAAAAAGTTTCTTACTCAACAATCTCTGAATAAGACAAATCAAGAGAGAAATCATAGTCTTCATCTTTAATATCTATGGGAGAAGTGGCAAACTTAGGATCAGAGGACAACTTAGGCATGATAGTACGTCTAGCAAGGAGACTCTTAATAACACTAGTACCATGTGTTTTTCGGCACTCTTAAACAAAATCATCAGTGAACTCAATGTAACCATCATTAATATCATAACTCTCACTAGCCTCAGGTGAGCTAACAGGTGTAACAGTGGCTTCACTAGGAGTTTCGGTATTTCCTAGACTAGCCATAGTAGCATCTAGAAAAGGACTTAATGAACCACTCGCATCAAGCACAGTAAAAGTAACATCATGAGCATCGAAAGCAGTTTCAGACTCAGCAATAGTAGCACTGTGTATAGCATGTGTATGTGGTGGTGGTGTAACAAGCTTACTTATAACAAACGGTGAATCAAGAGCAGCAGAGGTGTTTAGGACTGTACCTCTTCTTGTAGTCGATGGTAAAATAGGGAACTTTCCATCACGAGACTTCCCCATGATGAAAGGAGTAGCAGTGAACAATAATAGATCCAAGTGAACTTACAAATAAAGTTATGCTCCCCGGCAACGGCGCCAGAAAATAGTCTTGATGACCCACAAGTATAGGGGATCGCAATAGTCTTCGCGGGTAGTATTACCCAATTTATTAATTCGACACAAGGGGAGCCAAAGAATACTTGCAAGCATTAACAACTGAGTTGTCAATTCAGCTGCACCTGGAAATAGTTCTTGCTCACAGAAGTTTATCAGTAGTAACAGCTTGTAGTAGCAACAGCAAAGCAACAACAAAAGTGAAACAGGATCAATAGTAACAGTAACGATAACAGTAGGATTCGAGTGCGGTAGGCATAGGGATGGATGGACGGGCGTTCCATGGACGAGTCTAAACATGTAACTTCAAGATCTAGGGAATTACAGATAAATAATAACAAGCATCCAAGTACTAAACAATCCTAGGCATGTGCTCCAAATATAGTCATATGTGCTCGCAATGAGAACTTGCACAACATCTTCTGTCCAGCCAGCCCATGGTAGCGGGGCCTCTAGGGAACTACTGTCAATTAAGGCGCTCCTTTTAATAGAGCACCGGATCAAAGCATTAACACTCCGTAAACACATGTGATCCTCACACCATAGCCATCCCCTCCAGTTGTCCCAATTATTGTCACTTTGGGGCCTTTGGATCCGGACAACTTGCAGATAAGATCACAAACAATACTATCATAATGATTCAATAATAAGTTCAGATCTGAGATCATGGCACTCGGGCCCTAGTGAAAAGCATTAAGCACAACAAGTTGCAACAAAGTCAAATAGCACTAATAGAGATACTAGGCACTATGCCCTAACAGATCTTATTCGATTACATGATATAACTCATCCAATCCCTACCATCCCCAAGCCTACAACAAGGGATTACTCACTCATGGATGAGGGAAACATCGGTGGTTGATGGAGATGCGTTGGTGATGACGATGGCGATGATCCTATCCAAATTCCCCGTCCTGGCAGGGTGCCAGAACGGAGTTTGTGGATCCGAATCTTGGTTTTTGGTGGCGGCGGCGGAGTGGAACTCTTTCTGGAAAACTATCGAACCCCCCTCAGTTTTTAGGTCGAAAGGCAACTTATAGGCGCAGAGGGAGGCCGAGGGGGTGCCTGGGGTGGGTGTGGGACCCCCAGGACTCCTCTCCGTCTCTTCTTCTGGCTCCGTGGATCTTCTGGTGAAATGTAATTTTTGGCGTATTTTCCGAGATTTTTCCTGATAGTTCATTTTCTGCACAAAAATAAGACACCAAGGTAATTCTGCTGAAAACAACGTCAGTCAATGTTAGTTGTATCCAAATCACACGAGTTTAGAGAAGAAACAATAGCAAAGTGTTCGAGAACGTAGATCATTTTGGACGTATCAGGCCGCGAAGTCGGAGGCGAGCTCGGCGGAGGAGAGATATAAGGCGGCCGTCGCTGCCGCAGCTAAGGAGCGGAAGGTGTCGGATGCTCTTGTCACGGGGCTGCAAACTGATTTTTCTGGTCTTCAGGATTTCATCACTGGGTGTTGCCGTCCCCTCATTGGTGAGTTCCTTGCGCTTGTGTTTGTTTGTATTAACAAGTCCCCGAGCGTGCGGGTCTCCTTTGTCATTGGGTCCCCGAGGGGGCTTGCTCGAATCCTGCGTCCTTCTGACGCTGAGTTGCTTCTTCCTTTGCAGGGAATTTTTTTGATGACGAGCCCGAGGCGCAGTCGTACGACGCGAGGCAGTGCGTCACCATGCTAGTGGATTCGGCTGCCCTTTCGGCGACCTGCATTCGCGCGTACTTCCAGGAGATATCGTCGACGGAGGTGATTCCCAGCAAACTCACGGAGGTATGGCGCTACCTGGAGAGGGATCCAACGGTTGTGGAGTACATCTCGCGGCCGGCCTTCCGCCGTGGGGCCGCGACTGCGCTGAGCCTTGGGCTCGCTCACTTCCCGAACGACTTCGACAACGACGATATCACCAGCAGGTATCCCTCGTCGACTGGCTCGGTCGAGATCTCCGACGTGATGAAGTTGACCGATCGGGTCGCAGTCTACTCCGAGCGGGTGCTGGTGATGGGCGACCTTCTGCCGTATCAGGAGACGATCGTTGCTCCGAACGACCCCGAGCCGGCGCATCGCGACTTCAAGGTGGACCAGCCATTCCGATCGGTGATGGCGGGCGCCTTGACGACGTACCCGTCGAACCCGTGGGTCCCCTTCATCCGTGTTCGTGGTAAAGATGGAGCGTCGTCTTCGAAACCTGCAGAGTAGATGACTTTGCCGATTGGCGTTAATTGTAAGAAGTATATGCCTGCCCTTGTAAGCGAACAAAATTTGTTGCCATAAGGAATGCATGTGTGCTTTTGTCAACTTTAATTTGAGTTTGGATTATTTTGTTGCGCGAGTCCCCAAGTGCGTCTGCCCTTTTATGGGGTTTACCTCATGTTTATGTATTTTTGTTTGCTATTATACTGTTAGTTAGGTGAGGTCGACACGCCGTGGCTTGGGAAGCCAGTTGCTTGGTGACCCCAAGGGGTGCTCTATACTTAGCCATTTTCCCGGACGCGGATGGGGTCGGTTGGACGAGTCCCCGAGCGTGGTACTTATCCGTTCTATTCGCATGCTCAAGGTAGGTGAGGACAGAGCGCGTTGTACCTGGTGCGAAGCTCCACCTGACTCGGGGAGCCAGTCGCATGGAGAGTCCGGGGCACGCTCTCATACTTGGTGTTTTCCCTAGCCGCGTAGGTTTGGACCGGCGTCAGTCCCCGAGCGTGGTACTTGACCGTTTGAGTCGCTGCGCCGAGGATGTGGAGGACTGGGTCGCTGTGAGAAACGAATGCGGTTGTCTTGGCCCGACGGGCCAGTCGAGCGAGGCGACTCCGATGGGGCTCCGGGGTGGCGTTTTCGTGGATGACGCAAGGCCCGAATTTTGTCGATGCCCTTGCGTCGCACTACTTAGCCGTGCCAGTCGCACGACCAAGGGTTGACTTCCGTGATTAGCTTAATGCTATTTTTACGAGTGCGAATGGCACAAGGATTGGAGAGTAGACACAATTTGTGCGAGTCGAAAATCTTTATTGCATGGTGGGGGAGTACATGTCGGAGTTCTAGGTGTAGAACTTCCTTAGGAGGTTTACATTCCACGGCCCCTTGACGTCGAGTTGTCCGTCTCCTTGGACATCGATGAGGTAGTAGGCATCGTTTCCCAGGACTCGCCCTATGGCGAATGGTCCCTCCCACGGGGAGAGATCTTGTGCATGCCCTTCTTGTCCTGGATCAGTCGCAGGACCAGGTCGCCTTCCTGGAAGGTGCGAGTCCGGACTCGGTGTCTGTGGTAGCAGCGGGGTCCTTGCTGGTATATGGAAGTGCAGGAGCGATTTAGGTCGCATGCTTCGTCAAGATGGTCGACCCCATCTTGGCGTGCGAGCTCGTTGTCGGCCTCCGCGTAGTTAACGACACACGATGAGTCATGCTCGAGGTCAGTTGGCATGATGGCTTCGGCGCCGTACACCATGAAGAAGGGCATGAACCCGGTCGATCGATTGATGGAGGTGCGGATGCCCCAGATGGTGGAGGGGAGCTCCTCGACCCAACACCCTGGAGTTCGCTCAAGGGGAACTTGCAATCGCGGTTTTAGGTCGTGGAGGATGCTCTGGTTGGCGCGTTTCACCTGGCCGTTAGACTCCGGGTGGGCGGCTGAGGTGAGGTCGAGCCGTATGTTGTGCTCCTCGCAGTACTAGGCCATGGCGCCCTTGACGAAGTTGGTTCCATTGTCCGTGATGATGTTGTGCGGGCATCCGTAGCGGTAGATGAGCTCGCGTAGGAATTTAGCGGCGGTCTTCCCGTCGCACATGCGGACTGTCTTGGCCTCCACCCACTTGGTGAATTTGTCGACTGGGACCAGGAGGTGGGTGTAGCCCGAGGGGGCCTTCTTGAAGGGACCCACCATGTCCATGCCCCATACGGCGAATGGCCAGGTGATGGGGATAGTCTTGAGCGCCGAGCTTGGTACGTGCGTTTGATTGGCATACTTTTGACACCCGACGCAGCGCTGGACGATGTCGACCGTGTCGGCGTGTGCAGTGAGCCAATATAAGCCATGTCGCATGGCTTTGGCGACCAGGGACCAGGCGCCCAGCGTGATGGCCGCAGTCACCGGCATGGATGTCTTAGAGGATCTTGCGGCCTTCCGCAGGCTGCACGCGGTGTTGGAACACACCGGTCACGCTGCGTTTGTGGAGTTCGCCGTTGATGATGACGAACGATTTGCATCGGCGCACGATCATGCGTGCCTCCATCTCGTCTGTTGGCAGGGTCCTTCCCTCGAGGTACGTGACGTATGGCGTGGTCCAGTCGCTTGGCTCCGCGACCATGGCGACCAACGTTGGTTCTGGTTGCAGCGGTATCCCGAGGTCAATCTCCCTCAGGGGAGACAGAGGGCTTGGTGATGGTGTCAAGGAAGACACCTACGAGTGGCGCGTGGAGAGCTGATCCGATGTGAGAGAGGGCGTCGGCCTCTTCGTTCTCGTGCTGGTCGATCCACTTGATAGAGTACCCAGCAAAGTGGCCTCCCAGCTGGTCCACTGCCTGGCAGTATGCCGCCATGGTGGGGGAGACGGCGTCGCAGGTGACGGCTACTTGCACGGCGACGAGGTCGGATTCGCCGTAGCACCGTAGGCGATTGATGTTCATATCCTTGGCGGCACGCATGCCGTGAAGGAGGGCCTCGGACTCGGCCATGTTATTGGTGCAGGGGGTGAAGTCAAGGTACATCACGTAGCGCAGTTTGTCGCCCTTGGGGGAGGTGAGTACGATCCCTGTTCATGCGCCGTCTGCGTTCTTGGAGCCATCGAAGTGGAGCGAGAGGTACGACGGCTTCTCCGGCTGCTGCGCCTCCTCCCAGTCGGCGAGGAAGTCTGCCAGGGCCTGCGACTTGATTGCCTTGCGTGGCTCATACTTCATATTGTGGACGCTTATCTCGACGGCTCACTTGGTGACTCGCCCAGTCGCCTCGCGGTTGCGGATGATGTCCTTCAACGGCTCCAAGGAGACGAACGTGATTGGGTGCTCCTGGAAGTAGTGCGGCAGTCGCCGCTGGGCTCGGAAGACCGCATATACCAGTTTCTGGTACTGCGGGTAGAGCTGTCATGACTCGGTGAGAACTTCGCTGATGCAGTAGACGGGTCGCTGCACGGGGCGCTCCTTGCCCTCTTCTGGCCGTTCGACGACCATGACGGCGCTGCTGACTCGCTCGGACGTCGCGATGTAGACGAGCATCGACTCTTTTTCGACGGGGGCGGCGAGTAGCACGGTCGCGAGTAGCACCTATTTGAGCGCGTGGAGAGCGTCGTCCACCTCCTTGTCCCACTGGAACATGGGGTTTTTGCGCATTAGGTGGTAGAGACGCATTGCCTTCTCGCCTAGCCGGGGGATGAAGCGGCTGAGAGCCGCGACTCGCCCGGCCAACTTCTGGACGTCGTGGAGGCACTCGGGTTTGCCGAGCCGGGCGATCGTATTGATCTTGTTGGGGTTCGCCTCGATGCCTCGCTTGGAGACTATATACCCCAGTATCTGTCCAGTGGGTACACCGAAGGTGCAGTTTCCTGGGTTGAGTTTGATCTTGTACCTCCGCAAATTTGCGAAGGTTTCGGCCAGGTCAACGGGTAGATCGCTCTGGCGATTGGACTTTACGGGACCACGTCGTCGATGTAGACGTGGATGTTGCGGCCAATTTGACTCGCAAGGCACTCCTGCATGCACCACTGGTAGGTCGCTCCGGCGTTCTTGAGGCTGAACGTCATGTCGATGTATCAAAAGGCACCGAATGGCGTGATGAACGCCGTCTTCTCCTCGTCCTCGACCGCCATTTTGATCTGGTTGTAACCAGAGTAGGCGTCAAGGAAACATAGTGACTCCGAGCCCGCAGTCGAGTCGATGATTTGATCGATTCGCGGGAGGAGGAACTATTCCTTTGGGCAGGCGCTGTTGTGGTTTGTGTAGTCGATACACATTCTCCAGGTCCCATACTTCTTTTCTACCAGGACTGGGTTTGCCAGCCACTTGGAGTATTTGATGGGCCGTATGAAGCCTGCACCGAGTAGACGCTGCACCTCCTCAGCGATTGCTCGGCGGCGCTCTTCATTGAAGGGACGCAACGACTGCTTGACAGGTCGCGCTTTGGGGTCGGCGTTGAGTTTGTGCTCAGCGATTTCCCTCGGGACACCTGGCATGTCAGATGGCTTCCATGCGAAGATGTCACGATTCTCACATAGGAATTCAATGAGCGCGCTTTCCTATGCGGGGCTCATGCCTGTCCCGATCATCACCGTCTGGCTGGAGTCGCCTGGGACCAGCTCGATGGAGCGTGTGTGCATGGTGGCTTCAAACACGGTCGAGCCGACATTCTCCGAGTTGGGCTTCTTTAGTATTGTGGGGTCGTCATTGTTGACCCTGCTCGCGTATCTGGCGAGCTCCTCCGTGTGGTTGGCCTCCGCGACAATGATGGCGTTCGCGAGGTCGGCGCCCTTTGCTTCACACTCCGCGTCCATGTCGGGGTCGTCGTGGACGGTGATGATGCTGCATGTCCCTGGGAGCTTCATCATGTTGTACGCGTAGTGCAGCGCCGCCATGAACTTGGCAAATGCATGTCTCCCCAAGACACAGTGGTAGGGGATGTTTGCTGGTGTGCCGAAGGTGACTGGCAGCTTCACCTTTCCAATCGGATACGCCTTCCAACCGGGGACGATGCCGTGGAAGGTGGTGAAGGTAGTCTCGATCATCGACTTCGGGAGCCGCAACCGCCTGAATGTGTCTAGGTAGAGTATGTTGATGGAGCTCCCGTCGTCCATCACTGTCTTGGTGAGCCAGTAGTCGCCCACTTTGGGCTTGACCACCAGGGCGACCCGCCTCGGATATTTGATCTGTGGCGAGTGGTCCTCGCGGCTCCACGTGATGTGCTGTTTGGACCAGTCGAGGAAGCGGGGGACGTCGACCTGGGACACCGTGTTGACGGCGATGGTGCGGGCGATGACCTTTTTATCGCGCTTGGTGCTGAACCCGGTGAAGGTGTGGAGCGACCCGACGTTGTTGCCGAATGCCCTGCCGTTTGGCGGATTGTGGTTGGGGTCCTCCCTTGTGCGCCGTGCCTTCTCGATCTCCTTCAGGGAGTGGCAGTCGGTGGTCGTGTGCGTGATGGGCTTCCCCTCCCTGTTGTGAAACACAAAGGGTTGGTTGAGGAGAGCTGTGGGGTCGAATTTCGGCCTCGCCTTGTAGTTGTCGCTGTCGCGGTGTTGGCCTCCGTCGCGGCAGAAGCTCTTGGGGTCACGTGGCACGTAACCAGCGTTGGTGACAAAATTGACTCGCCCGTAACCGCGGCGCTTGCCGGTGAAGAGAGTGTTGCTGTATCGTATCTCGGGTCGACTCTTGTTGTCATGGCCGCTTGGGCGGCGATTTCCACCCGACTCATCATCGGTTTCTTGATTCGGGTCCTCCTCCGCGTACCGCTTGGCGATCTCGAGGAGGTCTAGGATGTTGTCAAGTGTTTTGCACACCCGCTTGAGTTTGACGACCAATGGTTCGTAGCGGCATGAGGTCTTGAAGCAGTGGATCGCCGTTTCTAGGTGGATGCCAGCCGCGTTGAACCATAGATCTTGCCACCTTTGGAGCCAGTTGCGGGTCGACTCGCAGGGTCCCTGGACGCATCACTCCAGGTCCTCGATGCTGGTGGCATGGGTGTAGGAACCCTTGAAGTGCCTGACAAAGGCGTCGCGCATGTCCTCCCAGGAATCGATGTTGTCTGCGGGAGGGTGTTGATCCATTGCCGAGTCGCTCCCTCCATCATCAGGGGGAGGTAGTGGGCGTCGAGTAGGTCGGTGTGGCCGGAGATTCCCATCGCCATGAGGTATGTGTCCAGCCACACGGACGGATCGTACGAGGGATCGTACTTTTCGATCTCATTTGGCGCTTTGAAGTTCGTCGGATATTTTTCGCCTCAGATCATTGGTCTGAAGCACTGGGGGCCAACTCTGTGAGTGAACCCCTTGGCTCACTGTTGTGGTGGTTGGTGAGGGTGTGCCTCAGGTCGTCAGGCTGGCGTGTGCGCCAGCTTTGGTTGTTGATGATGTGGGTCCGCGCGTCGACTGGTTGCCCGTTGGCGGTGACCATGTTGTTCATCGGTCGTGGGTCATTGGTGGAGAGTGCCTCATGCACGACCCGTGGTTGGAGCTGCAGGGGCTCAGGTGGTGGGCAGTTGAGAGTGTTCGCCATCGATGGGCGGCCGCTCGAGGCCGCCCTACTTCTAGAGGAGCGGGAGTACATGCGCCCCCACGAGTCGTCTCCTGCGACTTGCTTCTTGACAACCTTGGCGAGTAGGGCCTTTGCGTATTGGATCTACAGCGCGCCTTCCCCCATCACGTTGAGGTTGGTGACCAAGGCTCGACCCGCTATGACATTGTCCATCGGGGTGGAATACAGCGGGAGGCTGTTTGCGTCCCGCTCTTGCGGGGAGACGAGGATCCTCGACTGGTCTAGAGGGGGCATGCGACCGAGCGGTGGTGGGGGAGAGCCGTTTGCTATTGCGCCTGGCGGTGGCCAGGCACTTCCTCCTGGTGGCGCGTTCTCGCAGATCACGCGATCGACCGCGCGGGCCGGGTCGTTCTCGTCGTCGAAGTTCAGGGCGCGGCCCTGAACGGTGGGGTTCAGGCGAGACCTGATGCGGCGCTGGTGGTAGAGCGAGAGCTCTTGCGCCGTCGCCTGCTCGAGGCGAAACTTTTCGCGCTCGGCTTGTTCCTTGCGAACCGCCTCCTCTAGGCGCGGGCGGAATTCCTCGACTTCCCCCGCCATCGCGGTTGGCAGGATCGGCATGGAGAAGGGGTCTCGCGGGGCACTCACGCCGCCCGCCATGTAGGCTGCGACAAAGCGACCGGACCCGGCGTGGAGGTCGCCGGAGTTCTCCGACCCGGAGTCGGAGTCGAAGATCTCGAGGATAGATGGGTCCTCGAAATCCCTGACGTTGGAGACTTGGGTGATGGAGCCGGCTGGCGACACGGCGGTGATGTATCCGGCGACTGAGGCCGGGGTCGCCGAGTCAGCGTCGTCGTTGAGGGCCGCATCATCAGCGGCCGCTCTAGTCTCGGTCACGTTGCTGGTGGCTGAGTCGTACTTGGAGACGAGGCGATGGATGGTGCGGACCTGACTCTCAGAGAGTCGATCGCGTGGTGGCGACTCGCGGATGCGTGCCGAGTCCTCCGAGACGATGACATCGGTGAAGCCAACGAAGAGGTTGATCATGCCGACCGGCATGATCACGCTGTGCGTGACAGGGCACGACGCCAGGACGTAGCTGCTTGGCAAGATCTGGAGGATCTCATCGATGGAGATCATGCGGCCGGTGGCGATCGTCTGGTTGATTGGCAAGTAGGGTCTCGCCACAGAACACAGGCCTGACCGGCCAGGCCCCACGTTGGGCGCCACTGTTATGGGAATGGCCATGGCAGATGATACAATTGGCAGCGAGTAGTAGAACAAGGGGCAAGGGCGGCCAGACATCTGCGGTGCGAGATGAGGGTAAAGACACAGGGATTTACCCAGGTTCGGCCCCTCGGAGGGTAAAGACCTACTCCTGCTAGATTGTATTGATGAGAGAGTATAATGGGCGAGCTCGGCGGATAGGCGGCAAGTCAAAGGGGTGTATGATGGAACGTAAGTTCTATGCGTACCCTAGGGAGGTTTATATAGAGTCACCTCGCTAGGGTTTACAGATCTACAACCGAGTTGGATAAGGGCTCAGAGGGTTTTGACCTAATCCGACTGGTCCTAACTATGTTTTTGGGCCTTCAGCTTCCAGTCGACTGGTTCCTTCTTGGGTCGCGATCCATTCGCCATCCTGCAGGCCCACTCGCTGGAAGTATGACCTGATACACCCAATTTGCATCACCATTCTATATCATAATCTACCTATATTCATTGTTATGTGTCTTATTATGAGGTATTACTAATGGCTTTTCATCTGTTTATGCATGTTGGATGATTCTTGGAGGATGGACTGCCGGAGTCTGGATTCTGATGGAAAAGAGCGCGTTTTGATGCAATTTCGCGAAGATCGGAAAAATACCAGAAAAATATGGGAAAATATTATTTTCCCGGAAGACAGAGAAAGCTAGAAGGGGAGGCGAAGAAGGGCCATAGGGGGCCCACACCCACCTAGGCGCGGGCCCACCTGACCCCGCGCCTAGGGCAGGTGTGGCCCAACTGCCCGGCCTCCGACTCCGCCCCTTCGCCTATATCTTCCCTACGGAACCCTAAGCCTTGGGGAGCGACCACAAATAGATTTTCACTGCCTCTAGGGGCGGAAAACACCGAGAGGGAAAGATCTCTTCGGCAGTCAGATTTTTGCCGAGGGAATTCCTTCCCGGAGAGGGGAGATCATCGCCATCAACACCGTCATCAAGCTAGGATTCATCGGGATCATCATCATCATCATCATCCACACCATCATCTCCATCAGCACCATCATCACCACTCCGTCCTGCTGTAAAAATTGTGTTGGATATTGCTTTAGTTCTTAGCGGAAACTTTTCCGGTGTTAATTACTATTGTAGTTGATGCTTGTGAGTGGAACCATTGGATTATTGTTTATGTTCAGATTGTTATCCATTATCATATCATCTTTGATCTTGATCCATATGATGTCTTCTGAGTAGTTCGTTTAGTTCTTGAGGACATGGGAGAATTCATGTTGTTATTGGTGGATTTGTGTTGAGTTATTATTCAATGGTTTAGTATTTAAGTTGTGGTGCTATTCTTCTAGTGGTGTCATGTGAACGTCTACTACATGATACTTCACCATTTATGGGCCTAGGGGAATGCATTGTGTATTTGGATACTAATTGTGGGGTTGCCGGAGTGACAGAAACCTGAACCCCCGTTTGGACACATTTGCATAAGGGAGCGTAGGATCTTAGAGTTTAAGGCTGTGGTTAGATTTATATCTTAATTACTTTCCTGTAGTTATGGATGTTTGCAGGGGGTTTAATTACAAGTATATATTAGTCCAAGTAAAGTCGGTATATTAGCACAGGTTCACCCCACACAACACTTACAAAACCAAAGAAGAGTACTCAGCTTTATGAAGCGAAAGCACTTGACAGAATTCCCATGTGTCCTCAAGAATGTTTGGTCCTTATAAGTATTTCCACCGGCTTGTCCTTTGCTAAGAAAGGATTGGGCCACTTGCTGCGTTTGTTCTTTGTTACTTGCACTTTGTCTTGTTGCCTTATCAGAAAACCACTAAAAATCCGTTTGCTAAGTATTTACAGGGATTTCCTGCTCCATACCAATGTTCAGTACCTTCTGCTCCTCATTGGGATCGACACTCCTATTTATAGAAAGTACTACGATACACCCCCTATACTTGTGGGTCATCATTATCTAGTAGGAAACGTCCTGCTGGGTATACCCTACTCGGCATATCCCCATCAGTCATGGTTAGGAGATACATGTCCTGTTCTGATTAGCCAACATGTCAAGTAGCGGGCGGTCCATGTGGTGTCGTCCAATTATCCCATGTGTTAGCATGCCGGAGATAGGTGGCGACGAAAACAAATTCGTCACAGTCTTGATGACGTCAGGAACGGGATTGGTGATGCCATGGAAGCTTCGAGAACAAAAACAAGCCGCGACGAAAACAAAACATCAAGACAACAATGACATCATTGGCGGCCGACATGACATCAGCTGACGTCGCTAACGGCCGTCCGCGATGCCATTTGCCACGTGGCATTGTTTGCAACGAAAAAATGTCACTAACGATTGGGCCTAGGCTGGGTTGGTCCCGTTGATTGCGACGGAATTGAAGGAACGTCACGAATGGCCACGACGTTTTCAGACAGAAAAAACATCATAGATCAGATTATGACATGAGGTTCACGACCTTTTTTTCGTCGGAAAATTTGTCGTGGATGGTGATCTATGATGTTTTGCCCCTGATCCACGACGATATCAGATCGTCATGTACCATCCAGATTCTTCTAGTGTAAATGGATTGGGCCATTTAGGAAAAAAATTTCAACACGCTACCAATCGCCGGTAGCAGGTGGTGGTGTATGGGAGGCAAGAGGCTCCTGCATCCCTCTAAATAAGGTTCACACTAGAAGATTAGAGAGGTGGTCATCAGACCAGTCCCTGCTCTGCTCGGTTGTTCTTCTCTCTATAGCGGTGCTCCCATGTAGGGAGCTAGATGCGGCGGCAAAGAAGACCATGGGAATATCCTTTAACAAGGTCTGGTTGTTGCCTTGCTTCCATTGCAAATCCCCTCCTAATCTGTCTCCTTCGGCTGGTGGCAAAAGCTTGAAGTTTGACGGCGGATTGACATTCTATGTGGGGTAGGGGGAGGCTTTTGATGGTGCCACTGCCCTCCCCTATTCTTCTGCACGCCATGGAGTCGAGAGCAAGGAGATGAAGCCACCTAAAGTATCTGACGGACTGCGGGTAAAAGTTTATCTAGTGAAGAGACCGTTTTATCTTTTGTGTCGAAGCTATTTATAGGATGTTGCTACATAACGACCGGTCTGAAAAAGTAGAAACCTGACGGGAGTTTAGATAAGAATTTGTCCAGGAATTGCATGCACGGTACCTTTTTAAGACTAAATGACAAGATTTTTTATTAGCCAGCTCAACTCAAATACAAAAATTTAAAATGTTTTTTAGTTAAACCGTTTATATGAATTAAGATCCATTTTCACCGTTAGGCTATTCGCGACGACATCTTCGAAACTAGATCCCATGTTGGTATATTTTGACAACTTTTTTTGCATCAAAAGTTATCCACCCATAACACGCGAGTTATCTGGACTTCAGCATGTAAGTTACCCACCCAATAATATGTAAGTTGTCCATCATTATAAAATTACCCACAGATCACGTGTTAGGGATAGGTAACTTTTTTGTTTACCCACAAGTTACCCATCAGTAACACGAGAGTTATCCATTCTTTATCATGTAAGTTACCCACACAATAACATGTAAGTTATCCATCACTATAAAAAATAACCATAGATAGAATATAAAAATTTAATCTAACGGCTCGCCTATCGCCACTCTCACAGCGTACGGACTACTCAACCTCGAAAGTCTACCGTGTCCAACATTAAACATAATAACTAAATTTAAGCTTATTTTGTGTACGATATAAATAAATAGGGTCTTATGTCCAACCACCCGCCACACTAAGTCGTAGTAAACAACGTGATGTGTAATCCGTATTCTAAAAGCTCGACTTGGTCATCCATCATCGTCACTGCAGCGTAGGGTGATGAAGCCTCGAAAAGTTTTAGGATACCGAGGTTTCATCGCTCGTCGACGCTAACATATTGATGGGAATGAAACCTCAGTATCCTAATAACTAGTCTACGGTGTTCTAATTAAACTTGCTCAACATGCATACGAGAATGGCTCTATCTAACGCGTTTATACGATGGGTAACTTATGTGTTACTGGGTGAATTACTTACATATTATAGAATGGATAACTCACGTGTTTGGGGTAGATAACTTTTTGGTCCGAAATTTTTTCATCGAAACATATCAACATGGGAGATCTCGTCGCGATTAGTCCAATGATGAAAACGGATCTTAAATCGAACAAATGATTTGATCTACAAGACATTTTGAATTTTTGAAATAATTCTAATCTAGCTGATAACATGTGTTCACACTTTCTGTTAGGTTTTGCAAACTACCGATCGCTCTGAGAGTAGATTTCCCGTATTTATAAAGCACATGCCCATAATTAATGGCATCTAGGCCCTTTGGGGCCTCTCCACGTTAAAAAACACTTCATAAAATTCATGTTTTTTTCCAAATCAAAGACACCCTCGGTCTCGTACACAACATTTCACCTTCACCGACAAAGTCAGTCCTGGGCAGTCAGTGCTCTCCCGAGACGACCTTTCCCCGATTGTTGTTACGGGGTTGCCATCGTATATAACCCGGTGCGCCATGTGGTCCTCTCCTGATGTCAAAGGCCAACATTTCACCTTCATTGGAAAAGATGTCGGCGTTGCCGCTATCCGTAAAGGAGTCCGTGATGAAGCAAGTAGTCACGCCAATAGCGCTCCCCCATAAAAAACCTTCTCCCATGCAGGACTCGAAGCAGCGGGGTCTCGGAGGCCTACTTTTCCAGCTCGTGGTGCATGCCACAAGACAATATAGAAAAGATCTAGGTAGCGCAGTGCTCTGGAACTGAAGGCGCAAAGGGATGCGCGTTGGTATATCTAAGAGGAGGCGTGATCTCTCTTTCTTATAGGCACAGAGGAAAGGCAGACATGCTGCACAGGAGATGAAACGAAGAGGTGGAAGCTGAAGCGAAAAGGCCGCAACCAAAACCAAACAGCCTCCACTAAGTTCGCATTCATTTCCACTCGAGCAAAACTTTTCAGCTTTTGTACAACTATTCATATACCATTCATACGTGGCAAATAAATCTCGCTCGACAAGATTCCCGCAACCCCGCGTGCGTCATGGCATGGAGAGGAGGAGCGCACGTGTATATGTCTTCTCTTCTCAAGCTCGTATAAGTGGTGAACGAGCTCATCCTATAAGCTGGTCCAACTTTCTCTCAACTAGCAAATGAGACTAAACTTTTGTCCCACCTCTTGCCTTGCATGATGGGCCAAGTGGGCCTCTAGGATCATGAATGTATTGACATATAATAAATAGGCTGTGCCATTTAGGCAAAAATTCCAACACGCTGCCAATCGCCGGTGGCAGGTGGTGGTGTATGGGAGGCAAGGGGATCTTGCATCCCTCTAAATAAAGTTCGCACCAGAAGATCAAAGCGGTGGTCATCAGACCAGCCTCTACTCTGCTCGGTTGTTCTTCTCTCTACATCGGTGCTCCCATGGAGGGAGCTATATGTGGCGGTGAAGAAGACCATGGGCATATCCTTTAACAAGGTATGGTTGCTGCCTTGCTTCCATTGCAAATCCCCTCTTAATCTATCTCTTCCGACTGGTGGCAAAAGCTTGGAGTTTGATGACGGATTAACGTTCTATGTGGGTTTGGGGGGGGAGGGGGAGGCTTTTGATGGCGGCACTGCCCTCCCCTCTTCTTCTGCACGCCATGGATGCGAGAGCAAGGAGATGAAACCACCTAAAGTATTTGATGAACTGCGGGTAAAAGTTTATCCGATGGAGACTAGAGAGACCGTTTTGTCTTTTGTGCCGAAGCTATTTATAAAGCACCTGTCGATAATTAATGGCATCTAGGCCCTTTGGGGCCTCTCCACGTTAAAAAAAGAACCGACTTCATAAAATTCATGTTTTTTTTTCAAATCAAAGAAGCCCTCGGTCCTGTACACAACATTTCACCTTCACCGACAAAGTCGGTCCTGGACAGTCGGTGCTCTCTCGAGACGACCTCTCCCCGACTGTTGTTCCGTGGTTGCCGTCGTATATAACCCGGTGCGCCATGTGGTCCTCTCCTGATGTCAAAGGCCAACTATCCCGCTGCACCGGCGATCCGCTCGTAAATTGCACCGTCGCCGTAGACTGAACTTGGCGCCCCTGGACGGATGCATGTGGCGACGGAGGAAATACCATGTACATCTCTCCTATTTTTGATCAATATGTATATATATATATATATATATATATATATATATATCGACGTGGATTTGCTACACACGGGCATAGCTGCGCATAGGCTTAGGACCGTTGGATAAAGAGATCACATACACTACTAGCTTAGATGGTAATGGCTGGATCTTGAAAGTAGTAACGGTGCCTAACGGCGTTTGAAGCAGCGTGTGTGTACTTGCATGCGATGTCTAGGGGCTCGTGAAAACCCTAAAAAGTTTAGCTCGCTGTTTGGCAAAGAAACTTTTAGCATCTAAAATGGAAAGATAAGTCAACAAGGCTTAAAATGAGTTCTACATAGTATGCAAACCCTAGTGAAGGTTTGTGGTACTATGCAAACCCTAAAATATCATCTAACTGGTTTAGTGTATTGTTTTTTTGGCGGGAGAGACTAAATAAGTTAGGGTTTTTCAGCATGTTGTTCGTTAGGATTTGCCTCACCTAAACGAAACTAGATAAGCTTTGTTTTGCATGTTGCTCCTTAGGGTTTGCCTCATGCAAACGAAATTAGACAAGCTTTGTTTTGTATGTTGCTCGTTAGGGTTTGCCTCATGCAAACGAAAATAGATAAGCTTTGTTTTGCATGTTCCTCGTTAGGGTTTGCCTCATGCAAACGAAATTAGACAAGCTTTATTTTGCATGTTGCTCGTTAGGGTTTGCCTCATGCAAACGAAATTAGACAAGCTTTGTTTTGCATGTTGCTCGTTAGGATTTGCCTCATGCAAACGAAATTATACAAGCTTTGTTTTGGTAGGGCTTCATGCATGCATGGCAAAAGAACACTAACGGCGTTAGTTCTTAGACAAATCCTGGGTCTGAATACATGTGCTCCCTATATCAAAAGAGGATAGAATCAACGGTGGATACGCTATGCAGCTATGTCCGTGTTTAGCAGGCTATATATTCTTTCTCGCCTTGGAGCGCTAAAAAACGCCACATCTTCTGTTCCGTGTCTATAACCCCGTGAGCCTGTCGCCGGGACGGGGAGTACACGGTTCAATGTTGATGTTGGGTGCAGATTCTCTGTTGAACCGAAATACTTTCTCGCTGGCTTTCTTTCAAATAAGGAAAAAAAAAAAGCAGTGTCTAGGTCAGTGACAACCAACTGATGCCAGCTTTCAAAATTAGTTGATGGCACGTTTTTGTGGTCGTACGTATAGTAGTATGTTAGTGGCAACCACCAATATTTTGATTATCTTTTATTTAAACTACTTGTAACTTGTAAGAAATATGTATGCTACTACTCCGTAGTAGAGTTTTTTTTTTTTGAAACAACTCGATAGATTTACTGAACTGAAATGCTACTCCTATGATTAATTCCTCCAGCCGCATCTGAGTTCAGGGGGTAAAGTTCTTAGTGAAAGGCTACAAATATTCGGCGGCAGGAGGCGAAGTGGTTGCGTTTGCTTTGCTTTGCCCCCCCACACACACTAGATTTCAGGAACCCGCTTCGGCCGCGTCGCTGCGCTGCCCCCGCAACGCATCCTCCATCCCAGCCGTCCGATCGCGCCCGCGTCCCACACGTGGCCGCCTCCCGCCCCACCGCCCCACCGCCCCACGCCTCCTTTTCTCCTCCGGCAGCGGCGGCCGGAGCAGCCTAGGGTTCCCCCGGAACAATCCCCGGTCGAGCTGGAGGACACGCGCAGCCCCGGCTTCTTCTGCGGCGACCTCTGGTGCGGCCTCATGGAGCCCAAGCCCGCGCTCGGAAACAAGCGTATCCTTCTCGATCGCCTCCAAACTTAGTTTTTTTTTCTTTTTCGTTTGCTGTTTCTCCATCCATCGGGTGGTGGATCTAATTCTGGTGGATGGATTCCCCTAGTTTCCATACTTCGCTGCTTGTTTTGTCGTTGGATCAGTGAAATTTGTAGATGTCCTGGTGCTTTTTGAGAGTTTGGAGGTTCTGTTGCTGTATATAACTCCATTGCCTCTCTCTCTTTTTTTATCCGTCGGAGATACTACTACTGTATTGTTCTATAAATAGACTGTATTTGATCAGAATTGTGGGGTTTTTTAATTTCTTTTGGTTTTTTTCTAGTTTGGTACTAGTAGTAGTTTTGCTTTTTTGTTTCATTGAATGGCGTGGGTACTACGCAGCCCGATTTTTTTTTACAATTGTGTCTATTTCCAAAGCATTTTCTTCTGCTTTTTTGTTGAAAAAACTTTGGTTTTGATCTGGCTTTTCTAAGGGAAAAGAAAAGACTTTTTTATCTGGAATGGTTGCTGAATTATTCACACCATTTCATCAAAAGTTCGATCATGGTTTACAACCAATACTTATATGGAATGTGTTGCTGAATTATTCACACCGTTCATCAAAAGTTTGATCCAATTCATCCTGCTATTGACATATAATTGAGTTTTACTGTCCTACCATACCATGCAGGTATCTGCAATTTTATACTCAAATTTAGAATTATTAGGTATTCCTCATGTGTCAGATTTCGAGAGATGTGGATAGCTGAGCCAACAGCCATTTATTTGACACCTACACCAATAATATGGTGTGTGTACCCAAAGGATTCGGTTGCCCTATGCCGTATTGATTAGGTCTGGTACTGCATGGTGTTTGCGAATTAATCAACCAAGAAGCTGTTCAAGTAATGGTATTTATTCAGATGATCGCTGTAGACCTGCTAATTTGATGAGCTCATGGAATGCAATTATTGCGCATTATTGGGCTAGGGAAATGTTTATTGATCGAACTGGCCTTGTTGGCTTATTTTAATGTAACTCATGGACAATGACCTATACAAGTATATGTTCTGTTTGCAAACCTTGACTTTTGTATCTTCCAGCTATAGAAGAGGCAGTAGAGAACTTGAAGATTGATGCTAGCACGAAGGCAAGCAACGGCAACTTGGTAAGATTCTCATTCCTCTGTATATATTGTATACTGATTTCTTATCTTAGCATACAAGGACAACCTTTATTTCCTTTGTTCCTTGTTTGGTTGGTTGGGCTATATCTTTCGTGTCCTTGCTGATTCCTTCCGTGCCCAAACTTTGTAGCCTGCTGCTAAAGACGCGAGTTCTACGGATGCAGTATCATGCATTTCCTCGTTAGATGCAGCTAGCACTGTTAAAGAAACTGAAATGAACCAAGGAACTTATATGGGGGAGCAAGGAATGTATTACTACGGGTACTATTATCCAGGTGGGTAGATCAGTACTATAGCCTGAAAACAGAGCATACTGTTCATGGTGTTTTGATGGTTTGATCGTTTATTGTAGGCTCATTTGGAGGATGGGATGAGAATGGCTACTATATTGGATCGAATGGACTAGAGATGCACCCGACAGTAAGTTATCAAATGGTGTACTTTATCAAGCATGGCATATGCCTTTCCTATCACAAGTGGTCCTGTCTAAAATCAAACAACGCTGCACCTAGTACATCTCTTTGGTGCTATGGTGGTACCAACTAGCTTTGCACTTATTTCCTATCATCTTTTTTTTTGCCTTTTCTTTGCCATGTTTGGGAAAGTGTCGAGCTTTGTTTTTTCATACCACTCTTTATTCTTTTATTGGTATCACCGTGTCAAAAAATCTCTCTGAAAACCTTTATGAAAAAGATATTTGTTTATTTTTTGCTTTAGTTGTCACCACTCACCACAGCATATGCTGTCATGAACACACGATTACTTTATTGTAATGACTAATATAAACAAAGCTAAGTGATTCATTGAATGGAATGTCTAATTCAGGGGAGGCCTTCTAATATTTCTGCTATTCAAGAGTCTGTGGTCAAGCACCGTAGCTAATTTATTGAGTGAAACTTGAATGACAAAGAGCCAATTCCAAAAGGGTTGTTCAAATTTCAGACTACTTGATCTAACAGTTGGCATTTGCATTCCCCTGTTCTGTTTAATTCCTTTTATTGATTCCTTGGTCTCATCAATTATAGGGTGAACTGCTTCCTGGCAGTGCAGCTGCAGAAGCTGATATGTCACTAGAGCACTGAGTTTACACCTGTTTTATAATACTTTTCAGGTTGTTCAAGCTGATAATGGGTCTTATTTGTGTTATATTCCTGGTTATGAAAATGGATATACTGCTTACAGTCCGGTGCTTCCTGGAACTGGTGTGGATGGTCAGTATGTCAGCAAAGAGGCATATTACTCCACTGCAATTCCCATGCAGGACCCATCTACACCTGGCATGTTTACTCAACCAATTGCTTATGGACCTGAACTAGTCCCTGCGTACACATGGGACCCTTCTTACGTTCTTGTGGATGGGGTTCAGGGACATCCGGCTGGTGTGCATCAAACAAATTACCCTGCAAGACCAAACTACACTTATAATAAACACGCTGTTCCATCTTCAAAAGCTTTGCGCAGCACAAAGTATGCATCGAGTACCATCAAAGGATCTTCATCAAATGTAGACACAGTGCCAACCTCTGCCAGTAACCATCCACCATCGAAGTTTGCAAATAAGGTACTTACATATTCGTGTAGAACAGAACACACTGCTCTTGGGCATAAAGTAGGAAACTTATATATATATGCTTGTTATTTTAGGCATCTGGTGCGTCCATGGCAAAAGGGCATCTTCCGGCTAGCAAATTTGTGGTGCATAGTAACCAAGGAAAAGGCAGCCTTTATCAAAGTAAAGGCATTAATGGTAGTGAGAAGCTTAAGGCAAGAAACAAGCTAAATGGATTTGGTGACTGTGATATATCTAATAACTGCAATGATGACTCGAAGAACAATGTGAGCCCAGGATCTGATTGTTTTGGATTGTCGGGTGTACAGGAGGCTAAAGATGATACACCTTCACTTGTTACAGTAAGCAGAGATTCATATAATCTTCCAGATTTTGTTACGAAGTATGAGCAAGCTCTATTCTTCGTGATTAAATCTTACAGCGAAGATGATATTCACAAGAGTATCAAGTACAATGTTTGGGCAAGTACTCCTAATGGAAATAAAAGGCTTGACAGTGCCTATAAAGTTGCACAAGAAAGAACGGCAGGAAAAGGAAGCAAATGCCCTGTTTTCCTCTTCTTTTCTGTAAGTTAATGACAGCGCTTGCTCCTCAAGCAGTTTCTCCTGAGTATCATCGTAAACGTCAGTAGTGTGATATTCAGTCTTTGTTTTTTGTATCTGACTGTTGTTGAGTACCCAATGCCCTGCTTTGTTGTTACAAGTAATGAGTTTTGTATCTCTGACCGAAATGATACTTGTTTGCTTATTTTAAATTTGTGTTTGTATACTCTACTAACTATAATACTATGGTGCTCAGGTTAATGCTAGTGGTCAGTTCTGTGGTGTGGCTGAGATGGTTGGCCCAGTTGATTTCAACAAGAATATGAGCTTCTGGCAACAGGACAAGTGGAACGGATTCTTCCCAGTAAAATGGCACATTATCAAGGATGTGCCTAATCCACAGTTTCGACACATAATATTGGAGAATAATGAGAACAAGCCTGTTACAAATAGCAGGGACACACAAGAGGTACTGCTTCCACCATATAACTAGAGTATCCTAGTATATTTGCAGCTAGCATGTAGAGATTTGTTAGTCAATTGCCATCATGGATCTTAAACATCCGAATAAATTTGTGGTATAGAAATTTTCATGTTGTCTTGTTCTTCTTACTGGAGAAACAAATAATCCTATCTGTGCACTGTGCAACAAATGACATGTTTGTGTGAACCTTCAACTGACATGCAAATGTTGACCTATTTAGCTACTTAGTGACAGCCTTCACTTGATTCATGCTCTTTGGCATGTAGAATGCTAATAACTTTATGGTCAGTGCAGCCTTTAAGTTACTGTCCAGACTGATCTCTTCTTTGTATTCTTTTGATGACCAGTTAGTGTTTAATTTTATACCAGATATTTTCTTACCTACTATTCTTCTCTCACACTTTATTATTGATATTTTATTTTAGTTTTGATTTCTGACTGAAGTCTGAGAATTGCAGGTCAAGTTTCTACAAGGTGCAGACATGCTGAAAATTTTCAAGAACTTCTCATGTAAAACGTCAATATTGGACGACTTTGATTTTTACGAGAACAGGCAGAAAGTAATGCAGGACAGAAGAGGCAAGCCGCTTACTACATCATTGGGCCACTTCATGGTATATAGTGAATTCCCTTGTTTCTCACAATTATTTTATCAAGGACAGCATAAGTGTTGTCATCAAAGACATGATTTGCTAAAGTTTATTACCTGCCTATGAGGAAATGCCACTTCATAATTTTGTACTTTAGCTTGTGGCATCGTGGACATGCTAGTCAGTCATAGCAGGAATGATGTCTGGTTTTAGTTTGTTGCGTTTCTGGAACTTAAACGTAACTAGATTTACTTGTTGAATGATCATAAATTGATGATAATATGCTTCTTGGTCATGTTTGTGACAGAGGCCCAGAATTTTCCAACCACTGGTGTTTAGGGACAGAAGATTCTAGTTCCACATTTTATGTCATTTGCATGAAACGTTGAAAATTGCTGGTTATCTGTACCTCACTGATCAAAATTATTTTTGGCAGCCAAAAGATGAAAAACCTGAAGAGTTCAAGAAGCAAGCTCAAATTTTAAGTACCGTAGAGCTTGATAAAGCCAAGAAAAACGAGGAGCATAGCAACGATGTTACAACAGATCTTGATACGGCCGGGAAAAGTGCAGAGCAGAGCAATGAGATTGCCACAGATATTGATGCAACCAAGAGAAGTGAGGAGGAGGCCAACACAGTCGCAGCAGATCTTGATACGACCAAGGGAAGCGAGGAGCAGAGCAACAAGGTTGTGACAGAAAATGGACTTGGTACAGAGGAGACCACCAGTGTTGCTACGGCAGGCTGATGGCACACTGGACAGGCGTACAATTCGGAGCAACAATAAACTTGGCTGCGCGGTCTATCATCCTGGAAGCTCTTCCATTTTCTCAAGCAACCGGAAAATGAAAAAGAATTAAAGCCTTGGAGCTGTCTTCCCGTGAGAATCATTCGATGACTGGGAAAAAGGTCCGAGGCATATCTTTCTAGAGATGTGCCTATACTTACTACCTCTGTTGCCGAGGCAGCACCCTCCGTTTCTAATTTTCAGCTAGGAAGGAGTATTATGATCCTCTTTGTTGTCGTATTTTTTTTTTTTTTTGCTTATCTTGTGTCCTTTTCCTGCGTCTAATATCTAACTCTGCCGTTAAGTTATTGGGAAGCAAATCATTTGTGTGTGGATTTAGGGACTTGTTTTAGGTACTGGTAGGGAAGGAAAAAAGGAAAAAAAAGTGTTGCCACTTGCATTAATTCTAGTAGTGTGTAGATTGACTTCAGTTTGTATCAAAATTTCTTGCATTAATGAGAAAAGGAGAAAGTGGCCGAAGAACTGTCCATCTTATGCTTCACAGAGAACGTGTATGTCCTGCAGCCATTCGTTTTCGCTTGCTTCTCTCTGGTCCGAAATGGGTGTTTGATCCGAGACATTTGTGGCTGTTGGCATGTACTCCCATTGCATTGCAACGCGGTGCGGCCCTTTCCAGAACGATTTTGATCGATCGAGAAATCACATCCAGTCTTTCTGAAAGAGAGACGCTCTGTCTGCGTGCTCTCTGCTCGAAGCCTGCACATGGCGTATGTGTACAAATCAGTTCGTTGTTGTTACCATCTTCTGAAACCTGTACTATCCTACATTCTACTTTTGTCGATGAGCATGGGGATAGGGGGCCTTACTGAATCGGTTCTCTTGTCTGTTTTTGTGCTGAGAAAGAAATAACTGTGGCTTGCTGCTTTTTTTGGTTGGCTTTTCAGTTTTTTACTTTCCAACAATTGCAAGTTTGAGTTGCTTTGGTCTGCCATTCGTTATTTAGCATTGCCTTGCAGCTGGAATGATAAGAACATCCGGGGAAAGAGACGATGCTGCTGCTGCTGACCAGAACTCGGGCAAAAGAAATTCTTTGAGGGATGGACTGACGCGACTTGACTCGGTGAGGGCTCTATTGCTTGTAAGGAAGACAGTATGAAAAAAAAGAGACCATGGCTGGTAAGATTTGCCGGCAGTGACTTTGTGAGCTAGCATCCAAACTGTCGGTGCTTTGGGACATCAGCCTTACAATGGTGACACCAACGATCATGTCGGGGATCATAATGTCCAAATATAGAAAAGATCGCACAATTGTAGTATGTTTATTATAACAAATGCAAATACAATCAAGTTTAATAGTACAACAAATTGAATGTTTCAGAAATAACTAAAATTTAAAATATATCAAATAGCAGGGGTCCATTCGCTTGGGGGTTTTGAGGTGCATTTCTCTGAGCGCCCAAAAATGCTCGACGATATCCTCTTGTAGTTGATCCTGCACCTGGACCTCGCGGATTTCTTTATGCATGGCGAGAAAAGCATCAAAATCAGCCGGCACCTCGTGGTCGACCTCAGCCAGAGGGCCCATGCCCTCGAAGGGCAACAGATCAACCACTGGATGACCGCGCTCGCTCTTGATGATCATATTATGCATGATCACGCAAGCATTCATCACCTCCCACATCAGCTGAGGAAATCCTCTAGTATACGAGTTGTATCTGCTTCAGTTGGTGCCCTCAGATATGTTGGCCCAAAGTATTTGACAACAGCACGACAAAACATGTATACACACTCAAATGCCGTGGACTCGGCCATGCGCAGGTAGTCATCTTGAATATCTGCACGAACTCTGTATGCAAGACGCTGCAAGGCAGCCATGCACTTCTGTATAGAGGTGAAACCAACCAAAACGGTGCAGTTCTTCTTGCAAATGAAATATGTATCAAACTCTCGCACTCCATGCACAATCTTCATGAACAACTCCTTGTTTATTCGAAAATGGCGTCGAAACACCGCAGGCCCATGGGTTGAATCATCTTAAAAATAATCTGTCTCCTACATCAGTGCACCGACCAGCCGCTGTCGATCTTTGTTCTTCTTATTCCTCGGCCTTGAGTCTCCCCGCCGAGGAGCTATCCGGCTGACATGTAGGTGAATGAGGCCGCCAGTGATCATAATGAGCTCTGCTTTGTATGTGAGGGAAGGGTGAGTTGAGGGCCTAACCTAACTACCATATTTTCTCATGTGGCTGGGAGGAACACCCTTCTGGTATTAGGTCACAGAGAACAAGAGATAAGCACCTTATATAGGATAGATACTGGGCTGGGCCAGATGGGCCACATAGAACATAAAGAAGGCCCGACAGGTATCAGCAGACATCTCCAATATTTATCCAAAACTCCCCCTCTAGATGAATGATAAATGTCAATCATCCCCATCTTGGAACATGCAATATTACACTCTTTTGTATCCAATCCTTTTGTCAAACAGTCTGTCACTTGTTGTCCTGATCTCACATAGGTCAATGATATAATCCTAGTACCAATCTTTTATTTAATAAAGAACCTGTATATCTCCATGTGTTTGGTTATGTCATGCTGAACAAGATTATTTGCTATGTTGATGGCAGGCATGTTATCACACCACGCCTTCAAGATTCATTGCCTTAACAATTTCATTTCACTTAAGAGGTTTCCTAGCCACAACATTTCACTCAAGCCTTGTGACATGGCTCTATACTTTGCTTCAGTTGTGGATTTTGAGACAACAGATTATTTCTTGCTTCTCCAGGACATCAATTTTCTCCAACAAAAACACAATATCCTGAGGTAGATCTTTGATCATCCAAACAACTGGCCCAATCCGCATCACAGTGGCCATCTACATCTAGATGCAACCATAATCCTTTTCCTAGAGTACCCTTTATGTACCTCAAGATCCTTTGAGCTGCTTCCAAGTACCTCAAGATCCTTTAAGCTGCTTCCAAGTGTCCATACCCAGGTTCATGCATATTGCGACTCACTACACTCACTATGTATGATATATTTGGTCTTGTGTGGCATAAATAAATTAGTTTTCAAACAAGTCTTTGATATTTCTCCTTGTCTATAGGTCCACCGGACTCTGTTGTAACTTTATTGTTTTAGTCAACAGTAGTTGAACCTGCTCGACATCCTAGCATGCCCATATCATTTAAGAGATCGAAGGTATAATTTATTTGAGAAAGTAAAATTCCTTTTGAAGATCTAGCAACTTATATTCCAAGAAAGTACTTAAGTTTTCCCAGATCTTTCACCTCAAAGAACTCAGGCATTCTTTCAGTTTTGTTATTTCCACATCATCATCGCCCTTTATGATAATATCATCAACATATACTGTAAGAATGGTTATTTTCTGTTTGAAATGCATGTATAATAGTGTATGATCTCCATTGCATTAACCATATCCCATGCCACACATAGCTTGTCTAAGCCTATCAAACCAGGCCCTTGGGGATTGTTTGAGTCCATATAGTGATTTCTTCAGCTTGCATACCTTTCCTTTATTTTTCGGTGTGACAAATCCTGGTGGCATTTCCATATACACCTCTTCATGTAGGTCACCATGCAAAAAGGCATTTTCGACATCAAGTTGATGCAAGGTCATCCAAAATTTAGTGCACAAGAGATTAAAAATCTAACCGTGCTAATTTTTGCCACTGGTGCAAAGGTCTCATCATAATCAATGCCATAAGTCTAACTATATCCTATTGTCACAAGTCTTTCCTTATATCTCTCGACCTTTCCTTCTAGATTTTGTTTTAACTTATAGGTCCACTTGCAGCCAACTAGATCTTTTCCTTCCGAGAGATATGTCAACTCCCATGTTTTATTTTTGTTCAATGATGGTGCTCGAAGTGGCACTTTGTTGGTAACCCCAAGCACAGGGTGTGAAGAGAAAGCAGCAAGTTTTCCCTCAGTTGAGACCGAGGTTATCGAACCAGAAGGAGGAAGGAAACATCACACAAGTGTTGCAAGCAACGTGGAGACCTGCACAACACAAACTCAAGACTTTGCCCCAATGAACAGTGAGGTTGTCAAGCTCACCGGTTTGCTGTAACAAAGGATTAAACAAATAGTATGGAAGGTAACGGTTTGCAGCAAGTAAACAAGTAACAGTGTAAGATGTATCAATGGTAAAGATTGGACCGGGGTCCATAGTTCACTAGAGGTGCTCTCCTTAGATAAACAACATGGCATAAAGGGTAAACAAATTACAGCAGGGCAATTGACAGGAACTGAGCAAGGCATAAAAATGCAATTACTAGTCAGAAAGATCCTATGAGGTTGATTGGGCAATACAACAAGATACATAGACCGCCATCCAACTTCATCTATGACTAGAAGTCCACCTTTAGGTTATCATCTGAACCCCCTCCAGTATTAAGTTGCAAGCAATGCATAACCGCTTAAGCAAAGTATGTAAGGTAAACAGTCCACATGTTCCATGAACAAGAGACCGTTGTTTTCTCCCTAGTGGCAACAACACATCTACAACCGAAGAGATTTCTGTCACTTCCCTTGGAAACTAGAGACATGGACCCACTATCGATCATAAATACCCCCTCTTGGAGTCCCTAGCAACTAAGATAGCTACTAACAACGGAGAGAATGCAAGATCACAAACAACACATACATGATAGAATCATAAAGACAAAACCATTAATCAAACCAACATAATAATCTCAATATCCATCGGATCCCCGCAAACACAACATGCATGATTACAAATAGATTAGATCTTGATCATGAACGGAGATCACAAGATCTATACATGAAAGCACAAAGGAGGAGATACAACCATCTAGCTACTACATGGACCCATAGTCCAAGGTGGAACTACTCACGCATCATACCGGAGAGAAGAAGGCCTCCGGGATGATCTCCCCTCCGGCAGGGTGCCAGGAAAAACTTTAGATCCCCCCAATCTAGGGACGATGGTGGCGGCGGCTACAGACAGTTTCGTGGATATTTGATCGGGTAATCAGGGTTTCTGCATCGGGGCTTCTTCTAGGCGAAGGGGGAGACCGAGGCGGCGGCCAGGGCGACCAAACCCTAGCCAGGCGCGGAGTGGGTCCCACCCGCGCCTAGGGTGGGTCTGGCCCCTCTGGCCGGCCCCTCAGGATCTCCTCTAGACTTCTTGTTCCCCACGGAAAGTAATTGACTTTGTCCTTTGTCCCGTCCAATTTCGAGAATATTTCTTTACTAACTTTTCTGAAACCAAAAACAGCAGAAGACAGGTATCTGGCACTGTTGCAACTTGTTAGTAGGTTAGTACCAGAAAACATGTAAAAAGCACCTCAAAGTGTGGACAAGTAAAGCAAAGTAGATACTAAACAAGCATGGAGCATAAAAAAATATAGATACGTTTCCAACGTATCATTGAACGCCTCTAATTCTTCGATCATTGCATTGTACCATCTTGGATCCAATTTGGTTGTCTTCTAATTCTTAGTAATAGATACAACTTGTAGTGATGCAACAAAGGCCTGAAATGAGGCAGATAAAGCCTTGTAGGAGATATAATTTCCTTTATCATATTCATCATAACTATGTCGCTTTATTGGATAAACTTTCATTGTCCCTTTTCTTATTGCAATTGGAAAGTCTAGACAATTATTGGATGTAGTCTAAGATTGACTCCCTTCAGCATAATCTATACTTGTGATCTCTTGGTTTTCATGTTGAACGGGTTTCTCCCCTAGCACTGATCCTGTTGCTGCTCCTACTCATCGGCTTATTGCTCCCTCGAAACTTGTTCCCTTGGTACTTGTTTTCTAGAGTAAACAAGTGGATTTTGCTTCCATCGTTGTAGTGGTGCAGGTTCATTAAGAATTGTAGGATTCTATGCAACAATAGAAATTCTCTGCTGGTCACCACATTGCCTCTCCATAACAACACTTGGAATTTGCTGTTGGTCACCACATTGCTGATCCACACCACAACCTTGTTGCTACTATAAAATCATTGTTCCCAACCTTCTCCCCCTCTTGAGCATCACCAAGATGGTCAAGACCCTAGAACAAGCCACTAAGATCACTAGCATTGCAATAGAAAGGTTCCGACTCATGAAACGTGACATCCATGGTCACAAAGGTCATCCTTTCTGTAGGGATCCAACATTTGTACCCCTTATGTCCAGAGGAATGCCCAATGAAAATACATTTGATGGCTCGATGATCTAACTTGCCAACATTTGGCTTGTGATCCCTAACAAAGCATGTACATCCAAAGAGTTTGGGTAGAACAACAAAGTCATTGTTATGTAGGAGTTGGCATGGATATTGCATACCCAATATCTTGGAAGGCATTTTGTTGATCAAATAGGTAGCTGTCATAACAGCCTCACTCCATAGGAACTTGGGTACATTCATGGTGAAAAGGAGAGATCGAGCAACTTCAAGAATGTGCCTATTCTTCCGTTCAACAACTCCATTATGGGGAGGGGTATCATGACATGACGTCTGGTGCAGGATAACCTATGAAGATAAGAAAGAAGCAAATAGTTTGTTGATATATTCAGTACCATTATCAGTCCTAATCATCTGCACCTGTACATTGAATTGTTTTTCACATAGGCAAAAAAATTCTGAAAGCATGTGAACACTTCATCTTTGTGACGCATAAGATAAACCCAAGTCATTCTGAAATAACAATCAATAAAATTTAGAAAGTACTTCATGCTACATACTGACACAACCGAACATGTCCACACATCATAATGTACTAGCACAAATGGGGATACACTTGTGATCCCTCTACTAACACAAGAGTTTCTTGTATGCATCACAACTTAATTTGGTTCGGTCCACTCCATTCATTACATCAGGAAAAACTTGAAACATTTTATCAAAACCCATGTGGCCCATTCGACAATGATGCATCAGTGCCATATTCTCTTTTCCTCCTATAATCGTAGCCAACATGGAACTAGCCTCATGTCCCATCTTGTCATGATCCATGTGCTAAAGACCTCTATGCTTGGTTCTGGTCCCAATCCTCCTGCCAGTCGTCCTCTTCTGAATTAAACACATATATTTATAAAGTATTACACAGCAATCCTGTTGATCAATCAAGGCACTTAGGACACCAAATTAACAATAAAAGCAGGAACATGATGTACCGAAGACAATTTTATGTTGGGTGTACATTTAACTGATCCCACTCCTTTTATAGATTGTGTCATGCCATCTGATGTTTGGATAGTGCCTCTATGTGTGGGAGGATACTGAATATAAGTGTTAAACTCACTAATATTCCCGGTGACATGCTTGGATGCTCCATAATATAGAATCCAATCAAAATCAATGTTATGAGTGGCTATAGATACTATGCCAATATTACCTTCATTTGTGTAGGCATAGTAAGCAAAGTTCCCAATTGTCGCCTCCTTTTTTGTTCTTCCTTTGGGTGTCCCTATGATGTAATGGTTGTGGTCTCTACATCTGCTACTATATGTGCCTTGGGAAATGCAGTGTGCTGCTGTTTGTATTGTCGTCCATACTGTTGCCCATCACCTCTACCATATTGCTATCCATACGGTTGTGCACTACCTCTATCGTGTTGTTGTCCACCACATCTACCTTCACCTCTTCCTATGTAGCTTCCTCTACAATATGTGTATCCTTCTCTTCTCCTACAAGGTGTCCCAAAGGAGGTACATTGATGCTTCAAGTGTCCCTTCACTCCACAAGTGAAGCACTCTCTCATCTCCCTTTTCTCAGTGGTGTAGAAGGTAGGATGCGGGATTGAATCACCGTATTTCGTTATGTTCAGCCTCACTTCCTCTCTAGACATAGAAGTAATAGCGTCTTTGAAGGAAGGGGTAGTGGTTTGTTGTAGTAGATCAGCCCTTCTACCCTCACACTCTTTATTAATACCTTTCATAAATTTCATGACTTGCTAGCGCTCAATCCAGCTTGCAGCAGCACTAACACATTCACCATGGACAAGTTCAAGAGGATCAAGATGATCTAAATCTCCCCACAGATGCTACAGCAAGATCGTCATGTTCAACCTCACTTCCTCTCTAGCAAGGCCACGTATGCCATCACGGTTTTATCTCCTTGTCGTATGTCATGCACCTTATATTTAATCTTAGCAATCAACATCATGTTGCCCTTTCTAGACTAGAGATTTAATATTGTGTCCCGTACATCCGAAGCCTTCATCAGTGCCTCTAATGAAGTAGCAATGTTAGGGACCAAAGAGTTTAGCAACCATGCCACAATCAGAGAATTTGTCGCACTCCACTTTTGATATGTCGGAAACGTATCTATAATTTTTGATGTTCCATGCTTGTTTAGTACCTACTTTGCTTTGCTTTGTACACACTTTGAGGTGCTTTTTACATGTTTTCTGGTACTAACCTATTAACAAGTTGCCATAGTGCCAGTTGCCCATTTTCTGCTGTTTTTGGTTCCAGAAAAGCTAGTAAGGAAATATTCTCGGAATTGGACGGGACAAAAGCCAAAGTCAATATTTCACCGAGGAGAACACCGAGTCCAGAGGAGAGACAGAGGGGCGCCATAGGGTGGCCACACACCCCAGGCGTGGCCTAGGGTGGGCCCGCGCCTGGGCAGGGTGTGGGCCCCCTGGCCACCTCCCAGCCTCGCCTCTTCACCTATAAGAAGCCCCCGATGCCTAAACCCTAAGCACCCGACCAATATTCCACGAAAACTTCTGTAGCCGCCGCCACCATCGTCCCTAGATCGGGGGATCTAAAGCTCTTCCCGGCACCCTGTCGGATGGGAGATCATCCCGAAGGCCTTATTATTCATCATGCCAGCCTCCGGTATGAAGCGTGAGTAGTTCCACCTTGGACTACGGGTCCATGTAGTAGCTAGATGGTTGTATCTCCTTCTTGTGCTGTCATGTCTAGATCTTGTGAGCTCCGTTCATGATCAAGATCTAATCTATTTGTAATCATGCATGTTGTGTTTGCGGGGATGTGATGGATATTGAGATTACTATGTCAGATTGATTAATGATTTTGTCTTACTGATTCTATCATGTCTGTGTTGTTTGTGATCTTGCATGCTCTCCTTGTTAGTAGCTATCTTCGCCAAGTAGTTGCTAGTGACTCCAAGAGGGGGTATTTATGCTCGATAGTGGGTTCATGTCTCTACTTAATCAAGGGAAGTGACAGAAATCTCTACGGTTGTAGATGTGCTACTGTCACTAGGGAGAAAACAATGGTCTCTTGTTCATGGAACAAGTGAATTGTTTATATTACACACTTGCTTAAAGTAGTTGTCTGTTGCTTGCAACTTTGGGCGTGTTTGCTAGGTCGGCCCAACTCACCGATTCCCTGCCCGACCAATACTTTTGGAAATTTGCATGTTTGGTAGGCCGGCTCTTCCATATGGGCAGTGCTTAGCTGAACCGAAAAGGCCTCTCAGCCCTGCCCGGTAGAGAAGCTCGATTCGAGATTCGCACCTGGGCAGGGCTGGACTCGGCCGAAATCCACCCCGCGCCCCCGCCCCCGCGCCTCGCTCCCGCAGTGGTCTCGCACCCCCACCCTCACTTCCCCCTCCCAAAAACTGCTCTTTCTCTCTTTCTCACCAACTCCCTCTCTCACCGGTGAGATCTATCCTGAGCACCACCACCGCCTCCTGACCTGGCCTCCGTCGCCTCGTCGCCTAGACGCGCCGGCACGCCAGCAGCCCGTGCATCCTCGACGGCCTCCTCGACCAGACGTCGACCCTGCATCCTCGACCAGACCATGGACGCCACTGGAATCTGGTGTCGTGCTCCTCTCGCCGGCCATTGAGCTACAACAGGGATGGGATCGCTTTTTTCTTTTATTTTTAGGGACCCGATCGCTTTTTATTTTCTGTTTAGGGATCTGATCACTTTTACTTTTCTTTCAGAGGTCCTTTGTAGAAAAAAATAGAGGCAGGCTACCAAACAAGATCTTAGTCCAGCTTGGTTTAGTCAACCCGGGCTACCAAACAAGGCAAAAAATCTTACCTCAGCTTGGCTAGGGTGGGCTTGGTTGAGTGCAGATAGCTATTCTCGACTGACCCGGGCTACCAAACACGCCCTTAATACTGGAGGGGGTTCGGATGATAACCTAAAGGTGGACTTCAAGTCATAGATGCAGTTGGATGGCGGTCTATGTATATTGTTGTATTGCCCAATCGAATCTCATAGGATCTTTTTGTCTAGTATTGCATTGTTTTGCCTTGCTTAGTCCTATCAATTGCCCTGCTGTAATTTGTTTACCCATCATGCTATGTTTGTTTATCTAAGGAGAACACCTCTAGTGAACTATGGACCCCGGTACAATCTTTACCGTTGATACATCTTCCATTGTTACTATTTACTTGCTGCAAACCATCATCACCTTCCACACCAAATAGTTAATCCTTTGTTACAGCAACCAGTGAGATTGACAGCCTCACTGTTAGTTGGGGCAAAGTCTTGAGTTTCTGTTGTGCAGGTTTCCACGTTACTTGCAACACCTTTGAGGCGTTTCCTTCCTCGTACTGGTTCGATGACCTCGGTTTCTTACTGAGGGAAAATTTGCTACTGTGCTACATTACACCTTTCTCTTGGGGTTTCCCAACGGGGTGTCAACAAGCATCAACTTCTTCCACTCAGAACTGGTCTTGTCTGGTGGTTCAACAACTTCACCGGTCACATGCTCATCTAACCCTTTTGTGTTCAGAATCAACATAGCCCTCCTCGACCATCAGAGATAGTTGGTCACTCCATCCAAAGTTGATGTCATTTGACATCAGTTCAAGTTTCTGGACAGCTTCGGTACAAGGAAAAATTGCTCCCCTCCAGCAGATGCAACTCCATCACCTTTGATAGTGATAAGTTCTGCCAGCTTGTCGAGAACCTTGACCAAGTCCTCCTTGTCCCCCATGCTTGCCTTCACCGCCCTACCTTCTTTTTGTTGGAGATATTCCCTAGAGACAATAATAAAAGTAGTTATTATTATATCTTTGTGTTTATGGTAAATGTTTACATTCATGTTATAATTGTATTAACCGGAAACATTAATACTTGTGTGATTTGTAAAACTGTTAGAGTCCCTAGTAAAGCCTCTTTAATACTAGCTTGCTGGTTGATAGATGATCATGGTTTCCTGATCATGAACATTGAGATGTTATTAACAACAAGATCATATCATTAGGAGAATGGTGTGATGGACATACTCCTATAGATAAGCGTAGCATAAAGATCAAGTCATTCCAATAGTTCATTTGCTATAAGCTTTCAGATACATTGTAACCTAATTCCTTCGACCATGGGATCATGCTAATCACCATCACCAGATGGATGCTTTGATGACATCAAACACCACTTCATAACTAGGTGGTTATAAAGGTGGCATTGAGTGTTCGAAAAGTATGTGTTGAGGCACATGGATCAAGAGTGGGATTTTTCCATCCATATGATGGATAGATATACTCTAGGCCCTCTCAGTGGAATGTCATCCAATTAGCTTGCAAGCATGTGACTGGATCACAAGGGATCACATATCATCAGAACGAGTAAAGAGTACTTATCGGTAACGAGGTTGAACTAGGTATGAAGAGATACCGACGATCAGAACTCGGATAAGTAAAGTATCGTGAGACAAAGGGAAATTGGTATCGTATGTAAATGGTTCATTCGATCGCAAAGTAATCATAGAAATATGTTGGAGCCATATGAATTTCCAGATTCCTCTATTGGTTATTGATTGGAGAAGAGTCTCAGTCATGTCTGCATAATTCACGAACCGTAGGGAGACACACTTAAGGATTCAATGTTGTATAGTAGATATGGAATGTGAGTAAGAAGAACAAATGTTGTTCGGAGTCTTGGATGGGATCTGGGATATCACGAGGAGATCCGGAATGGTCCGGAGAATAAGATTCATATAAGGAAAGTCCAATTTCGGAGTTCGGGAATGATTCCGGTGTTTTCACCGAAATGATCTAGAAGGGTCACCGATCCAGAAGGGGAAGGTTACGTGAATGTGTCATGACTAAGTGGAATGATTGCATCATTTCCTAGGTCACTTGGTTGGGCGTTTAAAAGAAAGAAATAAAACTCCAAAATTGAAAGTCAAAAGGTAAGTTTGAATAGTCAAACTGGGACAAAGGTTCCTAGTGGAAGGAGGAGAGAAACCTCCTCTCCCTCCACCGCCGACCACGGAGAGGGAGTTGGGGGAGGATATGGCCTCCCCTCCCCTAGATGCCCTCCCTCTCATAAAAAGAGGGGAGGGGCTGCCCCCCAAACCCACCACAAACCCTATCCCCCTAGCCACCGCCGTCGTTGGCCCCACCTCCTCTCCTGGCCTCTAAACCCTAGTCGTCGAGGAATCCCTCTACTCCACCTACCCACTCCGTCTTAAGGCAAAGCCCTATGGGATCTCCCCTCTAAACTCCGACACCACACCGTCGTGCTGCCGGATTCGCGAGGAGAGAGATACAACCTCCGCTGCCTGCTAGAACAAGGGAGATGAAGGTATTCATCGAGTACCGAACATGTGACCGGCTATGGGAGCGCTGCCGAAACGCGGCGCCAGAAGAATCGTTTACGCGATCTTGGGATCGGCAAGTGAACGACTATATCACCCACGAGAATCTACTCTCATTAACCGCTTTGGAATCTTCGAGGGTGAATACTCTATCGTCTCATTGCTACAATCTAGTAGATAGATCTTGGCTTGTGTGTGTTCACGTGGTAGAATTTTTTTGTTTTCCATGATACGAACCCTACAGTGGTATCAGAGCCGTGTCTATATGTAGATCTGTTACACGAGTAGAACACAATGGTTATTGTGGGCGGTGGTGCTTTTATTATCAATTGATTCTTGTGTACTTTGCATCTTGTGGTATGGTGGGATGAAGCGGCCCGGGATAACCTTACATGACATCGTTCATGAGACTTTCTCCACGCTCAACATGCAACTTGTATTGCATAAGTGGCTTTGTGGATGTCTGTCTCTCCCATCATAGTAAAGATTCAATTTACAACGGGCACTTGATAGTTCAAGCATCAACGTTGTGGTTCTTGTTCGTAAGTTAGAACGGTACTTATTGAAAGCCCCAAACCACATAAAATATGTAAAGAAAATCAGAGGAGTCTAACTTTGTTTTGCAAGGGTGTGATGTGATGTGATATGGCCATGATTGTGATTATATATGATGTATGCAATGATCCTCATTGTAAGTCGGCAACCGACAAGAGCCTTATGGTTGTCTTTTAATTTTGTTAAGACATGCGTGTCTATAGTTCAAAGTAGTTGTAATAGTTGATGCTGGTGGACGACAACCATGGAGCGGTGCCATTGACCTTGACGCCATGCCGGTGATGATGGAGATCATGTTCGTGCTTGAAGATGGAGATCCGAAGCACAAGAAGAAAGGCCATATCATATCACATATTATGAATTGCATGTGATGTTAATCCTTTTATGCATCTTGTATTGCTTAGATCGCGATGGTAGCATTATAAGATGATCCATCTCACAAAATATCAAGTTATAAAGTGTTCGTCATTAGTAGGCACCGTTTCCAAGACTCGTTGTTTCGAAGCACCACGTGATGATCAGGTGTGTTAGATTCTGCGAGTGTATACAACGGGATCAAGCCAGATTTGCTCATGCAGAAACTAAGGTTTGATCTTGACGAGCCTAGCATGTACAGACATGGTCTCGGAACACGGATCACCGAAAGGTAAAGCATGAGTCATATAGTAGACATGATGAACATGTTGATTGTTCGCCTTTGAAACTACATTATGTCTCGTGATGATCGGACTTGATGTAGTGGTTTTGGTTCGTGTGATCACTAAAACAATGTGATGGATGTTGTTTTGAGTAGGATTTCACCTAGATTAATTTAACTATTAATTAGAACTCAATTTTTCATAAACTTAGTCTAAACTATTGCAAATATGTTGTAGATCAATGGCGCCCCCTACCATCAATTTTAATGCGTTCCTAGAGAAAGAAAAGTTTAAAAACAATGGAAGCAACTTCGTGGATTGGTTCCGCAATTTGAGGATTGTCCTCAATGTTGGTCAGTTGACCTATGTGCTGGATGCACCGCTGGGTGACCCACCTGCAGAAGATGCTACCGATGATGAGAAAAATGTTATCCGTACTCGGAAGAATTAGTACTCCACGGTTCAGTGTGCTATCTTGTATGGTTTGGAATCGGAGCTTCAAAATAGGTTTGAGAACTTTGACCCACATGATATTGTCCGTGAACTCAAACTGATATTTGAGGCTCACGCGGCAGTTGAGAGTTATGAAGCTTCTGAAAAGTTCTTTAACTGCAATATTGAGGAGGGCAGCTCCGTTAGTGAGCATGTGCTTAAGATGTCTGAGCACGTCAATAAGCTCCAGATCTCGTTGTGATTCCTAGTGTGCTGTACTCAATGTGTATCTATTGCGATAACATGGGCGCCATAGCCAATGCACAGGAGCCAAGGTCACACAAGAAGCTGAAGCATATCAAGCTACGTTTTCACGCTATTCAAGTGCATGTACAAGATAGTGACATAAATATTTGCAAAGTACACACATATCTGAATGTGGCGGATCCGTTGACTAAACCTCTCCCGAGGGCAAAACATGACCAACACCAAACTGCCATGGGTGTTCGGTATATTACCATGTAATCTAGATTAGATGACTCTAGTGCAAGTGGGAGACTGTTGGAGATATGCCCTAGAGGCAATAATAAAATTAGTTATTATTATATCTTTGTGTTTATGATAAATGTTTACATTCATGCTACAATTGTATTAACCGGAAACATTAATACTTATGTGACTTGTAAAACTGTTAGAGTCCCTAGTAAAGCCTCTTTATAATACTAGCTTGTTGGTCGATAGATGATCATGGTTTCCTGATCATGAACATTGAGATGTTATTAACAACAAGATAATATCATTAGGAGAATGGTGTGATGGACATACTCCTATAGATAAGCGTAGCATAAAGATCAAGTCATTTCAGTAGTTCATTTGCTATAAGCTTTCAGATACATAGTAACCTAATTCCTTCAACCATGAGATCATGCTAATCACCATCACCGGATGGGTGCTTTGATGACATCAAACACCACTTCATAACTGGGTGATTATAAAGGTGGCATTGAGTGTTCAGAAAGTATGTGTTGAGGCACATGGATCAAGAGTGGGATTTGTCCATCCATATGTCGGATATATATACTCTAGGCCCTCTCGGTGGAATGTCATACAATTAGCTTGCAAGCATGTGACTGGCTCACAAGGGATCACATATCACAGGAACGAGTAAAGAGTACTTATCAGTAACGAGGTTGAGCTAGGTATGCAGAGATACCGACGCTCAGACCTCCGATAAGTAAAGTATCATGAGACAAAGTGAAATTGGTATCGTATGTAAATGGTTCATTCGAGTGCAAAGTAATTGTAGAAATATGTGGTAGCCATACGAATTTCTAGATTCCTCTATTGGTTATTGATCGGAGACGAGTCTCGGTCATGTCAGCATTATTTACGAACCGTAGGAAGACACACTTAAGGATTCAATGTTGTATAGTAGATATGGAATGTGAGTAAGACGACCGAATGTTGTTCGGAGTCTCAGATGGGAACCGGGATATCACGAGGAGATCCGGAATGGTCTGGAGAATAATATTCGATTCATATAAGGAAAGTCCAATTTTGGAATTCGGGAATGATTCGAGTGTTTTCACCGGAATGATCTAGAAGGGTCTAGAAGGTTCACCGATCCGGAAGGGGAAGGGTACATGAATGTGTCATGACTAAGTGGAATGATTGCATCATGTCCTAGGTCACTTGGCTGGGCGTTTAAAAGAAAGAAATAAAACTCCAAAATTGAAAGTCAAAAGGCAAGTTTGAATAGTCAAACTGGGACAATGGTTCCTGGTGGAGGGAGGAGAGGAAACCTCCTCTCCATCCACCGATGGCCAAGGAGAGGGAGTTGGGGGAGGATACGACCTCCTCCTCCCCTAGCTGCCCCTTCTTCTCATAAATAGAGGGGAGGGGGCTGCCCCCAAACCCACCATAAACCCTAGCCCCCTAGCCACCGCCGTGCCGCCGCCGCCCAGCGCCACCGCCCCACCTCCTCCCTCGGCCTCTAAACCCTAGTCGTCGAGGAACCCCTCTACTCCACATACCCGCTCCGGCTTAAGGCGAAGCCCTGCGGGATCTCCCCTCTAAACTTTGACAGCACGCCGTCGTGTTGTCAGATTCTAGAGGAGAGATCTACAACCTCCGCTGCCTGCTGGAACAAGGGAGAGGAAGGTCTTCATCAAGTACCGAACGTGTGACCGACTACGCGAGTGATGACCCATAAGTATAGGGGTGTATCGTAGTACTTTCGATAAATAAGAGTGTCGAACCCAACGAGGAGCAGAAGGTGTTGACAAGTGGTTTGGATCAGGAATTCACTATAAATACTAGCAAACGGATTTTTAGGGTTTTTTGATAATGCAGATAAATAAAGTACGAGTAAATAAAATAAAATAATAATAATTTCAGCAAGTGGCCCAATCCTTTCTTCAGCAAAGGACAAGTCGGTTGTATTACTTATGAGGACCAAACGTTCTTGAGGACACATGGGAATACTGTCAAGTGCTTTCGCTTCATATAGTTGATTAATCTTCTTTGGTTGGACAAGTGTTGTGTGGGTGAACCTATGCTAATGTACCGACCTTACTTGGACTAATACATACTTGTGATTATACCCCTTGCAAGCATCCGCAACTAAAAGAAAGTAATTAAGATAAAAACCTAACCACATCATTAAACTCTGAGATCCTACACTCCCTTGTGCAAAGGTTTCCTAACGGGGGTGGTTTATGTCACTCCGACAACCCCACAATTAGTAGCCAAATACACAATGCATTCCCCTAGGCCCATAAAGGTGAAGTATCATGTAGTCGACGTTCACATGACACCACTAAAAGAATATCACCACAACTTAAATATCAAACCATTGAATATTTCTCAACACAACTCCACTACTAACAACATGACTTCTCCCATGTCCTCAAGAACAAAACGAACTACTCACGAGACATCATATGGATCAAGATTAGAGATCAAATAATGATAAGTAACAATCTGAACATGAAAAATAATTCAATGGTTCCACTCAAAAGCATCAACTACAACAAGTAATCAACACCGGGAAAGTTCCCCCTAAGAACTATGCAAGATTCAACCCAATTGTTACAGCGGTATGGAGTTGTGATGATGGTGCTGGTGGAGATGATGGTGAAGATGATGATGATCCCGATGAAGTCTAGCTTGATGATGGTGTTGATGGCGACGTCTCCCCTCTCCGGGAAGGAATTTCCCTGGCAGAATTCTGCCTGCCGGAGAGCTCTTTCTCTCTGTAGTTTCCGCCCCGCAAAGGCGGTGGAATATTTCTGTGGTCGCTCTCCGAGTCTTAGGGTTTCGGGAGGCTTATATGTGCCAAAGGGCGATGCCAGAGGTGGGACAGGGTGGCACACCACCTGGTGGTGCGGCCTAGGGGGGCGCCAGGGGGTGGTGTGGCCATCCTGTGGACCATCTCCACACCTCTTTCTGGCCTCCTTCGTCTTCTAGAAAAATAGGAATTTCCATATAATTTCTAGGATTTTCTGATCTTCGCGAATATTGCATCTAGACAGCGCTTTTTCCATCAGAATCCTGACTCTAGCAGTTGATCCTCCAAAAGTCATCAAACATGCAAAACAGATGAAATAACATAAGTATCACCTCTTAATATGAAATATATCAATGAATAACAGCAAATTATGATATAAAATAGTGATGCAAAATGGACGTATCACCCCCCCCCCAAGCTTAGACCTCGCTTGTCACCAAGCGAAAACCGAGCTCAATAAACATGACCACAGGTTCACGGAGTGAAGTGTCGATAAAAAAATACGTACAAGAAGCATCACACTTACCAATACACAAATCATAATAGAAAACAACTCACTCTTATATAACTTAACTTGTAAATAGTAAGGGAGTCACAATAAAGATGCACAGGAAAAATCATAATTGGTGATGGCAAACTTTGTTCTTGGTCAGAAAACAATTAACAAATCATACTTAGTTTTAGGCAAAGCTTTATAAAGGAGATTATAATGCAGGGGTCTCTTGCTCAAACATAATGGTATTTTCACCTACAAAGATAGCTTTCAGAGTGATATTCATTCAGATAAGAGCATTATGCAAAACAAGGAACATAAGAAACAAGATTGAATAAATCAATATATGGATGATTGAATCACATAAACTCAAATGCTTGCTTGGGATAGAAAGGAATAGGTTTACTGACTCAACATAAAAGTAAAAGATAGGCCCTTCCCAGAGGGAAGCAAGGATTTCAAGTCTCATAAAGAGCTTCCAAAAATTATGGTACTTACTAGCTTTGAGCTCTCATTGCCCCTATCATAGGCATCTTGAAGATATTAAGGTTAAAGTGACACAATTATGAGTATATGCTTGACAGATTATAAGTTGAAAATCTCATGCCCCTTGCGTACGAGTACCGAACCTCATGCTACTCAACTTTGGTCACAAGCAAGTTCTTGTCATTGTAAGTATATGTGTATCATAGAGAACCTCCAACGGGGTACTCCATGCCCCATGACACATGAGCTATCCCATATCAAAATGACAAGACAATAGACAATGAGCATCTCAGCGATCTTTTTATTTGCTATTTGCATAGGTTTTTATTGAGGATGCTTCATAGAATGCTCATTATGGTTACGTTGTAAGTTTCCACCATGATTAGTCATGGCTTATGCTAGCTGCCCAGGCGTTTCTCTAACACATATACAAACTCCATGAGCTTACAATCCCTCCTTTTATTTCACACCGTCAGGATCCATAAACGAAAGAACATGATATCAACTGAATAATAAGTGCAATGTTGAAAGCGTTCCCCATGACAACATGGTTCTGCTAACTCCCAACTTATAATTTGCAAGCATATAAGAAACATAGATGGGAACAACGGTTCAAGTTTATTAAGTGCAAGAAAATAAAGTGTGCCATCAAGTTCGTGAGAGCTTTAATCACTAATTTCACATAACAAACGTTTAATTTGGAAGATAGATAAAACTTGAGAATTTACTTGGAATAGCAACAATGCTAATAGGTAGATATGGTGGACACAAATGGCATAGGTTTTAGTTCAAGGTATGGATGCACGAGAAGCATTCCCTCTCGGTATAGGTTTTTGGCTAGCAAGGCTGGTTAGCGAGCATAAGAGTTGAGGGAAACAAACAAACATACAAGTGATAAAAACAATCATGCAATCTTCCTTGGAAACACAAAAGATCTTAACTAAGGAATACTAAGCTTATGAGACAATCAAGAAAGAAAGAAAATTAAATAATATATCTACAAATACTTTTTATTTTCCACTCAATCCTCAAAATAGTGTTGCTACTGACCAAGGCTAAATTTGCCAAAACCAACTAAATTCAATTGATGCTCCCAAAGTGATACCAATACTAACAACAAGATTAATCATATAACAGAAGTTGCAAACTAAAATAATATGTGCAACAAGTAAATGATGAAACTTCTCATTAATATTCCATAACAGCACTCACACCAAGGGATACATAGATAACCAACTAGAGGAGAGATACTTCCACAATGCAAACCATCATATACGATAACTTCTCTAGTCATGATATGACTCTACTAAAAAGGTAAAAAAGGTAAAGAGGTAATGATATGATACCGCGGCACTCCCCCAAGCTTGGAACAAACCAAGGGGATGCCAAAACCTAATGACGAATTACTCCTTCGGTGGTGGTGAAGTTTCCTTGTTCGGGGTGAGAAAATTCTCCAACATCTTGCGAAGCCTATTATTCTCCTCTTGAAGTATCTCCATGATACATCAAAAACATATCTACTTTCTCGAACACTTTTGCTATTGTTTCTCCTCTAATCTTGTGTGATTTGGACACAACTAACACGGACTGATGCTGTTTTCAGCAGAATTACCTTGGTGTCTTGTTTTTGTGCAGAAAACAAACTATCAGAAAAAATCCCGGAAAATATGCCAAAAATTATATTTCACCAGAAGATCCACGGAGCCAGAAGACGAGACGGAGAAGGGGCCTAGGGGGGCACACCCCTGCCAGGCGCGGGCCCACCACTGGTCGCGCCTGGGGGGTGCAGCCACCCCAGGCACCCCCTCGGCCTCCCTCTGCGCCTATAAGTTGCCTTTCGACCTAAAAACCGAGGGGGGTTCGATAGTTTTCCAGAAAGAGTTCCGCTCCGCCGCCGCCACCAAAAACCAAGATTCGGATCCAGAAACTCAATTCTGGCACCCTGCCGGGATGGGGAATTTGGAGAGGATCATCGCCATCGTCATCACCAACGCATCTCCATTAACCATCGATGTTTCCCTCATCCATGAGTGAGTAATCCCCCGCTGTAGTCTTGGGGATGGTAGGGATTGGATGAGTTCTATCATGTAATCGAATAAGATCCGTTAGGGCATAGTGCCTAGTATCTCTATTAGTGCTATTTGACTTTGTTGCAACTTGTTGTGCTTAATGCTTGTCACTAGGGCAGGAGTGCCATGATCTCAGATCTGAACTTATTATTGAATCATTATGATAGTATTGTTTGTGATCTTATCTGCAAGTTGTGTACACATATCATTGTCCGAATCCAAAGGCCCCAAAGTGATAATAATTGGGACAACCGGAGGGGATGGCTGTGGTGTGAGGATCACATGTGTTCACGGAGTGTTAATGCTTTGCTCCGGTGCACTATTAAAAGGAGCACCTTAATTGCCAGTAGTTTCCTAGAGGCCCCGCTGCCACGTGCTGGCTGGACAGAAGATGTTGTGCAAGTTCTCATTGCGAGCATGGATGACTATATTTGGAGCACATTCCTAGGATTGTTTAGTACTTGGATGCTTGTTATTATTTATCTACAATGCCCTAGATCTTGAAGTTACATGTTTAGACTCGTCCATGCAACGCCCGTCCATCCATCCCTATGCCTACCGCACTCGAATCCCAATGTTTACTGTTACTATTACTATTGTTCCTGCTTTGCTGTTGATGTTGCTTTGTTTTTGATACTACAAACTATTGCTACTGATAAACTTCTGTGAGCAAGAACTATTCCCAGGTGCAGCTGAATTGACAACTCAGTTGTTAAGGCTTGCAAGTATTCTTTGGCTCCCCTTGTGTCAAATCAATAAATTAGGTAATACTACCCGCGAAGACTGTTGCGATCCCCTACACTTGTGGGTCATCAAGACTATTTTCTGGCGCCGTTGCCGGGGAGCATAGCTTTATTTGTAAGTTCACTTGGATCTATTATTGTTCACTGCTACTCCTTTCATCATGGGGAAGTCTCGTGATGGAAAGGTCCCTATTTTACCATCCACTGCAATAAGAGGTACAATCCTAAACACCTCCATTGCTCTTGATTCACCGTCTATTATAAGTAAGCTTGTTACACCACCACCACATACTCATGATACACATACTGCTACTACTGTTGAGTCTGAAACTGCTTTTGATGCTCATGATGTTACTTGTACTGTGCTTGATGCAAGTGGTTCATTAGGTCCTTTCCTAGATGTTACTATGGCTAGTCTAGGAAATACCAAAACTCCTAGTGAAGACACTGTTACACCTGTTAGCTCACCTGAGTCTAGTAAGAGTTATGATTTTAATGATGGTTACATTGAGTTCACTGATGAATTTGTTGAAGAGTGCCAAAACACACATGGTACTAGTGCTATTAAGAGTCTCCTTGCTAGACGTACTATTATGCCTAAACTGTCCTCTGATCATAAGTTTACCACATCTCCCATAGATATTAAAGATAAAGACTATGATTTCTCTCTTGATTTATCTTATTTAGATATTGTTGAGAAAGAACCTTTTTGTGGGACTGAAAATGAGAGTGTTGTGGCTCATATGAATGAGCTTTCTACTATGAGTGCTTTGTTCTCTGATGATTTTAAGATGCATAAGTACTTTGTTACTAAGATCTTCCCTTTTTCACTAAAAGGAGAAGCTAGGGCTTGGTTTAATAGATTACCTCCTGGTTCCATTGATAGCCCTGATTGCTTGATTGCTTCTTTCTTTCAGAAATATTTTCCTCCCAGTGCTAGACATGTTGCTTTGTAGAGACTTTTTGATTTTAAACAGGGAGAAGAAGAGAAATTGCCTGAGTCATGGACAAGGTTATGTGCCTTGATTCATGCACATCCTGGATGTCCATTGCCTAAGAATGATCTTCTTGATATTTATTATAATGGACCAACTGATGATTCTAGGACCTGCCTAGATAGATTTGCTGATTGTGTTTTCAGGAAAAGAACTCCTACAGATGCTGAAGAATTAATGGCTAAGATAAGCAAGAATTATGATGATTGGACTTCAACTGAGCTAAGTACACCTGAACCAATTGTGCCTGAACCAGTTCCAACACCAACACCAAAGAAGAGGGGAGTTATTGTATTAAATGATGAAGTGATGAAGGAAGCCAAGATGTGTCTAAAGGAGAAAGGTATTAGAGCTGAAGATGTGAAGAATCTACCTCCTATAGAAGAATTATGTAAGCCAATTCCCCACTCATCCACTATTGAGGTACACTCTCTCCAATTTAATGAAGGTGATATTCCTTATGGTAAGCCTCCTGATCAATGTTTACAGGAACTTGACACATTTATTGTTAAGCAAGGGTATTTTAATAAACAAGTTCAGAATCATTTGTTGGAAAACTCTAAAGCTATCCATGAGTTGAAAGATATTGTGGAAAGAACTTATAATGATATTAAAATGCTTTGTAAACACTTTCAAATGGTTCAAACTGAACTTGATCAACTTGCTAAGGTACAAAAGGATATGCTAGTTAATGCTTTAGGAGATAAACATGCTTATGGAATTATAACTAGGAGTGGTATAGCTACTCAAGATCCTTTATATCCTGAAGGACACCCTAAAAGAATTGAGCAGGATTCTCAACAAGGTGAGAGTAGTGGTAGTCCTCGTAAGAGAAAGAAAAAGAAACATAAAGTAGTTGAGGAACCACTTGAAACTGTTGTAGATCCTAATAGTATATCTGCTCCTGATGTCAAACTGAGAGTGGTAATAATAATGATGCTTCTAATAAGGAGGAAGTTGAGGAAGAACCTGAGAAGCACACTAAGAACATTAGGTACACAAAGGAAAATTTTATTGCTAATAAACATGATAAAGAGAGAACCTTGGGTGCAGAAACCTATGCCTTTTCCAGGTAAGAAACACAAGTCAAAGGAGGAAGAACACTACAAGAAGTTTTGTGAGTGGATGAAACCTTTATTCTTGCAAATTCCTTTGATTGATGCTATTAAGTTGCCTCCTTATTCAAAGTATATGAAGGATATTATCTCTAGTAAAAGGAAGATTCCTAATAAGGAGATTTCTACCCTACTTGCTAATTATTCCTTCAATGGTAAGGTTCCAAAGAAACTTGGTGATCTAGGTATACCAACTATTCCCTGCTCTATTAAGAATAATTATGTTAGAACTGCTTTTGTGATTTGGGAGCTGGAGTTAGTGTTATGCCTTTTTCTCTCTACAAGAGACTCCAGCTAGAAAAGTTGATACCTACTGATATATCTTTGGAAATGGCTGATAAGTCAACTACTATTCCTGTTGGTATATGTGAGGATGTTCCTGTTCAAGTTGCTCATAATTGCATGGCTTTAACTGATTTTGTTGTGCTTGAAATGCCTGAAGATGATAATATGTCTATTATTCTCGGGAGACCTTTTCTTAATACTGCAGGTGCTATCATCAATTGCAATCAAGGAAAAGTAACATTCAATATTAATGACAAAGAGCACACTGTCTATTTCCCCAAGAAGGTTGTTAAGAGCTATTGCCTGAATGCCATTGAAAATATTGAGAGCATCAAGATTGGAGAAATATATTGTCCCATTCCACAAGAAATTTTTGAAACTATTATGATTGGGACCATTGCTATAAAGTATGACGTAACATATCACCTTGTGGAATGCAAAGTTTTGTTTCATATAAGATTGTTTTGGTAACAAGACTTGATCAACCTTGTTAACAAAAGGATTTTTATGAACAAAATAATGTTTTCACCGTGGTTATACTTGCTTTATTTTTTACTTTTCTCCTTCCTGGTCTTTGCTTTAGCTTTAGTTTTGCTAGTTGTTTGCTTGTTTGAGTTTCTTTGAGCTCCTGTAGTTAGTCTTTTGGTTTGCTTTTGCTTCTCAACAAGGTGAGAATAGTGGTAGTCCTCGTAAGAGAAAGAAAAAGAAACATAGAATAGTTGAGGAACCACTTGAACCTGCTGTAGATCCTAATAGTATATTTGTCTCTGATGCTGAAACTGAGAGTGGTAATGATAAAAATGATGCTCCTGATAAGGAGGAAGTTGAGGAAGAACCTAAGAATCACACTAAGAACACTAGGTACACCAAGGAAGATTTTGTTGCTAATAAACATGGTAAAGAGAGAACCTTGGGTGCAGAAACCTATGCCTTTTCCAGGTAAGAAACACAAGTCAAAGGAGGAAGAACACTACAACAAGTTTTGTGAGTGGATAAAGCCTTTATTTTTGCAAATTCCTTTGACTGATGCTATTAAGTTGCCTCCTTATTCAAAGTATATGAAGGATATTGTCTCTAATAAAAGGAAGATTCCTAATGAGGAGATTTCCACTCTACTTGCTAATTATTCCTTCAATGGTAAGGTTCCAAAGAAACTTGGTGATCCAGGTATACCAACTATTTCTTGATCTATTAAGAATAATTATGTTAGAACGGATTTATGTGATTTGGGAGCTGGAGTTAGTGTTATGCCTTTTTCCCTCTATAAGAGGCTCTAGCTAGAAAAGTTGATACCAACTGATATATCTTTGCAAATGGATGATAAGTTGTAACACCCTCAGAATCGGCCCTATGCAAGTTTTAGCGATTCCCGCCAAACCCGCATAGAAACGATTCAGAGGTGCCCACCAGGCACTTGCGTGCGGGTGGAAAACGAAGTAATATCATTACACAATAGTCCACGATGGAACCCACAGAACAGATATATACAACAACGAATCCAAGAGTCAAGAATATAGATATACAATACCAAGATCCAAATCACCTTTAAAACGATACAGCGTCCGAGTACGGACAAGATGCAAATTGGGCTAAGAGCCCTGAAGAATAACCAATGGCGTCCATAACCCTGCCCAGGCCAAGCCGGAAGGGTAACCCTGCTAACGATGTCGATCTCAAAACCTGCTTAAACAAAAGGGGTGCCAACAAAGGGCAAAGGAAAAAGAGAGCGGTCAGTACTGAGGCCAATACACGGCGAGACTAGAATTCGGTGGTCCTCGCCTACATAGGTATGGTGGACTGAAGCGGCGCAGCATGCACTAAACAACCTATAGAGACTCGATACAACAGTCGGCTATCAGAGAGAGATAAGAAAGACCTATTCGAAACCATCCTGATACTACCACCAAACATACCCATCCTGGTATTTCCCCCTCGAGACCAAACGAGGAAGTCGTACCGAGGAAACTCACACAGTTGGCAGTTTTATCCATTCCATTATAGTTGTAGCACTTACTAGTCATATATAGATAGTATGAGTCATCCTGATATAATAAGCAGTGGGCACTTTTAATTAACCATTCCGTTGTAGTTGCGGTACTTACTAGTCAGATACATATAACATGAGACATTCAAGAACCCAGCAGTTGTTGGCACTTTTATTTGCATTCCATTATAGTGAAGCTGATTACTAGTCATCACATAGTCAAATTTATAGCACTACTTTAGTTATAGTTGTCTATGATCGAGATACTGTGCTCCAAGTCATCCATAACCGCGGACACGGCTTTCAGAAAGTTTTACCCTGTAGGGGGGCACAAATAGCAACACACACACGATCAACCTCGGAAAAACCAAATGAAAACCCAACGAGGCATCACGACAAAGAAATCGCAAGATTCATATAATATTTCAGGGGGCCACCCCACTAAGCTACCCGCTACGAAGTTGGCTGGCTCCGCGATGGGCCCAAAGGTTTGCGAGAACGGTTGTAAACGACTGGGAACCCAAAAGTGTGACTAGGCTTGTTGATACCGTGTAATCGTGCCACGATCCAAAACAGTACAGGCGTTCCATGCGCAATAGTAAATAAAGCAGTAAAGCATGGCATACGTACATGATAGTAATAAAGCCCCAAACTACTTTGTGGCCCCAAGAAATAAGATATGACTCAAGCTCATGCTAAGGGGATTCATGGTCCCACATGCGGATAGTGCGAATATTCAAAGAACATGTATCAAGTACTCGGGGTCCTACGGGACACAAGTGGATGGTTAAAAATCAAATAACATCTATTGCCCACCTGTGCCTCTGCATTATTTACCTACTTTCAGTTTTAGTTATTAAACTGTAATTAAAGTCACGATCATATTCAACATTAAGCATATGGCGACGCTCCAACAACTGTGGTACTTGACGATATCGAAACAACACCCGAGCAAGAAACTGCGACTCGCAAGGCCAACTATCTACCAAACAATAGGTAATAGGAGGTTTCCAAGGCAATATAATGGCTGCAAGGGATATCACGGGTACGAAAACTAGAGCATCGTAACACAGATAGCAATAGATCAACAGGAATAAATAAAGACTATAAAGTAAAATAGGTATAAAGGGGGAGAATGCTCGCCTAAAAACATTATCGAAGGTTCATCCAAAGATCGGGTCGACTCTCGCATCAACTCATCGGCCTAATCTGTGAAGAAGCAAAGAACTAGAAGAAACACCGGATGCACTATTTAATACTACGGCAAAAGATCGGGCATGATGCATGTATGATGTATGGCATGGCAAGGATGCGATGCAATTAGACAATATTAAGCGGAACCGGAGTCTCGAAAATTTATTATATGGTTCATGTTGTTTAGATACCCCACATTTTAAATGTTGGCTTAACAAGGCAAAATATGGCACCGGTTTGCTACACAAATTTAAATGGAGTCAATATAAGACTAGAATCGCCCGCATATGCGCTCCATATTTAATTATGAGGTGAGTCGGCATAATGCCCCCAAACTACACAATGTATGCAAGCATGTACAATTTAATATGCAACAATTCATATAAATATCAATTATTATAAAAATAGTAGGGTTTCGGATAGGTGTCACACATTGGTATTGATGATCTTGGGTTCACCAAGGGTTCGGGATCGGTCTCGCTGGGATCCGTCTTCCGGTCCGTGATCGACGGTCTTCGGGTCCAGGAAGGAGGCTCGACGTCCAAGATGGAGATATTCGGGTTGCATCGTCAGTTGTCGGTCCTCGGTCTTCAGCAGTACCACGATTATTCTCAAGAAAATGCCAAAATAGTTGAGGTGGTCAACATCTACATACGACCACCACATCCAGGCATCTTCACTCAGGCAACCATGTACAAGCACATTGTCACGGGCACGAGCACTATCAGCAAACAAAAAAAGGATCAATTGAGCACTGAGGTCAAAGAGAGGCATCATAAGTACACAATGGAAGCCAACATCAGGAACGAAGGCAGTGTCGGGGATTTGACTGGAATCGACTGTGTCGCACGTCTGAACCAGAGGTTAGCCACATCTTCTGGTTGGGGTAGGGACTTCTTGACATGGGGAGGAACGAAGCAGGGAGACGAGCCCGACACCGACCTCATCCTAAGGTGGACGAGCAGGAAGGCGCAAGCAGGTGGCCGAAAGACGTGGGGCTTGGGGCGCCGTGCTGCAGAGATGGGCCGGTGGAGGTTGACCCGAGCGGCAGCGAGCAGGGCAACGGCCGGTGGGGACAGCGTGATGCTCCAGGAGTGTCCACGGTGGCTACGGGCGGGCCGAAGGAGCGGTGAGATGAGGGGGCGCAGCGATAGCTCGCATGGACGGTGATTGTGGCCAGGGGCACTGCGCGAGGTGGGGAGGAGCTGCGAATAGCGGTGCCAGGGGAGGCAGAGGAGGGCGCAGCGGGGGGAGGCTCAGGAGAGATGCATGTAACGCGGGCCAGGGACGGCGACGGCGCAACCTGGCGACGGAGAGGAGTGCTTGAGGAGGAAGGGTCCGACCCTGACGGTGGGATCACAGGGATGCTGGCGAGGAAGGAGCACCGAGACCAGGGAGAAAGGGATCGCGGGGTGGGTGTCGATAGGAGGAAGGGAACGTGGGTGGGTCCAGGGATTTGTCGGTAGAGGCTTGGTGTACGTGGAACGGTGGTTGACTGGGAGCATCAGGTTGACGGTGGTGGGGCCGGGTCCAGGGGTGGCAGCGACAGTGGGGAGTAGGTAGGGTTGGGTTTGGGGTAGGGTTTCTAGGTAGGTTAGGGTTTGCAAGGTGGGGTGGTAGGTGGCTACCGGTTGGGCCTTTTGGGCCTGGCCGGTGACTGCCTCCCGCACTAAAAATATTTAGATTTTTATTTATATATTTATTTTAAAAGACTTTTGTAAATTATTTAGTCAAAACAAAATATGCGGATAACCGGGGTTTGATTTGAAATAAAAGACGGGGTTATTTGGAAAAGAAATATAGGATTTTAGAAAATAGTTTTAGGCAAACGATGCATGATGTCATGATGATGCACAAAATAGTAATTAGCAAGCGATTTTCTAGTAATGGATTTCTCGGGGTGCTACAATTCGACACCACTAACAATGGATCTCGCCCTCGAGATCCGCCTCATGGTACGGGAAAGAAGGCCGACGGTCTGAATCTTCTCGCTTCATGTAGATCCTCGCGAAACCACTAACAAAGATGCTTTCTCCGTCTTGAAATCAGCGACACCACCAACAAGGGTCAATGCTCGCGTTCGTCGGGAGGACACTCCGGAGAATCAACGATGAAGGTCAAGGTCTCAAAAGATAAGGCCACCTCTAACTTCTGCGAGAGGAGTAAAACTACTTGATCCACCGATTCAATGTACAAAAGCGAATGATAAGAGTAGTCGGATGGTGATCAGTCCATCGCGCACCCAAAGCATTACTCTGCACATGAATAGGAGAATTATGCAACCAACTCTCGGAATCAGACTGAAGATCTCGACAATCGAGTTTCGGAAACAAAAGGATGATGTAGGCTCTTCATCGGTTATGACGTAGATGATATCGTCACGTTGGAAAACACCGCAGGATATAAAGAAAAAATTTAGTGGATTTTTGGTCCATTGAAAGGTACAGTAGAGGAAAATTCCTCAGATAGCACAAAGACCGAATGTAGAAACACCGTTACAAGGAGGAAGCGAAACCCTAAAGGTATGATAGAAACCCAACCACGAGAATTCTTGGACTCGAAGAAAGATAAGAGAGCAGATTCAAATCACGCAGAGGTGAGAGGGGAATAATAGAGGGCTAAGGAGTAAAAGTAGAACTAACCAGATCTATCCAACTGATTTTCCAAAATCATTCTGACACTCTACATCGGCTGTTAGATATGTTATCCTACAGGCTGGACCAGTAGGTATCGCAACTGCAGAGCTCTGATACCACTCTGTAACACCCTCGGATCGTCCCTATGCAAGTTTTAGCGATTCCCGCCAAACCCGCATAGAAACGATTCAGAGGTGCCCACCAGGCACTTGCGTGCGGATGGAAAACAAAGTCATATCATTACACAATAGTCCACGATGGAACCCACAGAACAGATATATACAATAACGACTCCATGAGTCAAGAATACGGATATACAATACAAAGATCCAAATCACCTTGAAAACGGTACAACGTCCAACTATGGACAAGATGCAAATGGGGCTAATAACCCTGAAGAATCACCAATGGATTCCATAACCCTGCCCAGGCCAAGCCGGAAGGGTAACCCCGCTAACGACGTCGATCTCAAAACCTGCTTAAACAAAAGGGGTGCCGGTAAAGGGCAAAGGAAAAAGAGAGCAGACAGTACTGAGGCCAGTACACGGTGAGTCTTAGATTTCGGCGGTCCTCGCCTACATAGGTATGGTGGACTGAAGCGGCAACGCAGCATGCACGAAACAAACTATAGAGACTCGATACAACTATCGACTATCAGAGAGGGATAAGAAAGACCTATTTGGATCCAACTTGATACTAACACCAATCATACCCATCCTGGTGTTTCCCCCTCGAGACCAAATGAGAAAGTCATACCGAGGAAACTCACACAGTTGGCAGTTTTATCCATTCCATTATAGTTGCAGCACTTACTAGTCATATATAGATAGTATGAGTCATCCTGATATAATAAGCAGTGGGCACTTTTAATTAACCATTCCGTTGTAGTTGCGATACTTACTAGTCAGATACATATAACATGAGACATTCAAGAACCCAGCAGTTGTTGGCACTTTTATTTGTATTCCATTATGGTGAAGCTGATTACTATTCATCACATAGTCAAATTTATAGCACTACTTTAGTTATAGTTGTCAATGATCGAGATACTATGCTCCAAGTTGTCCATAACCGCGGACACGACTTTTAGAAAGTTTTACCCTGTAGGGGGGCACAAATAGCAACACACGCACGATCAACCTCGGAAAAACCAAATGAAAACCCAACGAGGCATCACGACAAAGAAATCGCAAGATTCATATAATATTTCAAGGGTCCACCCCACTAAGCTACCCGCTATGAAGTTGGCTGGCTCCACGATGGACCCAGAGGTTTGCGAGAACGGCTGTAAACGACTGGGAACCTTAAAGTATGACTAGGCTTATCGATACCACGTAATCGTGTCGCGATCTAAAACAGTACAGGCGCTGCACGCGTAATAGTAAATAAAGCAGTAAAGCATGGCATAAGTACATGATAGTAATAAAGCCCCAAACTACTTTGTGGCTCCAAGAAATAAGATATGACTCAAGCTTATGCTAAAGGGATTCATGGTCCCACATGCGGATAGTGCGAATATTCAAAGAATAAGTATCAAGTACTCAGGGTCCTATGGGGCACAAGTGGACGGTTAAAAACCAAATAACATCTATTGTCCACCTGTGCTTCTGCATTATTTACCTACTTTCAATTTTAGTTATTAAATTGTAATTAAAGTCATGATCATCTTCAACATTAAGCATATGGTGACGCTCCAACAACTGTGGTACTTGACGATATCGAAACAACACCCGAGCAAACAACTGCGACTCGCAAGGCCAACTATCTATCAAACAATAGGTAATAGGAGGTGTCCAAGGCAATATAATGGCTGCAAGGGATATCACGGGTATGAAAACTAGAGCATTGTAACACAGATAGCAATAGATCAACAAGAGGAAATAAAGACTATAAAGTAAAATAGGTAGAAAGGGGGAGAATGCTCGCCTGAAAACATTGTGGAAGGTTCATCTGAAGATCAGGTCTACTCTCGCATCAACTCATCGACCTAATCCATGAAAAAGCAAAATACTAGAAGAAATACCGGATGCACTATTTAATACTACGGCAAAAGATCGGGCATGATGCATGTATGATGTATGACATGGCAAGGATGCGATGCAATTAGGCAATATTAAGCGGAACTAGAGTCCCAACAATTTATTAGATGGTTCATGTTGTTTAGATACCCCACATTTTAAATGTTGGCTTAACAAGGCAAAATATGGCACCAGATTGCTACACAAATTTAAATGGAGTCAATATAAGACTAGAATCGCCCGCATATGCGCTCCATATTTAATTATGAGGTGAGTCGGCATAATGCCCCCAAACTACACAATGTATGCAAGCATGTACAATTTAATATGCAACAATTCATATAAATATCAATTATTATAAAAATAGGAGGGTTTCAGATAGATGTCACACATTGGTATCGATGATCTTGGGTTCACCGAGGGTTCGGGATCGGTCTCGCTGGGATCCGTATTCGGGTCCGTGATCGACGGTCTTCGGGTCCAGGAAGGAGGCTCGACGTCCAAGATGGAGATATTCGGGTTGCATCGTCAGTTGTCGGTCCTCGGTCTTCTGCAGTACCACGATTATTCTCAAGGAAAGGCCAAAATAGTTGAGGTGGTCAACATCTACACACGGCCACCACATCCAGGCATCTTCACTCAGGCAACCATGTACAAGCACATCATCACGGGCACGAGCACTATCAGCAAACAAAAAAAGGATCAATTGAGCACTAACGTCAAAGAGAGGCATCAGAAGTACACAACGGAAGCCAACATTAGGAATGAAGGCACTGTCGGGGATTTGACTAGAATCGACTGTGTCGCACGTCTGAACCAGAGGTAGGCCGCATCTTCCGGTTTGGGGTAGGGACTGCTTGACATGGAGAGGAACGAAGCAGGGAGATGAGCCCGACACCGACCTCATCCTAAGGTGGACGGCCAGGAAGGAGCGAGCAGGTGGCCAAAAGACACGGGGCTTGGGGCGCTGTGCTGCAAAGATGGGCCGATGGAGGTTGACCCGGGCGGCGGCGAGCAGGGCGACGGCCGGTGGGGACAGCGTGATGCTCCAGGAGTGTCCACGGTGGCTACGGGCGGGCCGAAGGAGTGGCGAGACGAGGGGACACAGCGGCAACTCGCACGGACGGTGACTGTAGCCAGGGGCGCTACGCGAGGTGGGGAGAAGCTGCGGACAGCGGTGCCAGGGAGGCAGAGGAGGGCGCAGCGGGGGGAGGCTCAGGAGAGATGCCTGCAACGTGGGCCAGGGATGGCGACGGCGCAGCCTGGCGATGGAGGGGAGCGCTCGAGGAGGAAGGGTCCGACCCTGATGGCGGAATCACACGGATGCGGGCGAGGAAGGAGCACCGAGACCAGGGGAGAAAGGGATCGCGGGGTGGGTGTCGATAGGAGGAAGGGAATGCGGGTGGGGCCAGGGATCTGTCGGTAGAGGCTTGGTGTACGCGGAATGGTGGTTGAGTGGGAGCGTCGGGTTGAGGGCGGTGGGGACGGGTCCAGGGGGTGGCGGCGGCAGTGGGGAGTAGGTAGGGTGGGGTTTGGGGTAGGGTTTCTAGGTAGGTTAGGGTTTGCAAGGTGGGGTGGTAGGTGGCTACCGGTTGGGACTTTTGGGCCTGACCGGTGACTGCCTCCCCCACTAAAAATATTTAGAGTTTTATTTATATATTTATTTTAAATATTTTTTTTAAATTATTTAGTCAAAACAAAATATGCAGATAACCGGGGTTTGATTTGAAATAAAACACGGGGTTATTTAGAAAATAAATATAGGATTTTAGAAAATAGTTTTAGGCAAACGATGCATGATGTCATGATGATGCACAAAGTAGTAATTAGCAAGCGATTTTCTAGTAATGGATTTCCCGGGGTGCTACAGAGCACCTTCTTAAGAGCATAGTTGTCATTCTTGCGTTTGTTCCAAAACTTGGTTAATTATGTCATGACTTTGATGCTTGTATCTCTGATATCTTTACTTCTAGTCTTCACTTGAACTTTAGAGGTGCCATGGCATTAATATTGTGCTCTACAAACAAATGGCAAGCGAGATACCACTCTATCATACCTTACTATGAGCATTGCAATGTTGCTTATGTTTATGTTGATGCTACTTCTTATTATTGAGTTGGTTTCTCTTCATAGCTCGCAATGACTATTGAGTAGACTTAGTTGCATACTTCTTATTATGAATGGTTTAAGTATCTACTCCTGTGCTGAGAATATATACATCATATGAAGCAAATGTGTTCGTGAAAGTTCTTTTATCGCACTCAGTTTTTAACTGAATTGCTTGAGGACAAGCAATAAGATAAGCTTGGGGGAGTTGATACGTCCAAAACGTATCTACTTTCCCGAACACTTTGCTATTGTTTTTCCTCTAAACTTGTGTGATTTGGATACAACTAACACGGACCGATTTGCTTTTCGTAATTACCTTGGTGTCTTGTTTTTGTGCAGAAAATGAACTATAAGGTAAAATCCCGGAAAATATGCCAAAAATTATATTTCACCAGAAGATCCATGGAGCCAGAAGACGAGACGGAGAAGGGGCCTGGGGGGCCCACACCCTGCCGGGCCCACTGCCGCGCCTAGGGGTGCAGCACCCAGTGCACCCTCGGCCTCCCTCTGCGCCTATAAGTTGCCTTTCGACATACAAACTGAGGGGGGTTCGATAGTTTTCCAGAAAGAGTTCTACTCTGCCGCCGCCACCAGAAACCAAGATTCTGATCCAGAAACTCCGTTCTGGCACCCTACCGGGACAAGGAAATTGGAGAGGATCATCGCCATCGTCATCACCAACGCATCTCCATCAACCATCGATGTTTCTCTCATCCATGAGTGAGTAATCCCCCGTTGTAGGCTTGGGGATGTTAGGGATTGGATGAGTTCTATCATGTAATCGAATAAGATCTGTTAGGGCATAGTGCCTAGTATCTCTATTAGTGCTATTTGACTTTGTTGTAACTTTTTGTGCTTAATGCTTGTCACTAGGGCCCGAGTGCCATGATCTCAAATCTGAACTTATTATTGAATCATTATGATAGTATTGTTTGTGATCTTATCTGCAAGTTGTGTACACATATCATTGTCCGGATCCAAAGACCCCAAAGTGACAATAATTGGGACAACCGGAGGGGATGGCTGTGGTGTGAGGATCATATGTGTTCACGGAGTGTTAATGCTTTGCTCCGGTGCTCTATTAAAAGGAGCACCTTAATTGCCGAGTTCCTAGAGGCTGCCACACGGGCTGGCTGGACAAAAGATGTTGTGCAAGTTCTCATTGTGAGCACGTATGACTATATTTGGAGCACATGTCTAGGATTGTTTAGTACTTGGATGCTTGTTATTATTTATCTGCAATGCCCTAGATCTTGAAGTTACATGTTTAGACTCGTTCATGCAACGCACATCCATCCATACCTATGCCTACAACACTCAAATCTCATTGTTTACTATTACTATTACTATTGTTCCTGCTTTGTTGTTGCTGTTGCTTTGCTACTAAGAACTGTTGCTACTACAAACTGTTGCTACTGATAAACTTCTGTGAGCAAGAACTATTTCCAGGTACAGCTGAATTGACAACTCAGTTGTTAAGACTTGCAAGTATTCTTTGGCTCCCCTTGTGTCAAATCAATAAATTGGGTAATACTACCCGCGAAGACTGTTGCGATCCTCTACACTTGTGGGTAATCACTCCACCTCTCTCCTCAGAACTCAATATTTATCACAAAACTCATCAGTGGTTTGAAGGACTTCCACTACCGCAGGGCAGGAACCGAGGACTGCAACTGGAGGTATCAGCCCCTGCATGATATGAGAAAAAGCACATCCAGTGTTAATTGCCCCTATAAGAATAGGTTTTCTCACCCTTGATCCTACAGCAATCTATCCCTCAATGCTTGCTGACATGTTCTTTACTTCCACCTTGACGCTCCAATCCATGTCTTCGCGTCGGCGTCTCAACTCATAGTTTTCCGAAGAAGAACCCTGGAACGACATCTGAATAGAAACAGATCAAAATGAAAACACGATGAGAACACGATATACGGACCTTAGGGGGTCCAGGGGATTATATATTGCAAACTTTAACGAGATAAGGAAGGTACTGGGTGAAAACAAGTCAGAGACGAGCTCCGGGGTGGCCACACCACCTGGTGGCGCGACCAGGTGGGCCCGCACCACAGGGTGGTGTGAGCCCCCTGGACTCCGTCTTCGTCCCTCTTTCGGCTCATTATCTTCCATATTAAATAAAAACTGCAAAAATATTGATTGGGAAGTTTTTCGCGAACCTTCTCTTACCAGAACTGTTACCTATTCAAAAACGGACTCTGCAGATTCTTGACTTTGGTCTTTAATAAATTCTTCTGGAGTCACCACTTGAATAATACTTCATTGTAAGAATCTCCAGAAATATAATTTTTGAGTCTTCGACCATTCATCATCTCATTACATCATTCTCTTCCAACACTTGAAAATTTCTTTCATACAAAACTTCACACAATCTTCATTAGCAACATTAGTGCATGCAAGATAATTAACATTTAGTTGCAATTTCAACTTAAGTGCTTAAAAACATAAGATATTGTAGCAAATCCTTTCAAAATCCCAAAATAATTCAAAAAGGAAATTGATTTAAGAGGCAAATGCAAAAATGGCGGAAATCTGTCAAAACAGACCAGCAGGTAAAGACCTATTTTTCGAAAAATCTTCTGTTGCTCAAATCGAAAAGTGCAAAACTAACAGAAGTTAGATAATTACCTAGGGCATTCACACAAAAATTTACAGGTCAGTACGACGTTCTGCGATTTTTCATGATTTTTTACAGCAAAGCACAGAAATCTGTCCCAAGACAGCAACTTCCCCAAATCTTACCTCCCTCTCATTAGAGGTTGATCTTGGCACAAAAACCAAACAAAAAGGATAAGGAGAGGTTATTACAGAGGCAATAACTTCCAAGACTCAATAAAACAAAAGCAAACTCAAAGAAAAAATAATGGATTGTCTCCCAAAAGCTCTTTCTTTATAGCCATTAAGATAGGCATGATAAAGCTCGCATAGGAAATATGTATTTGAAGTCAAAGAGAGCATCAATAAGAAAATATCCAACACATTTGAGTCTAACCCACTTCCTATGCAAGGGAATATTGTAAGAAAACAAATTATTGAAATAAGAGGTTACTAGCATAGGAAGGCAAAACAAGTGCAACATCAAAACTTTGAACATAAGGTGGGGAAACTTACTATTCTTGAGGTGCATAAATCCATGTTTCCCTCTCTCATAATTACTTTCAGTATCAAGAATAAAATTAACGATATATCTATCACATTGGTAATTTTTATCATTAGAATAAGCATATTTGAAATCATCAAATAGAGGTTTAGGATTGAAAACTGGATCAATAGAAGCAAGTTGTTCAACTCTAAAATCCTCATTAGGCAATTCATTTTCATAAAGAGCTTTAGCAAATTTGGAAAAATTAAACTTGTAAGATTCTCCATCAAATTTAGTCAAAATTTTCTCCTTCTTACAATCTATAATAGCTCCACGAGTGTTCAAGAAAGGTCTACCAAAAATGATAGCACAAGTTTTACTAGTAGCTAAACCAAGTACTAGAAAATCAGCAGGATATTTAATCTTACCACAAAGAACTTCTACATCTCTTACAATACCAATTGGAGATATGGTCTCTCTATTAGCAAGGTGAATAAACACATCAATTTTTTCAAGCTCACAAGGACCAATTTCATGCATAATTTGTTTGTAAAGCTCATAAGGAATATCACTTGAACTTGCACCAATATTACATAGACCATAATAGCAATGATCACCAATTCTAACAGAAATAACAGGGACACTAGCTTTCCTATTTCTACTAGGATGTGAAAGAATATTAGAAGCATATTCACAAAAGATAATGTGTCCATCTTCTACATTTTTAGTGACAAGGTCTTTCACAATTGTTACAGCAGGTTCAACATTTATTTGTTCATCAGGTTCTAAAGCTCTCTTTGTACTTTTGTTAACCACACTAGCTATCATAGAATGTTCCTTTACCTTAGCAGGAAAAGGTATTTCTCAATGTAAAGTTCAGGCAAAATGCGATCAACAGTACCAACTTCAACATTTCTAGCAGGAATACAATTAACAATATCTTTACATGGCGCATGATACTTGTTTCACTTCTTTTTAGGAATTTCAATATAAGAGGCAAAGGCCTTAAAACAATTTGCAATACTTTGAGAATCAATACCATACTCAGTACTAATATTATGAAAGTCATCAGTTCTCATAAAAGATTTAATGCATTCATAATCATAGTTTATATTTGACTTTATTCCTTGGTCATTCACTCATGCTTCAGTATTTTCTTGAATACGGTCTAGAAGATCTCATTTAGCTTCTTATTTCATACGTGTAAATGATCCAGCACAAGAAGCATCCAATAAATCCTTATCATGAAAAGAAAGCCTTGCATAAAAGTTATTAATAACAATATTGTTGGAGAGCTCATGAATGAGACATTTGAGCATTAGTAACTTCAATCTCCCCCAAGCTTGAGCTGTACTCTTTCCATCACGAGGCCAAAAATTGTATATTTGATTTCGATCTCTATGAATCTCACTAGGAGGATAGAATTTAGAATAAAAGAGAGGTACAATTTCCTCCCATTCAAGAGAATGGCCATTCTTTAGCAGCTTATACCATTCCTCAGCTTTGCCTTTCAATGACACAGAGAATAAATTTTTGTTAACTTGTTCCGTTGTAATACCTGCACACTTGAACAACCCACATAATTCATGTATAAAAAGCAAATGATCACCGGGATGGACAGTTCCATCTCCAAAATAGTAGTTATCCATAACACGATCAATTTTTTTTGTAGGTATTTTAAAAGGGTCTATTTCAACAGGTGGTGGTTCATCTACTACCTTAGCAGTGGTAGCAGCTTTCCCAAATAGGAAACTAAGTGAGTTATCCATATTGGAATAAAATAACAAACAGAAATAAAACAATAATCATAGTAGAAATTTCCTTTACTAGTTCCACTCTTCAATAGCGCTTCACTCCCTGGCAAGGTGCCAGAAAATAGTCTTGATGACCCACAAGTATAGGGGGTATATCGTAGTACTTTTGATAAATAAGAGTGTCAAACCCAACGAGAAGCAGAATATGCTGACAAGTGGTTTGGATCAGGAATTCACTGTAAATACTAGCAAACAGAATTTAGGGGTTTTTGATAATGCAGATAAATAAAGTACGAGTAAATAAAATATAATAATAATAATTGCAGCAAGTGGCCCAATCCTTTCTTCAGCAAAGGACAAGCCGGTTGTATTACTTATGAGGACCAAACGTTCTCGAGGACACATGTGAATACTGTCAAGTGCTTTCGCTTTATATAGTTGATTAATCTTCTTTGGTTGGACAAGTGTTGTGTGGGTGAACCTATGCTAATGTATCGACCTTACTTGGACTAATACATACTTGTGATTATACCCCTTGCAAGCATCCACAACTACAAGAAAGTAATTAAGAAAAAAAACCTAACCACAACATTAAACTCTGAGATCCTACACTCTCTTGTGCAAAGGTTTCCTAACAAGGGTTTAGGTTTCTGTCACTCCGGCAACCCCATAATTAGTAGACAAATACACAATACATTCCCCTAGGCCCATAAAGGTGAAGTCTCATATAGTCGACGTCACATGACACCACTAGAAGAATAGCACCACAACTTAAATATCAAACCATTGAATATTTCTCAACACAATTCCACTACTAACAACATGACTTCATGTCCTCAAGAACTAAACGAACTACTCACGAGATATCATATGGATCAAGATCAGAGATGAAATAATGATAAGTAACAATCTGAACATTAACAATAATTCAATGGTTCCACTCAAAAGCATCAACTACAACAAGTAATCGACACCGGGAAATTTTCCCCTAAGAACTATGCAAGATTCAACCCAATTGTTATAGCGGTATGGAGTGGTGATGATGGAGATGATGGTGAAGATGATGATCTCGATGAAGTCTAGCTTGATGACAATGTTGATGGTGACGATCTCCCCTCTCCGGGAAGGAATTTCCTCGGCAGAATTCTGCCTGCCGGAGATCTCTTTCTCTCTCTGTAGTTTCCGCCCTGCAAAGGCGGTGAAATCTTTCTGTGGTCGTTCTCCGAGTCTTAGGGTTTCAGGAGGCTTATATGTGCCAAAGGGCGATGCCAGAGGTGGGCCAGGGTGGCCACACCACCTGGTGGCGCGGCCCAGGGGGCGCCAGGGGGTGGTGTGGCCCCCCTGTGGCCCATCTCCACTCCTCCTTCTGGCCTCCTCCGTCTTCTGGAAAAATAGGAATTTTCATATAATTTCTGGGATTTTCTGATCTTCGCGAATATTGCATCTAGAAACGCTTTTTCCATCAGAATCCTGACTCCAGCAGTTGATCCTCCAAAAGTCATCAAACATGCAAAACAGATGAAATAACATAAGTATCACCTCTTAATATGAAATATATCAATGAATAATAGCAAATTATGATATAAAATAGTTATGCAAAATGGACGTATCAGGGAGCGCTGCCGGAACGCGGCGCCAGAAGGATCGTCTACGCGATCTTGAGATCGGCAGGTGAACGGCTACATCACCCACGAGAATCTGCTCTCGTTAACCGCATTGGAATCTTTGAAGGTGAGTACGCTATCGACTTGTTGCTACAATCTAGTAGATAGATCTTGGTTTGTGTGTGTTCATGTGATAGATTTTTTTTGTTTTCCATGCTATGAACCCTACACTTTTACACCTCTAGACAGCTTGACTACAAATCAACCTCTCACAATACCAAGGATTAACCCGCAGGATGCCCTCGTCACACCCTTCTCTTCCTTGTCACCGCATCATCCTACTCACTCCTACCTCCACCTAGTTATCGCATCAACCCGCCCGTTCCAAATCTTCCACTCCTGCTGTCGTTGCCCTCACTGCCCCTTTGCTCTGATACCATGAGGGCAGAGTTGAGGGCCTAACCTAACTACCTTCTCTTCTCTGGTGGCTAGGAGGAACTCCCTTCTGGTATTAAGTCACAGAGAATAAGAGAGAAGCACCTTATATACGGAGCTTCGATCCTATACAGGGCATTTTGCTAAGAGGTCGTCCTCCTATACGGGGCTCCGATCCTTCTTGGCTATGGCCGCAAAAGTTTGGGACGTTGTTGAGATTCGGTCGGACTCTTCATGCGGGTTAACTCAAGTACGTGGCTACCTAGACATATTAGTAGCAATGAGACAATTTTCTTATTGGAATATCTAGTGGCACACCAAAAGGTTTTTAAATGTTATCTAAACGGTTGCACAAGCATGTATGGGTATAGCAGCGCACTCCTATAGGGTAAATCTTTTCTAAAATTCATGTCCGCGCTTATGGACTACTCAAGAGCACTGTCTTTTGATCATCGAAAACTTACACCAAATAATTTCTATTTGTACCTTAACTAGTAATTAACCCTAGAAACTAAATAATGAATAAAAAATTGCCAACGCGTGTGTTCCTTTGGATGACTTCCTCGTCTGTGAATTTTCTAAGGGGAAATCTCGGGATGAGTTATATTTGGTATGAGTTTTATCTTGTTATCAGATAGGCCACTCTTATCTTATCTTTATCTAATACACACAAGTTGTAGCGTGTCTTTATAAGTTTATTAGTGCAAGTTTTGCAGCTGCTTAACCCAACCATACCTTTGTAGGTGAGCACATCTGAATTTTAGACTCACCAATACGTGCCCTGGTACTGACTGCTCTCTTTCCATTTTGTTTCTCTTGTGGGGGCGATGGCCCAACTCCAGGTATGAGATCGACGACGTTAGCAAGGTTATCATCCCGACTTGGCTTGGACAGGGTTATTGACGTCACCTAGTTATCTTCGAGACTCCTAGTTCTATTTGTATTCTTATCCATACTCGGTTATGGTGATTTGTGTCTTTGTATTGTATCAATTTGCATTTTTGGCTTGTTGGAGTCGTTGTTGTATATATGTTTTTAGTGGGTTTCGTTGTAAACTATTATGATGTAACTACTTGTGACAATTTCATCCACTCACAAGGTTTGGTGGCGGCTTCGAACCATTTCTATGTGGATTTTGACGAAAATTTGCTACAAGCCGCATAGTCCCGATTCAGTGTCGTTACAACTTACAAGTGGTATCAGAGCCAGGTTTACGATACCCCACCGGTCCAGTCTGTAGGATAACCTAGCTAACGGCTAAAGTTGAGTCTGGCGTCAACTATTTTGTTACGAATGTGTTGGATAGATCTGGGTAGTTAGTATGATTTTATTTCTCATTTATTTTCTTTCTCCATTCACCTTTACGAGTTTTGGAGTCTTAGTCTCTTATCTGCTTGCCGAGTCTTAGTTTGCCATCTTGTCCGAATAATTTTTGCCGAGATTGCAACCAGCTACACTTGAGATACGAGAGACCTCTATTAAACACACAATTTGGAATGTGAACTGCCATGAATAAGTATTCGATTTTTGAAACCCCAACGTGATCAATTAGATGCAGGTCCATCCAATCGTAAGCAATAAGCACCCAGGAGGACGAGTCCATGATGGCAAGTACAGGCTACATAGGCTACATCGAGTCAAAGCACACAAAAGCAGAAACCCCAGCGCTACTATATCGGCATCGCACACATGGGGAGGCGAGCAATGGTTGGCAGGAAACCGTGCCGCTGTCCCGGAGCTCAGCTCAGCCCCCACATACACATAGACATAGACATAGCCATAGCCCATATGGGGAGAGAGAGCCGCTAGGTCGATCCAGACGAGACGAACCAATGGAAAAGACCCGAAACAAGGAAGCACGCCACATGCGGGCTCCGGCGACGCACGCAGCGAGAGCGAGAGCTAGGAGCGTACTCGCATCGCTATTCAATGCATGGAGCGCAGCATAGACATTGGCCGGCAGCCATTCGTAGGCTCCTCGTAGGCTCGCTGTTTAGCTCCATCGCACGCCGGGGCGGTCCCGCGCGCGCTCGCAGATTCAGATATGTTGCAGCAGCAGCAGCCTGCCATGGCGTGCTGCTTCTCTGTTGCATGCTGTGTGCTAGTACTCCGTGTAGTGGACTCGTGGAGGCTTGTGCAGACGAACAGCTAGCTTTCTCTCCTTGTCTGCGGCCCTGTAGAGGTGTGGAAAGGTTCTGCAGCTGTATGTCTGTCTGTCATGGAAAGGTTAGTCTAGGCATCGATCAGAGCAGAGCTTTGTTGTTTTTAAGTAAGCCCGCATTTGCAATTAGTGGTCATGTCTATGCCTGTCGTCAAAGGGTAGAGCTGTGGGCTACAGAGTATTAAGTTCATCCCTATCCTGAATTTATTTCTTCGTGGCTTGGAGCTACAGCTGAGGAGCCCCATTTCGTAGAGCTGTGGGCTACAGGTACACACACATGGGCCATGGCGACCCCTTCTTTCCGGTCCACGACCCTGGGCTTCCGAATCGAACGAAACGGTCGGACGGGACGGACACGCGAAAGGTACCGTACCCCTCCAGGCTCCAGTAAACGGGATCCTCGCTTCTCACGGGTAGCCGTCCCACCACATGACATGCAGCACCACAAGCGTACGTGCCCAGATGAGAGATGACAGTGCCTCCACTCTCTAGTCAGCTCACACGAGACATGCGCGCGGCTTCGAACATGGAGCCGAGCGCAACCGTTAATTTCGCTCGCCTTCGGAGTTCGGATTCCATGCACCGCCCGCGCCCGCCCGGGAAAACCAGACATGCATGCGCGGCCGAGCGCTACTTCAGCTCTGCGTGCCTTTTTGTTTTCTGGAGGATATGGCCCTATGGCCTATACCAGATAAGGTTTCCTGTCAGTGCAGGCATTTGCAATCCATCTTACTGCACAAACCTGACCCTAACTAACCTACAATCCGTGCATTCGGTGAATCCATCTCGACAAAGAAAATAAAATGCCTTTGGTTAAAAAATGCCGTGTAATATAGGTATCAGTTGAACAAGTGTAATGATCTTAGCGTGCACTACCAAAGGAGGAGCGAGGATATAGACGAATGTGTGCTTATTACTAGTAGGAGTATAGTAATAACAGATCTAATCCAGACAAATTAACAAACATCCGGTCTGCCGGTGCCCATTTATTCGGCTTCCATTAGTTTACTCCTCATCATAAAAAGCGTACCCCCACTCCTAGAAAATGAAAGAAAACAGCGTAATCTCCCGCAAATCTCCCACTTAAATACTCCCCCACCACCACCCCCTTTCTCTCCACACCCTCAACCCACACACCGGCCGGAGCACACAAGTCCATTTCACTCGCGCGCCAACCCAACAATGCCGATCACCACCCATCCCACGATCCTCGACATGCCGCCTTCGGACGACAATGGCGCGCGCAGCGCGGCGAGGCGGAGGCGCCTGCTGCTCGGCGCCAACTACGCCGCCCTGCTCGGCGGCTCCGTGGCGTCCAGCCTCCTCTCCCGCTACTACTTCGCGCACGGCGGCCACGATCGCTGGGTGGCCACGCTGGTGCAGTCGCTCGGCTTCCCGGTGCTGCTCCTGCCCGTCTACGCCGGCCGCTCGCCGGGCCAGCCCAGGCCCTTCACGTGGTTCACGCGCAGGCTGCTCATGGCGTGCCTCGTCATCGGCCTGCTCATGGGGGTCAACAACCTGCTCTTCTCCTACAGCTCCTCCTACCTGCCCGTCTCCACCTCCTCGCTCCTGCTCTCCACGCAGCTCGCCTTCACGCTCCTGCTCGCCGCCATCATCGTGCGCCACCCCTTCACATTCTCCAACCTCAATGCCGTCGTGCTCCTCACCCTCAGCTCCGTGCTCCTCGCGCTCCGCTCCTCCGACTCGGCCGAGCAGCCCGACGGCGGGGGCCGGGCGAGGTACTTCCTGGGCTTCGCGGTCACGCTAGGCGCCGCGGGGCTCTTCGCGGCCTACCTGCCCGTGATGGAGCTGCTGTACCGGAGGGCCGTGTCGGGCGGGTTCCGCATGGTGGTGGAGGTGCAGGTGGTCATGCAGGCGGCCGCGACGGCGCTCGCGGTGGCAGGGCTCATCGCGGCGGGAGGGTGGGGCGAGGAGGTCGCGCGGTGGGACGGGTCTCCGGCCGCGTACTGGGTCCTCGTCGCCGCGCTCGTGGCCACGTGGCAGGCCTGCTTCATGGGCACCGCCGGGATGGTGTACCTCACGTCGTCGCTGCACAGCGGCGTCTGCATGACGGCGGTGCTCACCGCCAACGTCATCGGCGGCGTGGTCTTCTTCCACGATCCGTTCGGCGCGGAGAAGGCCGTTGCCACCGTGCTCTGCGTCTGGGGTTTCTCCTCCTACCTCTACGGCGAGTACAGCACGCGGCAGAAGCAGCAGCAGCAGCAGGAAGGCCACGGCAAGGTGGCTGCCGCGTCCAACGGAAGCGACGCGGACAAGAGTGATACAGGTGGCGGCCTCGGTGTGGGAGGAGCTGATGAAACCGTTTGAGATAACCGACTACCTTTTTTTTCCATTTTAGTTAGAGCATAACATATATATATGCAGCATGGAAATGTTAAGATGGGGGGGAAAGTCTCATGGCAAGTACAGCTAGTCTAGTGGCACATAAATTAGACCTGCATGCATGTACTTATATATATGGCACAAGAGACAAAGGTTGTGTACATAGTGATCCTCGATCAACCTTGCATGTGCATGAGAGATGGATGGTTGTGGTTTGGTGGTTGCTTCTTTGTAAGGTTTAAGGTTTAGTAGTACAAGCTTTTTAGATCATCAAGATGAAATGCAAGGATGAATGATGGAGTAGCAGAATATATATATATGAATGTGCCACAAGTACTATATATACCTCCTATGATGTGCTAATCTTCACAAGTTTTTGGTTACTTTGGAGCCTCTCAGAGGATCTCCTACAAGAACAGGGAAATATTCCCCTGCGCCTGCTCCAAATGATGCCTTGTTTTGTGTACATGCCTGAATAGTTTTATCTACTAGCACAGCGCCCGGCCGGATTCATATATGCATGCTTGCGTCATTGTGAATGTGATCGATTGCCCAGCACATCTAAATGCTCATTTTTAGTGTACCCGGTGATGTTACCTTGCCAACCACTATATTTAGTTAACAAAAGAAACCGTTTTGTCACATAGCCTCTTCTGTCGTGTTTAAGTACGTCACGTAACTATATCCAATAGTTAATTGTACGATGCGTAGATAGTTTGCATACAGAATTCTATTATGCATGAAATTTGGTGGCATGCAAAACCACAAGATAGGTTTACATAAACCGCACAGCTGGTTTGCAGGACCGTTAAAACACATGATTGAAAAATTACATGATTTTGGAAACTACATGAACTAGCTAGCATCAAATACTGTTTGGCACACCATAAGAAGGACACACTAATTCTAGCAAAAAACTGATGGATGAATTTGTTAGAAAAGAACTAAAAAAACTAATCTTGAAAATTAAATAACATACATAGAAAATTTTCGTAGGAGAAAAACCTAACGACTGCAATCTTGCAAAATCTTGTAAAGAATTCCAAAGTAAATCAAGGCACCTCACTACAAAGTTACTCCATGATGTTTTATTATGTTAAATACCATACTGTGCGCGCTTGAAAATGACTTCCGTACAGTATGCAACATCATTATTTATTTTAATTTTATGGTGTCTGTAATACGATATTTCTAGGCTTGTTGTTGGTTGTGTAACTCCATATTACAAAATGGTGGTAAAGTAAAGAAAATTTGGGTTGGGCGAGGGGAGTAATCAACCTGAGAATGAAGTCCACGCACATCCAAGTGGGTTTCATAGTGGCCATATATGTAACTAATACTCACACGGCCAATCATGTCTCGGGCATTTTGGGTTCAAGGATGTCTTGGGGCACTAGCCTTGAGAGAGATAATGGAAAAGTGGATGCAGCAATAAAGGGTAAAGAAAAGGGTCAGCCCAATTGTCATTATCTTATTAATGATGCTAAGACTTGGTTCTTGTTTTGTTTGCTCTTTACACAGCTGTATTTGAATTAGTGCAACATATATTACATATTTCTATGTTACCTTGAGTACTATTGGTAAGTTAGATTGAGGAGGAAACATCAGTCTTATTAAGAAGGTCGTGCTAGTCATGGGTGGAATCAGCACGTAGCGCCGTGAGGTCATGCGTCCGTTAGGCAGGGGCGATTTTTGAATTCGCCGGTGGATCTCGGCCGCCGCCGCCGCGCCGGGGCGCCGCCCATGCCCCCCCCCCTCGCTGCCCCGGAGATGCTGGTCCTCCGCTGGTCGGCGTCCTCTTCCTCTATCTTCGCGGGTTGCCGCCCGGGGTGGACTGCGGCCTCCGTCGTCCTCCGGCCGACGGACAACCGCCTCGTCCTCCTCAACGCGGCCGGGGTGGTGGTGGATGCGAGGGACCGGCTCTGGGGCGAGTTCATTCGGCAGGGCATGGTGCTGCCATTCCCGGCCCACGCGGTGCGGGTGGGGCGGCGCTGTGGCTCGCCGACGGGGACTTCGGGGCCGCGTCCGGGAGGGAGGCCGTCGCCGCCTCCTCCTCGCCCGTTGCCGCCGGAGAAGGTGGCAGAGCTCGCCGACTTACACGGCCAGGCCTGGGGCGACGTGGAGGACGAGGAGGCGCTGGCGGCGGCGCCGGTGCCGGTGCTGGGAGTGAGGGTGGAAGGGGATGTCTCCGGCGACGACGAACTCGGGGTCCCACTGCCGCGTTGCCCCTCGGCCCTGATCTGCCCCTCCCTGGGGGAGTTCCTCCTGCTGGCGCGGGCTGCTGCTAGGCGGCCTCGCCGGAGGGGGGGGGGGGCGCTCCGCCGCGCGCCGTCCTGGCGGCGCCGCAACAGGGCTGGGGAGGACTGGGGCGGGGTGCGCTGCGAGCTCCCGTGGCTAGGGCTCCCCCTGGGCCGGCCTCCTGGGCCGCACGTGGGCCCCGGCCTATGTGTGGTCTGGATGGGCCGGCTAGAGGGCGGCCTGCCTCGTCTCCCCGTGGGGCCACCCTGCAGGGGCCCAGTTGGCCCGAGCCGGCCCGTCCTGTGAGGTCGGGGTCCAAACCCTACAGGGACACGCTCCCTCCCGTCGCCCTCCACCCCGTCTCTGTCCCGCCGCCGACCCCCATCCCACCTCCTGCCCCCCTCCTTTGCTCCTTCCGTGACGCCCTCATGGCACCCTGCCCGTCGGTGGCGCCGCGACACGCCTCCCCGCGCCGCCCCCCGTCCCTGCCCTCGCCTCCAGGCCAGTCCTCCTCTCCCAGCATGCCTCCCCAGCGCCCCCTCCTCGCCATCCCCATCTGCGGCCCCAGGGTGCCTATCGGCACCCTGCGCGCCGGTATCCCCCACTGCATTCCCGCTCGTCGTCCCGTCGCCCTCCCGCTCTCCCCCCGCGCCCATCGTCGGTTGGTGGACTCTCGCCGGTCCCCCCTCGGCCATCTGCGGAGGAGCTCACGAGGGAGCAGCGGCTGTGCGCCGCGGCCCTTCAGGTGCGCGAAACCTCGGCGGCCGTGGAGGGTCCTCGCCTGGGGGCTGGGCGGGCGGACGCTGGTCCATGGCGGGAGGGCCCGGCGGTGGCCCCGGTGGCGCCGACTCCGCTAGTCCGCCCCGAGCCCGGTGCGGGAGAGGCCGCGGTCCCCAAGAAGAAGAAGAAAAAGGGCAAGAAGAAGCCGGCCTTCTCGTCTGCTGCCACTGGTGGTGCGGGGGCGTCGGCCCCGGTCTTGGGGCGGTGGCGGCTGCGGCCGTCCCGCGCCCCAGGGAGACGCTCGAGTACTATGGGCACGGGGTCGACGGGGGGTTCTACTTCATCGACCTGGGCGGCGTCCCATGACCGTGCCTAAGACCTTGGCGAGGGTGTCGGTACTTCCGGTCCAGGACACCCCCCTCTCGGTGGAGGTGACTGAGGCCTTGCTGCAGGACGAGCTTAGCGCGGCTCTGCCCGGCTATGAGTGGCCTGTGCGACGCGTCTCGGCGTCTGAGTTCTTGGTCTCGTTCCCCTCTGTGGCCATCCTTCGCATGTGCGCCCTCGGCTCCGCCTTCACGCTCCCTCTACACCAGCTCAAGGTATCCATCCAGCCTTCTTCGGAGGATTAGGATACGGTGGCCACCCTCTTGGAGGTCTGGGTCCGTCTCATCGGGATCCCGCTCGCGGCCTGGAGGCAGGAGGTGGTGGCGCTTGTGGCCCAGACCGTGGGCAAGGTGACGGCGGTGGACTTGGGTTCTCTGGCTGGGCACGGGCCAGTCCGGCTGCGTCTGCTCTGCCCCGACACCTCGGTCTTCCCGGTCTCGCTCCCGCGCTTCTTCTTTGACCGTGTGGGCCAGGATCTCCTGGTGGAGCTCGACGAGGAGGTGGCCGCGCCGGAGGCGGGCCTCTCCCCTCCTCCCTCCCTCCCGCCGGCCGACGAAGACGCGGGGGTGGGTGGTGGAGGCTCTGGGGAGGAGCACTCGGATAGTGACTTGGGTTCGGACCCGGAGTCGCCGCTCGCCCCTGACGCGTCACCTCCCCCGCCGTGCCCGCCTCAGGGGTCGGCACCTCCCCCGACTGCTGGACTCTCGGTTGGGGGCCCCTTCTTCCCCGGGAGGCTCCCCCTGTCGCTGAGCGCGACGGCCAAGCTGGTCCCGGTGGACCTCCCCCGCTGCTTCCGCCTCGACCCCTCGCTCTCCATCAGCCTCGACATCGTGCAGTACGGCTCCTACATCGACCGGGACCCGTCGCCTCTCACGGGCCCCCTCCCGTCCCGTCGTCCCCGGATCTGGAGACCTCGGGGAGTGTGGGTCTGGAGGTGTGTGCCCACCAGTCCCCGCGTTCCCCTGGGATGGTGTGCTACGCCCTCGCTCCGGACACCCCGGACCCGCCAGTGCCCGCTGCCTCCGCCGGGGCCCCTACCACCCCAGTGAATGTGGTCAAGCTGCACCGGTCCAGGGCGTCCAGGCCACCTCCGCCGCCTCCCTCTCGCCACAGCGCCCGCCTCGCTGACTCTCGGACTGGCTTGCCCGGGCCCGAGCCGACGGTGGCAGAGAGGGCCTCCCGCCGGGATGCTGCTCGCGACGAGTTTTTCAGGTACTGCTTCCTCTCTTGTTCCTCCTGACCCTGGTCCTTCGGTTTGTCTGGTTTGCCCTTTTATGTTCTCTATGAGGTGTCCTTGGCACACCTAGGTGAGGTGGCTGATGATTGCGGTATTGTCTTTCGTGGCGAGAAGGGGTCGAAGCTTGAGCAGATTGCGACCATTAAGGCGCGGGAGGGGTATGCGGGAGCGATCGCTGCTGCCCGGGCTCGCGATGTCTGGGAGCGGGAACGCTCCCAGATCCTTGCAGGGGCTGGACCTGCTGGGTCTGGCTCTAGCAGGGAGACCCGGCATGCGTCTGATGCGCGGGAGACCACCCACAAGCCGACCCCTCGGGTAGGCCTCGTGGGAGGCCTCCCAAGCCTGCTGTGATCCGCTCCGCTTCTCCCCGCCCTCGTTCGGTCCCCGCACAGGGGACCCCCCCGGCTTGAGGGTCCATTATGGACATCCTCCGGGCCTTCCGGGCGTTCATTTGGAACATCGGGGGTTTCGTAACGAGGGCCGCCGTCGCCAGATCAAGGAGTTTCTTCGCTTGGAAGCGCCGGATATTGTCGGCCTTCAGGAGACGATTCGCCAAGACTTCTCCATTGCTGAATTGGAGGCTCTGAGCCGCTTCAAGTTTTCCTGGTCCTGGCTTCCGGCATCCAGTCACTCCGGGGGGATCCTCCTGGGCGTGAAGGAGGATACCTTTGAGATTGATGATATGGAACGTAGGGAATTCTTTGTGAGCATGGCGCTTACCCATAGAAAATCTCGCTTCCGTTGGGAGATGATCATTGTCTATGGCCCCACGGACCATAGGAGGTCCGCTGACTTTTTGCGTGAGCTCAAATCGAAAGTGGAACGGACGGTTATCCCGGTGGTGGTCGCCGGGGATTTTAACCTTATCCGTTCTGCCGATGATAAGAGCTCAAATGTGGACCTTCCTAGGATACGCTTGTTTAACGACTGCATTGCTGAACTGGCTCTCCGTGAGATTCGGTGGGTGGGCGCCAGATACACCTGGTCGAATAATCAGCGAAATCCGATCCGCAGTGTCCTCAATCGCGTCTTTGTCTCCGTTGAGTGGGAGGTGGCCTTCCCCCTTTGCTCACTTCGTGCGGTCACGAGGATAGGTCTGACCATACCCCTCTCCTCCTCTCCTCGGGAGGGGGCCTCCCTCCTCGGCCGAACCGTTTCCACTTTGAATCTTTTTGGCTTCAGAAATGAGGATTCATGGAGGCAGTGCAGTCGAGGTGGATGGCTGCGACCGCCTCGACTCCTCGGGTGTACTGCACCGTGGATATTTGGCACCATTATGCCAAATTAGCTCGGCAGTTCATGCGAGGGTGGGGGGCGAACTTGGGGGCGGATCTCAGGACTCAGAAGGAGTCCATTCTGCGGGAGATCCAGACCTTAGACCGGGAGGCCGACATGCATGGCCTCTCGGCGGAGGCTTGGTCCCATAGGTACTCCCTTGAGGCCTCCATTATGGAGATCTATAAGGGAGAGGAGGCGTTCTGGCGTCAGCGGAGTCGCCAGAACTGGACTGTCCAAGGGGAATCGAACACAGCCTACTTCCATGCCATTTCCAATGGTAGGAGGAGGAAGTGTTTGATCCCTTGCCTCTGGGAGGGGGAGTTGTTGTTGGAGTCCCCTCAGGCGCTCTCCTCCCATATTTATGCCTTCTACCGGGATCTCTTCTCCGCCTCACCATAGTCGGGATTTTCTCTAGCGCCTGACTTCTGGTCCGATGAGGTGCTTGTCTCCCTCGAGGAGAATGCTAGGCTCACGCTTCCCTTCTTAGGAGGGGAGGTGGAGGCGGCCCTGAAGGCCATGAAATCTAGTTCAGCACCGGGCCCGGATGGCCTTCCGGTTTGCTTCTTCCAGACTTTTTGGACTCAGCTCTAGCCTTTGATCCTGCAGCTCTTCCAGGAGTTCTACACGGGTACCCTGGTGATGTCTCGGTTGAACTTTGGTGTCATTACCCTGGTCCCCAAGGTAGTGGGGGCCACGAATATTTGTCAGTTCCGTCCAATCACGGTGATTAATGTCATACAACGGCTGTTCGCCAAGGTTTGTGCCATTCGTCTCGCTCCGGTGATGGAGCGCCTTATCCATCCTCTCCAGTTCGCTTTCCTCAAGGGACGCCTCATTCATGACGATGTCCTGGCACTTCATGAGATTATCCATGAAGTCAAGGGTCGACGTCAGAAAGGAGTGTTCCTTAAGCTGGACTTCCAGAAGGCCTATGACCGCTTGGATTGGGCCTTCCTTAGGCTCATTCCAGAGAGGAGGGGGTTTGACGATCGCATGATCTGCTGGATTATGCAGTTCGTGAGGAGTGGCAGGACGGCGATCAATATCAATGGGGAGATCGGCCCCTACTTTAGTCCTTCTTGCAGTGTTAGGCAAGGGGACCCGATCTCCCCTATATTGTTTAATGCCGCGGTGGATGCCCTGGCAGAGATCCTCGACCGAGCTCAGCGCTCAGGGCACATCTCGGGGGTGGTGGGTCACCTGATCCCAGGTGGGATCTCGCACCTCCAGTATGCTGATGACACCTTGATCATGGTTCAGGGTTCAGACCTTGACATAATCAACCTGAAGTTCCTACTTCTGTGCTTTGAGTCCATGTCGGTCCTGAAGATCAATTTTGACAAGAGCGAGGTGATGGTCCTCGGGTTCCCCGAGGCGGAGCGCCAGCGGATTGCGGATGGGCTGAATTGTAAGCTCGCTGACTTCCCTATTACATACCTTGGGATGCCCATCGGGGAGACACGAGTGCTGATCAGAGACTTGGCTCCTTTGGTTACGAGGGTGCGCTCGAGGGCGGAACCCTGGCGTGCGTGCCTTACGTCCAAGGGGAGAAAGTCGGTTCTGATTAACTCGTGTCTCTCGAGTCTCCCCATGTACCAGATGGGGCTATACTGTAACTACCTCGGTGAATTACGCTCCTAGTTACAAGCCTGGATGAGCGGAAATGGTTAAAATAGTACGGTGGGGCCCAAATGCCACTTACAGGTAGACCTTTCGGCCGTCCTAACCATTTCCAAACATCGGGACAAGAACGGGCGGCGTAATCGGCAAAGCGAAGGATCAACTACATACACAAATGAGTATGTATGCAAGCCACCATACAATGGTTCTCAGAGTCATTCCATCTAAAAAGAAAGGAAATATAGCAACGCCATACGGCAAGATCCAAATATCCTAGATAGATATAATAGTTTAGGATATCTCCTCATACATCAAACATCAGAGTATCAGGCGGAAGCGGAAAACAAGATCCGAGTACGGATAAGAAGCAAATCGGCATAAGATGCCCCATAAATAGACACATCCCACCCACAGATCTCACGGATCCCCGTTCCCGAATCTCTACACCGAATGATCGTTGCCCACATCGTCCGTCTCCTCCACCCAGTATCCATCTTGCGGGTTCACCTGTTCATCTGAATCAAACAATTTATCGTGTGAGACCCTAGGGTTACTCAGAAGTCTTTATGCCTCTAAAGGGGACACAACTGGGGTGACGAATTGCAGCAAAAGATAAACCCTAACAATTCTAGAGATATCGCTAACCATCCGCCTAACCAGATAGACGGATGTCCATGAATTAATAACAAATTATAATGGTAATGTCCACAGATCCATCCTCCTCCTCGCTACCGACGAGGAAGCGGACGAACAACCCCCCATCCGTTGGCGTTTTATTATCCATTCCATGAGTGTTGCACTATTTACTAGTCCGACTTAGTCAAATTAAAAGCGGTACTTTAGTTATTCTTGTCTATGATCGAGAACTGCTCCAAGTCGTCCATAACGCGGACACGGCTTTGAAAGTTTTACCTGCAGGGTGCACAAATAACAACACACACTCGATCAACCTCGGAAAACCAAATCAAAACCCAACGAGGCGATCACGACAAAGCGATCACAGATTGAGAAATATTTCGGGGCCACCCCATTAAGCTACCCACGAAGTTGGCCGACTCGAGACGGACTCAAGGTTTGCGCCAATGGTCAGAAAGCGATTGGGAACCCGAAAGTGTGATCGGGCTTGTCGACATGCGAAAACACTCCGCTTACCTAAAAGACAAGTGCGACCTGCACAATTTTAAATAAAGCGAAAGCATGGCATAAGTACAAGATAGTAAATAAAACCTCAAACTAGTTTGTGGCCCCAAGAAATAAGAATGAATCAAGCTCGCTCGGGGGTTCATAAGCCTCCGGATGTGGATAGCGAATATTCAAGGAACAGGAATCAAGTACTCGGGGTCCTACGGGACACAAGTGAGCCTGAAAAACCAAATAGCAAATATGGCTCACCGGTGCCACTTTCATTAGTTATCCCATTACTACTCAGGTTAAGTTGTTTAGGTACCTCATTATCCATCAGACACTCACATACCCTACACATGCTGTTCTACGACTCGCATGGCTCAAACAACTCCTGTAGTAATGGCTCATGGGATGGAGGAACAAGCTTCAGTGGGGTTTAAAAGTAAAGGCTATGCAATACTTGGGATTGAGATTAATGCAATCGCGACTCAATGATGCAAGAATAAGATAGAGGCAATAGGTACTATATGTATGCAAGCATGTGGTAGTGCTTGCCTGGCAGCTCAGTTGAAGAAAGAGAAGGATCTGGGTAGTGCTCCTGGGTATCTTGGTATATCCCCTGCTCAGCGTCTATTCGAAGAAGAACCAAACAAACAAGGGCCAACATAAATAAAGTGCACAAGCATATGAATTAAAATGCGACAAGCAAACAATCATGCCATGATGAATGATGCACCATTTGCATGGCAATAAGGTAGCATGGCATGGGTGAGGTGTGGAATACAATAATAAAGCATTTTATTGAGTTTTGGCCACATTTTAACCTCAATTAAGTTGCTGTATACTTTATAATTACATGATGCATGCTGCAAAACAGAACAATGAATGCATAAACAGAAAGGTCTCGTCGAGCTAATCATTTTAGACATATTATTTGTTAAATTTGGAGTTATAAAACAAAAGTTATTAATTTATTAAGGAAAAAGGGCATTTTATGGTAATTTTAGACAATTTGAAATTTTAAATGTTCAAAATATATTTTGGAGGGCATATTTGAATTCCTCACATTTTTCTGATTTCAAAACATATATTATTTGGATTTATATTTTAAAAGTTATTTGAAAACAGATTTGAAATTTGAATTTAAATCCAATTTGAAAAGTTTAAAATTAAAAATGTAAAACAGAAAACTTTTTCGCACCGGGCTATGCCTAGCTCGTATGATCATGAAGGGGCTATCGTCGCGTACCACGTGATGTAGATCGCACTCACAGGCAGTGTGGGACCGAGATGGAGGCGGTTGAGGGCCTAAGATCCGGGGCTTAACTGCAAGAAGGCCAGGCAGTGACAGTGGGGCTAGCGAGGAGTGCGGGTTGGGCAGATAAAAAGCTAGGGGGCTATTTGCAAAAGGCGCCACTCAGATCGCTTTCTTCCTCTCTTCTCACGAAATCGCTGCAGCCTTGCGGCACGGGGGCTTCGATCCCGCGACCTGGGGCTTGCACGCAGGGGCGGTGACCACTGGGCTAGGCGGGGGTTGATGCAGGGTGAGCGTGGCACGGCTAGGTGTTCTTCTGCGATGCGAACGAAAGCAAAGCGACGCTGCCGTCGGCGCACCGAGGGTGTTCGACGGAACGTCCGGCGACTACGGGAAGCAACGGTGGCTAAGAGGATGTCTGGGAGCTTCGTACGCTCACCGAGGGTTGGTCGGTGGAGACGGATCGGAGCGGGGAGCGGTCGATCAGCGACGACGCAGACGGACGGCGAGGTTAGGGTTTCGCGTTGGCGGCGGCGGTACCGGCGGTTCCAGCCCTTCTCCTCCTCGACGGCGTGTCCAGGGTGAAGCAGAGGGATGCCCTTGGTCTTCTAGGCCACCTCCTCGACGCGCTTTACGGCCAGATCAACGTGGACGTTGAGGTGTTGGCGGCGGCAGCGTCGGCTGTTGGTGGCCGGAGCGGTAGGAGGGGAAGGAGGAGGCGCTTTGGGGCGGATCTGGGAGAGGCAGTGGTGTCGTGTGGGGGAGGAAAAGAGGGAGAGGGAGTAGATAAGAACGAGAGGGAGGAGTAGATGGCGTGGGGGTGTTCGGGGTGGCAAAGGTGGCTCGGTTGTCACCTTTCCCCCATGATCACGTGATCAGGCTGGGGTAGCTAGGGCAGGGCAGGCGCATGGGGCTGCAGGTGGGGTCAGGGCGAGGCCAGGCAGGCTCGGGCCGGTGGGGTTGCATGGCAGGGAGAGAGGGAGAGGGGAGGTAGGCTCGGGTGAGCTAGGCTCGGTTAGGGTTTGGGGAGGATGGGGTAGCTAGCTGGGTGGGGCCAGGGTGAGAGAGGAGAGAGGCCGAGAGAGAGGGTGGGAACTAGGGTTTGGTTTAGATGGGGGTGTGGTTTAGAGAGGATGGTAAAGAGAGAGGAGAGATGAGTGTATGGTTTAGGGTTTAGAGAGAGAGATTAGATGGAGTGGTTCTTTTTTTTTGCAAGATCAAGCATGATCATGACAAGCTCAAGCAAGATATAGCCAAAAGAGAGAAGAGAAGGAAAGGTGGTGATGGCATGGATGGAGATGGTGATGGGGTTTTAGATGCTTGCATGCATCAAGCAAGATCAAGCATAAGGGGTAGAGAGAGATATGGGGAAGATCCACTCAAAGATTCAAATAAAACCAAAAGGCTAGAAAAAGGTGGTACTTGCATGGGCCATGCAAATTAATTAATACCATGTTTATTCTTGTGAAAACAATAATATTAGCATGGCATTATTCTTATGCATTCCCAAATGTGGAATAAAGCCAAGCAAAAGAGCTTAAAGGAAAATCCCAGATGGAGTAGATGGAAATGATCACATTTGATTATAATTGGGACTTGCTAGTGTGTATATTCCACTAGATGCTCAATAGTCCCAAAAATATCCCAACATGAGCATAATTCCATAATAATCCATATGGAAGCTAGGAAAAAGGGTCCCACTCACAAGGCATGCAAAGGTGGCCATGTGGCTCTCCTAAACCAATAATGTGAAAACAATATGGTGCATAGATGAGAGCATGTGGAAATAGAATTGGATCCATCCCAACCCATATGAGCTAGAGGTAAAACCCAATAGAATGCAAAGCTCATATTTAGTTGAATGGTGGAAATATAAGGTGGTGACCGAGAAAGGTGATGGAGTTGAATAAAAGATATGCCCCCAACTCAACTTGGGCATGAAACAATATATCCAGAACCAAATACAATATCAAGAGGCAAATACAATTTACAATGCATATGAGAGAAGAACCAAAACAAAAAGGGTTTTATATGATGCTCCAATGCAAGGTGGCATGATGACATGAGCATGATATGATTACGATACAACAATTATATAAAGGAAGTAGCCATTATATTACTAGACCAAGTAGCATTACAATTGTTAGACAATTGGGATGCTACATATACCTCCTGCCCGAAGGGACCCATGCCGACTTCGCGAAGGAGTTGTCTAGGTTCTTTTGTGCAGTGAAGGATGGCCATCAGAAATACCACATGATCAAATGGGCAGACGTCTGCGCCCCCAAGAGTGTTGGGGGCATAGGTATTCTCGACTCTCGCCGCTTTAATGTGGCGTTGATGTTGAGATGGGTCTGGCGCATCCTTAGGGACGACGGAGGGCTTTGGCTTCAGCTTATCAAGGCCAAATATCTCAGGGGCCGCCTCCCGCCTCATGGCGTAGGGAGGGCTCTCACCTGGAGAGCCTCCAGAGATCAAGCACTTCATTGGCTGGGCTGCTTTGCTGGGCGGGGGTTCGGTTTTGGCTGGATCCCTGGCTGCTTCCGATCCCGCTGGGGGTCCGGTACCCCAGCCTCTTTGTTATCTCCGTCTCGCCCGGGGCTCTGGTGAGTGAGGCCTTTCTTGCGGGTCACTAGAACATCTTGTTCCGTCGGCAGCTTAGTGCGGCGGAGACCACAGACCTCCAGCAGCTTCATGGTTCCCTCCCCGAGGCCTTATCCGAGGCTCCGGATTCGGCAACCTGGTAGTTGCATCCGTCAGGTGAGTTCACGGTGAACTCGGCTTATCAGGCCTTGTTCCAGGGTCCGGTGTTGGGATGGACTATGCCCTTGTGGAAGGCCCCCCTCCCACTTAGTATTCGCATCTTCGTCTGGCAACTGCTGCGTGATCGGTTACCCTCAGGGGTGGAGGTGGCCAAGCGTTACGGCCCGGGCAATGGCCGTTGTCCCCTATGTGGGACTCTGGAGACTTGTGCCCATATTATATTTTATTGTTCGGCGGCTCAGGCTCTCTGGAGCTTTGTCAGGGAGGCGCTGGGGCCGGCCTGGGATGCGCAGGAGCTTGGGGAGTTCCTGCAGAACCAGGCCAACAGGGCCGAAGGAGGTCGCCGCCTCTTCTAGCCGGTGTTTGCGGCCATCGCTTGGTCTCTTTGGAACGTTCGGAATAAGATGGTGATTGAGAAGGTTTATCCTTCTCGTTTGTCTGACCCTGTTTTCTCCTTTCTTGCCTTTCTCCAGCAGTGGTCTCCCCTGGTGCGGCAGCGTGATCGGGCGGCTTTCGACGGCACTTTGCAAGCCTTGAGGATGGCGGTGCTCCCCTTCTCGGCTCCGGCCCCTCCCTCCCCGGTGGCCTGAGTGTCCTCCCCCGCCCCTCCGCTGCGGTCGTGTTTTGCTTTCTTCTTGGGCTTGTTTGTGCTGTAGCCCCAGCGCGTGCGTGAACCTCTTTTATTTTTGCTGTTTGGCTCAGGCTGTGGTGGATGTTGTGGTTCGATGTATCTGGATGTTGCTTTATTTATAAAGCGGGGCGAAAGCCTGATTCGAGAAGGTCGTGCTAGAATTCTATGTATTCTTTTGTCAAATGAGAGTTGTATGGCTTTAATTAGAAATATTGTTGAACCAAAAGGATGAGTCTAGTGGGTGGGAAGATAGCTTGGAGCTAGGTTATGATGTTGTTTCATTGTTTCAGGTTGATCAACTAGAATTTGAAGCACTATGTATAAATAAACATAGGCAAAAAAATCGAATCATGCATGAGAGTTGCATGTCATATATTAGATAGAATAAATGGCCCTAAGAATGGCCCAAAGTACAAAGAAATACACAAGGTTCAAACAAGGAAACATGAGCGACCAGACGACCCTTAAAATGACCTGAAAAAACAAAGGCAATTTCAGAACCACAAACAACTATGAACTCAATAATGGCTGCCTTTGTTGAAAATCTAGATTTTTAATATTCTCATGCCATTGAACTGATATTATAGTTGCGTTTTTTATGTAATGAGTTCCACTAAATCATGTTTGAGTAGGCAGAACAAGCTAAAGAAGCAACAACATCCTATGTGATGAGGATACAATCATGGATCATGCAGATTCTAGTTGTCTCGGCTGGAATAAAATATTGAACCTTATTGAAAAATATCACAAGGTGACTTCATTCCTAGTTGGACAAGATACATTGATTTATAAGAACTTTATACTACCTAAATCATGGTGTTATTGTTTGACTAGATTTAATATCCATCGGACTAACGCCAGCGGGAAGGAGAGGGAGGAAGGCAAGGAGTTTGACGTGATGATCGCCAAGGATGAGCGAGGGAGGAGCAGGAGGAAGGCGCAACAGAAGATCATCAAGAAGGAAGGTTCAGTTCGGACAGACAGAAGCCCTGAAATTGAAACGAACGTGGATTCTTCATACGAACTCCAAATCAAGCAAATAAGTACTTGTTGAAAAGATCACTCTGAGAGCTTTCCAACGAGTACTTACACGTCCCCAGGGGGCGGATAATCCGGCCCCCACAAGGGCGGAAAATCCGGCCCTGCTCCAGAAATTCTGCTAAGGACTTCAGGCGCAAGGCTTAGTATGGGGGCGGATAATCCGCCCCAAGGGAGGATAATCCGGGGGGGGCAGATAATCCGCCCCTACTTAGGGCGGAAAGTCCGGCCCTGAAAGTTACCATCAGATCTGGACGGATCTGACTGTATCAGACACGTTTTATTTCGCGATTTTGGCCGCCCTGGCCGTCCTTATAAGCCCTGGGACGTCCCCATAGTTAGGGTTAGACCACGTTAAAACTATTTTGGAGTTGTTTCTTATCAAGAACCTCTGGAATTACCCTGTGATAGAATTATCTACTACAATTGAGTGTGATCTGTTGTTCCATTGGAAATTAGTAGATTGCAAACTACCGTTCGTGGTCGACGGCTGCGTGCGCAAGAGCGTGGTGCTGTGAATATCCCATAGGGTTCGAGAGGGTTCGAGCGGGTGAGTTCATAGCTACAGGCTAGTTATCTATCATCCATCATCATCATCGACAAGTGTTTGCTGAGAAGATCGGGCCACCCCATATCATCTTGGTATCAGATTTCCTCGTTTACTCGGTGAGCATGCACAAATCCATCCATAGATTAGTTCTTGCTTTCATCCTATACAGAAAAGGCCATACAAAAAGATTTGCCCTAGCCTAGATTACATCATTTTTCAAGTTTTAGTTGCTGGTCGTGTCTTCTCGTAGATCCGATCTGCAGGTTTTTCTCGTAGAAGTCTAGTTTTCGTTTGTGTTTAAGTTTAGGGTTTTGATCTTGTTTTTCCACCGAGTCCATCATCACCGTTTTTCGCAAGTTTCCATCTACTTTTCCGAGTCCACATAGCGTACTTTTGTGTTTCAAACCTAGCTACAGCCTATCTACTGCATCCGTGCCTAGGAACGTACCCACGAGACTAGTTGCTTTGCTCTGACAGGCTGCTCATTAGGGTTTTGAAAGTGCAAAATTTTCGCCTCGCCAGACTGGATTATCCGGCCCCCGACAAACCGGATTATCCGGCCCCTCCTAGTTTGCATTCGTTTTGCATTGAGTCATATAGTTAAAAAAATCAAAAAAAAAAGAAAAACAGAAAAGGAAAAGAGATTCAGTATCAAAAAAAAGAGAGCGAATAGAGCTACAAGCGTGACAAAAATAGATATCAAAGTGTGCTTTATTGGAGGCCTAGTTGATCATAGCACTTGTAGATTGAGCAATCTTGTGCCTGTTTATTTTGAGCTATTACTAGCGTCTCTCTAGTGCATTGCAATATTCCTGTTCATAAATTGCTTTGCCACGTTTATCTACACCGTGTGTGTTTCTTGGGTTATCATAACGATCATCACTAGGACTTGTTTGCGGTGTAGTTAGAATTTCATACCTACAGCTCCACCATAAATAACCTGTGTGCCCTGTGATCGTTCTCTATACCCTTGATATTCACTTTATCACATCCGTGCATAAGTTGTTGATTCGAATTGGTAAGCATCACTATTCACTTTGGAACGGTAAGATCTGCTTTCTTGTTAGTTTTGAGTGAGTTGTGAGAGTTCCACCACCAGATTTTGTTTTATGCACTAACATACTAATCATGTCTTCTAGTAGTGTTGATGTGATGCAGAAAAAGGATGCAAATGATTATCTCTTTCCATTATGATACCACTGCAGTAATACATTCTGGGAGGAGGAGTCAGGAGTAGTGCCTAATACGAGTTTGTTCCACTTCACGACGGAAATTTGTGGTAGACATGCTGCTACTACCATTGATACTTGTTCTTTCATAAATTTGGTTAGTGTTGAGGTTGTTGAAAAGCTACAATTATACACACGTACATTAACAACGCTAACTATGTTAGCAACTTCTGATCATGCACTACCAGTTACTCAGATCGCCTGTGTTCCACTCACCATTTATGGCCTTAGCAGGTATGTTTCTTGTTTTGTCGTTCCTAGAGCGTTTAACTCCTGCCATATCATGTTGGGAACAAACTGGTGTAATAAATTCCAGGTTGTGTTTGGTAATGAGTATTCTGATCCTTTCATCTTTTGGAATGATAAGCACACTTGGTTATCACGTACACATATTAAGCAATTTCAGGAGATTAGGCGTCAAAACCTCTGTCCACCTATAACCACCAACATAAACCCACATGTTGATCTTATCGTTGAATAACCGAGATTGAAAGTTGGTGAGACAAATGAGGTTTCTACTAATGTAATTATCTCTACTCCTAGTGTTGTTTCTTGTGATATGCAGGTTGCTTTTGAAGAAAGGGAGCCATCTATTTTCCAACCTGCATCGCTGGACTGTGCATTGCCACTTGAGGAGGATGTTCCAGTGCCTACTACATGTGAGGAGCATACTGAAGATATCGGTATTGATTTCGAGCTACAACCAACAAGCACAACATTTTGTGAGTCTATTTCTTTGTTGCTACCTCCTTGTGACATGTCGTGCAATAATGTTACATCACCATGTGATAGTTTGCCAAATTCGCATTTTGATCATGTGGTACTGATTACACATAAGGAAATACTTGCTCGAATACCACCTACTGCTATTGTATATTCCATAATGCTAAATAAACCAATGAATATGAGTTGTGCTGTGGATAAGATTTCTGAAATTTCATGTCTAAATTCAAACACATATTCTCCATATTTCATCTTTAATCTAATTGGTGAATATAGCATGGATGAAAATTTTCTTGTGGATCACATATGCATAACATGTGATAGAATTGCTGAATTGAAACTTGATGTGTTTAGCCATATATGCTATCTGTCAAGATATCTTTATGGTGGGATAGATACTACAATTTTTGATAATATGAAAGTACATTCACACCTAGTTGATATAGTCTATCCAACAAAAGTAACTTTACCTATGTTGGATTGTTCCAATCTTTCTAGATTTGAATAAGATTTCTCATACCCTTTGTGTTTGTCCCATAATGTGTTGCATAAGTGTGCTACTTCTATATACTCCAGTCATATTTGCAAATTGAGTTGCATGTTACATACCGAACAAAATGGTTATGTTCATAATAATAAGAATAGCACAGTTGAAGCATGGCCCGAATCAGTTCGGTTTTCACATATTTTGAATTGGTTTGATCTTGTTCATCACAAATTTGATCATAGATCTTTTTTGAGAAAACTGAATTTAATAATTAACAACAAGACTATATATCTATTTGTTTTTCAACATGATCATGATTCTTTGTACTTCACTTATACCTGCAATTTAAGTTGCTTGATGTATAGTAGACATATTATTCACGCACAAGTGATACAACATGTTATGTATACATATACTCTGCGTACACTTTTTTTTTCATTCCACTTTCAGCTCACCCAAAGCCGAGGACGGCTTTTCTTGAAGAAAGGGAGGATGATGAGGATACAATCATGGATCATGCAGATTCTAGTTATCTCAGCTGGAATGAAATATTGAACCTTATTGAAAAATATCACAAGGTGACTTCATTCCTAGTTGGACAAGATACATTGATTTATAAGAACTTTATACTACCTAAATCATGGTGTTATTATTTGACTAGATTTAATATCCATCGGACTAACGCCAGCGGGAAGGAGAGGGAGGAAGGCAAGGAGTCCAACGTGATGATCGCCAAGGATGCGCGAGGGAGGAGCGGGAGGAAGGCGCAAGAGAAGATCGTCAAGAAGGAAGGTTCAGTTCGGACAGACAGAAGCCCTGAAATTGAAACGGACATGGATTCTTCATACGAACTCCAAATCAAGCAAATAAGTACTTGTTGGAAAGATCACTCCGAGAGCTTTCCAACGAGTACTTACACGTCCCCAGGGGGCGGATAATCCGTCCCCCACAAGGGCGGATAATCCGTCCCTGCTCCAGGAATTCTGCTAAGGACTTCAGGCGCAAGGCTCAGTATGGGGCGGATAATCCGCCCCAAGGGAGGATAATCCGAGGGGGGGGGGATAATCCGCCCCTACTTAGGACGGAAAGTCCGGCCCTAAAAGTTACCATCAGATCTGGACGGATCTGACTGTATCAGACATGTTTTGTTTCGCGATTTTGGCCGCCCCAGCCGCCCTTATAAGCATCTTGGTATCATTAATCATCTTGGTATTAGATTTCCTCGTTTACTTGGTGAGCATCCACAAATTCATCCATAGATTAGTTCTTATTTTCGTCCTATACAGAAAAAGCCATACAAAAAGATTTTCTCTAGCCTAGATTGCATCGTTTTTCAAGTTTTAGTTGCTGGTCGTGTCTTCTCGTAGATCCGATCTGCAGGTTTTTCTCGTAGGAGTCTAGTTTTCGTTTCTGTTTAAGTTTAGGGTTTTGATCTTGTTTTTCCACTGAGTCAACCATCACCGTTTTCCGCAAGTTTCCATCTACTTTTCCGAGTCCACATAGCGTACTTTTGTGTTTCAAACCTAGCTACAGCCTATCTACTGCATCTGTGCCTAGGAACGTACCCACGAGACTAGTTGCTTTGCTCTGACAGGCTGCTCATTAGGATTTTTAAAGTGCAAAATTTTCGCCTCGCCAGACCGGATTATCCGGCCCCCGACAAACCGGATTATCCGGCCCCTCCTAGTTTGCATTCGTTTTGCATTGAGTCATATAGTTAAAAAAATAAAAATAAAATAAAAACAGAAAAGGAAAAGGGATTCAGTATAAAAAAAGAGAGCGAATAGAGCTACAAGCGTGACAAAAAGAGATATCAAAGTGTGCTTTATTGGAGGCCTAGTTGATCATAGCACTTGTAGATTGAGCAATCTTGTGCCTGTTTATTTTGAGCTATTACTAGCGTCTCTCTAGTGTATTGCAATATTCCTGCTCATAAATTGCTTTGCCACGTTTATCTACACCGTGTGTGTTTCTTGGGTTATCATAACGATCAGCACTAGGACTTGTTTGCGGTATAGTTAGGATTCCATACCTACAGCTCCACCATAAATAACCTGTGTGCCCTATCATCGTTCTCTATACCCTTGATATTCACTTCATCACATCCGTGGATAAGTTGGTGATTCGAATTGGTAAGCATCACTATTCACTTTGGAACGGTAAGATCTGCTTTCTTGTTAGTTTTGAGTGAGTTATGAGAGTTCCACCACCAGATTTTGTTTTATGCACTAACATACTAATGATGTCTTCTAGTAGTGTTGATGTGATACATAAAAAGGATGCAAATGATTATCCCTTTCCATTACGATACCACTGCAGTAATACATTCTGGGAGGAGGAGTCAGGAGTAGTGCCTAATACGAGTTTGTTCCACTTCACGACGGAAATTTGTGGTAGACATGCTGCTACTACCATTGATACTTGTTCTTTCATAAATTTGGTTAGTGTTGAGGTTGTTGAAAAGCTACAATTATACACACGTACATTAACAACGCTAACTATGTTAGCAACTTCTGATCATGCACTACCAGTTACTCAGATCGCCTGTGTTCCACTCACCATTTATGGCCCTAGCAGATATGTTTCTTGTTTTGTCGTTCCTAGAGCGTTTAACTCCTGCCATATCATGTTGGGAACAAACTGGTGTAATAAATTCCAGGTTGTGTTTGGTAATGAGTATTCTGATCCTTTCATCTTTTGGAATGATAAGCACACTTGGTTATCACGTACACATATTAAGCAATTTCAGGAGATTAGGCGTCAAAACCTCTGTCCACGTATAACCACCAACATAAACCCACATGTTGATCTTATCATAGAAGAACCGAGATTGAAAGTTGGTGAGACAAATGAGGTTTCTACTAATGTAATTATCTCTACTCCTAGTGTTGTTTCTTGTGATATGCAGGTTGCTTTTGAAGAAAGGGAGCCATCTATTTTCCAACCTGCATCGCTGGACTGTGCATTGCCACTTGAGGAGGATGTTCCAGTGCCTAATACATGTGAGGAGCATACTGAAGATATCGGTATTGATTTCGAGCTACAACCAACAAGCACAACATTTTGTGAGTCTATTTCTTTGTTGCTACCTCCTTGTGACATGTCGTGCAATAATGTTACATCACCATGTGATAGTTTGCCAAATTTGCATTTTGATCATGTGGTACTGATTACACATAAGGAAATACTTGCTCGAATACCACCTACTGATATTGTATATTCCATAATGCTAAATAAACCAATGAATATTAGTTGTGCTGTGGATAAGATTTCTGAAATTTCATGTCTAAATTCAAACACATATTCTCCATATTTCATCTTTAATCTAATTGGTGAATATAGCATGGATGAAAATTTTCTTGTGGATCACATATGCATTATATGTGATAGAATTTGCTGAATTGAAACTTGCTGTGTTTAGCAATATATGCTATCTGTCAAGATATCTTTATGGTGGGATGGATACTACAATTTTTGATAATATGAAAGTACATTCACACCTAGTTGATATAGTCCACCCAACAAAAGTAACTTTACCTATGTTGGATTGTTCCAATCTTTCTAGATTTGAATCATATTTCTCATACCCTTTGTGTTTGTCCCATAATGTGTTGCATAAGTGTACTACTTCTATATACTTCAGTCATATTTGCAAATTGAGTTACATGTTACATACTGAACAAAATGGTTATGTTCATAATAATAAGAGTAGCACAGTTGAAACATGGCCCGAATCGGTTCGGTTTTCACATATTTTGAATTGGTTTGATCTTGTTCATCACAAATTTGATCATAGATCTTATTTGAGAAAACTGAATTTAATAATTAACAACAAGACTATATATCTATTTGTTTTTCAACATGATCATGATTCTTTGTATTTCACTTAAACCTACAATTTAAGTTGCTTGATGTATAGTAGACATATTATTCACGTGAACACAAGTGATACAACATGTTATATATACATATACTCTGCGTACACGTTGTTGTTTTTGTTCATTCCACTTTCAGCTCACCCAAAGCCGAGGACGGCTTTTCTTGAAGAAAGGGAGGATGATGAGGATACAATCATGGATCATGCAGATTCTAGTTGTCTCAGCTGGAATGAAATATTGACCCTTATCGAAAAATATCACAAGGTGACTTCATTCCTAGTTGGACAAGATACATTGATTTATAAGAACTTTATACTACCTAAATCATGGTGTTATTGTTTGACTAGATTTAATATCCATCGGACTAACGCCAGCGGGAAGGAGAGGGAGGAAGGCAAGGAGTCCGACGTGATGATCGCCAAGGATGCGCGAGGGAGGAGCGAGAGGAAGGCGCAAGAGAAGATCATCAAGAAGGAAGGTTCAGTTCGGACAGACAGAAGCCCTGAAATTGAAACAGACGTGGATTCTTCATACGAACTCCAAATCAAGAAAATAAGTACTTCTTGGAAAGATCACTCCGAGAGCTTTCCAACGAGTACTTACACGTCCCCAGGGGCGGATAATCCGACCCCCACAAGGGCGGAAAATCCGGCCTTGCTCTAGAAATTCTGCTAAGGACTTCAGGCGCAAGGCTCAGTATGGGTGCGGATAATCCGCCCCAGGGGAGGATAATCCGGGGGGCGGATAATCCGCCCCTACTTAGGGTGAAAAGTCCGGCCCTGAAAGTTACCATCAGATCTGGACGGATCTGACTGTATCAGACACGTTTTGTTTCACGATTTTGGCCACCCCAGCCGCCCTTATAAGCCCTAGGACGTCCCCATAGTTAGGGTTAGACCAAGTTAAAACTATTTTGGAGTTGTTTCTTATCAAGAACCTCTGGAATTACCCTATGATCGAATTATCTACTGCAATTGAGTGTGATCTGTTGTTCCATTGGGAATTAGTAGATTGCAAACTACCGTTCGTGGTCGACGGCTGCGTGCGCAAGAGCATGGTGTTGTGAATATCCCATAGGGTTCGAGAGCTGTTGCATTGGCATCAGGGTTCGAGCGGGAGAGTTCATAGCTACAGGCTAGTTATCTATCATCCACCATCATCATCGACAAGTACTTGCTGAGAAGATCGGGCCACCCCATATCACTATGTTGGCAAGAAAATGATAGTATGTTACATAAACCTATAGAGCACCAAAATGTCACAACCCTTTTCATTTTTTGACATATTTGATTGTCAGCTCAATAGGTAAATGAATGATGCCATTATGATTTGCTTTATAATTTCAAGAATAGAAGGAATGTGGAAACAACACAAGTGTACATATCTGTAGTTAATTTGAGAATCACTTCAAAGTAAAAAAAAGGGATATTAAATGTATAATTTTAAAGTAGGCCCATGTTGCCATGGAAAATCAATAGCCTTTTGGTCTATCATCTTACGATGGTCCAAAGAAACATATTTGGTTAGATATACAAAATGTATTCTATTTGGATATGTTAATTTAACAATGAATGTGCACAAACTGAATGTAACTATATAAAACTAGGGCCAACATTCTTGCTTTGATTTTTATTTAGTCGTTAGCATGTCTCATCACTTTCTTAGTTCACTATCATAATTTTTCACAAAAGTATTTTGTGTGTTTTAAAGTTGTTTTGGGCCTAGGAAGGGTTTCATGGCGCAAACCTCTAGGTGGGGCCACACATGTGCAGGTTTACCCTGATCACTGTATTGTTGCATTTCTTGACAAAGGTTTGTTGCATAAGTACTATTGGCAGTTTGACACAAAAAATGTCAAGCACCCTATATATATAAGTGCCTAAACATATATTTAGTATAGTCAGCACTCACCACGCCATATAAAATGCTCGAGACAAAACGGTGTTCTAGAATATTAAAAAAGATCGACATGTTCCACCTTGCTACGCTTTCGAGATTTACCTTGTACCATGTCCCTACCATTAACATTAAGTCGTTCTCAAGTATATCTTTTGAATGAAACTTTCTTAGTGCCTCTTGACATCAAATGCAGTGATGTCCATCCATGTGGCCATCATCTAACAACACATTCCATTTAATAATAAGCATACATATGCAAGCAGAAAACACCTATAGTTTTATTTTATTCCGTGGCTATCGCGGTACCTTTATTTCTTCATGGCAATCGACCGCGGCATGATGGGCAGAAACAAGGAGAAATCTTGCAGCAAATATATTTCAAGTTGTCAAACTTTTGATAAGATAGTTCCTCGTGGTGGAGCTTATTCTATTCACAGGGCTTCCATGCATGGACCTAGTCCGGATGGAACATTACCTAACCCCCTCTTTTTAGTGAAAATATCAAGTCCCATAGACTCCATGGTATGCTTCAATTGCACTCTTCAGATTTTCAAGATATAGATATTGCACTTCGTTCAGGAGTCCACGCCATCTGAATCTTTTACTGCTTTTATCAGTGATCGAAATGAATTAGCATACTACAACAGCGATTGCAATTGGACAATCAATTGCTTCTGTTGCTGGGTACCTGCGTGCGCACACGTGTAGTGGTACATAAAAAGAGATAATGATTTGGTCGTGGTAGTGCAGCGGCACCGTACAGGTGCGAAAGACAGATAACAACACCCTCATCGCAAACAAGAACCTCCCTGACAGTATCACTAGACGAAGTGCAGGATATGAAGAAACGGTCAGCAGCTTCTTTTAACCAAAATTGTCTGTCCTACTCCGCATTTCTCAGAGGTGCTATGCCACTGCCGTGGGTGCTGTGACGGTTATTGGGGCCAAGGCGGTTAGTGGAGGGGGGCCAGCGGCACCAGGTTTTATATATATAGCAGTGACAAATCAGGAGCGGTGGCGATGAACTGATTAGTGGCTGGCCCAATCAGGGCGGGGAGATGGCGATTTGTCAGGGCATTTTGACTACGCACAGTCACGCTGCCAGGGAAAGAGGAAAGCCACGCCACCCGCTTGGGCACTTGACTTGTTTCCTCTCAACGGCTGCCGGTATCATCTGCTTGTCCCGTTGTGTTGATACTCGACAGCTACGTCCGTCGTCGCGTGTGTATGTGTGTGCCTTTTACTGCTACTTGATCCCAAACCCTTATGTTCCTTTTATTTTCTTCTTCTTCTTCAGAATTCGGAGTTGAACTGGTGTTTATTTTGTTTGCGGATCGATCTGTCTGCATCTAGCTCATATGAGAAAGGAGTTCTGTGGTTATCCATCTTGATCGATCGAGAGAGCCACTAGTTGTTTTCACCCACAAAGAGCCGGCCAGCAGTACTATGTGCGTACTTTTGGAACTAGTTAGCACTTATCCTCCCTAATCCCAAATAGTGCATATGCGCAAGTAGGCCCTTTCGTCTTGAATGGCATGTGAAAGCAAAGAATGCAGTAGCCACGCTCTTCAACTGCTCAAGCATGATATGGACTCGACGTTCGGTAGTTTTAGGAACCATCTCCGTCGTGCCTCCGAAAAAGGAACGGTAAAAAAATGTCGACCTTTGTCCTGACCATGACCAATTCCAACGACAAAAGGATGTTGTCCCTGAGCTGCAAACTTGAGGTTCGGTTCAGTGCACAGAATGTCTAGAACCTCACACATGTGGCTCGCACAACGTGGAACGGGCTGACATGCATCGATCTCTCGTACAACAGCGATGAGCACTGCTAGCTAGCTAGCTTACCTTTGCGCTGTTGATGCGTTCCACTTGGTTTCGATTCCGATACCCCTAGCCCTATCTATCTATATAAGCACGCTCCTCTAGCATCGTTGTCAAAGTCATATGGCAGTCGAATGGAATGTTAACCTACCGATGAGGTCAACCCAAAAGATCATGAAGAAGCAAGTAAAATGAGGACCTGCCTTTGCATCTTGGGTTTTTCCTAGTAAGTACTCAGAAATTAACCCTGCCGGTCATCTAAAGTAAAAGGAAGACTTTGCCTTTGCCAAGTTCCCTTCTGCGCGCCTTGGCTCCATCTGACTGAATCGGAGTACGTACTAGCTAGCTACTAGCTAGTTCTTGACGCACGCAGTTAGCTATAGATTTGGAGAGCTCGAGTGACACATACCATATAACAATGATGACATGACTCAGCAACGCACATAATATAGCAGTGCATGATGACGCGCTGATGAGCTCGAATCGCTAGCTGAACCTGAATTAATTACCCCTTATTCCTCCCACACCCTTCCCCTGATAGGACCGGCCGCACGTAATGACAGCCTCTACGCTCCATAGATTGTTGCTCCATGTTGGCATGTGGGATCACTCTTTTCTTCTCGATTCGTCGAGACGAAGATGACCTAACCGAGAACCGATGGGTTTGCTTCTTCGGCGAATGGGGTTTCGTAGTCTCCTAGAGCTAATGCTACCTGGCTGGCCATCTCAAATCGTAATTTAAATACTACTATCTGTAGTGCAAGTAGCAGTTGCAGCTGTTGGACAGTAGATGGAGGAGTGTTCTGCATTACAAAATGGTTCTGCTGCTTAGTATAGTAGTATAGTAAATGTTTGGTGTCACGCTAAACAAATGCCATATACTCCCTGCTCAAATCAAACTTTTGAACAATAATGGAGGCGCCTTAGCAGCCAACTGGTCGCTTTACTGACTGAGAGAGTGAGAGATCAGATTCTCCAAAGTCATTGGAACGTTATTCTCACAGCCCAGCGAATGGTCTCAACTCTTTATCAAAGTCAGAGGTACTCTCTAGTCCTTAGTGACATGTTACCGCGAAAATGGTTACGATTAGTATTGTATGGTTTTCACATTGTTGCTTGCAAGGAAAATACCCTAAATCACAGTGCAAGCAGCTAAATATGTTATTGCAGAGAAAGAAAAGTTGGAGGCAAACCCAATTTTCCTAAACAAAGGAAAAAAAATTGCGTCTTTTCTTTACTCAAGGAAAGATATTGGAGATATAGGCCAAGGGTGCACGAAACAAAATAAAGTCTACTCTAGCGGCATGATGGAACTCAAAGTGCTTCATCTCGGTTAGGTTCCCAATCCTCCAAGCTTAGTTAGCCAACAAATTAACTAGCCCCCAGTTGATTCTACAATGCCCACCCGAATCCTTACCTGACCTAGACCAAAGAAAGTCCCTCGATATTTCCAGGATCCTACACCACCAGGGAGGTGAGGGCATATTTGATCAAGATGCATCTCCCAACCATCGTGATATGTTTTCCCAAATGAGCAACTAGTTTGGCTGCAATCTTATCCATAAGTCGTACAAAGTCGACGACACGAAGGCAGTGCGCAGACAACTGCTAGCCCATGTACTTCATTTGAAAGGTCGTGTGCCCTTCCAGGGCCGCATCAAGATCAATAGCAACACATCTAATAGACACACCATTTGTAAACAGACCAATAAACTCCCTAGGCCATTGAAGGATGACTACTAGGTTGTCGATGTCGCAATCCAACGCCGCATATGTTTTTGTGGGGTGCTGCAAACATTGATCTCCCATACTACATACAGGTGATCTCCCATACTACATAAATGTTGGAGATATGCCCTAGAGGCAATAATAAAAGTGGTTATTATTATATCTTTGTGTTTATGATAAATGTTTACATTCATGCTATAACAGTATTAAACCGGAAACATTAATACTTGTATGATTTATAAACTAAATTAGAGTCCCTAGTAAAGCCTCTTTGTAATACTAGCTTGTTGGTTAATAGATGATTGTGGTTTCCCGATAATGAACATTGAGATGTTGTTAACAACAAAATCATATCATTAGGAGAATGTTATGATGGACATACTCCTATAGATAAGCGTAGCATTAAGATCAAGTCATTTTAATAGTTCATTTGCTATAAGCTTTCTGATACATAGTAACCTAATTCCTTCGACCATGAGATCATGCTAATCACCATCACCGGAAGGATGCTTTGATGACATCAAACACCACACCATAACTGGGTGGCTATAAAGGTGGCATTGAGTGTTCGGAAAGTATGTGTTGAGGCACATGGATCAAGAGTGGGATTTGTCCATCCATATGACAGATAGATATACTCTGGGCCCTCTCGGTGGAATCTCATCCAATTGGCTTGCAAGCATGTGACTGGCTCACAAGGGATCACATATCACGGAAACGACAAAAAGAGTACTTATCGGTAACGAGGTTGAACTAGGTATGCAGAGATACCGACGATCAAACCTCGGATAAGTAAACTATCGCGAGACAAAAGGAAATTGGTATCGTATGTAAGTGGTTCATTAGATCGCAACGTAATCGTAGAAATATGTGGGAGCCATATGAATTTCTAGATTCATCTATTGGTTATTGATCGGAGAAGTGTCTCGGTCATGTCCGCATAGTTCACGAACCGTAGGGAGACACACTTAAGGATTCAATGTTGTTTAGTAGATATGGAATGTTAGTAGGGATACCAAATGTTGTTCGGAGTCTCGGATGGGATCTGGGATATCACGAGGAGATCCAGAATGGTCCGGAGAATAAGATTCATATAAGGAAAGTCTGATTCCGGAGTTCGGGAAAGATTCCGATGTTTTCATCGGAGAGGTTCTAGAAGGGTCTAGAAGGTTCACCGGACCGGAAGGGGAATGGACCATGAATGTGTCATGGATAAGTGGAATGATTGGATCATATCCTAGGTCACTTGGTTTGGGCATTTGCAAGAGAGAATTAAAGCTCTAAATTGAAAGTCAAACGGGAAGTTTGAAAAGTCAAACTAGAACAATGGTTTCCTAGTGAAAGAAGTAAAGAGTCCTTCTCTCAATCCAACTTGGGTTTGGGTTTGGATTCAAACCCACCCCTCCCAAGGCTGCCCCCTCTCATAAATAAAGGGGGAGGGCTGCCCAAAAACAACAAGCCCTAGCCCTCCCACACCCGCGCCGCCGCCGCCGGCCCGTCGCCGTCGCCCTAGACGCCACCGACACCTCCTCCTCCTCCCGGTCTTCTAAACCCTAGATCACCGGGAAACCCTAGATCCACCATAACTCGCATCGGCTTAGGCGAAGCCCTGTAGGATCTTCCCTCTACTTCCGACACCATGCCGTCGTGCTGCCGGAATCGCGAGGGGAGAACTACAACCTCCGCTGCCTGCTGGAACAAGGGAGAGGAAGATATTCAAGAAAATCACGCGATGTGACCGATTGGTGAGCGCATGCCGCGGAAGGATCATCTACGCGATCTTGAGATCATCAAGTGTACGACTACATCACTAACGAGAATCTGCTCTCGTTAACCGCTTTGGAATCTTTGAGGGTGAGTGCTTCTATCGACTCGTTGTTACAATCTAGTAGATAGATCTTTGCTTGTTTGTGTGCATGCGGTAGACATTTTTTGTTTTCCATGCTATGAATCCCTACAGTGGTATCAGAGTCGTATCTATATGTAGATCTGTTGCACGAGTAGAACACAATGGTCATTATGGGCGGTGGTGCTTTTATTATCAATTTCTTTTTGTGTACTTTGCATCTTGTGGTATGATGGGATGAAGCGGCCCGGTCTAACTTTACATGACATCGTTCATGAGACTTGCTCCACGCTCAACATGCAACTTGTATTGCATAAGTGGCTTTGCGGGTGTCTGTATCTCCCATCATAGTATAGATTCAATTTACAACGGGAACTTGATAGTTCAAACATCAACGTTGTGGTTCTTGTTCGTAAGTTAGAACGACACTTATTGAAAGCCCCAAACCACGTAAAATATGCAAAGAAAATTAGAGGCGTCTAACTTTGTTTTGCAGGGGTGTGTTGTGATGTGATATGGCCATGATTGTGATTATATATGATGTATGCAATGTTCCTTATTGTAAGTCGGCAACCGGCAGGAGCCGTATGGTTGTATTTTAATTCCGTTAAGACATGCGTGTTTATTCAAAGTAGTTGTAATAGTTGATGCTGGTGGACAACAACCATGAAGCGGCACCATTGACCTTGACGCCATACCGGTGATGATGGAGATCATGTTCGTGCTTGAAGATGGAGATAGGAAGCATAAGAAGAAATGCCATATCATATCACATATTATGAATTTCATGTGATTTTAATCCTTTTATGCATCTTGTATTGCTTAGTTCGCGACGGTAGCATTATAAGATGATCCCTCAAGCACAAAATTTCAAGTTATAAAGTGTTCATCCTTAGTAAGCATTGTTGCTAAAGCTCGTTGTTTTGAAGCACCACGTGATGATCGGGTGTGTTAGATTCCGCGAGTGTATAGAACGTGAGCAAGCCAGATTTTCTCATGCGGAAGCTAAGGTTTGATCTTGACAAGCCTAGCATGTACAGACATGGTCTCGGAACACGGATCACCAAAAGGTAAAGCATGAGTCATATAGTAGATATGATGAACATGTTGATTGTTCGCCATTGAAGCTACATCAACTCTCGTGATGATCGGTTTTAATGTGGTGGATTTGGTTCGTGTGATCACTAAAGAAATGTGAGGGATATTGTTTTGAGTGGGAGTTCACCTAGATTAATTTAACTATTAATTAGAACTCAATTTGTCATAAACTTAGTCTAAACTATTGGAAATATGTTGTAGATCAATGGCGGTCCCTACCATCAATTTTAATGCGTTCCTAGAGAAAGAAAAGTTGAAAAACAATGGAAGCAACTTCGCGGATTGGTTCCGCAATTTGAGGATTGTCCTCAATGCTGGTAATTTGACCTATGTGCTGGATGCACCGCTGGGTGACCCACCTGCAGCTGATGCTACCGATGAGGTAAAGAATGTTTTCCTTGCTCGGAAGAATCAGTACTCCACAATTTAGTGTGCTATCTTTGTTGGAATTATGCCCTAGAGGCAATAATAAAGATGTTATTATTATAATTCTTGTTCATGATAAAGTTTATATTCCATGCTAGAATTGTATTAAGCGGAAACTTTAATACTTGTGTGGTTTGTGAACAACACCGTGTCCCTAGTACGCCTCTATGGACTAGCTCATTGATCAATGATGGTTAAGGTTTCCTAACCATAGACATGAGTTGTCAATTGATAATGAGATCATATCATTGGGAGAATGATATGGTGGATGACCAAACTAAGCAAAGCTATTAGATCGTTTCATCGTGTTCGTCTTTGCGAAGCTTTTCTCATGTCAAATATTGTATTCCTTAGACCATGAGATAATACAACTCCCTGGTATCGGAAGAAAGCTTTGAGGTCATCAAACGTCATCCTATGAGAGGGTGATCATAAAGGTGTCTCTCAGGTGATCGGAAAGTATCTGTTGGGTTGTATGTATCGAGATGGGATTTGTCCTTCCCAAGTCGGAGAGATATGCTTCGGGCCCACTCGGTAATCGATGTCAACACCGCTTGCAAGCATGTGGTTAAGGAGTTAATCACAAAGTGATATCGGATTACGGAACGAGTAAAGTACTTGCTGTGAACGAGATTGAACTAGGTATGACGATACCGACGATCGAATCTCGCAAGTAAAATATCGCGAGGACGAAGGGAATATATATATGGGATTGATTGAATCTTGGCATCGTGGTTCATCCGATATGATCATCGATGAATGTGGAGCTAAATATGGGTGCCCACGACTTCACGTTGATTATTGATAGAAGATCATGTCTGCATATTCTCGAACCCGTGGTCACACTTAACGTGTCTCGACGCTAGGATAGATTGGATAATTAGTTTATGAATTTTGTTCGAGTCTCGGATGGGATCCGGGATATCACGAGAGGTTCGGAATGGTCCGGAGAATAAGATTTATATAAGGCGGCAGTTTTGGAGTTGAATAGTTCGGGTTAATCGGTATTGTGCTAAGCTTCTAGAACCTTCGGAAGGGGACCAACGTGGCCCCACCTTCCGGGAGGGGCATGGGCCTATGAGGGAGTGTCCTGTCCGCATTGGGCCAGGGCACAAGGCCCCATAGGGCCCAGCCGATCCTAGATAAGTTTAAATCGTTTAAACTAGAGATAAGATAGGGTTTCTAGAAGGGAGAGTTTAAATCGTTTAAACTAGAGATAGGCTTGGAGGATGGGCAAGGGCTGGACGCACCCCCCCCTCTATATATAGAGGGCTGGTGCGCCCCCTTTCCCCACACCCTACACACCTCCCTCCAAGCCCTAGTAGCCCTGCTGCCTTCCTCTCTCCCTCCCGACTGTTTGTAGGCGAAGCCCTGCTGCAGAAATTCTCCACCATATACACCACGCCGTGTTGTAGATCCAATCTATCTCTCCACCCTACTTGCTGGTCCGAGGAAGGAGGAGACGCCGAGTGCTGCACGTGTGCATCTCACGGAGGCACCGCCACTTGTGGTGCTAGATCGGATCGGATCGCGAGGAGGAGAAGCGAAATCGACTACATCACCCACGCTCATTTAACGAGCGTTCACTCTGCGAATCTTCAAGGGTATGAAGATCTAATCCAATCTCTCGTTGTTTGCATCTCCTAGATTAGATCTTGGCTTTCCCTCTGCTCGCTTAGTAGAAAATTTTGTTTTACTATGCTGCGAAACCCTACGCGGTATCGTCGAGCTAGATCTATGCGTAGATGTGATTCACGAGTAGAACGCAACATGGTTGTTGCGCGTTGATGTTTTCTGTTGCAAGCCTCTTGTTTGTGTTCTTCTTATGGCCGGGATATTGAGATTGAAGCGATCCAGCCAACCTTACGCGACGTCGTTAGCGAGACTCGCACTTGACGTGTGGCTTGTACCACATGCGGTGGTGGATGTCGCTCTCTCACTATAGTTGTCATGGGATTAACACGGAGTTTGGCAACCATAATATCACCGCTGTGGCTTTCCGTAGGTAAGAATCGTTCTTAGCATCTACTCCCATAAGCCACGTAAAACATGCAACAACAAAGTAGAGGCGTCTAACTTGTTTTTGCAGGAGTGTTCTGTGATATGGTATGGCCCAAGATGTGATGTGTATATTGTATGCGATGATCATGTTTTGTAATGTTTCACGACTTGCATGTCGATGAGTACACAACCGTAGAAGCCATATGGTTGTCTTTATAATTGTGTATGACCTGAGTCAACTTCTTATACGCCATGTAATAGCTTTATTTTATCGCTAAGTAGTTAGCAATAGTTGTAGTTGCTATTCGTGGTGGAGGCAATCATGGTGGAGTGATGGAGATCATGCAAACGCACAAGATGGAGATCATTGCGAAGATTGGCTATACCATGTCACATAAAGTTATATGCATGTGATGTTTATCCTTTTATGTATCTTATTATGCTTAGATCGCGACGGTAGCATTATAAGATGATTCCTCACTTAAAGATCAAGATAAAACAGTGTTCTCCCCAAGTATGCACCGTTGCGAAAGTTCGTCGTGTCCAAGCATCACGTGATGATCGGGTGCTATAGACTCTACGCTCACATACAACGGGTGCAAGCCAGTTTTGCACGCGGAAATACTTGGGTCTAACTTGACGAGCCTAGCATGTATAGACATGGCCTCGAACACAAGAACCGAAAGGTTAAGCAAGAGTCATATGAAAGATATGATCGACACTTCGTTGTCCACCATTGAAACCACATCTCTTCTCGTGATGATCGGATTAGGTGTGGTGAATTTGGATCGTGTTCACTAAACAACTTGAGGGATGTTGAATTTAGTGGGAGTTCATCTAGTAATTTGATTAAGTTGAACTATTTATCATGAACATAGTCTAAATTGTACTTGCAAATACTGTAGATCACATGGCCAAGTCGAACTTCAACTTCAAGCGTTTTGCTGAGAAAGAAAAGCTTAGAAACAATGGGTCTAACTTCACCAACTGTTCGCAATCTAAGAATCATTACGTCGACGGACAAAAGACTATGTCCTTGGGAAGCGTTAGGTGACCCCCTGCAATCTGCCGGCTGATGAGAAAGTTGTCTATCGACAAGCAAAGATGATTATGGTGTGATTAAGAGCAGGATGTTGTTTGGTATGGAACCTGAACTTCAATATCGTTTTGAAAACTATCCCGGCCCTTTGAGATTCTCGAGAGCTGAAAACCATGTTTCGACTCGGGCCCGCTCGAGAGATATGAGATCTCCAGAAGTTCTTTAACTGCAAGATGGAGGAAGGAGTTCCGTTAGTGAGCACGCCATTAAGATGTCGGGCTACACTCAACGCCTTGAGCAACTGGATCTGCAAGATTCGGAGGAGCTCAAGATTGACAGGTTCTGCAATCACTCCTCCCGGCTACAAAAGTTTTGTAGTGACTCATAATCAGATTGGTTCCATCGACACGATCACCGAGCTCTTCGCAAAGCTGAAGGCTGCGAGGTGGACATCATGAAGGATAATCATGTGTTGATGGTCAACAAGCCCTCCTTTAAGAAAGGTAAGGGTGAAAAGAATCCTTCAAGAAAAGCGGCAAGCGCGTTGCCCTACGAGAAGAAGCTCAAGTCCGGACCTAAGCGGACCTTTGAGTGCTTCTATTGCAAGGACAAGGGTCCTTTGGAAGCATCGTCCAAGTACTTAGCGGACAAGAAGGCTGGCACCATCAAAGGTATATTTGATATACATGTTATTGATGTTTTCCTTACTAGCCCTCGTTGTAGTGCAGGTATTTGATCTGGTTCGGTTGCTAATATTTGTAACTCGAAGCAGAGCTACGGAATAGACTGACGGCTTGCGAGGATGAGGTGACGATCTTGGCGTTGGCAACGGATCAAGAGTTGATGTGATGGCCGTCGGCACGCTCTCCTTAGTTTTACCTTCGGGATTAGTTTTAAACCTTAATAAATGTTATTATGTGCTGCGTTGAGCATGAACATTATTTCTGGATCGTGTTTATTGCAAGACGGTTATTCATTTAAATCGGAGAATAATGGTTGTTCCATTTATATGAGTAACATCTTTTATGGTCATGCACCCTTGTAAATGGTTTATTTCTTCTAAATCTCGAAAGGGATGAAACACACATCCATAACATTGAGGCTAAGAGATGCAAAGTAGATAGTGATAATACTACTTATTTGTGGCAATCGTCTAGGTCATATTGGTGTAAAGCGCATGAAGAAACTCCATTCTGATGGACTTTTGGAGTCTCTTGATTTTGAATCATTTGACACATGCGAACCATGCCTCATGGGCAAGATGATCAAAACCCCGTTCTCCGGTCTGATGGAGCGAACAGCGGACTTGTTGGAAATCATACATACCGATGTATGCGGACCGATGAGTGTTTTTGACGCGGTGGATATCGCTATTTTCTCACTTTTACCGATGACTTAAGTAGATATGGGTATATCTATTTAATGAAACATAAATCTGAAACGCTTGAAAGGTTCAAAGAATTTCAGAATGAAGTGGAGAACCATCGTAATGAAGATTAAGTTTCTACGATCCGATCGTGGGGCGAATATTTGAGTTATGATTTTCTCACGCATCTCAAGGCAAGTGGAATCGTTTCACAACTCCATACCGGAACACCACAGTATGAATGGTGTGTCTGAGCCGAATCGAACCCTATTAGATATGGTCCGATCGATGATGTCTCTTCTTGATTTGCCGTTATCGTTTTGGGGTTATGCATTAGAAACCGCTTCATTCAATTTAAAAAGGTCTCCATCTACATCCTTTGTGACGACACCGTAGTAAATGTGGTTTGGTGCTAATCCTCAGTTGTCGATGCTTAAAGTTTGGGGATGCTGAGCTTACGTCAAGAAGTTGATGCGGACAAGCTCGAACCCAAAGCGAATGCGTCTTCATAGGATACCCTAAGGAAACTATTGGGTATACCTTCTATCACGTAACCGAAGGCAAAGTGTTTGTCGCAAGAACGGTTCCTTTCTTGAGAAGGAGTTTCTCTCGAAAGAAGTGAGTGGGAGGAAAGTAGAGCTAGACGAGGTTGTTGAACCTTCTCTTGAATTGGAGTAGCACAGCACCTAAAATTGTTCCGGTAACGCTGCGCCAACAATAGAGGAAGCTAATGACAAGGATCATGAAGCTTTGGGACGATGTCGCTCTTGAATGTCGCAGTCGACAAGGTCGCGTGCCCCTCCGAGTGGTACTAAGAACCCTGTCTTGGATCTTGTTAGTAGAAGACAGTGAACCTCGAACTATGAGGAAGCGATGATGAGCCCGGACTCGAGAAATGGCTAGAAGCCATGAAATCCGAATTGGGATCCATGAGCGAAAACCAAGTATGGACTGTGGTGGACCCTCCTAGCGACCGAAAGGCCGTTGAGTGCAAATGGATCTTCAAGAAGAAAAGGGACGCGGATGGTAATGTTACCGTCTATAAAGCACGGCTTGTCGTGAAAGGTTTTCGACAAGTTCAAGGTGTTGACTACGATGAGACTTTCTCTCCGTAGCGATGTTTAAGTCTATTCGGATTTTATTAGCAATTGCTGCGTTTCATGATTATGAAATATGGCGAGATGGATGTCAGATCTGCGTTCCTCAATGGCAACATTGATGAAGAGTTGTATATGATGCAACCCGAAGGTTTTGTCGATCCTAAGGATGCTGATAAAGTATGCAAACTTCAGCGTTCCATTTATGGATGAAGCAAGCATCTCGGAGTTGGAACTTTCGTTTTGATCAAGTGATCAAGAGCTTTGGATTTGTTCCAAATTGCTCTGAAGCTTGCATCTACAAGAAAGTGAGTGGGAGCTCGGTGACATTTACGGTACTATATGTGGATGACATATTGATTATTGGAAATGACATCAACATGCTTAACGATGTGAAGAGTTATTTGAACAAGTGTTTTTCAATGAAAGACCTAGGTGAAGCTGCTTATATATTGGGCATCAAGATCTATAGAGATATACAAAAGGCGCTGATAGCTTTAAGCGGTACATACCTAGACAAAGTTCGAAAAGGTTCAGAATGGATAAGGCATTGAAAGGTTCAAGGCCTATGTTGTCGAGGAAGATATTGAGCAAGGCTCGTGTCCATTCTGATGAAATGATAGGGAAGCTATGAGCAAAGTGCCTTATGCCTCAGCCATAGGTTCCATCATGTATGCCATGCTGTGTACTAGACGGATGTGTCCAATGCTCTTAGTTTGGACGGCAGATATCAAAGTGATCCAGAGTGGAACACTGGACAGCCGTGAAGAACATCCTAAGGTACCTAAATAGGACTAAAGAAATGTTCTTAGTCTATGGGGGTGATGAACAGCTCGTCATAAAAGGTTACGTCGATGCTAGTTTCGACACCGACAAGGATGATTGTAAATCTCGGATAGGATCGTGTATATTTTGAATGGAGGAGCTGTGAGCTAGAGAAGCTGCAAGCAAAGCGTGATCGGGATCTACAGAGAAGCGGAATACATGGCTGCTGCAGCGTCAAGTGAAGGGGTTTGGATCAGAACTTCATCCGAGCTTGGCGTGGTTCAAGTGCATTGGACCACTGGAGATATTGTGTGACAACATCGCGCCATAGCACTCGCTAAGGAACCAAGATATCATCCAAAGACCAAGCATATCAACGCAAGTTTCATATAATCCGAGATTATATAGCGGATGGAAATCAAGATCAGCAAAGTACATACAGATCTGAATGTCGCAGATCCATTGACTAAACCTCTTCCACGTGTAAAACATGATCACCTCGATTGCCATGGGTGTGAGATTGTTGCCAAATGTAAACTAGATTATTGACTCTAGTGCAAGTGGGACTGTTGGAATTATGCCCTAGAGGCAATAATAAAGATGTTATTATTATAATTCTTGTTCATGATAAAGTTTATATTCCATGCTAGAATTGTATTAAGCGGAAACTTTAATACTTGTGTGGTTTGTGAACAACACCGTGTCCCTAATCGCCTCTATGGACTAGCTCATTGATCAATGATGGTTAAGGTTTCCTAACCATAGACATGAGTTGTCAATTGATAATGAGATCATATCATTGGGAGAATGATATGGTGACAGACCAAACTAAGCAAAGCTATTAGATCGTTTCATCGTGTTCGTCTTTGAAGCTTTTCTCATGTCAAATATTGTATTCCTTAGACCATGAGATAATACAACTCCACAGTATCGGAAGAAAGCTTTGAGGTCATCAAACGTCATCCTATGAGAGGGTGATCATAAAGGTGTCTCTCGGTGATCGGAAAGTATACATTGGGTTGTATGTATCGAGATGGGATTTGTCCCTCCCAAGTCGGAGAGATATGCTTGGGCCCACTCGTGTCGATGTCAACACCGCTTGTAAGCATGTGGTTAAGGAGTTAATCACAAAGTGATATCGGATTACGAACGAGTAAAGTACTTCGTGAACGAGATTGAACTAGGTATGACGATACCGACGATCGAATCTCTGCAAGTAAAATATCGCGCGAGACGAAGGAATATATATATATGGGATTGAATCCTGGCATCGTGGTTCATCCGATATGATCATCGATGAATGTGTGGAGTCAATATGGGTGCCTGCACCCGCTGTTGATTATTGATAGAAGATCATGTGCGCATATTCTCGAACCCGAGGTCACACACTTAACGTGTCTCGACGCTAGGATAGATTGGATAATTGGTTTATGAATTTTGTTCGAGTCTCGGATGGGATCCGGGATATCACGAGAGGTTCGGAATGGTCCGGAGAATAAGATTCATATAAGGCAAAGGCAGTTTTGGAGTTCGAATAGTTCGGGTTAATCGGTATTGTCGGAAGCTTCTAGAACCTTCCGGAAGGGACCAACGTGGCCCCACCTTCCGGGGAGGGCATGGGCCTATGAGGAGTGTCCTGGCCGCATTGGGCCAGGGCACAAGGCCCCATAGGGCCCAGCCGATCCTAGATAAGTTTAAATCGTTTAAACTAGAGATAAGATAGGGTTTCTAGAAGGGAGAGTTTAAATCGTTTAAACTAGAGAGGCTTGGAGGATGGGCAAGGGCTGGCCGCACCCCCCCTCTATATATAGAGGGCTGGTGCGCCCCCTTTCCCCACACCCTACACACCTCCCTCCAAGCCCTAGTAGCCCTGCTGCCTTCCTCTCTCCCTCCCGACTGTTTGTAGGCGAAGCCCTGCTGCAGAAATTCTCCACCATATACACCACGCCGTCGTGTTGTAGATCCAATCTATCTCTCCACCCTACTTGCTGGTCCGAGGAAGGAGGAGACGTCGAGGTGCTGCACGTGTGCATCTCACGGAGGCACCGCCACTTGTGGTGCTAGATCGGATCGGATCGCGAGGAGGAGAAGCGAGTACGACTACATCACCCACGTTCCGACGAACGTTCCGCTGCGCGAATCTTCAAGGGTATGAAGATCTAATCCAATCTCTCTCGTTGTTTGCATCTCCTAGATTAGATCTTGGCTTTCCCTCTGTTCGCTTCCGTAGAAAAAATTTGTTTTACTATGCTGTGAAACCCTACAATCTTGTATGGTTTGGAATTGGAGCTTCAGAAAAGGTTTGAGAACCATGACCCACATGATATTGTCCGGGAACTCAAAATGATATTTGAGGCTCACGCGGCAGTTGAGAGTTATGAGGCTTCTGAAAAGTTCTTTAACTACAAGATGGAAGAGGGAAGCTCTGTCAGTGAGCACGTGTTTAAGATGTCTGGGCATGCAAGCAAGCTTCAAAGCTTAGGTATAGTGATTCCTAATGCTTTGGGGATTCACCGTGTCCTCCAATCACTACCACCATGTTACAAGAACTTTGTGATGAACTACAATATGCAAAACATGGAAAAGTCGTTGCCCGAACTCTTCACCATGTTAAAGTCTGTGGAAGTGGAGATCAAGAAAGAGCACTAAGTGTTGATGGTCAATAAGACCACCAAATTCAAGAAGCAAGGCAAGTATAAGAAAAAGGGAAACTTCAAGAAGGGCGGTAAGAAAGTTATCGCGCCGGCGAAGAAGACCAAGGCTGGGCCTAAGCCTGATACTGAGTGCTTTTACTGCAAGGGAGAATGTCACTGGAAGCGAAATTGCCCTAAGTACTTGGCGGATTTGACGAACGGCAATATCAATAAGAAAGGTATATCCGATATACATGTTATTGATGTTTATCTCACTAGTACTCGTAGTAGTGCCTGGTATTTGATACTGGTTCGGTTGCTCATATTTGTAACTAGAAACAGGTGTTGCAGAATAGACGGAAGCTAGCAAAGAACAAGGTGACGATGCGCGTTGGAAATGGATCAAAGGTTGATGTGATCGCGGTCGGCACGCTACCTCTTCATCTACCATTGGGATTAGTTTTATACTTAAATAATTGTTATTTGGTGCTTGCGTTGAGCATGAACATTATATCTGGATCACGTTTATTGCGAGACAGTTACTTGTTTAAGTCTGAGAATAATGGTTGTTCGATTTATATGAGTAACATGTTTTATGCACATGCACCTTTGATAGATGGTCTATTCTTATTGAATCTCGATTGTGGAAATACACACATTAATAACATTGAAGCTAAACGTTTGAAATTAAGCGATAACTCGACCTATATGTGGCACTATCGTCTTGGTCATATTGGAGTGAAACGTATGAAGAAACTCCATTCCGATAGACTTCTTGAATCACTTGATTTCGAATCACTTGAAAGATGCGAAGCATGTCTGATGGGTAAAATGACTAAGACTCCATTTTCTGGTATGATGGAGCGAGCTACGGACTTATTGGAAATCATACATACCTATGTATGTGGCCCAATGAGTGTAGCATCGCGCGGTGGTTATCGTTATGTTATTACCTTCACGGATGACTTGAGTAGATATGGGTATATCTATTTCATGAAACATAAGTCCGAAACTTTCGAAAAGTTTAAGGAATTTCAAAGTGAGGTAGAGAATCAACGTAACAAGAGGATTAAATTTCTATGATCTGATCGCGGAGGTGAATATCTAAGATACGAGTTTGGCGAGCATTTGAAGAAATGCGGAATACTTTCACAATTGACACCGCCGGGAACACCACAACGTAATGGTGTGTCCGAACGTCGTAATCGAACTCTCTTACATATGATTCGTTCTATGATATCACTTACAGATTTACCACTATCATTTTGGGGTTATGCATTAGAAACAGCCGCATTCACTTTAAATAGGGCACCATCTAAATCCGTTGAAACGACACCGTATGAATTATGGTTTGGGAAGAAACCTAAATTGTCGTTCCTTAAAGTTTGGGGTTGCGAAGCTTATGTAAAGAAGTTACAGCCCGACAAGCTTGAACCCAAAGCGGAAAAATGTGTCTTCATAGAATACCCAAAGGAAACTATTGGGTATACCTTCTATCATAGATCCGAGGGCAAAATCTTTGTTGCCAAGAATGGATCCTTTCTAGAGAAGGAGTTTCTCTTGAAAGAAGTGACTGGAAGGAAAGTAGAACTCGACGAGGTTGTTGAACCTTCCCTCGAACTTGCGATTAGCGCAGCACCGGGAGTAGTTCCTATGGCGCCTACACCAATAAGAAAGGAAGCTAATGATGTTGATCATGAAACTTCGGTTGAAGTTACTACGGAACGTCGCAGGTCAACGAGAACTCATACCACTCCTATTGGTATGATCCCGTTATGAGTGTCATGTTGGTGGACAACACCGATGACCCTGCGACATATGAGGAAGCGATGATGAGCCTAGATTCCAATAAATGGCAAGAAGCCATGAAATCCGAGATTGGATCCATGTACGAAAACCAAGTATGGACTTTGGTGGACTTACCGGATGGCCGGAAGGCTGTCGAGAACAAATGGATCTTCAAGAAGAAAACAGATGCTGATGGTAATGTAACTATCTATAAAGCTTGACTTGTCACAAAAGGGTTTCGACAAATTCAAGGAGTTGACTATGATGACACTTTCTCACCAGTAGCGAAGCTAAAGTCTGTGAGAATTATGTTAGCAATCCCTGCATATTATGATTATGAGATATGGCAGATGGATGTCAAAACGGCGTTCCTCAATGGAGACATTGATGAAGAGTTGTATATGATGTAACCCAAAGGTTTTGTCGATCCTAAAGATGCTAACAAGGTATGCAAACTTCAACGGTCCATATATGGATTGAAGCAAGCATCCCGAAGTTGGAATCAACGTTTTGATAAGGTAATCAAAAGCTTTGGTTTTATACAAACTTATGGAGAAGCTTGTATTTACAAGAAAGTGAGTGGGAGCTCTGTAACATTCTTAATACTATATGTAGATGACATATTGTTGATTGGGAATGATGTAGACCTTCTTAATAGTGTCAAGGATTATTTGAATAATAGTTTTTCAATGAAAGATCTTGGCGAAGCAGCTTACATATTAGGCATAAAGATTTATAGAGATAGATCGAGACGCCTAATATCATTGTCATAGAGTACATATTTGGACAAAGTTCTAAAGAGGTTTGGAATGGAAGATAGCAAGAAAGGGTTCTTGCCCATGTTGCCCAATACGACCTTGAGTAAAACTCAAAGTCCTGCAACGGCAGAAGATAGAGAAAGGATGAGTAAGACTCCCTATGCCTCAGCCATAGGATCTCTTATGTATGTCATGCTATGTACTAGACCCGACATTGCATATGCTGTTAGTTTGACTAGCAGATATCAAAGTGATCTAGGAGTGGATCATTGGACAGCGATCAAAAACATCCTTAAGTACTTGAGAAGAACTAAGGATATGGTTTTTTTCTTATGGAGGTGATGAACAGCTCGTTGTTAATGGTTACACCGATGCTAGTTGGAACACCGATCCAGATGATTCTAAATCTCAATCTGGATACGTATTTACTTTGAATGGTGCAGTAGTTAGCTGGAGGAGTGCAAAGCAAAGCATTGTGGCGAGATCTTCAACTGAATCGAAATACATAGCTGCTTCGGAGGCTTCACAAGAGGCGATATGGATGAAGGAGTTCATTACAAAGCTCGGTGTGGTTCCAAGTGCGTTGGACCCAATGTCTATCTACTGTGATAACATGGGCGCCATAGTCAAATAGCTTCTTCGGAGGTCACACAAGAAGCTGAAGCACATAAAGCTACGTTTTCACGCTATTCGAGAGTATGTCCAAGATGGTGACATAAAGATTTGCAAAGTACACACAGATCTGAATGTGGCGGATCCGTTGACTAAACCTCTCCCGAGGGCAAAACATGACCAGCACCAAACCGCCATGGGTGTTCGGTATATTACCATGTAATCATTAGTTGACTCTAGTGTAAGTGGGAGACTGTTGGAGATATGCCCTAGAGGAAATAATAAAAATAGTTATTATTATATCTTTGTGTTTATGATAAATGTTTACATTTATGCTATAACAGAATTAAACCGGAAACATTAAAACTTGTGTGATTTGTAAACTAAATTAGAGTCCCTAGTAAAGCCTCTTTGTAATACTAGCTTGTTGGTTAATAGATGATCGTGGTTTCCCGATCATGAACATTGAGATGTTGTTAACAACAAGATCATATCGTTAGGAGAATGGTATGATGGACATACTCCTATAGATAAGCGTAGCATTAAGATCAAGTCATTTCAATAGTTCATTTGCTATAAGCTTTCTGATACATAGTAACCTAATTCCTTCGACCATGAGATCATGCTAGTCACCATCACCGAAAGGATGCTTTGATGACATCAAACACCACACCGTAACTGGGTGGCTATAAAGGTGGCATTGAGTGTTCAGAAAGTATGTGTTGAGGCACATGGATCAAGAGTGGGATTTGTCCATCCATATGACGGATAGATATACTCTGGGCCCTCTCGGTGGAATCTCATCCAATTGGCTTGCAAGCATGTGACTGGCTCACAAGGGATCACATATCACGGGAACGAGAAAAGAGTACTTATCGGTAACGAGGTTGAACTAGGTATGCAGAGATACCGACGATCAAACCTCGGATAAGTAAACTATCGCGAGACAAAAGGAAATTGGTATCATATGTAAGTGGTTCATTCGATCGCAAAGTAATCGTAGAAATATGTGGGAGCCATATGAATTTCCAGATTCCTCTATTGGTTATTGATCGGAGAAGTGTCTCGGTCATGTCCGCATAGTTCACGAACCGTAGGGAGACACACTTAAGGATTCGATGTTGTTTAGTAGATATGGAATGTTAGTAGGGATACTGAATGTTGTTCGGAGTCTCGGATGGGATCCGGGATATCACGAGGAGATCTGGAATGGTCCGGAGAATAAGATTCATATAAGGAAAGTCCGATTCCGGAGTTCAGGAAAGATTCCGATGTTTTCATCGGAGAGGTTCTAGAAGGGTCTAGAAGGTTCACCAGACCGGAAGAGGAATGGACCATAAATGTGGCATGGATAAGTGGAATGATTGGATCATATCCTAGGTCACTTGGTCTGGGCATTTGCAAGAGAGAATTAAAGCTCTAAATTGAAAGTCAAACGGGAAGTTTGAAAAGTCAAACTCGAACAATGGTTTTCTAGTGGAAGAAGGAAAGAGTCCTTCTCTCAATCCAACTTGGGTTTGAGTTTGGATTCAAACCCACCCCTTCCAAGGCTGCCCCCCTCTCATAAATAGAGGGGGAGGGCTGCCCCGAAACACCAAGACCTAGCCCTCCCACACCCTAGCCGCCGCCGGCCCGTCGTCGTCTCCCTAGCCGCCGCCGACACCTTCTCCTCCTCCCGGTCTTCTAAACCCTAGATCACCGGGAAACCCTAGATCCACCATAACTCGCACCAGCTTAGGCGAAGCCCTGCGGGATCTTCCCTCTACTTCCGACACCACGCCGTCATGCTACCGGAATCGCGAGGGGAGAACTACAACCTCCGCTGCCTGCTGGAACAAGGGAGAGGAAGGTCTTCGTCGAGTACCGAACGCAGGACCGATCATGCGAAGCGCCGCTAACGCAGCGTGGTTGCGAGGATCGTCTACGCGATCTTGAGAACGACAAGTGTACGACTACATCACCCACGAGAATATGCTCTCGTTAACCGCTTTGGAATCTTCGAGGGTGAGTGCTTCTATTGACTCGTTGCTACAATCTAGTAGATAGATCTTTGTTTGTTTGTGTGCATGCGGTAGAATTTTTTGTTTTCCATGCTACGAATCCCTACAATACACGTGTTAGACTTTTCTCGGGCATTTACTGCAATAGATGGTACTCCCTCCGTCACGTTTTAAAGGGCGTCTTACCAAGCGTTTTCAAAACTCCTCTCCTCCTAGACCCGTTAGACTTAATCACAGAATTAATGCCTCCTTTTTCTTCCCCACTTCCTACTCCATGCAGCCAAGGAATTACTTGCATGCAACTCCACCAATGCATACGCCTAAACTCCTCATTTCCATTGAGTAATTACGTTTAATAGGGCGCCGAATAATTAATGGGTCTATTTTCTCCCAGCGAATTTGCATGTTTTTGACATAAATCTGGCCCAATCAATGCCCACCTAGGTCCTAACAATCTCTCTAAAACGACCTCCAAACCGTGACGACGGAGAGAGTATTTGCTATGAGCAGTGAGATTTATTGCATACCAATAGTTTTATTGCTACATTAGTGCTTTCCAAATATTGCGATTTTTTGTCTTGTTTGATAGGCCGTGGGATGAAATATTGTGACAATGTTGGAATAGCATAAAAATTGCAACGCGGATTGGTGTATGCTATGCTGGGAGGACGTTCGAGATATCTAGTTTTAAAGAGATCGAACAGTGAGCAGGTTAGATTTCTCTCCTAAATCGGGCACTCGACAACTAGACGGGCCATGGAAATACCATACTAGACATAATTTTCTTTTAGGTGCTAGCTCCAAGCGACAAGCCACTTTATTGTTAAAAGAGCCCCTAGGTCTGAGTTGACTGAAATTTAGTTAAATCTCAATCGGCTGACGTTATATCCTACTATTTGTGACACATAAAAGAAATTAACATCACGAACGAAAAAGTTATACATGAACAAGAAATACCATAGAACAAAAAAAAAGTACCGCATGAACAAAAAAATTATGCTGTATCAACATTTTTCTCAGTTGCAACCCACATGCAACTCTTAGATCGCACGAATCACGATGTAGATCCAATGATATGATAGGCTACTGAGAAATAGCTATTACTCAGGCGTTTGAAAAATAGCAAAACCGTGTTATTAAAGTTGTGATACAAATTTATAAGAAGGCTAACTTCTGACAAAGCGGAGCGAGACCCGTCGCTGGTACGTCTAGGCCAGTATGGATCGTTATCATCGTCTATATATAAATATATCTTGTAGGCCGTAGGCTAGGGTAAATTGCTTCATCGAAAACCCACTCCGTCCATGGGATTTTCTCTTCCTTTTGAAAAGGTTTTTCCACGTTAAAAAGATTGTGTCTCCTGTAAAAGATTTATTCGTTCTTCGTTCTTTTGTTTGTCACGGTTATAACATTTATTACAGTCCCTCTTGACATGTGATTCTCGTCAATAGCTACATCGATCCATAGCGCAAAATACAGAAACACACTCAGAACTACCCATGAATAATGGCCACTAGAATCGCACAAGTGCCGGAAATGCTCCTGGCCATGGGAACTGCCACTGCGAGGGAGAAAAGGAAAGCAGAGTTGCACCATAACGAGTGCGGACAAAAAAGGATCAAGCTTGTATATATCTGTCCCCACGGAAAGAAATAACGAAAGAGAGAGGTGCATATATCCATTCGGCCCGTATAGCTCGAGGCTAGTAGGCAGCAGCGATCGAGCACCATCAGGAAAACTCCACCGAACCCACCCGTTGTCACCTCGGCTCTCGAGGGCTCGACACATCGCGGTCCAGATAAACAACGCCTGCGCGCTTCCCCTCCGGCACTTGGCAGCTACGATCGACCATTCCATCCCCAAGAGGGGCAGTATAATAATACTCGCTCGCGATACACGATGCTCGTCGTCGTCGTCTTCTTCGGGGTTCCGTTCAATCGTCCGGGGTTCGCGTGCATATATATATTTCCCGCGAAAGCGAGCGCATCCGATGAAACGGAAGGACAGGAGGAATAAGCACAGCGCAGCAATGATGGGTTGATGACGGGCCAGAGGAAGAGCCGAACGAATATTCACGACCGCCGAATCGCGTGGCGAAAACGACGAGCGAGGATGTCGTCGTTGTGCTTGCTAATTTTATAGAGCGCAGGTGATGGGCGCCAAAAAGGACCCTTCTGTCGCCCTGCTAGCTGCTGCCGATGGCACCTGGTTCAGCTGGGCAATATGGTTTATTATAGTATGTGATCTGGTGTATGCATGCAGTCGAGAGGGGATGGAAAGAGGAGGTCAATGGCGAGCGGGAATCCTATGCGCCGTCGATTAAACAACGCCGGCGACTAACTACATGGGATGGGATACGAATCGTACGAAAGCTGGGGGCAAATCCTAATCCTATCCTAAGTTCTTGACCGTGGTTGGGGATTAGCTAGCTCGATGGCACGTACGAGCCTCATGATTGCGCCGATCGGGGAATCGGTGTCACCGGCTGGGAGGGATTCTTTAGTTTCTGGGTGCTTATTATGTTAATTGGTTATAGCTGTTGTAAGATCGACACTACATAGAGATAACAAATCAAGCCGCGCGCTCCAGTCTTATGATCTCGTTGGTGGATGTGGTAGAAAGCTAGGACTAGGCGGTCACGTGCGTGGATTAGAACCGAATCGTAATGCGGTGGTGGATGGTTGCATTGCAGGCTTGCAGCGAAAACAACATCATTTGTAGTGTTGTATTCCTAGCTAAGATGTAACAATGGGTTTCAGTTATTCCGGATGTGCTTGGCGGGCGAACTTGGTCGGCTCATCAATCACGAAGTAGTTTCATCACCATCACCTATCAAGTGAGAATCATGAAGAGGCCCCTCGTGTCGCTTCCTAGGACGACGCAAGGGGAGAAATCCTAAGAGCATGTCTAACAGGATCCTTATTTTTCTGTCCCGTAAAACGCGAGTAGAGCGTCCTATATTAAAAAAAATGCTCACGCAAGAACCATTCCATCTAGCAGACCCCGTATTTCACCCCGTATATTTGAAAATTGCAAACCCCGGGAAATTCCGTCCATCTCCTTCACAGCGGCGATGGCCTGCGCCTTCTCGTCTGCCTCCGTCCTCTCCTTGTCGGCTTCATCCTTCAGGGACGCGGCCACCGCCTGCAAGAAGAGGGGGTCTTCCCCCTCCTCCGCCTCCTCTTCCTCCTCGCCGGCTCGCGGCGCTCCTCCGCCGCTGATGCTCGCCTCCCATGCCGCCTTCGCCCGGCGGTGCTACTCCCAATCCGCGCGCCATTTGTCGAAGTCGATGCCGCTCATCGGCTTGAGCGGTGGATCGGCCTTGTAGTAGCGCCCGCCCGCCGCGAACTCGTGGAGCTTCGGCGACACGTAGAGGGCGCCGACGTACCTGCACGCCTCATGCCGACTCCCGGCGGCGGACAGCTTGCAATGGCGCCGCCACGCCTCCTCGAGCATGTCCGGCGAGCGGGAGCGCTTCGATCCGGAGGTGGGCGACGCGGTACTGCTGCGGCGTGCGGACATGGCGAGCGGGGGTGCTAATGTTGCGGCGTGCGGCGTGGAATTTTCTCGCTGGAGCGTGTGCGGGGAGGCGCCGGCGCACGGCGGAGCTAGGGTTGCGAGTGAGGGGTTCGACCCCCACTCGCACCTATGCCCTGTATTTGTAGGGGCGGCGGTGGGGTTTTGACGGGCCCCGTATTCCGCCGATACGGGCCGGCCCGAGTATGGGGCCTGCTAGACTGCCCAAACTACGCTCACCCCCTATCCCGCCAGAATTATACGGGGTGGGCATGTTTTGAGGGGCCTGTTAGACATGCTCTAAGTTCCGCCAAGTCCCCTAACGGCGCATTCCCTTCTGAAAGGGTAATTGCCCCTATGTGTGGTTTTGGTGATTAATGATAATCTCTATGGTCTAATGTTTTCACTGGGTTTTATATGAAGGTATATTCCATAGGTCATGCTTGTAGTCCATGTGTTGGATTCAAGTATGGATGCCATGAAGATAAAAATATACCTTGAGTATTGGCATCAAAATCATCGAGTTGAAGATAAGAATATGATATGATCAAGATCTTGAGAGTGTGATCTTAATAGAAGAATTCAAGATATGGCTCTAAGTAGGTGTCATGATAGCCTCATTAGTTGAGCTATGGTTGACTAAGATTTAGAGCATGTAATCAAATGAAGAGTTCCTTATGTACCTCAAGATATTAAGATGGAGAAGATACTTGGTTGACCAATACAAAGAGTGATTTCAAGTTGGTCAACACATGAAGCATAAAGAATGTACCACATGGATCTTGTGGTATGGTAAGCCTTGTCAATTATGCATCATGAACTAACCCATTATATGTGTGCTTTAGCATTTTCTATATGGGATAGGTATCTTTCCATGGGCATGCTTCAAAAGTGAAGATCTTATATAGCCCATGAAAGGATGTTATCAAGTGGTGATCGTCATCAAGGTTGAGAAAGGCAAGTTCAAGATAAGCATCTCGAGAAGATCATTTGCTTCAAGCTTGCCGTCCATATTGGTGATAATAGACATGTGAATACATGTATTAATGAAGCTATCCCATAGTGGTGTATGGGGGAGCAAATTAGGAGTCTTCACGAAGAAACAATGATCAAGTGTTGCATTCCGGCTTGGGTGGAGCTTGAAGCATTGTCATCAAGATAAAACGGTATGCGCAAGGCAAAGGTATGGCCTTGCTAGGTTTTCCTTTTACTGGCCTCAAGGTGGTTGTTGGGAGACCGGGTTATAGGATAGATAGCCGCACTATCAAGAGGGGCTTTCGGTTGTGTAACTTGATCACGTCGTCATAGGGAGCTCAATCCTTTGCATACTTCGCATCTTACTATTTTGTTTCTTATTGGTGTTTCTCCATGTGAGGTTCTTGATCTTGTTGCTATCTCTTCAACAAGCCCAAGTTCATCAAAAACGGAATTCGTATGCATCTTCTATGGCGTTTTCGAGTTTGAAGGTTTTATCGGTTCTTATTTAGGGAGGCTTCTTACCTTTCTTCATTTGGTTTTATCCTCCTTTGTTGGGCTATGATGTTTCTCTGCACAATCTTGTAGATCTTGTTGTCCTCGTAAAAACAAGCCCAAGATCATTGAAATCGAAGTCCGGATGCAAAAGTTATTGCGTTTTTCGTGAAGCCTGTTTCATCCCGGTTGTGGATTCAGTTCAACTGCTCCTGATCGGTGGTCCGGTGCAGACCGAAACCGGATCTGAAACCGGGATTTTCGGTTTTGCTATACCGAGTCTATCCTAGACTGTGTACTGACCCTAATTCTGGTTTTAAGTTCGGTTTTCTGGTCCAGGAACCGGACCGTCCGGTTCTAGAGCCGGTCCAACCGAACTTTCAACCGAGTTCGCACAGATTTCTTCCAACGATCATATTTGCTTTCCACTATAAAAGGGGGTTCTTCCCCCAACGTTTTAGAGTGTTCTTGACCACGAAATTGACCTCCATTGTTGAACCTCTTGAGCTTGCTTCCTCCCCCTTCCCTCCTATGATTCTTGCATCTTTTTGAGGGCTTTGGAAGAGGAGATCTACATCTACAATCCCCACCAACCAATTCCTCCTCTAAGTGAGAGGAACCCATTAGATCTAGATCTTGGAGTCATTTGTTGACTTCCACCATTGTTCTTCCTCTCTAATTCCTCCCTAGCACTTGTTGCTTTGGTGGGATTTGAGAGTGAAGGATTTGAGCACCCTTGGTGTTCTTGCTTTGCATTCTTGCATAAGTGTTGAGCTCTCCATTATGATTTGTTCGAGTGAGAGACCGTGAGCTTGTTACTCTTGGAGGGTGACCTCCTAGTTGGCTTGGCGGTTGGTGCCGCGGTGTCCTCTTCGTGGAAGATTGTGAAGAGACCCGGGCTTCTCCTTCGTGGAGCTTGTGAAGTGGTTGTGGAGCTTGCCATCTCCGGAGTGGAGGAAAAGCTAGCCATAAGAAAAGGGCCTATTCCTTCGTGGGATAGACTCGGAGAAGAAGGTGAGCCTTTGTGGTGCGTGAGGAATCCTTCGTGGAACCTCACACCTCTCCAACGTGACGTAGCCCCCTTCCGAAAGGTGGTGAACACGGGAATACATCTTCGTCTCCGCGTGCCTCAGTTATCTCTATATCCGAGCTTACTTTCCTGTGATAGCCATCGAGCTTGAAGTACTTATATCTTATCACTTGTGGTATATTTATCTTGTGATATCTTGCTTAGCTTAATTTGTTGTTGGTGCACTTAGTTGAGCCTAGTGTATTTAGGTTTTGTGCTTGTAAAATAAACGTTAGTTTAATTCCGCATTCTATCAAGCCAAAACCGTAATAGTTTTGAAATTGCCTATTCACCCCCCTCTAGACGACATCTCTATCATTTCACCTTCCGCCGTTGCCGCCAGCATCAGCTATGGTGGCGGCGGGTCCGGGGACAAAGGTGCAGGCTAAAGGATGAAGACTAGCGGCGTCTAGGGAGGTTCCCGTAGATATGCGTTGCGTGCCACAGTTGAGGTGGTGCCCCTTCGTCGTGCGGCTATGGAGGTCTTCTCCATGGCCGGTGGTGATTTTGCTGTCTGGCAATGGATGGAGGCTGTGGCTGCAGATCTGGCTCCTAATCAGATCCATCATCGGCATTGTCCATGGCAGGTATGCAGCACGTAGAGGGGTTAACGAGGGGTTGTTGCAGCCCCATCGACGTTCCAATGGCTATGTGCGCCTCTGCGGCGTGGCTATGCATGGATCCAGTCAGTTGCAGATTCGAAGAGAGGCGACGGGTGATGAAAACTGAGCCGACCTCGGTCATGATGGACGATGATGGCATTTATGCATCTTTACCTTGTCAAAAGCATCATTATTGTAGTTCTCCCACCTTGCTCGGACTGTCCCATGGGAAATCCTAGATCTGTGTCCCCCGGATCAGGCGATAGTGATGCTCGATGTCATTCTCCCTCATGAGGTATCATCTTGGAGTAGGCGCATGGACAGTGACGGGTTTCAGCTGTGTGGTGCAGCAATGTCATGGCAAAGGATGTGTGATGATGGACACGTGCCAGGCGGTGGCATTATCAATGGCATGTCTAGCAAGGTCAATGCCTTGATCCATATCCTGAGATGAGTCAGCGGAAGATGGCGGCATCTACTTCTCGAGCTCATGCGATGGTGTGCGTTGAGGGACCATTGGACTGGTTTGTGCTTCCGGCTCGCCGTTGGGTGGATTGGTTAAGCCTTTGGTTTTGTGATGATGTGTGTAGGTCTGAGATTAGGGCGTATGACCCCGATATGGCCATCCCCGTGATAAAGGTTGTAGGTTTGCAACAACTTTCGTTAGTGAGGTGGCTTCAGACTGATATGTGTATTTTCTTCGTAAGTCTATGTTGAATAATAAATAAAGAATGTTGTATTGCATCATCCTAATACAAAGATTTTGAGATCTTGACCCCCGTGCCCCTCTCTATGGTGACATGGGAGAAACCATAGCCTACACCGCTGGAGGCCCCTTCCCCTCCTTCCCTTACCCACGTCACAGCGGGAGGAGGCCGTCTGACGGCATGCGATGGCTGCAGGGAGTCTCCCCTTTTCGTTTTTCCTTTTCCCTAATATCTAGTATTCTACCACGTCTCGCCTAGATCCAATTCATCCGCTGGTGTGAACTTTCTCTGACCAATATGGTTGTCGGTGTTCCCGACTAGGCATGTCGTTTATCTTACTGAGGTCGTCCAAGATCTATGCGCATGTGGATGGTGTGATTAGGGAAGGCGGTTTGGGCGCCCACTGTTTTGGCTCTAGGATTTGGCCCTATCTTTAGGCCGATTGTGGTTGCCGATGTGCTGAATCCATGGATCTTAGGGTGGTGCCATCGTTGCCGCTGATGGAAGAGGGCCATTGACGACACCAAGATCCACTTGCATCAGCTCTTTACGGTATGTCAATTACGGCTATTAGCCACGACTACCATATGGTCCAAGCGGAGATAAACATATGAAGATTGGTCGATCGCCAGAAGGTCCCCATGCTCATATTGAGTGAGACCACTAGCTAGGTGTTAATGGTAAGAAGGATGAGGAAGAATGGGGTGAAGACGTATGTGTACCTAGTGATTAACACTTGCAACATTTGCAACGATTCTTGTCAAGTGGCAGTGACAATGAAAGACTTCTTTCTTGGTGGTGCTTTTGGAGTTCTGTTTCTTAGTGTCTAGTGTAAAAACCTTAGGACTGATCTTCAGTGGTTGTACCTAGAAATGATGGATCCCTAGTCATCTCTTTATTGAAGGTTTTATTTAGAGATGTGGACCGTCTTGAGGGTGAAATCTCAAGATCTGATCATCCTAGTTATTCTAGACGACGGTGGTGTTTGTGCATTGTTGTCTTTCTAGATACATTATTTTTGGAGAAGCTTTTTCAGAGTCGAGGTGTCGTCATCACCGATGGTGCTTTTGTTGTGGTGAGTCTTTGTTTGCTTCGGCACAATTTTTGTTTTTCGCTTATGTGCATCTTTCATCTATTCATTATGTTGGTGCAGACTTTATGTGTAATTGATATCTTCTTGGTATTAATATTTTTTTATCAAATAATCATTCTAATACAGAGGCCGGCCATTTTCACCTCCATTTAAAAAAATCAGATATAAATTTGTCTTAACGCGAAGTATGTACACGAGTATGTACACGTGAGTGATAAAGCATATGAAGCCAGAGGTGCTATTAGACGTTTTAAGGCTGGTCCTAGTGGTTGTATCATAAGGTGTGTCATGCATGTCACCTAGGCAAAATGATGATGTGACATAATAATTAATAAAGAGAGAGGTGCTAGTGGTATTATAAGGCTGGTCCTAGTGGGAGTATCATAATATTAGTATCATGCATATGATACTAGTGTATGATATTATGTCTCTAGTGTATTGTATCATGTAGTAGCATCATAGTAGTGGTATAATTATTGATTTGTAGAATCTCTATGCAAAATGTATGTACAAGATTTACTTGTCATTATGATTTCTAGTTTTACGTGCTATGATACGGTATCTACCTATGATACTCTAACCACTTCTCTCTTTATTAATTGTGATGCCACATCAAATTTTTGCCAAGTTGGCATGCACGATACACCTTATGATACTAGCACTAGGGCCAGCCTAATATGATACGATATCATAGCACATCTAACAAGAAAATTTAATGTCAAATACATCTTGTACTCCCTCTGTCCCGGTTTAAAGGACACAATTTTCAAATTATACAATCCCAAAATACTTAGACACAAAAGCATTTAATCTTTGTAATTACTCAAGGAGGAAAAGAACAAACTGCTTGCATGCACATGTGTGAACAAATGTGAACGCTTTCTTAACTCTTTTTTCCACATGCATGTTCTACTTCATGCTATTAAATGGACCAATTAGATGACACCTAGGGCCCAGATAATTGCAAATTTTTTTGAGGGTAAAACAGTAGGGTAAAGAACCCCACTGCAATTTTTATAAATCATATAAAGTTACAAATAAGTATTTACAAGTTTCAGGCCACCTCAAAAGAGGGATAACATTCTGAGCAGCTATCTCCTGTCTAAATTATTGCTAATCCAATCTTTGAGGCCCTGGTAATTTTTTTCTTAATTCTACACAGGACCCATCTTAATTCCTGAGCGACAATAGCCCTTCATTCCTCAAGGGAAGCATGCTTGTTGTTGAAAATTTCATTGTTTCTGCACATCCACATGCCCCAAGCTCCTAGGATAATAATTTCCATTGCAAAAGGGACTTTAAGACCTTTTTTAATACTGGCCAAAGCTTCAAAAAGATTGTGATCAACCACTTGGACATGGGAAATTTCAGCCCAACAAGCTTTTGCAAAAGGACAACCCCAAAATAAGTGTAGAATAGTTTCCTCACTAGTGCAGCCATGAAACACACATTCATATGAAGCCAGAGTAAATCGTTTCCTTTTCAGGAGGTTCCGTGTGTTTAGCCTATCAAGGAGCAAGAGCCAGAAGAAGAACTTATGCTTTTGCTGACAGGAGGATTTCCACAACCAGGAAAAATGTGGCTGTACAGGCTGATAACCAGATAATGAATAGTAAGCCTTTTGGACTAAGAAAATATTACTACCCAAAATATAACTCCGGTTGTCTGCTTCTCCCTGCATGCCATCACTGAGTATTTTCTCAAGGCTTTGATATTCATGGTAAGCTTGCTGTGACAGAGGGAGAAAAAAGTGATCTTTCATGTTAGCTGTCTGTAAAAACTCATAGACAAAGATGTGAGGTTTTTTTGCATAAGAAAGAAGATGAGGAAGCTTATGCTGTAGACATCCATCATTCCACATATCAGACCAGAGAAGGGTGGATTTTCCATCACCCACCGAGCACTTTGCAATTCCTTTAAATATGTCTACCAATTTCAGATGAGCTTTCCACCAAAAAGATCCCTCCAGACTTCGTCCAGGTAGTTTACCATTGCAATAATAAGTGTTCCAGACAAGGTGAACCCATGGGATATCCTTATGATTGTAAAATTTATCCAAATTCTTCAAAAAAAAGTGCTGAGTTTTGAACATTAAGGTCAAGCACCCCCAATCCCCCATGGTTCTTTGGTCTACAAACTTTATTCCATGCAACAAGAGCTTGAACCCTAGCTTGAACATCAGTTGTTTTCTTCCTCCACAAGCATTGTATCATATACTTAATCATCTGATCTTTAATAGTGACAGGAAGATCAAAACAGCTCATATAATATATGGGAAGGGAAGATAATACAGATTTAACTAACTGCAATTTCCCCCCATAATTTAGAAAATCAGCAATCCCACACAATCTTCTCTCAACTCTCTGAACAATAGGCAGAAAATGTTCCACTGCAGGCTTATTAATGCTTAAAGGCGGTCCAAGGTAGGTAAATGGCAATAAGCCAGGGAGGCATGAGAGTGTATTGGCAAAGTGCTCAAGCCTTACAGTGTCCATGTTAATTGGCATCATACTAGATTTAGAATAATTGACTTTGAGTCCAGTGGAGAGAGCAAAAGTATGAAGGAGAGCCTTGAGGCACAATAATTGCTCTGAGTCAGCCTTAAGGATTAATAAAGTATCATCTGCATACTGCACAACAGGGAAATCAGGACAAAACACACCCTCAAGGGGAAGGGAGAGAAGACCGAGACTCATTGCTTTATTAAGGATGCTTTGAAGAAGATTAGCTGCCAAGACAAACAGGAGAGGAGATAAAGGATCTCCTTGTCTTACACCTCTTCTGCAATAAAATTTCTTTCCAGGCACTCCATTTAACAGAACAGAGGAGGAAGCCGAACCAAAGATTAACTGAATCCAAGAAATCCATTTTTCACCAAAACCTTTGGCTTTGAGAATATTGATAATTGTTGAATACTCAATTCTATCAAAAGCTTTTTCAAAGTCAAGCTTAAGAATTAAAATTTCTTCTTTGGACTTGTGGCATTGATCAAGGAATTCAAATGCCCAACCTAAACAGTCTTGAATAGACCTTTGTTTGAGAAAACCATACTGGTTCTTGTGGACAGGTTTAAGGATAATCTTTTGTAGTCTGTTAGCCAGAATTTTGGTTATAATCTTGAGGACGCTATTTAGAAGAGAAATAGGCCTAAAATCAGCAGGTGTCAAAGGAGCTTCAATTTTTGGAATGAGGGTGATAAAAGAGGCATTAATGCTTTCCAAGGAAGTCTGACCCTCATAGAAATCCACAAGGAGTTGTTTCACATCCTCCTTAATAATAGGCCAACATTGTTTCATGAATTCATTGTTAAAACCATCTGGGCCAGGGGATTTATCATTAGGAAGTTCTTTAATTACATCTTCAATCTCCTCATCGGAGAAAGGTTCTTCCAAAGCATCCTTTTCCTCTTGCCTTAAGCATGAGAATTGCAAATTGTGTCCTTTAAACCGGGATGGAGGGAGTATATCAAATTGCATTGAGATTTTATAAATAATTAAATATCATAAGACTATGATACTACTACATGATACAATGCACTAGAGACATAGTATCATATACTAGTATCATATGCATGATACTAGCAATACGATACTCCTACTATGACCAGCCTAAGCGGTACTACCTCGACATGCCACACACATGTCCTCCTTTTCCCTAATCTAGGGTCGTGGCCTACCATCTGCCACACGCGCGCTGTCATCCTGGCAGTCTTCTTCCTCCGATGTTCACGCATACGTCCTCTCCCTCGCTGCCGATTGCTCCAGTCACCCATCAGAACCTAAGAGCCCATACCCCTCCCCTAAGTTCTCTTCCTTGCCTCCGCCGCCGACGCCGTGACCAGCCGGGTCGTTCCCGTTGTCAGCGAGGTCCCAGCCGGCTGGACATCTCTCTAACCCCCGACCTGCACCCCTAACCCTAAGTCCGATCGCCGGTTAGAAGCCACCACCCTAACCCTAACTCCGGTCGCTGGTGAGCACCACCCCACCCCCTTCCCCTAAGTTTTCTTCCTCGTCTCCGTCGGTGATGCCGTGCCAGCCGCGTCATCCTCGACTCTAGCGACGTCACCGCCTCACCTCCGTCGGTGACTGCGTCGTCCCCGTCATCGGCGAGGTCCTCTGGTGCCGTTGTCGTCCTGGTGCTCACCTCACCCGCAGTCATCCCCATCTCCGGTCATCCTCATCCCACGAGTAACGGGCCCGGCCCATGAAAGAAACTACATCGTCAGGGGTGCGCGGCGCGGGCAAGTGGCGCCGCGTCGAGCGGCAATTAGCATTTGCCGATGAAGCCTTTGTCACGAAAATATAAAAATAAAACCGTATGCCACTCCAATGACATACCCAATACACACCAGCCTCACGCGATTCAGCCCATACTAGAACGTTGGCCTGGGTATCTTCTTCCGTTCGGACCTCTGGAAAAAGTTCCCGGCCGTGCAGGCCGGAACCATCCAACTATAAACCGCCCTCGAGGAAAGGCCTAGTAAACTGACGTAAGCAATAAAGGCCGACACCAAGAGTGACCGAAACGAAAGCCCGCTCTGCAAAACAAAATACAGGCCGGGACCGGGTGCTCAACTCGCAGTTCCAGAATCGTATTCAGCGACCCATGAAGGACCCTTTCGAGGCAGCCGTCGAGGAGCAGGAGTCGCCGCCGGAATCGCCGGCGCAGCCCGAGGAGGATACTGCCGCTGCGCCGCCCCACGCCATCCCCGAGGAATATGGCGGAGGCGATGGCGCCGGTGGCCCACGCGCCCCGCCGCCACGGCCGCGGCCTTCGTCGCTAGCCGCGCCCTCGACCTCCGCTGCCCCGCCGGCGCCGAAGGCCAAGGTTCAGGTCCATAAGGAGCAGGATGACGACGATGAGGAGGAAGACCAGATGGAGGTCGATATCGATAAGCTTCCCTCCGGCACCAGCGACCCAGACAAGCTCGCCAAGATGAAGTCTGTATCCTCTGTCCTTGCTCGACCTAGTTTGGGCGTATTTGTTGCTAGAAATTCGTTTCATATTCCTAGCTGATTTATATGGTAATACAGATATGCCTTATTGAATCAACTAGTCTGCGTACCATAATTTGGCTTAAGTTAACCGCAGAAACATCTGGTACATGTAGGAAGTACTTAAGGTGTCTATAAAATCCAGATGCTTGACGAAAATCTACTACTCCCTCTGATCCATAATAAGTGTCTCATCGACACTTATTATGGATTGGAGGGAGTATGTTAGCATCATTCACACATTAATATTGCTTAGTTACTTTGTGGATCGGACCTTTCCCCCCGATGATTTATGAATTCGAAAAGGAAGCTGTTCTCAATTGTTACCCGAGTAATTACAGTAACAGATCGGGTTGGCATTCATCACATAGGGTTTATGTTCCAGCTGTGGGTTTATTATATACTCCGCAATGATAAAGAATAGTATATTAAGTGCCAAGAGCTTTCTTTTGTAGTGCACTACTGTCCCAGTTTACTGAAGACCAGATGAACCGCTACGAGTCATTCCGGAGATCTGGATTCCAGAAATCGAATATGAAGAAGGTTTTGCCCTTTTCATCTTCCACTGAAGCTAAATTGAATCATATAATCTAGAGAATCTGCTACATGTAACATGTATCATGTGCATCTGTCTCAGCTTTCCTCATTGTTTGCATTTATAAGCAAGTATATCTGTATACTGTGGATCATGTTACTTCTTGATTGTTGTGTTCACATTGCCATCTCGCCGGGTTTATCTGAAGTCTTATGACTACACTGTCTTTCTGTTAAAGCACTTATTATTTCCGGATACATGTTTCCTCTGTGATTTATTTTGTTTTTTTATCATACATGTCTATACTTGTCGAATTGTGAAAAATTCATGATTTGTTGCTTTCACCTTCGGTTGAGACTAATTTGGTTTTCATCACATACCATTATCATTTGTATGTAGTTTCCTCAAATTTTAAGAAATAACTAGGAAAATATGTGTTTATAATTATAGGTGGCTAGGATGCATTGCTTGTAGAGTCATTCTAAGATCGAAATTATTCTTTGCTAATATGTTGTGAAGAGGATGATGACCATGTGTATGTATTGAATGTCTATGAAATGCCCCACTTGTTGCCGGGAGAAGTGGTTTCATGTTTTTTTATTAGTGATTCAAATTAGTTTTTGCTTAGATTCTATTGATTGACTTGTCATCCTTTTTGGCAGCTATTGGCGAGTATCACTGGCAGTCAAAAGATATCTATGCCAACGACGATCGTAGTGTCAGGAATTGCAAAGATGTTTGTTGGTGAGGTTATTGAAACAGGCAAGTTCAGAGTACATATCTTATTTAATTTGTTTCTTATAGAACTCTACCACATATGGCATTGATGTATGCAATAGTTATTTTTACTTATATATGTTGGTGTGACAAGCAAAACATCTTCTATATTAATTCATATCCTTTATAGTGGGCATTGTTTAGTTGTTCCCTTCCAAAAGGAATTCCTGCTTTCAAGCCATTATGATATACTATGATATACCTGTTCTTTCTTAGTAAAATGTTGGTTGGCTGGCCTGCTTGATTTTAAATATGTTTTTGAACAATTCAACCTGCATATTGCAGCTAGAATAGTTATGAGTGAGAGGAAGGATTCTGGACCCATCAGACCTTGCCACATCAGAGAAGCATACAGAAGACTGAAGCTTGAAGGGAAGATCCCGAAGCGATCCGTTCCACAACTCTTCCGCTAGATCGAAGCATTTCTGTTTGATTGTTGATGTCAGTCAGGCTTTGTGTGATTCTATATTGCATACAAAAGGCTACACGATACAGTGATGGGACTATTGCTGCCCTCTAGTGTAATGGCAGTGGGATGGTATTGTATTAGGATGCTAATCATGTAAAATGGTGTGTATTAGCCACAAGTTCCTACTGTTTCATGCTTGTATTAACTAGCTGTACCTGTAGTGTATCCGATACACATGAATCTGGTCAGATTTCATTTTGGTCCAAGCAAAAGCAACGTACTGTCACTCGAGTATCCGTGGCTGGCGGTGGTGGTGGAGCCTGGCCAATGGAATTTTTCGCAACTGGCCAATGGGTACTATATCAAATAATGCTGCTCATGAATTTCGTTAGTATTCTCAGTGTGTATAGTATGTATAATGTTCTTTCGCAACTGGAACACAGGCTCCACTGGTTGTCAACCAATTTTCCTATAACATATCATGTGTAGACCAACTTTCATATTTGTGACTTTACCTATATGATTGATCAAGTTTTTTTCTAATTTCAGAAACAACCAATATGTTTTTTGTATGCAGTTATTTAATTTGCTTTGATATTACAAACAAACTCTCTTCCAAAAAAAAAATACAGAGTATTACAAGCAAACTGTTAGTCGACCACATGAATATATGTTTTGAAACCTGAAAATGGATACTTTTGAAATAAAACATTAGGTACTACAGCAACTATTTGCTACTATACTTGTTTTAGTCACTGTAAACATTGTAGTCTATAGTTAGTTCTGAATCTTATATGTAATAGTTCAGTTGGTTTTTCAGTGTTTATCTATTTGCAATTTATTTCTGCACTTCCTTTTAGGCTCATAATTTGCATCAGTTACTTGCAAAGTTAACTTCACTATATTATCTTCAATAATGTCCATTTCATTGACAAGCTTAAATACCACTGTTTTTGTGCTAAAATTAATAATTTTGTACAATGCACCCAGTAAGTAGTTAGTTCAGAATGAATGAATCATGGTCAAAATGTATATGTGCTTTCCATGTCTTGTAGTGAAAAACTTGGTGCATTTGTGTACCATATGAGTTCCAGGTGATTAGTGACCTATTATATTCTGTGGTGGTTCTTGTTTCTAGCTTCTAAAGGGCACTTCGGCAATGCATATAAATCTCTATATTTTGAATGGTTAACCTATAAACATATCTTACTTTGCATGATCTGGCAGAAAATAATTTTGTTCCGTGCATTTCAGGTCAAGTTAGCTTTGCTTAGAAGTTTACTGTAGCACGCGAGGGTCATCTGAGGCATTTGTTTTCATCGTAATCCTAGAAGCTGATTAGATGCCCATCTTTTTTCTGCAATCTGAGTTTTGACATGGAAATGTTGGGCATGCCAATATGGTCTTTTGGGACAATAGCTTCTTCTTTATCTGAATTCAGTCGTTTTCCAGTTGCAGTACCCATAGGCTGTTAGTTATAATCAAACTTTAATACCAGTCGTGTGTTGTCCTGTTGTTTAAATCTGTGTGTGACATCGTAGGTCAGGGTCAAATCCTTTTTGCATATATGATGATTCCAGATCATTGGCATTCGAGCCCTGATTTTCTTATAGTATGGAAACTATATATTTCCTTAAATATGTGTATATTTTATTCTTAATTGGACTGGTAAACTTAAATGTTGGGCACAAACATTCTGAACAGAGGATCTATTGCACGTCTTGCACCACTTTAATACTCCCTCTTTCCTAATTTAAGTTGCATATAAGGATTTATCAAAGTCAAACTTTACGATGTTTGACCAAGCAGTTTGATACAAATAAGAACCTATACAATGCCAAATTAATATCATTAGAATTGGCTTAAAATATATTTTCATATTATATGCATTTCGTATCATAAATATTCATATTATTTTGTATATTTTTGGTCAAACTTTGCAAATATTGACTTGCATGCAAAATTATACGCAACATATTATGGTCAAAATAGATGTCAGGAGTTTGTCTAAATTCATATGTATTTATATGCTAAATAGTGTCTAGACACCTCCAAGTTTTGACATATTTGCAACATCCATTTTAAGACGGGAGAGTAAGTGACTTAGATTTGTCTAGATTCATATCTACTCCCTCTGTTTTGTAATATAAGATGTTTTAGCTTTCTAAAGATAATGTATCTAGACATCTTTTAGTGTTTTTTTTTTGGAAAGGAGCATATATTAATATCGCAGGATACCAATTACACCCAGCCTCTGCAACAACGCATTCCCCTAATGGCACTACGGATGCACACAACCAAAAAATAAAAGAAGAATTACAGGAAAAAAAGTCCTGCTTTAGTGATATATGCCCTACAACAATGACCAAACACCACCAAGGCGGCACCAGAAATCCATCCCCTCCAAAAGCGACGTCTCCAAGAAGGGAACAGTGTACCAGCACCGTCTTTGTCCTGATCATCGATCATAGGTTTTCACCCTGGAGAAAGTCCACGCTGACAAAACAATGCTTCAACAAGGTCATTGCCAGGTACAACCAATTAAGACCAGACCTTGGATTTTCACCTTGCAGCTTGAACCCTGAAAATCTCTTGTACTATCTCCCCCACTTTCCAATGTCGCTGCTCCAAGCCTGGGACACCAAGCCAAAACCTCATCGCAAACAGGATTCACACCACCATTACTATTCTTCAGACATTGGCTTTCATGTCATTCTCCACGACTGACTTCACCATGGGACTAATGGCATGTCCTTGATGGCAACCGTCTGTAAAGCTTCACAGCACTTCCTCTGAAACCAAACTGTCAGATAAAACATGGTTGCGCGCGACCGAGATCCATCCAATCTGGCAAACTCCGGCATGTCGTCCATTGGAGTTCACCAGCGGAATCTTCCGGAACACAACACTCAGACCAGATCGATGAAGTCATGGAGCAGCTAGATCTTCGTCCTGGTACGAGAGGAATCCTAGGACCAACCCCCCTTTATTCAAAGCCAAACCGGAAGCCCCCACAACCGCCGGTCTTCACCGGTCACCAAGACCCACCGGAAAACGGCAGATCCATGGTGACCCAGGCCGCCATAACCGCTAGCTCGACGAAGAGACAACACCACATGTGGAGACTAGATGAACGAGCACCGACCCGTAGCCCACCGACCCAGATCGGATCAGATGGTTCGCTAGTCCGCCGTGCCGCCAACCGGATCTGAGACCGCCGCATCGCTGCTCCACCCCAACCGCCGCCCCTCCACCTCGCCAAGAGCGGCCATGGCGCCAGCTCCATACGCAGGTCCCGTCCAATGCCGGATAATCCCTTCCTTCCACCATGCTGGGGCCGGGAGGCCAGATCCCCGCCGCCCCCATCACCGGCGCCACGCTCTTAGGCCGGCGGGCCTCCGGGGGCGACGAGGAGGGAGGGGCAAGGAGGGGGAGGTGGCGGCGGCACAAGGGAAAGTCCCCCTCGGTCGCGAGGAGGGCGACGCGAGGGGGTACGTACGACGCGAGGGGCTTCTCTTTGGGTCGAACGTAGACATCTTTTAGTGTGTAGGTTCGGAGAAGTTCAGTGCGAATCTACACGCTAAAAGATATCTAGATATATTATCTTCACAAATCTAAAACATCTTATATTTTGAAACGGAGAGAGTAGATACTAAAAGTGTTAGATAAGTATGAATTTACACAAATTTAAGTCATTTATTTAACCGAGGGACTATTTTTTTCTTTTTGGAAGGCCCAGCATATGCTTGGCGTTTCTCCTATAAAAGGACCAGATATCATCTACAGAGAACAAAGGACGATAGTCTCCCAACGTTTTCCTTGATGCATGGATAAGTTACAGTACGAAAAGAGGCGGGCACATATGACTACCCAATAGTTAGCACTGAGCACATCGGTGAGCACAAAATTTTTGTTTGGAATCAGCAAGAGCACCCTCTTAATCCTATCATCACACAACAGACGCCTCACAAAGGCGCCGCTACTACTCCTGTCTGAATACCTGCTCAATAAACTACCTTGAAGACTCCTAAAGTTTTATCTGTCATAGTTATAGCCAACGGATGAATATCTGATCAATAAGGAGATCAATCTTCTTTTTCCGCACCAGGGCATCCTCAATATCATGTGCACCCATCTGGTTGAAGAATGATAGGAACATGAACAATTAGTAGTATCAAACGGGGTAGAGCGGAAAGAACCAGGGCATGAGTACGGAGTTCAACGACTAGTTTACTATGTAAGTGAGGTCTTGATGGAGTCCAAGCAACGTTACCCGCACTATTAGAAGATAGCTTATGGAGTGTTCCTTGTTTTTCGGATGCTAAGGCACTACTTTCAAGAGCACCCTATCACAGTGATGAGCAAGGCTCCATTGTCCGACATCATCAACAACAGCAACGCTACAGAAAGGGTCGCGAAGTGGGGCATTGAACTTGCCGCCTTCGAGATCACCTACAAGAGACGCGACGGTATCAAGTCACAAGCCTTGGCGCATTTTATCGCAGATTGGACGGAGATGCCAGATGCTACCCCAATGCCGGAGCCAGAATATTGGGTGATGCACTTTGATGGATCAAAGCTACTCAACGGCTCGGGGGCTGGTGTACTGTTACAGTCACCAACCGGGGAAAAGCTACACTACGTTCTGCAGATCCACTTCGAGGCTACGAACAACATGGCGGAGTATAAAGCACTCATTCACGGACTACGTGTAGCCAAGAATATTGGCATCAAGCACATAGTTTCCTGTGGAGATTCCGACTTGGTTGCCCAGCAGGTGGCTGGCACCTGGAACGCATAGAACCCTATGATGGCGGCATATCGCGACGAAGTGGATGAGATAGCCAAGAGCTTCTTAGGCTACGAAGTTAAGTATGTACGTAGGGAGCAAAACGAGGCGGCTGATATATTGTCTAAGCTTGGATCGGGGCGCAAGCGAATTCCGCCTGGTGTTTTCTTGAAACATCTACGGACACCATCTGTGAAGGGAGCAGACATCGACAACCCGGATAGAGTTGACTCTTTCGTTCATGTAGTGACAAAGGTCCCTCCGGCTTGGACACAACTATTCATGGAATATCTCGTACACAGAACTTTGCCCGACGATGAAGTCGAAAGACGACAAATAGTACGTCGAGCAAAGGGCTATACCATAATCAATGGATAGCTCTACAAAAGAAACACCACTGGTGTATACCTTAAGTGTGTTTTCCAGCAAAAAGGTATTGAAATCCTACGTGAGATCCATCACGGAGATGCGGGCATCACGCCGCTCCTCGATCATTGGTCGCCAAAGTCTTCCGGCAAGGATTCTACTGGCTGACCGTGAAGGCGGACGCTGACAAGATGGTTGAGACATGCATGGGATGCCAGTATTATGCCCGACAACCCCATGTTCTAGCTAAAGAATTGTGAACAATACCAATAATTTAGCCGTTTGCAGTCTGGGGGCTCGACATGGTTGGTCCATTACAGACGACACCATGTGGGTTTACGCATCTGCTAGTAGCAGTTGATAAATTCACCAAATGGATAGAAGCTAAACCCATTAGAAAGCTTGATGGGGCAACTGCCCTTAGGTTTGTCCGAGATCTAGTGGTGAGATTTGGTCTCCCACATAGCATCATCACCGACAATGACAGCAACTTGTCACTCGGAGAAGTGGAAGCTTATTATTAGGACAAGGGCATCCGACTTGACCTAGCATTTGTGGCACACCCACAGTCCAATGGACAAGTTGAGCGAGCCAATGGATTAATTCTGCAGGGAATCAAGTCACGTCTTAAGGCACCGCTACATAGAGCAGCTGGAGCTTAGGCGGAGGAACTACCATCTGTGCTGTGGAGTTTACGAACTACACCCAACAGATCCACCGGCTACACCCCTTACTTCATGGTATATGGAGAAGAAGCCATCCTGCCTTCACGATGCACCAAGAGTTGCCACCTACGACGAAGATGACGCTGAAAAATCCAAACGCCTAGATGTGGACCTTTTCGAGGAAGAGCGCGTTTTGGCATACCAAAGATCTGCCATCTACCAGCAGAAGCTACGCAGCTACCATAGTCGCCGCGTTCGACATCACTCGTTTAAAGAGGGGGATCTGGTGCTCTGACTTAAGCAGAAAAAGTCACACAAATTATCCCCGCCATGGGAAGGACCGTTCATCATAAGCAAGGAGCTGCTCAATGGGTCTTACTACCTTGTTGACAATCGTGAACTCAAGTATAGACCCAGCAAAGATCATAAGCGTAAGCAACGTGACCCGGATGATGACTACCCGGAGCTTGATCGGTCATGGAACATAGCATAGTTACGTCCTTTTTACACTTAGCATATTTTCTATCTACTGTGTACCTCTTATATGATAAATGAAATAAAGCTCTCTGGTTCACTCATATTTCTAAGTCTTTTACCTCCTTTAGTGTTTATTTTTGGATCGTATAAAACCTTTATGCGCAAGCTTGCATTTGAACTTGTGAAAATTCCGCCTACGGGCGTTAGCTTAAGTTTTCTGGTCTACACGTTCTTTGTTGTTTTTATGTGGATTCTAGAGTAGTGACTTTTGGCACTTGTTGTCGGCGATTTTGTGCTTAGTTTTTTTACGGTGCCATTGGGCATCATCACCTGAGCGCATGGTTCTGACTATGAGTTTTTCGACTCATGAAAGGTCAAGCATAAAAACCAGAGTAATGAATAAGCCAGCACTTGCTTAACAAATAATTACATGCTGGAACCAGTGCTTAAGTAGCAGGAAATTGCACCTATTATTTTTCCGCCTTAAGTTAGCTTAGTAGTTTTTCCACATACATCAAACCAGAGGAAACAAATATTACAAAGTGTTTTTCATTCCTCTAGCACAGGAGACTTGGATGCAGCATCATCGGCAGCAGGAGAGTCATCGTCCTCAAAGTCGGTGGTCTTGAGGGACTCGGAGGAGCTTTGCTGGTCGCCGTCAATGGTCTCTAAGGGCACGAAGACATTATGGTCAACCAACTCGGCAACCCTTGTGTCATAGCCCGCGAGAGATTCCCAGATAGACTTATGGTCAATCTTCTGGCCGTCATCGTCTACGTCGGGAAGACCTAAGGTTACCACGTTGATGTCGGCATATTCATAGTGCGCCTTGACCATCGATAGTGCCATCCTTGCACCAGCCCGTGTACAGGAAGCTTTCCAGCTTAAAATACGCTCGGGGGCTTGGCGCAGGATCTCCGAGAACTTCATCACGGAATCCACTGCTTTGATATTGATATGGAGGGGCTTGGCTATCTCCTTGGCCTGCCTGATGGTAGTGCTGATAAAGTTGCCAGCGAGGACCATGCATTCCTTAGGCGGAGGAGGCGATTGGGTTAAACCAATAGGAGCTGCAATTCTGACAAGGGAGCACATGAGTTCAATAACACAAAAATTCAAAGTACCTGACTTACAGTAATACAAGACGGAGATTCACTTACCAAAGATGCTCGCCTCAGCTTGCTGGAGCATCTCCGCCATGGAGTCCCGTTCTTGTCGGAGGATCTTGTATGCTTCAAGATTGCATTGATTCTGCTCATCGGCAGCTCTCTTCTGCTCTTTCAGCATCACGATCTCCTCCTTCAAGCGGTTGATCTCTGTATTGGAAGATTCTTGCAGCACCGCCATGGACTCCTCGTGCATCTTGAGGGTATCAGTCCTCTCCTGCTTAAGGATCTTGTTTTCGCTGTCCAGCAACTAAATGTGCTTGGACTTCTCAACGATGTCCTTGGCCTTTGCAATGGTAACTGCAAGTCAGAGAAAGATCAATACACAGTGAGTAGTCGGAGAATGGCGGCACAAGACCAAGCCGGAGTACGAAAACGAAAGGAAAAACAAACTCTTGCTCTTGGTGATTTATTCCTTCAAGAAGGCAGTTTTACCCTTTTCAGCTTCCAACTCTGCACCCATCTTGTGGAATTTCTCATTGGTGACACCTCTCCGAGCATTCTCATTCTATGGAAAGAAAATTTAAAGCTGTTTAGTCTACTTGGAGCATCTAGCGGGATAACTATCCACCTAGAGGCTTGGGGGCTATGGTGAAAGTTTTTAACTCGGAAGTTACTTAGTTCTTCTTTAAGCACCTAGTCGGAACTAATTCAGTTTTCAACTAGACTCTTGGGGGCTACAGTACGAGTTTTAAATTCAGCAAGTATGCTTAGTCCTTTTATAAGCATCTAGTCGGAACTCAATCAGTTACAACTAGAGGCTTGGGGGGTACAATATTGAAGTTTACAAACACTGCGTATGCTACTCTAAAAGTATTTAGTCAGAATAATTCATTCAAACTAAATACTTGGGGGCTATAGTGAGAAGTTTTCTAGCTTAGTCACTCTTAGAGCATCCAGATGCAAAGACCTATGGTTTTCCGTCTAAATCCTTGGTGGCTACAGTGGTATACTCATATGAAATATAAAAGACAAATAAAACTTACAAGTGTGATGATCTTGAGGTTGGTAGCACTCTCGGCAAACAACTTGCTGAAGGAAAGGTTGTTTCCCCGCAAGATATCTGCTTGTCGGAGAAGCTCTTCAAGACCACAGGTTGGAGATGTCGGTGCTGCACCAGGAACCAGAGTGGAGATACTCGGCGTAAGCGCCGGGTAAACTATCTTCGGGAGCTCTGTGGTTATCCTGGGTGCAGAGGTGCCTCCTTCGATAGAAGTTCCACCCACCATCACCGCCTTACCGCTACCGATGGCATCCTTAGCCGGAGCTTAGGCCATTTTGGTTATGGTGCTTTCTTGCGTTGCCTGATCGCCGACAACGACAAGATCTGCAGAGGCAGCTGAGTCCACTTCCATGACGGAAGGGCCAGATGCATCCTTGGCCGGAGAGCTTGTCGGAGCAGGTGTGGGCTGGATGCTGGGAGTGACAGGGGCGATGGCGGGGGATGCGTGGTGGGACACATCACGATGCAACATATCTTTAATGTTTCTAGAAGCCCCCAAAGTTTTGGAGGTCTTCTTCAAACTTAAGCCAGCTTTCTTCCTGAAACGTGCAAAAGTATAAGTACAGGAAAAAGATGAACAATGGACAATGTCGGAGGATGAGAGACTTACACAATAGTGGGTGCTTTGGTAAAGGGGATCCCGGTGAGATTTTTCTTCTCCGCCTCTAGGGCGGAGGTAGTCTTCTTGGAGGCTCTACCCTCCATCTTCTTCTTCTTGCCTCCGTCGGCAGCGTTAGAGGTGGAGCTCTTCCGCTTACGCGCCAGCGGGACATCGTCGTCGAACATGACGGTGACTTCCTTCATCTTGGGGTCGTAGATTTGGACAGCCATGCTATCCTCCTCTAGACTGCTAAGCTTTTAAGTGAAGACCCAAAGTGTTAGATGAGATGGTAATGGCTAGACGGAAGAACTGGAGTATATGTCATACACGGAAAATAAACAGGTACCTTTGGGCACTTGCCCTCCTCGAACATGTCATAGGTGATGGTGAAGCCACGCTTCCTGTCCTTCACCTTGAGGATGTCCTTGAGGCGGAGCTTGATGGAGCCACTCGAGAAATTGCCCTCGAAGATACGGAGGCTATCCTTCCTCTCCTTAGAGTACTCGTGCATCATCTTGGAGCGGTGCTGCAGAGGCTGGATCCTCCTGACGAACCAGCACATGGCTAGGTCCAATCCGGTTAAACCCGTCTCCATGAACCACTCTATCCGCCTTATGGCGTGGGAGGCGTTGTTGTTGGAGGGAAGGGTGGCCTGGGATCTCCATGTCGGGGCTTCGGCAGTGGCTCCTTCGACGAAGTCCGGATACGTCGCTTCACGGCCATCTAGAGGGATATCTAGGCCATATAAGTACGTTTGTTGCCAGTTCTTGAAGGACTCATGGCCGACGATGTCGGGGAACCGCCAGCCAGGCCGGATCTTAAAACTAATCGTCCCACAGTTCCTGAGCTCATCCTTGCCGGCTCCGGCTTCCCTCTTTACGGTGAAGAAGTAAATAAAGAGATCTAACCTAGGCCTAATCCCTAGGTAACCCTCACAAAGCGCCGCATAGTTGCTGAGCGCGAGGATGCTATTGGGGGAAGGTTCTAAGGTTGAACCCGGTAATGGTTGAGGACAGCTAGGAAGAAATTGGAGATGGGCAAGGAAACACCGCGTACCAATTGTTCCTTGAGGTACACCTTCTCTCCGACTTGGGGAGAAGGGGTGACCTCGCCGGCCGGCGCCGCCTGCCAGACGAGCCCCTCCGTCGCAGGGAGGTAACCCTCGACGAGCAGCTCCTTGATGTTGTTGTCCGTGATGTCGGAGCCGCGCCAGTCCTCCTTGTGGGAATCATTCTCTTCTTCCAGCAGCTCTAGCGCCGCTGGATTATGGTTGCCCCCGGTGGATTCAACCACCGCGGACTTGAGTAGCACCAGTCCCTCTGGGGGCACATGGAAGGTGCTCACCGGCTTTGCCGTGGCATCGCCTGACGCTGCCATGGAGGGAGTAGAACCGTTGCTCGCCATTGGAGAGGGAGAGTGGTGACTAGAAAGATTGGGAGGCTAGGGTTTTTCGCGTGTCGCGCGGAGGGCTCGAGGAGGTGCTCGCTGGAGGAAGAAGATGACGCAGAGGATGAATGAGGTGAAAAGTAAAAATTCACCGCAGATATGATTTATAACCTCAGGCATCAAGATTCGGGCAAAGTGATCGAATGGTCGGCGCGTGGATGACGTGTGCGGGCGCGTGCACGGAAATTTCTCCATGTTCCCAACCATCACCGCCAATGGTTCGTATCCTTCGCGCAGGAAAAATGGACATGATTGTGTTCTCTGCATGTGTGAGTTACGAGGCGCTGCTGACCTATGTCTACGTCGTCCTAGCTGTCACTGGCAGGTGAACCATCACATCGGAATATTTCGGCATGGACGGATCCAGTCCGGCTACGGGAAAAGTACGATGGAAGATTCAGCGTTTCTCCGACTTACAAGTTGAAGACGGAGAATATTGTAGGGTTCTTGGGAGGACTACAAGATATTGCTTGACGATTTGCCGACATCCATCTAGACAGAGCATTCAACCTAAAGAGGCAAGACGGCGCAAGATCTCGGAGGTCTCCGGGGGCTACTGTTGGGGATATGCTATATGGGTATCCTCATAGCATGTCTCTTATCCGGATAACCTGGGTGGCCCACAGTTGGTAGTATGGCCCATGGCCTGCTGGGCGGCCCAGTTAGATGGATCCAGAAGGGAGGCCCATGCCGGATAGAGGAAGGCTATAGAGGAGTCACCGACGTACCCGAAGCCTTAGAGTGCAAGACACGTTAGACTGATTGTATACTGTGTAGGACTCTATAACCTGTCCGGCTAGGACTTTCCCTGTAACCCTAGGACCTGGCGACTATATAAGTCGGGCCTGTGGGAGCCTTTAGGGCATAACTCAACTTATATCTCGCACATCGAACCAATCCGTGTAACTTGGCGTACTGCCATTATAGTGATTTATAGCAGGAGTAGCATTCCACCACCGTTGTGGGATCTGAACCTGGGTAAGCTATGTTACCTCGTACCCGTCAACCGTCTGTCTTACCCCACGTCTCTAAACACGCACTATGAGGACCCCTCCATGGCGTACTCGTCGGCAATACCACGACATCCGTCTCATCTTCTGGATTTGTGTCCCTCACGGTAAAATATTGACTTTGGATTTTGTCCCGTCCAATTCTGAGAATATTGATTTTCTGCCTTTCTGGAACCAAAAATAGAAGAAAACAGGCAACTGGCACTGTGGCAACTTGTTAATAGGTTAGTTCCAGAAAATATATAAAAACACCTCAAAGTGTAGACAAAGCAAACCAAAGTAGATACTAAACAAGCATGGAGCATCAAAAATTATAGATACGTTTCCGACGTATCATCGGCCTCGTTGTTAGATGCACGGAACTTCATCCGAAGGATGTATTTCATCTTGTCCCCCTGAGGGGACATTAATATTATGCCGGCTCCTGCTCTAGCCTCTCGCTTAGAGCCGTCGAAGTGCATTGTCCAGGACTGGGACATGTCTGGGGTGTCCGGAAGTTGGAGCTCCATCCAGTGGACGAGGAAGTCAGGAAGCACCTGAGACTTGATGGCGGTGCGCCGCTCATAGATGATGTCTCGAGGAGACAGCTGATGGTGCTGACGTGGAGCACTTCATTGGAAACCCCAAGAGCAAGGTGTGAAGCAGCAAGCAGCAAGTATTCCCTTAGTAGAGACCGAGGTTATCGAACCAAAAGGAGGAAGGAAACGTCACACAGGTGTTGCAAGCAACACAGAGACCTGCACAACACAAACTCAAGACTTTGCCCCAATGAACAGTGAGGTTGTCAAGCTCATCGGTTTGCTGTAACAAAGGATTAAACATATGGTGTGGAAGGTAATGGTTTGCAGCAAGTAAACAAGTAACAATGGAAGCTGTATCAATGGTAAAGATTGGACTGGGGTCCATAGTTCACTAGAGGTGCTCTCCTTAGATAAACAACATGGCATGAAGGGTAAACAAATTACAGCAGGGCAATTGACAGGAACTGAGCAAGGCATAACAATGCAATTACTAGTCAGAAAGATCCTATGAGGTTGATTGGGAAATACAACAAGATACGTAGACCACCATCCAACTGCATCTATGACTAGAAGTCCACCTTCAGGTTATCATCCGAACCCCCTCCAGTATTAAGTTGCAAGCAACAGACAACTGCTTTAAGCAAAGTGTGTAAGGTAAACGGTCCACATGTTTAATGAACAAGAGACCGTTGTTTTCTCCCTAGTAGCAAAAGCACATCTACAACCAAAGAGATTTCTGTCACTTCCCTTGGAAACTAGAGGCATGAACCCTCTATCGAGCATAAATACCCCCTCTTGGAGTCACTAGCAACTACTTGGCCAAGATAACCACTAGCAACGGAGAGCATGCAAGATCACAAACAACACAGACATGATAGAATCATAAAGACAAAACCATTAATCAAACCAACATAATAATCTCAATATCCATCGGATCCCATAAACACAACATGCATGATTACAAATAGATTAGATATTGATCATGAACGGAGCTCACAAGATCTATACATGAAAGCACAAAGGAGGAGATACAACCATCTAGCTACTACATGGACCCATAGTCCAAGGTGGAACTACTCATGCATCATACCGGAGAGAAGGCCTCCGGGATGATCTCCCCTCCGGCATGGTGCCGGGAAGAACTTCAGATCCCCCCTATCTAGGGACAATGGTGGCGGCGGCTATAGACGGTTTCGTGGATTTTTGATTGGGTACTCAGGGTTTCTGCATCAGGGGCTTCTTATAGGCGAAGGGGCGAGACCTGGAGGCGGCCAGGGCCACCAAACCCTAGATAGGCGCAGGCCCACCTGCCCCGCGCCTGGGGTGGGTCTGGCCCCCTGGCTGGCCCCTCCGGCTCTCCTCTGGAGTTCTTGTTCCCCACGGAATGTTATTGACTTTGACGTTTGTCCCATCCAATTCCGAGAATATTTCTTTACTAACTTTTTCTGAAACCAAAAATAGCAGAAAATAGGCATCCGTCACTGTTGCAACTTGTTAATAGGTTAGTACCAGAAAACATGTAAAAAGCACCTCAAAGTGTGGACAAGTAAAGCAAAGTAGATACAAAACAAGCATGGAGCATCAAAAATTATAGATACGTTTCCAACGTATCAACAGCTCGATACCCCCACAAGGCTACTCGCCCCGTGGCTTCGGGGTTATTCAGGATGTTCGACAGAGGTGCGTCATTGACAACCACGATCTGATGCTCCTGGAAGTAGTGGCTCAACCGGCGCGCTGTCATGAATACGCCGTAGGCGAGCTTCTGGTAGTGAGGGTACCATTTCTTTGTAGGGGTCAGTACCTCGCTGAGGTAGTATACTGGGCATTGTACCCCATGGGTCTTGCCGTCTCCGGGTTGTTCGACCACGAGTGTTGTACTGACCACCTGATGCGTGGCTACGATGTATAGCAGCAAGGGCTCCCTCTCCTTTGGCGTGACCAGCACAGGAGATGTGGAGAGCAGGCTTGAGGTCCTCGAATTCTTCGTCTGCCTCGGTCGTCCACTCGAATTTGTCAGCCTTGCGTAACAGCTGATAGAAAGGGAGGGCCTTCTCACCCATGTGACTGATGAACCTGCTGAGCACCGCGATTCGTCCTGCTAGCCGCTGGACTCCTTTGAGGTTCTTGGGCTTCTCCAGGGCTAGTATAGCCCTTATTTTCTTCGAGTTAACCTTGATGCCACGTCAGGAGATGAAGTATCCAAGCAATTGGCCGGACAGGATGCCGAAGGTGCACTTGTCTGGGTTCAGCTTAATCTTGTAGCAATTGAGATTGTCGAACATCTTGCGGAGGTCGTCGATCAGCGTCCCGGCCTCCTTGGTTTTGATGACTATGTTGTCGACATAGACATGTACATTGCGACCGATCTGGCTCTTCAGGCAGGCCTACATGCATCGTTGGTTTGTGGGGCCCACGTTCTTCAGCCCGAAGGGCATAGTATTGTAGCAGAACACCCCGAACGGCGTAATGAACGTTGTTTTCTCCCGATCTTCGGCCTTCAGCCGAATTTGGTTGTAGCCTGAGTAGGCGTCGAGGAACAAGAGTCTCTCACATCCTGAAGTGGAGTCGATGATTTGATCGATCCGTGGTAGGGGAAAGTGATCCTTAGGGCAATGCTTGTTAAGCGACGTGAAGTCCACACACATCTGCAAGATGTTTGTGTCCTTCTTAGGGACTAGCATGGGGTTAGCTAGCCACTCACTTTCCTTTATCTCCCTAATGAAGTTGGCATCAAGGAGTATGTTGACTTTGATACCAACGGCTTCGGCTCTAGGCTCGGACAGTCGACACATCGACTACTTAACTGGCTTCGCATCTAGAAACACATTGAGTGCATGCTTGGGAAACTCCCTGGGAACTCCTGGCATGTCTGCAGGACACCAGTCAAATATTTCACAACTCTCATGGAGGAATTTGACTAGCGCGCCTTCCTATGCGGAGCTCAGGTAATTGGCGATCAGCGCCATCTTGGAGGTGTCCGTTGGGTGCACCTGCACCTTTTTGGTGTTGACTGTGGAGTCGAATGACATATCAGGCGTGTTTTGCCTTGTGACTGGGGGCGCCCCATTGTCTGTGACCTCCTTTAGCCTTGTGAGCTCCTCCTGCATGCCGAACGATTGGGAGATTCTATTGAATTCCCTATCGCAGTTGTCCGACCTGGTGAAGCTTCCTGGGATGGTGATGACGCCCCTGGGTCCTGGCATCTTCATTAGAAGGTACGCATAGTGTGGTACTGCGAGGAATCTTGCGAATGCCACACGCCCGAGGATGGCGTGGTACTGTGAGGGCCAGTCCACCACTTCAAACTCCAGCCATTCACTCCTGAAGTTTCCGGGCTTTCCGAAGATGACGTCGAGCCATATTTTTCCCAGGGGGTATATGCCCTTCCGTGGGAAGATGTCGTGGAACGTCGTGTCTGACGCCTCTAGGCTGCATAGCGGGATCCGCATAGCTACTAGTGTGCTGGCGAACATCAAGTTGATTCCGCTGCCACTGCCCATGAAGACGCGACTCATATCGAACCCTCCGATTTGGGCCTCAAGCATAAGGCAGAGTGACCTAGGCGAGGTATCTGGCGTGGGTGATCCGAACGGTCGAACGTGATGCACGACTCTGAGCCACTGAGGTACTCAGGTATGGCTGGTGGAGAAGACACGACCAAGTTGACTTGGCGGGTGATCTTCTTCTGCACCGTGTTAGTTGAGCATCCCTTATGGATCATCATAGACCCCAACGGTAGTGGGTATCGGTCTGCCCCATTGTTCTACGTTGTGGCAGCCACAGGTTGCGAGGGTCCTCCAGGTGGTGGTGGTGGTGGTTGGGCACCGTGGGGGATGCTTCCTGGAGCAGGGGCAAATCCTGGGTTCATCGCTTGGCGTCGCATCTGGGCGAAGCGTTCGTGGAGTTTGTGAAACTCCCTGCAGTCCTTGAGCATGTGGCTGGCCTTTTTCTTGCCATCCTGATTGTCAATGTAGAAGTGGATGGTGCAGGGACCCGACAGCTTTTTGAATGCCGAGGGTTCGTCATTGCGGTTGCGGCGTTTCCATGTTTGAGTGGTCCTCCCGCTGTCGCGGTAGTTGCAACCGCGATATCCGTTGTTGCGGTTGCCATCATCATGGCGATCGACATAGCCTGCCGCAACCATGTCGACTTCCTTGCGATTGTTGTAGACGCGCGATCTCCTCTTTCCACGGCATTCGCGCCTACGGTCGAATTCGTTCTCATCATCTGAACATGCTCGGTTGACGGCATCCTCGCCATCCGCCCAGCGATTGGCGATATCCATCAGGTGATCGATGGTTTTGGGCTTGATACACCCGAGCTCCTCCTTGAATTCACGGCGCCTGACGCCGTCGTTGAAGGCATTGATTTCCCTCTCCTCAGAGATGTTTGCGGCGGAGTTTTTGATGACGGAGAGCAGATGGACTCGTTGGTCCGCTGGCAGTAGGCTCGTAGCTCTTCGATTGAGGCTGGTCTCTTGCTGGTGCCCTTGAAATTGCGGATGAAGCTATATGCCAGCTCTTCCCAGCTTCGGATGGAGCCAGAGGGGAGGCTGATGAGCCAGGCCCTGGCTGTGCCTGTCAGCTATAGCTCCCCATCATCGTCGTCGAACTCAGTCGAGCACGCGCACTTGGCACGTGATTTGTCGACTTTGCGCTGTGCGAGATTGCTACGAGCGGCGTAGTAGCTGCTCTTGCACCTTGGGCTACGGTGATGTCATGGCAGTTCATGCTCTTTCTCGTCGGATGAGGGTGTGCGGCTTTGAGTGAATTTTACCACGGTCTTTTTCTTTGGCTCCGCGGGTGTTTTGTCGTGGAGCGCGGCTCCGATGAGTTCGAGGCCTGTGAGCGCAGAGCTGTGGATTGCGTTCCTTGGGTCTCCCGCCGGTGGCGGGTTAGACGCGAGGTAGGTGGTGGTCGCCATGACCGCGGCCTGCGGCGTTTTGGGCATGACGTTACCCTGCGAGTCCATCATCATGAAGGACATGTCGAGTGCCTTGGTGGCCTCTCGCCGTGAGGTGGGGTCCATGCGCTCCAGGCGAGAGCGGTATTTGCCACCACCATTGCCCTTCGAGGTAGAGCCTCTAGTAGAGAGCGCATCTTGTCGCATGCTTGATTCGTTAGCCTGTCGCTTACGCCGTTCGAGCTCGGCTTGCAGCTTGACTTGTCGATTGTGCTCATCGACGAGGAGATAGTGGTAGCCCATCAACATGTCACGTGGGGCATCGATTGGAAGAGGGTTTCCTCGTATAGCCTGAGGGTTTCCTCGTATAGCCTCATGCACCCTTTCCCATTGGGAGATGCTGAGATTGATATGGATGTGGACAGTGCCTCGGTGTTGTTGGGTCCCCGATTCCCGCTGGGGTTGGGCGGTACTATTCCATCTCCTCCGTTTTCAGCTTGGGGGTTTGGAGGGGGATCCAACGACGGATCGGTTCCATCATTGATGTCGCCGCTATGGATGAAAGCGCACATGTAGCACTCACAGAGGGGGTCGCTGCTCCCGCAACTTTTAGATCCAGAACCATAGGTTCCTTCACCCAAGGGGGATTGCACAGATTAGAGTTGCAACTGCTGTTGTCATCCGAATCGCTTGTTAGCGATTCCATGCACAAGGCGTCGATTGGTGGCACCCACGAGGTGGGCCTGATTACCGGAGGTGGTACCCGCTCTGGGAGGCGGAGGGTGCCAGTTTGCCCCACCTGGAAGCAGAAGCTCCCGAATAACATCTCGAATCCGTCGCCTACGGACTCGAAATACTTGCGGGTGGCCGGTGAGTGGGCGGTGAAGTCAAAAGCACCGAAGAGGAGGTGATTCTTCGTCATCGAGGAATCATAGATCGCTTTGGATGGGCCATCACGACCGCACGATCAGCGTCCCAGTTACCATAGACGGCGCCAATTGACGAGGTTCGATCTCATCAATTCCCATTGTTATGGACTTGGGTTTTGGAGAAGATGGGGATGCTAGAAGTCGCGAGACGGTTAACAGGCAACCAACACGGGGACACAAGGTTTACCCAGGTTCAGGCCCCCGGAGGGAAAACCCTACTCCTGCTTGTCTATTCTTAATTACAGCGGAACCGAAGGTTACAGGGGTGCACAGATGCAATCTGGCGTGAGATGTGTATATGAGTTGGAGAGATCCTTCTCTCCGTGCCCTCCTGGACTTTATATATATAGGCCAGGTCCCGGGGGTAGGTCGAGTCGGTTACAAGTTAGGGTTGAACCCTTCAAAATTCTATCTACAACTAGTCGTGTCCATCAAGGAGTCAAACTTGCAATGGGCTTGGGCCACCCGAAATCTTCTTGGACAACAAGTCTTCAAGTGGGCCTTCCCTGGACTGGACCGGGTATACCAATGCGAAGCGTCCATAGGGTATATACATGTGAGTTGCTGCCCTCCCTGAGCCATGTTGACCTCACCATGAGTTCCGCCTCGATGCCTTCTTCCTCCTCGCCGGTTGAATCGGGCCGAGATGCCCTCAATCGCCCGCATCGAGCGCTTCTTCCTCGACCCCTACGAGCTCCGTCGCTCGCCTCGCCATCGCTCCGAGCCTCGTCCTGCCTCGCTTTCTACCCTAATTTCTTCAGGGTGAGCCACTGGTGCCCTAGAACCCCCTCTCCTTGCTGTTGCCCCGCGTAGCCACTTCTCATAGTGCGCCCGAGAGCTCCTCCACCGCTCGCCGTCGCGCTTGCTCTGGTGACCTTTAGATAGCGGCGCTAGGTAGCTTAGGTTCCTCTTGCTCACGTGGTTCAAATGCAGCCAACGATGCTTCCTGGAACCGCTGGGATGTCGCCGGAGACCACCACCTGTCGCGCCCCTCCGTCGAGTCCGATGTGGCCACCACGTGGTCGTAGGGTGGACCTAGCGTGGCATGGGCCCCCTTTGTCAGCGGCCGTGGTAGACACTGCTGCGGTATAGAAAATATTAGGGTTAGGGTTGCTGACGTCAGGGTGATGTAATAAACCTTTAATAATTTTCAGAAATGTTCAAAAATGGCAAAAATTAATATAAACTTGTAAAATTCATAACTAATTCATATTTAATCAAAAAAAATGTATAATATATCAAAATGTTCAGAAAAATGAGATCTACCTATCTAAGCTATAATAATACATTGTCAAGCAACTCAAAACCCTAGTTTATGTAAAGGAACATCGACACCCCTTATGTACATGTGGGTTCGACGGTGTGCCTTCGCAAGGGCATCCTACACCCTCTTAAATCAATGTTGCACCTAGGATTAGTGTAGAATATCTAATTTTGACATGCCATACATATTGACTGTGCATTGCATTATGCCATGTCTTGACTGTTGCCTCTCTTTCCTGCATTTGGTTCTTCGCGATAGGATCTGATCCTGCGGTCGAAGTCAATGACAACGCAGATCCATACCTGTCTACCGAAGGACAAGGCAAGCGTGGCCTCTCATTATGAACCTATTTTTAGAAAGTATTTTACTTTCTCGCTATGATGCATATGATTCTAATGTGGTCTTTTGTTAGTAGCCATAAACTCTTGATTCACTACTCCTAGCGTACTTAGGTCTGGCATGTGAGCGTTGCTAGAGCTTCTATGACCGACAGCTTAGCCACGCTTAGCAGTAATGTCTGATTCATTCGGATGATGAATCGGAGATGCCAAGGAATCTAGAAAGGTAGGAGATGGAGATATGATCGGAGGAGTTGACTAAACATGCTAAGGCTTGCATGGGAGGCCACATTGTGGTTTTTGTAGTCCTACGCTTGCCACCTTTAGGAACTGAGTTCTTGCCTTTGGAACCGATACGAGCGTACAACCACACGGGGCTTGGTAACCCCTCAATTGACTAACTTGCCTAGTAGATTCCATGAGTCACATAGTTCGGGCTTTCCATTTGGCATATGCGTTGAAAACATTTTCGACACAGGAGGAGAAGGAGGTGCATCATAACAGGTAGGGAAGCATGGATCGGGTTGCTTGGGGTCAATGGATCCCCTGGTAAACCAACCTTGCCTCACATCTCTAGGGACCGGCTTCGGGACTTGACCCATTACGGCGGAACCATCCTTAGGGCGTGACTCATGGTCTCGGAGAAAGCAAGGTAAAGGTCGTGGTCAACCACCCTCCACCGGCCTTCCAAGTAAGAGGGCTAATAATATTTGTCATTAAGAGTCGGTTGGTATGTGTGGGTAAAGTTGTACACCCCTGTAGAGTATTAATCTTTTCGAAAAGATGTGTTCACAGTTATGAATGCTTGGTGATTGAATTCTAAGATCATAGATAACATTAACTGGCTATCAAACTTGCTGATCCACGTGTGCTTAAGGATGCTTCCTCTAGGCTTGAGGGGGTGATCCTAGATAGGAGGTTCTGATAAAGCTGGTGGTTCTCAAGAGATGATATGCAAGATAAAGAAGTCGTTCTCTTGCCCCTTTTAAAATACTCTGAGTAGAGGAACCTCTTCTCTCTCTTGTTTACAAACAAAGATCGCTTTACACAAAAGTAAATCCAGAAGAAATCCTCTCTAGCCAGAGCATGTAGATACTAGGTTATCTAAGTCTTGCGGAGTACATCCTCGTACTCAGCCTTGCGCCATTCTTGTTTTTCTACAGATGATCTAGTTGCAACTGAAGGTGGCTTCTATGTTGACATCAATGAGTAGTTGGGGGTCCCAGGTAGTAGCCTGAGGACTATGGGATGGACGTCGCTTATGTTTATGGCCTCTTAGGCCCTTTGCTTAGTTGTTGTGTAGAACAACATAATTTGCTTTCACTGTTTGATGTGGTGTTGGCTCTAAAACCTCTGGTTTGTAATAACCTAATATCGTACTCTGTTAAGAGTTTAAACCTATGTTGTTGAATATCTATGTTCTGTAATGTTACCGATTCTTATATTGTGATCTTCCGAGCTTGGAGTTGAGCTTACCTCAGATGGTGATATGAGGTTTGTTTATCCCTAAACTCGGGGGTGTTACATGTTTTGGTATCAGAGTAGGACTGCTTGTAGTAAACCCTTTTATTGGTCGATGTTGAGTCTAGAAGTTGAGAAAATTATTTGAAAGTTGAAAATTATTTGCAAAAACTTTGACTAGGATTCTTTTTACTCCTTCTCCGGTGTGATTCTAATGCTGAAGTTTTCTTATCCTAATTGGTTTGAAAAGGTTTCCATTTCTTACCTCTTATCTCAAACTTTTAGGACCGTGGTTTTAGGGTTTTTTCTTCTTAAGTACTCTGTACTTGGTTGCTACTCTCAGAGTTCCAAGATATCTCAGTTCTACTTGATGTGCAACATCTTAGCATCCCATTGTTATGGTTTGTAAGTCAGCTGGTTAGTGTATACATTAGTATGCTTTGAGACTACCATGCCTGATGAGATGATATGCTTTATATCAAGTAATCCTTGCTCTTCCTTTTGTTCTGTTCCTTTGAATTCCTTGTTTAACTCCATCTGTTCTTCCAGGATGGGTGACCATTCTCGTGCTCGTACTCATGCCCATGCCCGTGGTGCTACAAATGAGGGGGCATCTTCTAACATTCCTCCACCACCGTCAATGGTTCAACTCATGGCTATGTATGAAACCAACCGTACTGACAACATGAGGCTCCTGGAAAGGATTGAGCACAACACTACTCAAAGCTAGAACAATCAAGTCGGTATCAAGGATTTCATACGTCCCACTCCTCCAATCTACAGCTATTCCACTGAGCCCCATGATGTAGACTACTGGCTTCACACCATCAAGCGCAAACTTTAGGTTGGTCATGTTGCTCAAGCTGATCGGGTGACTTATGCTGCATATCACCTGGAGGGAGTAGCTGGCTCCTGGTGGGAAAATTTCTTGGCAATGCAAGCTACTCAACATGTTGTTACATGGCAAGAGTTTACCGAAGCCTTCCGAACCTACCATATTCCAGAGGGTCTTATGGATCAAAAGAGGGAGGAGTTCCTCAAGCTGAAGCAGGGCACTAGTTCTGTGTGTGAGCACCAACGCAACTTCAATCGTCTTGCCTGTTATGCTACTGAAGAGGTCTCCACGGATACTAAGAAGCAAGCTCTATTCCGCAAGGGACTAGATCCTGAGGTTCACCGTGATATCCACCTCATGAACTTTGGTAACTTCCAAGGTCTTGTAAACAAGACTATGAAGGCCGAGAGTGGAAAGGTGGAGTATGAAGAAACTTGTAAGCATCCTCAGGAGGGGTACACCTAGGCTGGTTCAAGCAATAAAAAGCGCCATGTCTTTGTACCATACAGTGTGATGTGCCACGTGCTACTTACACCCCAAGGTCTTATGGCTATGCACCTCGCCTGAATGCTACTTCCAACAATGCTGGTGGGACAAACTACCCTACTGCTGGTAATGCATCAGGTCTTATTTGTTTCAACTGTCGCCAGCGTGGTCACTTTGCAAAGGAGTGTCCTCAAAAGAGTGCCGCTGAGAGAGCACCACCACCAAAGAAGAATGATAAGTCTCAGGGTGCTGGAAGAGGTTATCTTAACCATATCCTGCTGAGGAGGTGATACGTCGCAAACGTATCTATAATTTTTGATGCTCCATGCTTGCTTTGTACCAACTATCTTATGTTTTGTCTACACTTTGAGGCATTTTATACATTTTCTAAAACTAACCTATTAACAAGATGCCACAGTGCCAGATCCTCTTTTCTGTTGTTTTTGGTTTCAGAAAAGCTGATAAAGAAATATTCTCAGAATTGGACGAAACAAAAGCCAAAGTTCAAAATTTCCCTGACAAGACACGAAGTCCAAAGGAGAGACGAAGATTAGCCGCGAAGCAACCACACCACCTGGCCGCGCGGGCCCCCTGGCCGTACCACCGTACGGTGTGGGCCCCTCGGGCGTCCACCGACCTTGCCCCTTCACGTATATATTCCCCCCAAGGAAAAAACCCTGGATACCAGATCATAATTCCACAAAAAGTTCTGCAGCGCTGCCGCCACCGAAAACGAGATTCGGGGGACAGAAGTCTTTGTTCCGGCACCCTGCCAGGACGGGGAATTTCCCCCAGAGCCACCGCCATCTACATCGCCGTTGCTGACTCCCATGATGATGAGGGAGTAGTTCTCCCTCGAGGCTAAGGGCTCTACAGGTAGCAATGTGATCATCTCTCTCTATGTGTGATCTTATTATGATCATGAGCTTTGTAATATAGTTGAATAAGTGGATCTATTATGCTACTCAAGTTCTTTTATTAATGTGATCTCCGGAGACACCTTGTCCCACGTGTGTGAAGGTGACAGTGTGCACATCGTGTGTGTCTCTTAGGCTAAAGATTACAAAAATACTTATCATGAGTTATAATTTGAGTTGGATGTCTCTATGAGATTGTGGTGTTTGTTGGAACCATCTAGCGCTCAAGGTGACAGTGTGGGGTTATCTAGATGGGGAATGCGAACTTTGAGGTGTGCTGTTATAGCCCTACACCGTCCAACCGGAGAGTAGTTCAGGGTAGCATAGTGAAGAGAAGATATTATATGTTTATTAAGAGTGTCCACTAGTGAAAGTATGATCTCTAGGCCTTGTTTCTAAGCATTGAAACACCATTTACAATCATTCCTGCAACATGTTTGCTTGCTGACATTTTTAGTTCAGATTGCAATTACCACTTATAATCATCCATATTACTTGTATTTCACTATATCTTTGTCGAACTAGTGCACCTATACACCTGACAAGTGTATTGGGTGTGTTGGGGACACAAGAGACTTCTTGTATCTTCATTGAAGGGTTGCTTGAGAGATATACCTTTGAACTCTTTCTCCCTGAGTTCGATAAACCTTGGGTGATCCACTTAAGGGAAACTTGTTGCTGTTCTACAAACCTCTGCACTTGGAGGCCCAACACTGTCTACAAGAATAGAAGCGTGCGTAGACATCAGGAGGCTCATGAGGATCCAAGTGTCATTATGGGTACGCTTCATATCAATCAAATTCTAGCCAAAGTTTTGTTTGATTATAGAGCATCACATTCATTTCTATCACAAGCTTTTGCTCAAATGCATGGGATAAGTTTTGAGGGGTTGTCTGTTCCTCTGTTGGTTCAGTCTCCTGGTTCTAGATGGTGTTCTACCATGGATAGTCATGGGAATATAATTGAAGTTGCCTGTCAACTTTTCCCCACTTCTCGCATTACCCTCAAGTCAACTGACATTGACATCATTTTGGGCATGGACTGGTTGACTCACTATCAAGCGATGCTCGACTGTACAACCAAGTCTATGACTCTGACTAGTCTTGCTGGCATAACAGCCAAGTATTGGACCGTAGGGTCACTATCTCCTTCAATTGTTTCTATTCCTGAAGCGGAGATTTATGCTCTTGAAGTTCTACCTCCACTAGAGATCCAAGATGTTGCCGTGGTATGTGAATTCCCGGATGTCTTTCCTGAGGAGTTTCCTGGCATGCCACCTGATCGAAGTGTGGATTTTGTCATAGAGTTAGTTTCTGGAACTGCTCCTGTTTCTAAGATACCCTATCGTATGCCTCCTCATGAGCTAGTGGATTTGAAGAAGCAAGTAGAGGAGTTAGAGGTAAAAGGATACATTTAGCCTAACACATCTTCCTAGGGATGTCCTACCATCTTTGTTAAGAAGCGGGATACCAATATACCGCGTCTGGTTGTGGATTATCGCCTACTCAATGTTGCGACTATCAAGAACAAGTATCATCTCCCTAGGATCAATGATATTTTTGATCAGTTAAGTGGTGCCACCGTCTTTTCCAAGATGGATCTGAGGTCAGGGTATCACCAATTAAAGATCCAGAAGGAAGATATTCCAAAGACTGCTTTCACCACTCGTTATGGTCTTTACGAGTACACCGTCATGTCTTTTGGTATTACCAATGCTCCAGCCACTTTTATGCGGCTTATGATATTTATCTTCATGGAATATGTTTACAAGTTAGTTGTGGTCTACATCGACGATATTCTGGTATATTCCAAGACTGAATAAGAACACGCTGAACATCTTCGGTTGGTGCTAACAAAACTTCGAGAACATCGTATATATGCCAAGTTGTCCAAATGTGAGTTTTGGTTGAAAGAGCTCATATTCCTTGGTCAAGTTGTTTTTGCCAGAGGGATTGCTATTATCCCAGATAAGGTCCAAACTATCCTCGACTGGGAATCTCCCAAGTCCACTAAGGATGTCCGAAGATTCCTTGGATTGGCTGGTTATTACCGTCGATTCATCGAGAACTTTTCCAAGATTGCAAAGCCGATGACTGATCTTCTTAAGAATGATAATAAGTTTTAATGGTCTGATAAGGCTGAAGAAAGCTTTAAGGTTTTGAAAACCAAGCTAACAACTGCTTTGGTGCTAGTTCTTCCAGACACTAGCAAAGACTTTGTCATCTTCTATGATGCTTCTCACCAAGGTCTCGGATGTGTGTTGATGCAAGATGGGCATGTGGTGGCTTATGCTTCCCAGCAGTTAAAACCACATGATAACAACTACCCAACTCATGATCTCGAGTTTGCAGTTGTTGTTCCTGCTCTTAAGAAATGGCGACATTACCTCCTCGATAGTCGTTGTGAGTTATATACTTGGATCATCAGAGTTTGAAGTATCTCTTCACACAACCTGATCTGAATCTCAGGCAAAGAAGATGGTTGGAACTCATCAAGGACTATGATTTGGGTCTCAACTATCAACCCGGCAAAACCAACGTCATTGCTGATGCGCTAAGTCGTAAGTCTTATTGCAACAACATGTTGATCAAACAAGGTTAGCCTTCTCTTCATGAGGAATTTTCTAGGTTAAACCAAGTAGTTCCTTGTGGATTTATTTCTACTCTCGAAGTGAAGTCTTCTCTGGATGATCGAATTAAAGCTTCTCAAAGGAGAGATCCTAATATTGACATGATTAAAGAGAACATTGTTAGCGGAGTTGCTAAATATTTCTCTGTTAACGAAGAAGGTGTTCTATATTTTGGTACACATCTGGTAGTACCAAATGGAAAGGACTTGAAGCAGATAATTCTTACCGAAGCTCATGAAACACCCCTTTCTATCCACCCTGGAGGTACCAAGATGTACCGGGATATTCGTCAGAGATTCTGGTGGTCTGGTATGAAGAAGGATATCGCTCGTTTTGTTGCCGAATGTGACGTTTGCCGTTGTGTCAAGGCTGAGCACGAAAGACCCGCTGGTCTCCTGCAATCACATCGAATCCCTGAGTGGAAATGGGATGAAGTTTGTATGGATTTTTATCATTGGTTTTCCTAAGACTCAAAAGGGAAATGATGCCATCTGGGTAATTGTTGACTATATGTCCAAGGTTGCTCACTTCCTACCTGTTCGCGAGAGTATTACTGCTAGTTAATTGGCAGATCTATACATCTCTTGAATAGTTGTCCTTCATGGGATTCCAAAGAAAATCATCTCTGACCGAGGGAGTTTGTTCACTTCAAGGTTCTGGACAAGTTTCCAACAAGCTATGGTAACCCATTTGTCCTTCAGTATAGCTTATCATCCTAGTAGCGGTGGTCAGACCGAAAGGGTGAATCAAATCCTTGAAGACATGCTCCGAGCGTGTGTCATATCTTTCGGCAAGAACTGGGAGAAATGCCTTCCTTTTGCTGAATTCTCCTACAACAACAGTTATTAATCCAGTATAGACATGGAACCATTCCAGTTCTTATAAGGAAGAACCTGTCGTACTCCTTTGAACTAGTCGAAAACTGGCGAAAGAAAGCTCTTTGGACAGGATCTGATCCAGGAAGTAGAAGATCAAGTCCGTATCATTCGAGATCATTTGAAAACTGCTCAATCTCGCCAGAATAGCTATCATGACCGTCACCATCAACATGTTGAATATGAAGTTGGCGATCAAGCTTATCTTCGGGTCACTCCTTTAAAGGGAGTCCATCGTTTCTGCATCAAAGGCAAACTGGCTCCTCGCTATGTTGGTCCTTTTTGCGTTCTTTCTAGGCAAGATAAACTCGCATATCAATTAAAGCTACCTGCAAATTTTCCCGAGGTGCATGATGTCTTTCATATGTCTCAACTCAAGCGTTTCTTCAAAGACCCCATTCGTGGTGTTGATCACAAAACTCTTAACCTTCAAAAGGATCTGACTTATCATGAGTATCCTATTCATATCCTTGATGAAACCGAGTGCAAGACTCGTCGTTAGTACATCAAGTTCCTGAAAGTTCAGTGGTCTCATCACACTGAGGACGAAGTAACCTGGGAATGAGAAGATCGCCTTCGATCTGAGTACCCTGCCTTCTTTTCTAAAATTAGGAATCTCGGGACGAGATTCTTGTAAGGGGGTAGAGCTATAACAACCCAACTCTGTATTAATTGTAAAGTATATGCATGTGAGCAAGTATTTGAACAAATGCAAGAAGAAAACCCTAACAATATCGAAAATGGTTTCAAATGTGTTACAAAATCAAATTTTGGAATATTCTGGTATTTAGCAAAATGCCCTTACCTCCCTACATTTAAAATGGCTTAAAAATCATTTAAATAGAGCCTTTATTAATAAAATCCAGGTTTAAATAAATCCCAGGGGTTCTCTACAAGTTTTAGCCCCTGGAGAGTGCTCTCTGGACCGCGGGTTGGTTTCCAAGTTTCCCAGTTTTTTTTTTGAAAAAGATGTTTTTGTCTTCCTCCGAATGGAAGCAGCTGCGTGCCGCCGCCACTATCGACCGCCATGCCACGATTCCCGCCTGTCCGCCGCTTTGGAGAGGGAATAAGATCACCGAGACGTGCTCTTCCTTCTCCTTATCCTCTCACTCGCCCAGTGTTGTCCCTCTCCCTCTCTATCTCCTCTTCCACGAGGTCCCGAACCCTAGCCGTTGTTGCTACCCTCCCCGAGCCCTGATGACCTCACCACGATCTCCGCATCGACGTCTTCCTCCTTGCTGGTTGAATAGGACCGGGATGCCCTCAATCGCCCGCATCGAGCGCTTCTTCCTCGACCCCGACGAGCTCTATCGCTTGCCTCGCCGTCGCTCCGAGCCTCGCCCTGCCTCGTCGTCTACCCTAATCGCTTCAGGGTGAGCCCCTGGTTCCCTAGTGATGGCTGTGATGATACTACACTTTTTATCTATATAAATTGTGTCATTTGCCTATCATATCATGCTCCATCTAACTATTGCCATGCCTGATATGCATGATTACTTGTTTTCATTACATTCAATATGATCTTTTCACATTTAGTAGTTTAGGTATAATTTTATCCCTCTTTCTTGTCTTTTACATGTGTGTAGGTGTTTATGATGATTATGTATAAAACAAAGGCAAAAGGAACAAAGAGTATAGTACGGAGGAACCGCAGGACCAGACTTGGCCATTTGAGGTGTTGGAAAAAGTGAATTTTTTTCAACTTCTCAAAATAAAGATCAAATATAATGGGGTTGTAGCCCTCAATGAGACGAATCCAACGAGCCTAAGAACGCCAAAAATGGAGTTCGTATGAAGAAATGGCTACCAAAATACGAAAGGGTCTGCAAGTTCGACGACCAACTATACGGGCGGAGCAAAAATTCCGCATGTATAGCTCCGGCCGTATAGTTTCCAAAAAGGTAACAACCGATGGGGTTTCGCCCCGGAAAGGCTTCAGAACCGTCCTTAAGTCATATGACGGTATTGGGGGAACCCTAGGGCACCCCCAAGGCCTATATAAAGGAGGGAGGAGTCAAAGAAGAGAGGAGGAAGCCACCATCACCATATACAAGATCTAGATCCCATCTACCGCATCCATGGCGGAGCCCTACCGCCGTGCTGCCTCCATAGACTCTCAAGCTCCACCAAGATCCAATCTCCATCAACACCATCAAGCCATCTAAGCAAGAAGAGGAGGAGAAGGAGGACGCCGCCATCATGATGACCCACAAGTGTAGGGATCGCAACAGTCTTCGCAGGTAGTATTAACCAATTTATTGATTCTACACAAGGGGAGCCAAAGAATACTTGCAAGCTTTAACAACTGAGTTGTCAATTCAGATGCACCTAAAAATAGATCTTGCTCACAGGAGTTTATCAGTAGCAACAACAACAGTGAAACAGGAGCAATAGTAACAGTAACGGTAACAGTGGGATTCGAGTGTGGTAGGCATAGGGATGGATGGACGGGCGTTGCATGGACGAGTCTAAACATGTAACTTCAAGATCTAGGGCATTGAAGATAAATAATAACAAGCATCCAAGTACTAAACAATCCTATGCATGTGCTCCATATATAGTCATATGTGCTCGCAATGAGAACTTGCACAACATCTTCTGTCCAGCCAGCCCGTGGCAATGGGGCCTCTAGGGAACTACTAGCAATTAATGTGCTCCTTTTAATAGAGCACCGGAGCAAAGAATTAACACTCCGTGAACACATGTGATCCTCACACCACAGCCATACCCTCTGGTTGTCCCAGTTATTGTCACTTTGGGGCCTTTGGATCCGGACAATGATATGTATACACAACTTGCAGATAAGATCACAAACAATACTATCATAATGATAAGATCACAAACAACTTGCATTGGTGATGATGATGGAGATGATCCTCTCTAAATTCCCTGTCCCGGCAGGGTGCCAGAACGGAGTTTTTGGATCTGAATCTTGGTTTCTGGTGGCGGCGGAGCAGAACTCTTTCTGGAAAACTATCGAACCCCCCCTCAGTTTTTAGGTCGAAAGGCAACTTATAGGCGCAGAGGGAGGCCGAGGGGGTGCCTGGGGTGGCTACACCCCCCTAGGCGCGGGTGGGCCCGCGCCTGGCAGGGGTATGGGCCCTCCAGGCCCCTTCTCCATCTCATCTTCGGGCTCCGTGGGTCTTCTGGTGAAATATAATTTTTGGCATATTTTCCGGGATTTTTCCTGATAGTTGATTTTATGCACAAAAACAAGACACCAAGGTAGTTCTGCTGAAAACAGAGTTAGTCCATGTTAGTTGTATCCAAATCACACAAGTTTAGAGGAGAAACAATAGCAAAAGTGTTCGAGAAAGTAGATACGTTTTGGACGTATCAAATCCCCCAAGCTTAGCTTATTTCTTGTCCTCAAGCAATTCAGTTGAAAACTGAGTGCGATAAAAGAACTTTCACGAACACATTTGCTTCATATGATGTATATATTCTCAGCACAGGATTAGATGCTTAAACCTTTCATAATAAGAAGTATGCAACCAAGTCTACTCAATAGTCATTGCAATCTATGAAGAGAAACCAACTCAATAATAATAAGCAGCATGGAACATAAACATAAGCAACATTTCAATGCTCATAGTAAGGTATGATAGAGTGGTATCTCACTTGTCTTTCTTTGTAGAACACAATATAAGTGCCAAGGCACCTCTGAAGTTCAAGTGAAGACTAGAGGTAAAAATATCAGAGATATAAGCATCAAAGTCATGACATAATTAACCAAGTTTTGGAACAAACACAAGAATGACAACTATGCTCTCAAGAAGGTACTCATAGAATAAGTGGTGACTCAACAAGGTTATGAAAACGGTTTTTGAAAAGTTTGAAAGGCTTCCTAATGCTGAAAGGAAGGTACTCATTAGCTTTGAGCTCTCATTGCCCCTATCATAGGCATCTTCATGTGGTTAAGGTGAAAGTGAGGTCCACTCTGAATCATATGCTTGACAGACCATAGACTGAAAATCCAATGTCCCTTGAGTACGAGGGCCGCTCCACATGCTACTAAACTTTGGTTACCTGTAAGTTTTTGTCATTGTAAATGCACGCGTATCATAGAGAACCACCAACGGGGTACCCCTTGCACATGATACATGAGCTATCCCGTGATCAAAATGACAAGGCAAGCAGACAATGAGCATCCCAGCAATCTTTTTATTTACTATGTGCATAGCTTTTTATTGGGGATGCTTCATAGAATGCTCATTATGGTGATGCTGCAAGTTTCCACCATGATTAGGCATGGCTTAGGCTAGCAGCCCAGGCGTTTCTCTAACACAATGTATAGACTCCATGAACTCACAATCTCCCGTTTTATTTCACATCGTCGACATCCTAAACAAAATAGCAAAGTATCAACTGGATAGAATATCCAAAAAAAGTGTTGAAAGCGTTCCCCGTGACAGCACGGTTCTGCTGACTCCCAGCATATAATTTGCAAGCATATAACTTTCATGGACAAGTCACAATGGTTCAGGATTAGTAAGTGCAAGGAATAAAGTGTGCCATCAAGTTCGTGAGAGCTTTACTAACTAACTTTCTCAAAATAGATAAACATTTTATTTGGAAGAAAACAAGGCATATTGAATATGCACTAAAATAGGAAACGATGCTAATAGGTAGGTATGGTGGACACGGCTGGCAATATTGGTTTTGGGGAATTGGAAGCACAGGTAGAGCTCATACTCAGTGCGAGTGAAGGCTAGCAAAATAGAGGGAGCGACAAACAAGAGAGCAATAATTTTCATAATCATGCTTGCAACAAAACATGACTAATTATGGCATGAAAGTGATACAAGAACTCTGAGGCAAAATAAATCATCAAGGCTTACTGACTATTGATTAGTCATATGCATGCGTGAGCATGTGCCAATTCGATTCACATGAAACTTCCAGAGGAGGATACCACAATTTCATACCAAAATATGAACAAAACAATGCAAGCAAACATTCATATGACATGCTAAAAACTATTAGCAAGCTGGAGCAAATCATAGACAAGCAAAAACTATTAATCATCCATTAGTAACACACTCGTTACCATGGACAGACTAAGCATGCTCACAATGATGAGTATATGTACAAAAATGAAACAAATAGAGATCGTTACCAGCCTCTTAGCACTCCTCAAGTTTTCTTAATCTTCATTATTGCCCTTCACTTGTGTGACTTGAATAATAACATGAAACCCAAAATCCACTGAGGACGGCTGGACCCTGCAAAGAACTCACAAAACCAAAGAAGAACAACAAATATTTTTGGTGTTTTCAATTTTTTAAAGAAAGCAAACAAAGCAAAAACAAGCAAAGCAAAAACAAACCAAGCAAAGCAAAATCTTTTTGGATTTTTCTTTTAAGGCAAACCAAAGCAAAAAGCAAAGAAACAAACCAAGGGAAACGACGAAAATATTTTTGGTATTTTTGTGTTTTTGAGAAAGAAGCAACAAGAACCAAAAAGAAAGCGAAACAATGGATATACAAAGAACCGACCGAACATGATATATAGATGAGCGTGATGTTGGTATACCTCCTCCCAAGCTTAGGCTTCTGGCCTAAGTGGGGCTCAATCCCATGGTGCCCAAGTAGGTGCACCTCCGTAGTATGACGAGGAGGCTCCCTCGTCCTGGTACGAGCTCGAGGACTCCCCTGTGTAGTGTACCCCGGGGTCGTAAGAGGGCGCTTCATCCTGATAGTGCCCATGGAAGGCAAGAGAGTGCAACATCTCACCCATATCCTCCTTGGAGCATGACAAAGGTCCCTAAGAAATACTGAACAAAGTGGTTTGGGGGAGAGGTATCTCTCTCTTCCCTGTCAATAAACAACATTTTATAGACCAAGTTCTCAATGGTAGAGCCATTAGTGACAAAGTGGTGCGCCTTCATGGCAGCAAGATCAAGCCTCTGAGGAGCCAAAATTGTATCATTTGGATCAACAGCAATGTCCAAGGAAGCAGCAACACGCATAGCAATAACTCCACCATAAATGGGTCCCTTAGCTGTTAAGCGACAAGCAATGAGAGAACCAAGATTTTACTTGGTCTCATTGTTGAGTGCAGCAGCTAAGAAATCCAAATTATAACTGGAAATATTACTAGTGTTCTCCCTACCAAGAACACTAGTGGCAAGATAATAAGTGAAGTACCCGATGGCTGGAAGCTGAATGTTTCTTATCTTTCCCTATTGAGCTCTACGGTTATCATCGTTGGTTATTCCACGATAGAGCTCCAACAAATCAGTAGGTTGAGCTGGAATCTTCTTTGTTTACCCAGCTGTACCAAGTCCTAGAGCTTCACAAAATTTCTTCAAAGTCATATGGTAAGACCTGCCATAAACTTTGAAAGAAACATCTGGATGGAACAAGCTATTAGTGAAGGAAAATCTCTCCACAAATGTTTTAGTGAGCATAGCATATTGCACGCTCTCATCCTGCATAAGACTTGTTAGACCAGCCCTCCGAACCAAGGTCATAAAATCATCAAGAATCCTAGCAGCCCGCAAGAAGGTTTGGCAAGGAAAGGCGGAGGGATGCGCATCCCCCTCATCTCCATCGTCACCAAATCGTGGAGTGATGAGATCCTCATTGTATGAGGTCCTGACACTGGTGGATGATCTTGTAAGCCTTTCCCTTCTAGGTGCATCATCCTCAATTATCTCTCCAAATGTGTGGTTATCCATGACCACTCTATTCTGAAATTTTTAGACAAACATCAAACCAAGTGATTTCCAAGTTGATAAATGATGAGCAACTACTATAGTAACTTGCTAGAGGGCTACACATGCATCAAAATAAAGTTTCTAAGCATAGAACAAGCATGCAAGCTCAAACAACCTGTCACCTATAGCAGCAAAATACTCAAGATACAATCTACCAATCACAAATCTAATTGGACAAGTGGAGGAGGCACATACCAAGGAGCAATCTCTCCAAAAATCAGCAGCAAAGATGGGCTGAGCAAGGAGATCGAAAATCGCGAGCAAGAACAGCAAGAACAGCAAGAACTCGAGCTTGAGCAAGTTTCTGGTGTTTTTCGGGAGAGAGAAAGAAGATGGCTATGAGGGGGCACCTTGAAGGAGCCCATGTGGGCCAGACCCCCCTAGGCGCCACCCACAGGTAGGCCGCGCCTACCATGGGTGTGGTGGCCTAGGGTGTCTCTCTGGGTCAATTCAGGTGTCCCTCTGCCCCTTTTTCAAGGAAAAAATTATTTAAAATTTTCTGGGATTTTTCAGGAAACTTTATTTTTGGCCAATTTTCAGGGTATGAAAATTGATTTTCTCGCAGAAACAGTTTTTTCAGAAGAAGCAAAAGCAAACCAAAAGCCAAACTACAGAAGCTCTAAGACAATTAACAAGCGAACAACTAGCAAAACCAAAGCTAGCAAAAGAAAGGCAAAGACTAGGAATGAGAAAAGTAAAAGAAAGCAAGTATAACCACAGTGAAAACATTATTTTGTTCATTAAAATCCTTTTGTTAACAAGGTTGATCAAGTCTTGTTACCAAAACAATCTTATATGAAACAAAACTTTGCATTCCACAAGGTGATTATGTTACCTCATACTTGATAGCAATGGTCCCAATCATAATAGTTTCAAAATTTTCCTGTGGAATGGGACAATATATTTCTCCAACCTTGATGCTCTCAATATTTTCAATGGAATTCAGGCAATATCTCTTAACAACCTTCTTGGGGAAATAAATAGTATGCTCTTTGTCATCAATATTGAATGTTACTTTTCCTTGATTACAATTAATGACAGCACCTGCAGTATTAAGAAAAGGTCTCCCAAGAATAATAGACATATTATCATCTTTAGGCATTTCAAGCACAACAAAATCAGTTAAAACCAAGAAATTATGAGCCACTTGAATAGGAACATCCTCACATATACCAACAGGAATAGTAGTTGACTTATCATCCATTTGCAAAGATATATCAATTGGTATCAACTTTTCTAGCTGGAGTCTCTTGTAGAGAGAAAAAGGCATAACACTAACTCTAGCTCCCAAATCACATAAAGCAGTTCTGACATAATTATTCTTAATAGAGCAAGGAATAGTTGGTATACCTGGATCACCAAGTTTCTTTGGAACCTTACCCTTGAAGGAATAATTAGCAAGCAAAGTAGAAATCTCCTCATTAGGAATCTTCCTTTTATTAGAGACAATATCCTTCATATACTTTGAATAAGGAGGCAATTTAATAGCATCAGTCAAAGGAATTTGCAAAAATAAAGGTTTCATCCACTCAAAAAACTTGTTGTAATGTTCTTCCTCCTTTGACTTGTGTTTCTTACCTGGAAAAGGCATAGGTTTCTGCACCCAAGGTTCTATCTCTTTACCATGTTTATTAGCAATAAAATCTTCCTTTGTGTACCTAGTGTTCTTAGTGTGCTTCTCGGGCTCTTCCTCAACCTCCTCCTTATCAGGAGCATCATTATTATTACCACTCTCAGTTTCAGCATCAGAGACAGATATACTATTAGGACCTACAGCAGGTTCAAGTGGTTCCTCAACTATCTTATGTTTCTTTTTCTTTATCTTACGAGGACTACCACTACTCTCACCTTACTGAGAGTCCTGCTCAATTCTTTTAGGGTGTCCTTCAGGATATAAAGGATCTTGAGTAGCTATACCACTCCTAGTTCTAATTCCATAAGCATGTTTATTTCCTGAGGCATTAACTAGCATATTTTTTTGTACCTTAGCAAGTTGATAAAGTTGGGTTTGAACCATTTGAAAGTGTTTAAAAAGCATTTTAATATCACTAGAAGTTCTTTCCACAATATCTTTCAACTCATGGATAGCTCTAGAGTTTTCCAATAAATGATTCTGAACTTGTTTATTAAAATTACCTTTTTTAACAATAAATGTGTCAAGTTCCTCTAAGCATTGATCAGGAGGCTTACCATAGGGAATATCACCTTCATTAAAGTGGAGAGAGTGTACCTCAATAGTAGATGAGTGAGGAATTGGCTTACATAATTCTTCTATAGGAGGTAGATCCTTCACATCTTCAGCTCCAATACCTTTCTCCTTTAGACACTTCTTAGCTTCCTTCATCACTTCATCATTTAATGCAATAACTCCCCTCTTCTTGGGTGTTGGTGTTGGAACTGGTTCATGCACAACTGGTTCAGGAGTAATAGGCTCAGGTGTATTTAGCTCAGTTGAACTCCACTCATCATAATTCTTGCTTATCTTAGCCATTAATTCTTCAGCATATGTAGGAGTTCTTTTCCTGAAAACACAATCAGCAAAGCTATCTAGGTATGTCCTAGAATCATTAGTTAGTCCATTATAATAAATATCAAGAAGCTCATTCTTAGGCAATGAACATCCAGGATGTGCATGAATCAAGGCACAGAACATTGTCCATCACTCAGGCAATTTCTCTTCTTCTCCCTGTTTAAAATCAAAAAGTCTCTGCAAAGCAGCATGTCTAGCACTGGGAGGAAAATATTTCTGGAAGGGGGTAATCTATTAAACCAAGCTCTAGCTTCTCCTTTTAGTGAAAAGGGGAAGATCTTAGTAACAAAATACTTGCGCATCTTAAAATCATCAAAGAACAAAGCACTCATAGTAGAAAGATCATTCATATGAGCCACGACACTCTCATTTTCAGTCCCACAAAAAGGTTCTTTCTCAACAATGTCCAAGTAGGATAAATCAAGAGAGAAATCATAATATTTATCTTTAATATCTGTGGGAGAGGTGGCAAACTTAGGACCAGAGGATAGTTTAGGCATAATGGTGCGTCTAGCAAGGAGACTCTTAATATGACTAGTATCATGTGTGTTTCGGCACTCTTCAACAAATTCATCAGTGAACTCAATGTAACCATCATTAATATCATAACTCTCACTAGACTCTGGTGAGCCAACAAGTGTAACAGTGTCTTCACTAGGAGTTTCGGTATTTCCTAGACTAGCCATAGTAGCATCTAGAAAAGGACCTAATGAACCACTCGCATCAAGCATAGTAGAAGTAATATCATGAGCATCAAAAGCAGTTTCAGATTCAGCAGTAGTAGAAGTGTGTGTAGCATGAGTATGTGGTGGTGGTGTGACAAGCTTACTTATAGCAGACGGTGAATCAAGAGCAACAGAGGTGTTTAGGACTGTACCTCCTCTTGTAGTGGATGGTAAAATAGGGAACTTTCCATCACGAGACTTCCCCATGATGAAAGGAGTAGCAGTGAACAATAATAGATCCAAGTGAACTTACAAATAAAGCTATGCTCCCCGGCAACAGCGCCAGAAAATAGTCTTGATGACCCACAAGTGTAGGGGATCGCAACAGTCTTCGCGGGTAGTATTACCCAATTTATTGATTCGACACAAGGGAGCCAAAGAATACTTGCAAGCCTTAACAACTGAGTTGTCAATTCAGCTACACCTGGAAATATTTCTTGCTCATAGGAGTTTATCAGTAGCAACAGTTTGTAGTACAACACCAACAGTGAAATAGGAGCAATAGTAACAGTAACGGTAACAGTGGGATTCGAGTGCGGTAGGCATAGGGATGGATGGACGGGCGTTGCATGGATGAGTCTAAACATGTAACTTCAAGATCTAGGGCATTGCAGATAAATAATAACAAGTATCCAAGTACTAAAAAATCCTAGGCATGTGCTCCATATATAGTCATACGTGCTCGCAATGAGAACTTGCACAACATCTTACATCATTGACCCATGGCAGCGGGGCCTCTAGGTAACTACTAGCAATTAAGGTGCTCATTTTAATAGAGCACCGGAGCAAAGCATTAACACTCCGTGAACACATGTGATCCTCACACCATAGCCATCCCCTCCGGTTGTCCCAATTATTGTCACTTTGGGGCCTTTGGATCCGGACAATGATATGTGTACACAACTTGCAGATAAGATCACAAACAATACTATCATAATGATTCAATAATAAGTTCAGATCTGAGATCATGGCACTCGGGTCCTAGTGACAAGCATTAAGCACAACAAGTTGCAACAAAGTCAAATAGCACTAATAGAGATACTAGGCACTATGCAACTAACAGATCTTATTCGATTACATGATAGAACTCATCCAATCCCTACCATCCCCAAGCCTACATCGGGGGATTACTCATTCATGGATGAGGGAAACATCGGTGGTTGATGGAGATGCATTGGTGATGACGATGGCGATGATCCTATCCAAATTCCCCGTCCCGACAGGGTGCCAGAACGAAGTTTCTAGATCCGAATCTTGGTTGCTGGTGGCGGCGGCGGAGCAGAACTCTTTCTGGAAAACTATCGAAGCCCCCCTCGGTTTTTAGGTCGAAAGGCAACTTATAGGCGCAGAGGGAGTCCGAGGGGGTGCCTGGGGTGGCTGCACCCCCCTAGGCGCGGCCATAGGTGGGCCCGCGCCTGGTAGGGGTGTGGGCCCCCTAGGCCCCTTCTCCGTCTCATCTTCTGGCTCCGTGAGTCTTCTGGTGAAATATAATTTTTGGCATATTTTCTGGAATTTTTCCTGATAGTTGATTTTCTGCACAAAAAGAAGACACCAAGGTAGTTCTGCTGAAAACACCGTTAGTCCATGTTAGTTGTATCCAAATCACACAAATTTAGAGGAGAAACAATAGCAAAAGTGTTCGAGAAAGTAGATACGTTTTAGACGTATCACATCACCACGCCGACGCCACCATCACTGTGTTGTCATCACCATCTCCATCGCCGCTACTCCTTCATCCTTCCCCATCATGGTCTCCATGATGGGTTGTAACATGGCTTGAGACCCCTTTTATTAATGTTATGATGATTTGAGTAATTGAAGTGTGGTGTGTTCTTGTTAATTAATATGTTTGTTTTTTCTCTTTACATTGTTCTATTCATGATATTATTCTAGTGATTGGACACGTCCAATACATTGTTGAGGAGTTTACTAGGGGTTCACGGAGTGTCACAAAACTTAAGATTAGTCTCTACTCTTCCATAGAAACTAACAAGTCCATGGGTAGAACTAATAGGCTATTTGCTATAAGTGATTTGCGGAGGCAATAGCATCTTAGGATGCACCAGCCAGAGTTCCCCAAGATCACTCATGATATAGATAGGTAGTGTTGCCAATTACTTGACCCCAAAGTGACATATGGGATATCTTTTGACTAGCACACTACTTGCTTAGGAGTACGGTTGTCCATAGAACTTAATGCCTTTGATCTGTTTTACCTTGATTGGTCTTGTTACATTAATACACTATTCTCTTACGATATGACCCATGTTCGAAGAGGGTGTGAACAATTGAGTTGTCTAGTTGCCACTTACGGACGGTGGGAGACAACGGTATTTGAGGGACCGCCACAAGTACAGTTTATAGCTATTCCATAAGCACTTGTCATACACACCGGTATACACAACATTACTTGAGGAATCATAGCATTAATATTTCATCTCATTGCATTCACCTCTTTCTAGTTTTACTTTTGTTCTAGTTTTCTTTCAGTTCTAGTAGTAGTTGTTACAATCATCTTAAATTCATTTATCCTAGCAACCTATAGAGTAGACTATTTCGAAACCATGATTTGGGTGCAAACGTAGCCGCATTAACAATGTGGCTGCGGGGTCGTGTTCGCCGAGCTCCCGTTAGGACAAACTCTTAAATATTTGCTGCTACAAGTACTGCAATAACCCTGTTTTGGTGCAGAAACCCACTCATCAAATTGGCGCCATTGCCGGGGAGCAAAGCGTTCAGTTATCTACTCGCACATAGTTTATTTCCGTTTGTTGATGTTATCTTACTACTTTCTTTTATATTGAAAATAATAAAAATTTACAAAACCAAAAATTTATAAAAACGGTTGCAACTAATCATGTCTTCCGAGATAAATTTTGTTCAACAGATAATACAAGCATTGGAGGAGATAAAGGATTCAAGTTCATCATGCCTGGTTGCTAGACATGAGTTGATAAAGAAATTGCTGGACCAATTGGAAAAGCATTCATTATGGTTGTGTGCTAATGATGGATCTTGTTGCACAATTTGTATAACAGATGACCACCTTAATTTTCAATGTAAGTGTTCCAACAATCCTAATCTAGCAAATTATAATTGAGATAAATACTATGCTAGTTTGGAAATATTAGAATACGTTATTTTTAAAGGTGCATCTGAAATGGTATTTAGACTAGGAAGTATTGATGTTGAAAGTGAAGCACTTGATGGGGTTTTTAATTTAGTATACCTCATATTCCTCTTTTGCGACAATAATTTAAGTAATAATGCATTTGTATTATATTATTTGAAGCGGTCTAAAACTGCCACGGAGAAAGATAACCTTTTGTAGGACTCACTAAAGAACGGAGACAAAAAGGAGCACAAGGAAGAGGAGGAAGAACGGATTGATCACCCGCTCACACCTTCAACTCCTACTTTTTATTCTATCATTGCTATTAAAACACTAGTCGATGAAAAGGAGGAATAAAAAGGTGAGGTTGACAAAGAAAGTCACACTACAACTTTTGTTTGTGATGTCTCTCACTCTAGTAGTGATTTTTATGATGCTAAAACTAGTGATAATTGTTCTGCGGAGGCCTTGTGCCTAGACACTCATATGGAGAGCATTAATAATAATGAATTAGAGATAGAACCTTGCTATACTAACATGCAGGGTCCTGAACTCCCTGCTATGAAGGAAGACTACTATGAAGTGTTCCCCTATACAGGTAAACAAGGTAAAGATTTAAGAATTTTATATGAATCTCAAATCCTCTCATTGAATCTATACACGGAGGCATGTTCACCAAGCTTGGTGCTTCAACACTAGCTTGAAAGCGAGAACTTGTTCATCAAATGATGCCGATTCACCATAAGTGGGTACGACTCCGACCGGACTCTACTCCAAGATGCTCCAAACTAGTATGTATAACCTCACCTCGAGTCGATATCCCTTGGGATCCAGGTGGGTAATGTATGGAGCATCCTAGCCTGGCTTTATGGATTTAAAGAGAGCGCTTCCCGGGAGGCAACCTGGAAGTCGTTAGGCGTCTTTCTTAGTTTTGTGTCTTGATTCTAGTTGCATTCATGTTTCATTGGCACTTTTTATTCTTTGCATGTCTTGCTATTAGAGTTATCTTGTTGAAGTTTCGAAAGATAGAATTCATTGTCACTATATTGTGTGTTGCATAACTCGGTTGTACTTAAATCCCATTTTACACATGATAATGTTGTTCGGAAATTAAAGTTGTTATTTTACTGTCAAAACATGGTGTTTTGCTAAGTTTCAGGTTAAGAAATAATTCTTGAAGAAACAGGTAAATTTTTGCGACTCCAGAAGGTTTAACGACCAACTATACGGCGGTGATAAAAATTCCGGCAGTATAGTTGCGGTCGTATAGTTATCGATGCCTTCGTCCAATTTATTTCAAAGTATACAAAAGGCTTAATGACCAACTATACGGCGGGAATAAAAATTCTAGCCATATAGTTGCTGCCGTATAGATATTGACACCTACCTTGAATTCTTATTTCAAGGTACAGTAAGTTTAACGACCAACTATACGGCGGGACCAAAAACTCTGGCCGTTTAGTTGCGCCCGTATAGTTGGGGAAACCCCTCAAACGCCAACTAGAAGGTAGCCATTTCTCAAAATTTTATTCTTTCTTATTCCTTCTTCTTCTAAAACCTCGAAACTCCACATAGGATCTTCTCCCTTGATCGAGGGAAAGCCGAATATCTGTAAGCAATAAAATTTTACCTCAGAAACTTCCTAGACTGTAATTCTCTATAGAAGTTCATGTTTTATTTTTTTACTTCCGTTTTATTGGTAGGGTAAATGAACCATGTTCGTATACCAAAGCGATGCATTTTATTTTGTGTGTTATTTTTCGCAGGGACTTGAACCTTGTGTGACGACATGTATGATAGTGCCAACCATGCAAACACTCGCATGAGTCACTTGGTTACTTCGAATCAATATGCTTACCTATTAATGTATGGTAAAACTTTCCAACTCGAACCTCTTTTAATAAGCACATAGGGGTTGCACACTCGTGTCTCGTATCCAGTTTCACTTGCACTTCATCACAATCTAGGAGAGGCAAGCGTGGTGCTTAGGTTGATGAACCGACTCAGTGGAACTTGTATTTTTATCACTTGTGAGCTAAACCCGTGTCTTCAAAAACACAAAAATATTTTAATTTTCCTTTTAGTTTCTAAGCAGGTTCTCAAGGAAGGCACACCGGTCCATATCAAGAAACACATGTTGAAGTAAAGGTTCTTTGTCCATGGAAAGAGAGGTTACTAGTACCTCAACGGTAAAATGAGTCACCCTTGCTTTAACTTAAGCTTGGGGAAGTAACCACTTCTTATACCCTCTTCTGATAACTGCATTTTCTCTATTGTTTTCATGCTCTTCTTGAGTTGGTATTTGAAAAGTTATTAGCTTGGGGATATTATTTTTCATGCATAGAGTCTTGTGCAATGTTCTTTATCTTAAAAAGTTTTCATGCTATTGTGTATCCCTTTGTTTTTTAATGCTTGCTTAGGTGAGTTTTTGTTCATATTTATATAAGGGATATACTTTCTCATGTTAAGCCCCATAGGAGACAAGCAATAGCTTTGATGCACCTTGTTCAACTTTTATCTAGCTTGTGAAAAATATTGTGATCCTCTAAATATACATTGCCATGTTCTCTACATTTTGAAAAAAAGAAGTTCTTTGAATCTTGCTAGTTGTCACTGTTCATAATTGTCTTAAGTGAATTGTTATGGAGTATCACGACCCCATAGTGTTAGAAATTATGGTCTTAATAGATGCTTACTAAGTGAGTTGTCAAACAAGAAATGATGTTTCAAAGTTTCAAGATTACATATGCCAAAATTTTGTCTTAGAAATCAAAGTGAGATATTGCTTTATGCGTGTCTTGCACCACTATCACACTCCATGGGGGGCTAACAACTCCGCTGGCCTATAATTGATATACCAAGAGAGAAATCTCGGATTTTGGCCATGAGTTGATTAAACATATATAACAGCAATGTTATGATGGGTAAGAGTTTTTGTTCCTTCATGGTTCTGCGTTGCAAGAGAAAGTTGGAATACTCCCCTCACTGTTATGAGAAATCATTATACCGAAAAGGGAAACCATGGTAATGGTCACGAGTGTCCTTGCTAGCCTACACTGTCTCGATTGAACATATACCACTCTTTTGGCATGGTCTTGTTACTAAGAAATAGATTTTCTATGAGCCCAACAGTTCAAGTTTGCACTTGAGAGACTTTAATAGACGGCATGAGTGGGAAGCATTGGAAAACTCTATCTCTATTTATGATTGACAACTAACCGTGCTCAGTTTTGCCTTATACAAAAAAATACAAAAAATACAATAAAGTGCATATAGAAGGATCACAAGTTTACTAGCAAGATAGATTTAACTTTGACATGGGGCATAGAAGTTTTTGACTAAATCTCTAGTGGTTTGGATTAATATAACTGAGATTATATTGCCTTGTATGATTATGTGCACTCTTGATTTGACCTTGCAGGAAAAACAAGAATATGCTGCTTTGATTTTCAATGATAAGCAAGATCACGTCCATTAAGTTCTCGATCCCTTTTGCTTGATGACGAGCAAGATCTAGCTTGGGGAAGTTGATGGTTGTGATAATACAACACTTTTTATCTATATAAATTGTGTCATTTTCCTATCATATCATGTGATACGTCAGAAATGTATCTATATTTTTTGATGATTCATGCTTGTTTAGTATCTACTTTGCTTTGCTTTGTCTATACTTTGAGGTGTTTTATATCTTTTCTGGAACTAACCTATTAATAAGATGCCGCAGTGCCAGTTGCTTGTTTTCTTCTGTTTTTGGTTCCAGAAAGGCGGAAAATCAATATTCTCGGAATTGGACGAGACAAAAGCCAAAGTTATTATTTTTCCCGGAGCAACACGGAACCACAAAGCAGAGCCGGAGGGGGGCCACAGGATGGCCAAACCACCCCTAGGCGCAGGCAAGCCCTGAAGGCGCCTGGAGGGGGTGTGGGCCCCCTGGACCCCCACCGGCCTTGATTCCTGCTCCTATAGGAAGCCTCCGATGGGAAAACCCTAGATAATCTAGCGGAAATCTACGAAAACCTCCGCTGCGCCGCCGCCACCAAAGGGGAGATTCGGGGGACAGAAAGTCTCTGTTCCGGCACCCTGCCGGGACAGGGAAGTGCCCCCGGAGCCATCTCCATCGATCTCCATCGCCATCTTCATCAACGTTGCTGATTCCCATGATGAGGAGGGAGTAGTTCTTCCTCGAGTCTAAGGGCTCTACCGATAGCTATGTGTTCATATCTCTCTCCATGCATGATCTTGTTGTGGTCATGAGCTTTGTAATCAAGTAGATCTACCTTGCTACTCAAGTGCTTCATTAGATCTCTGCTCTCCCCATGTGTGTGAAAGTGACAGCGTGCACGCCATGGTGGCACTTAGGTTTGAGTCTACATAAATACTCTTTGTGCTTTAATAGATGTATGCTTTTCCCCACATGTGTGAAAGTGATAGCGTGCATACCGTGTGTGGCACTTTGGCTAGATTGAATATTTGTTATGAGTTATATTTGGAGTTGGATGTCTTTATGAAATTGTGGTGTTTGTTGGAACCATCTAGCGCTCAAGGTGATAGTGTGGGGTTATCTAGATTGGGGAAGGCCCTACCGTGGATTAGAGTGTCCAACCGGAGAGTAGTTAAGAGTAGTATCATGAAGACAGGATATTTATATGAGAGAGTGTTCATAGTGAAAGTATGATCCCTAGGCCTTGTTTCCAAACATTAAAACACCGTTTGCTACTAGATCTGTTGCATGTTTGCTTGCTTCCATCTTTGTTCTGTTTGCCGGGGAGGTTTTGGGATTTTACCTTTCCTCCACGCCATCAGCTCTTTTCTGGCACCGTTACCACTTGTATTTCACTATCTCTTCACCGAACTAGTGCACTTATACACCTGACAAGTGTATTAGGTGTGTTGGGGACACAAGAGACTTCTTGTATGTTGATTGCAGGGTTGCTTGAGAGGGAATACCTTTGACCCCTCCCTGAGTTCGATAAACCTTGGGTAATCCACTTAAGAGAAACTTGCTACTGTTCTGCAAACCTCTACACTTGGAGGCCCAACAACTGTCTATAAGAATAGAAGTGCGTAGACATCAAGCTCTTTTCTGGCGCCATTGCTGGGGAGGTAAGGTAAAAGGTACTCACATCCTCCGGTGTGAGTGCTCGAAGTTATTTCCTTTAGATCCTGTAGTTTTGTCTTTTGTTTCTTGTTTTCACTAGTTAGGCTTAATGGAAAACAACAACAAAATTAGAGAGCTTTATAGTGTCTATCTTGAGTTAGGACATGAAGTGTTTGAAGAGAAAATTAAAAAACCTATCGAACTTTATTTGCATGCTAATAGCAATGTTATTAGTATGAATTCTTTGGACACAATTATTGCTAATGCTATGGAAAAGTCTAAGCTTGGGGAAGCTAGTTTTTATGAAAATGATCTTTTTAGTCCCCCGGCTTTGGAAGATAGCTATTGTATTGGTTATGATGATACCAAACCTCCAATATATGATGATTACAATGATGAGTATGATATTTTCAGTCCACCTACTATTGAGGAGAAAATTAATTGTGATTACAATATGCCTCCTATATTTGATGATTATGGTGATGAGAATAATAATGATAGCTATTTTGTTGAATTTGCTCCCACTAAAATTGATAAGAATGACTATGCTTATGTGGAGAGTAATAATCATTTTATGCATGTGGCTCATGATAAGAATGTTTTATGTGATAGTTATATTGTAAATTTTATTCATGCTGCTACTGAAAGTTATTATGAGAGAGGGAAACATGGTTTTATGCATCTCAATAATATTAAGTTTCCCCTCTTTATGCTGAAAGTCTTGAAGTTGCACTTGTTTTGCTTTCCTATGCTTGGTGCTTTGTGCTTTCATGACTTGTTTCTTTACAAGATTCCTATGCATAGGAAGTGGGTTAGACTTAAATGTGTTTTAAATTTGGTTCTTGATGCTCTCTTTTACTTCAATTCATATCTCTTATGTGAGCATCTTATCAAACTATCAAGCCTAACTTAAAGGCGTTAAAGAAAAGTACTTGTTGGGAGATAACCCAAGAGTTTTCTTGAGCCTTGGAAGTTATTAGTTCTGTAATGACCTCTCCTTATCCTTTTTTTGTGCCAAGAATGACCTCTAATGAGAGGGAAGTAAGATTTGGGGAGTTGCTGTCTCGAAACAGATTTCTGTCCTCCACCATAAAAATTCGTGAGGAGTCTCTGTAACTCGGATTGAGCTGAAAATTTACGAATAAATCCCCAGTATGTTAGATAACTTTCGTTAGTTCAACACTTTTTGCTTTGAGCAAAAGAAGGTCTTCGAAAAAATCGGTTTCTACCTGCTGGTCTATTTTGACAGATTTCTGCCATTATTTGCATTTGCTTCTTATTGATTCTTTTGGGTTCTTTTTGGTAAATTGAGCTTTTTGAAGGAGTTACTGTAGTAGATTGTGTTTTTAGTGAAAAGTCTTGTTGTTCCAAAGCTTTGCCAGTTGTCTAATATCTTTTGAATAAGCTAATGTTGCTAATGAAGATTGTGTGAAGTTTTGTATGAAGGAAAAAATTCAGGTGTAGAGAGAGAATGATGCAGTGAGATGAAGAATGGAAAAAAGCTCAAGCTTGGGGATGCCACCATGGTTTCACCCCAAGAAATATCCAATAGGTACAAGCGTCAAAGCTTGGGAATGCCCAAGGCATCCCCTTCTTCATCAATAAAAAGCTCAAGTCTTTCTAGACACTTCGTTTTTATTGTTTCATGCACAGTTGTGTTTTTCTTGGAGCGTCTTAGTTTTCGTTTTTGGTTTTAGTTTGCTTGAATAAGTTGGTTGGAGCTCAGCACACTTCTTTTGGAGAGAGATACACTCTGTTTTCATTGCCTAGAACACTCTAGTTTTCACTCTTATTGTTTTGTGAGTGTTCTCTTTTGCTAGCACCGTGTTTAGCCTTAGTTTTCTTGTGCTTTCAGTTAGAACTTTTTAGTTCTTCTTTGTGGATTTCTGAGACAAGCTCACTGGTCTTTATTGATTATTATCTTTGTGACTTGTTTCAAATAGGTTGATTGGTGTTGGAAAAGAGTAGTAAGTTCTTGCTTGTAAGTGCAAGAGGAGCTTGCATTGACTATGACTTAGACTTTAGCATGACACGCTAGATGTTGTTTTGACCTTATGCTTAGTGATTATTGTTGTAGCATATCTTGTTCCAAACAATTGGGATTGCTTAGTGTGCCTTGAAGAAATTATGCGTTGTTTTAGCATGCAAAAGCATAGTATTGTGGTATTATCCTTTGATGTTTTGCTTGGGTTGACTTGGCACATGCTCACACCATGTTATGACTAGGACAAGTCACCATTAGCCTCTATGATCATTTAGTCCTTGACTTCTAGTACCACTATGCTTTGATTAGTAATGTTTTGTTGCTCTGCATGATTATGGCCATTATTGCTCTCTTAGTTGGTTGCTTCCAGTCTTTTGCTAGCCTCCACTTGTATGAGTAAGTTATACTCATGCTTCCAACTCTCAAGAAACCAAGTTATTCCAAAGTGTCCACTATAAATTCCTATGCATGGTGTGTTACACCATTCCAAGTATATTCTTGTTTTCAGCTATCTTCCAATTAAAAAGTATTTTGTTATGTGAAAACTTAGTGATTAAATCTCTCACGAACTTGATGGCACATTTTATATGCTTTGCCCCTATTAAACTTGAACCATCGTGACAACTTTGTTGTATATGCTTGCACTTATAAGTTGGAATTAGCAGAATCGTGCTGTCACGGGGAATGTTTTCAACATTGCACTTTTACTTTGTACTTAGTTGATATCATGCTCTTTTGTCTATGGATGTCACTGGTGTGAAATAAAGAGGGAACTTATAAGTCCATGGAGTTTGTATCCTGTGTTAGAGAAATGCCTGGGCCGCTAGCCTAAGCCATGCCTAATCATGGTGGAAACTTGCAACATCACCATATTGATCTATCTATAAAGCATCCTCAATAAAAAGCTATGCATATGGTAAATAAAAAGATTGCTGAGATGCTCATTGTCTGCTTGCCTTATCATTTTGGTTATGGGAAATCTCCTGTACTATGTGCAAGGGGTACCCCGTTGGCGGTTCTCAATGATACACAAATACTTACAATGACAAGAACTTACCTGGACCCAAAGTTGAGTAGCATGAGGTGTGGCCCTCGTATTCAAGGGACTTGAGATTGCCAACTTATACTTCGTCAAGCATATACTCCATCTTTGTTCACTTAACCTTAATCACTTCAAGATGCTTATGATAGGGGCAATGAGGGCTGAAAGCTAACAAGAACCATAATTTTTGGAAGCTCTTTTTGAAACTTGAAATACGTGCTTCCTTTATAAAAGGTCTTTCTTCCACCACTATTGAGTCTCCACCTTCTACCTTTAGGCACCATTAAGAGAGCTTAGTTGTCATTCTGTGTGCAGTGTTCCAAAGCTTATTGATTGATGTATATTGTGATATTACTAGTTCTTGTGCTATTTGTTTCTAGTCACCCTTGTGAACTTTGAAGGTGTCCTATGCATCTATTTGCTACTCTATGAGGTACAAGATGATTGCCACTATGCCATGTTTTCTGTATGTGAAACAAACAAACATTTTTCAATGCATGTTATTCATGATCTTTGTTTGTAGCTTTTCATGTTGCATGCATAGTTACTATGTCCTATTGTTAGAACTCCATCTTTCATGCAAATGTTTAGAGTTCTTTGTTCCTAGCTTTCAATGCTTGCAAATGGTTTCATCTTTATTGTGAGGGTGCATGTCACCTCAAAAATTATTCTTTTTATCACTTACCTACTCTAGGACGAGTAGGAGTTAAGTTTGGGGATGCTTGATACTTCGGAAATGTATCTATAATTTGTGATGCTCCATGCTTGTTTATTATCTACTTTGCTTTGCTTTGTCTACACTTTGAGGTGTTTTTATATCTTATCTCGAACTAACCTATTAACAAGATGCCACAGTGCCAGTTGCCTGTTTTCTTCTGTTTTTGGTTCCAGAAAGGCAGAAAATCAATATTCTCGGAATTGGACGGGACAAAAGCCAAAGTTATTATTTTTCCGGAGCAACACGGAACCACAAAGCAGAGCCGAAGGGGGGGCACAGGGTGGCCAAACCCTCCTAGGCGTGGGCAAGCCCTGAAGGCGCCTGGAGGGGGTGTGGGCCCCCTGGACCCTCACCGACCTTGATTCCTGCGCCTATAAGAAGCCTCCGATGGGAAAACCCTAGATAATCCAGCGAAAATCCACGAAAACCTCCGCTGCGCCACCGCCACCGAAGGGGAGATTCGGGGGATAGAAAGTCTCTGTTCCGGCACCCTGCCGGGATGGGGAAGTGCCCCCGGAGCCATCTCCATCGATCTCCATTGCCATCTTCATCAATGTTGCTGATTCCCATGATGAGGAGGGAGTAGTTCTTCCTGGAGGCTAAGGGCTCTACCAATAGCTATGTGTTCATCTCTCTCTCTATGCATGATCTTGTTGTGGTCATGATCTTTGTAATCAAGTAGATCTACCTTGCTACTCAAGTGCTTCATTAGATCTCTGCTCTCCCCATGTGTGTGAAAGTGACAGCGTGCACGCCATGGTGGCACTTAGGTTTGAGTCTACATAAATACTCTTTGTGCTTTAATAGATGTATGCTTTTCCCCACATGTGTGAAAGTGATAGCGTGCATACCGTGTGTGACACTTTGGCTAGATTGAATATTTGTTATGAGTTATATTTGGAGTTGGATGTCTTTATGAAATTGTGGTGTTTGTTGGAACCATCTAGCGCTCAAGATGACAGTGTGGGGTTATCTAGATTGGGGAAGGCCCTACCGTGGATTAGAGTGTCCAACCGGAGAGTAGTTAAGAGTAGTATCATGAAGAGAGGATATTTATATGAGAGAGTGTTCACTAGTGAAAGTATGATCCCTAGGCCTTGTTTCCAAACATTGAAACACCGTTTGCTACTAGATCTGTTGCATGTTTGCTTGCTTCCATCTTTGTTCTGTTTGCCGGGGAGGTTTTGGGCTTTTACCTTTCCTCCACGCCATCAGCTCTTTTCTGGCACCGTTACCCCACGCCAACAACAAGTCAGAAGCTATTTTCTGGCACCGTTACCACTTGTATTTCACTATCTCTTCGCCGAACTAGTGCACCTATACACCTGACAAGTGTATTAGGTGTGTTGGGGACACAAGAGACTTCTTGTATCTTGATTGCAGGGTTGCTTGAGACGGAATACCTTTGACCACTTCCTCCCTGAGTTCGATAAACCTTGGGTAATCCACTTAAGGGAAACTTGCTGCTGTTCTACAAACCTCTGCACTTGGAGGCCCAACAACTGTCTACAAGAATAGAAGTGTGTAGACATCATCATGCTCCATCTAACTATTGCTATGCCTAATATGCATGATTACTTGTTTTCATTGCATTCAATATGAACTTTGCGCATTTAGTTGTTTAGATAGAATCTTATCCCTCTTTCTTGTATTTTACATGTGTGTAGGTGTTGATGATGATTATGTATAAAATAAAGGCAAAAGGCACAAAGAGAGTATAGTATGGAGGAACTGCATGACCAGACTTAGCCATTTGAGGTGTTGGAAAAAGTGAATTTTTCAAAATTTTCAAAATAAATATCCAAGACCATGGGGTTGTATACCTCAACGAGATGAATCCAACAAGCCCAAGAACACCCAAAACGGAGTTTGTATGAAGAAATGGCAAACAAAATACGAAAGGGTCTACAAGTTCAACGACCAACTATACGGCCGGAGCAAAAATTCCGGCCGTTTAGCTCCGGCCGTATAGTGCCAAAAAGGTCTCAAACGACGGGATTTCACCCTAGAAAGGCTCCAGAACCTTCCCTAAGTCATATAACGGTATTGGGGGAACCCTGGGGCACCCCAAGGCCTATATAAAGGAGGGAGGACTCAAAGAAGAGAGGAGGAAGCCACCACCAACCATATACAAGATCTAGATCCCATCTACCGCCTCCACGGAGGCATCGTTCCTCCTCCATAGCCTCTCAAGCTCCACCAAGATCCAATCCCCATCAATCCATCCAAGCAATAATATAAGGAGAAGGAGGACGCCTCCATCACCATGCCGACGCCACCATCACCGTGCCGTCATCACCATCTCCATCGCCGCTACTCCTTCATCCTTCCCCATCATGGTCTCCATATGATGGGTTGTAACATGGCTTGAACCCCCTTTTATTTATGTTATGATGAGGTTAGTAATTGAAGTGTGGTGTGTTCCTGTTAATTAATATGTTTGTGCTTTCTCTTTACATTGTTCTATTCATGATATTATTCTAGTGATTGGAGACGTCCAATCCATTGTTGAGGAGTTTACTAGGGATTCACTGAGTGTCACAAAACTTATCATTAGTCTCTACTCTTCCATGGGAACTGACATGTCCATGGGTAGAACTAATATGCTATTTGCTATAAGTGATTTTCGGAGGCAATAGGAGCTTAGGATGCACCGGCCAGAGTTCCCCAAGATCACTCATGATATAGATATGTTGTGTTGCAAATTGCTTGACCCCAAAGTGACATATGGGATATCTTGTGACTAGCACACTACTTGCTTAGGAGTACGGTTGTCCATAGAACTTAATGCCTTTGCTCTGGTTTACCTTGATTGGTCTTGTTACCTTAATACACTATTCTCTTACGATATGACCCATGTCCGAAGAGGGTGTGAGAAATTGAGTTGTCTAGTTGCCACTTACCAACGGTGGGAGACAATGGTATTTGAGGGACCGCCACAAGTACAATTTATAGCTATTCCATAAGCACTTGTCATACACACCGATATACACAACATTACTTGAGGAATCATAGCATTAATATTTCATCTCATTGCATTCACCTCTTTTCAGTTTACTTTTGTTCTAGTTTTCTTCCAGTTCAAGTAGTAGTTGTTACAATCATCTTAAATTCAATTATCCTAGCAACCTATAGAGTAGACTATTTCCAAACCACGTTTTGGGTGCGACGTAGCCACGTTGACAACGTGGCTTCGGGGTCGTGTTCACCGAGCTCCCATCGGGATAAACTCTTAAATATTTGCTGCTACAAGTACTGCAATAATCCTGTTTTGGTGCAGGAACCCACTCATCAAATTGGCGCCGTTGCCGGGGAGCAAAGTGTTCGATTATCTACTCGCACATAGTTTATTTCTGTTTGTTGCTGTTATCTTACTGCTTTCTTTTATATTGAAAATAATAAAAAATTACAAAACCAAAAATTTATAAAAACTATTGCTACTAATCATGTCTTCTGAGGTAAATTTTGTTCAACAGATAATACAAGCATTGGAGTAGATAAAGGATTCAAGTTCATCATGCCTGGTTGCTAGACATGAGCTGATAAAGAAATTGTTGGACCAATTGGAAAAGCATTCATTATGGTTGTGTGCTAATGATGGATCTTGTTGCACAATTTGTCTAACAGATGACCACCTTAATTTTCAATGTAAGTGTTCCAATAATCCTACTCTAGCAAATTATAATTGAGATAAATCCTATGCTAGTTTGGAAATATTAGAATACGTTCTTTTCAAAGGTGCATCTGAAATGGTATTTAGACTAGGAAGTATTGATGTTGAAAGTGAAGCACTTGATGGTTTTTTTAATTTAGTATACCTCATATTCCTCTTTTGCGACAATAATTTAAGTAATAATGCATTTGTATTATATTATTTGAAGCGGTCTAAAACTGCCATGGAGACATATAACCTTTTGCAGGACTCGCTAAAGAACGGAGACAAAAAGGAGCACAAGGAAGGGGAGGAAGAACGGATTGATCACCCGCTCACACCTTCTGTAGAGGTCCCAACCTTTAATAAGGTAGAGATCCCTGTGTTTACAATGCTAGTCCCTGGATCAATAGCTAGCATCCACAGTTAAGATGTAATATGAAGAAACAAAGGTCATAATACAACTTTATAACCAGGAATAAAATAATTTATTACATCTTTCATAGCTCATTTGCTATTACATTACATTGCAGCAGAAAATCTATAAGCATGGGGTTCTTCATCTTCAAAGTGCCACAGGCGGACATGTTGGTTGTAGACTTTGTAATCCTAATCAACACACTTCACTAAATCAATCAAACCTGCAACATAACAAGTTACAGCCACAAGGGTCAATACATTTGAATTGTATTGGCAAGTTTCACTACTATGTGGAATGTAAGTGGATCCTATCATTACATGCATATTTGGCTAAGTAGGGTTTTAGGCTCATTTGCAGAAAGCAATAATTTATCCTATCTTTTTATAATAGTTTTGATCTTTTGTCAAATCTTTCTGAACTCCTTGGTAAATCCCCAAGTGTTTCAAGTCTTTGTCAAAATCTCTTGAGTTCCTTGGTACACCCCAAGTACTTCAAGTTTTTATCAAAATCTCTTGAGCTCCTTGGTAACCCCAAGTGCTTCAAGTTTTTATCCAAATCTCTTGAGCTCCTTGGTACCCCCAAGTGCTTCAATTCTTTTGTTGTCTCTTTAAAGCTTTTCTTTTAGAAATTGGAATGTCGAGATTTCCCATAGCTTCAAGCTTTAGTTGCTCAGTATTGTCCATAACCAGGGACACGGCTAAGTACTTAGAATTTTTATCTTCTGCAGAAGTTGTACACTTTACCCACATGACACAATCTCATCTTGTTGCCACGGTGGCACTGGATAAGTACTCACCAAGATTAGTCTTGGCAGATTGAGAATGTGAAGTCTTTCAAAGGGTCCTCCCATGCACCATTGCTAGCTTGTCTTCAGGCACCAATGTAGGGTTCCTAGTTCCCTCATTTCGATAAACCGAAGACAATGCATGGGTCTTCCCAATGTAGTTGACTAAGCGAGCCATATTAGCATGTGGCTGTACCACGAAAAGCCACTGTTGGAGAAACATGTTCAATCTCTAAGTCCCACAGGTGGTTTTCTTTTGGTGCACAACACAAAGAGATTGCCATCGACATGGTTCCTTTTGTTGCCACCTTGTCCAAAACTTGAGTAACCTTGTCCACCCAGGTGGTTCATTGAGTACTTGTTTTATTATATAAAACACAAGTCTTTTCTCAACTTCATAAAAATCTCAACATGTATCTCTTCTCAAAATATCTAGCATGGCTAAGCACTTTACAACTACATTGTTTTCACTAAGGAATATATGAGGTATCCTATTAGGATTTAGCATAGCATAAGTATAGAAATTCTTTTCATGCATGTTTCAAAATCCACTAAGTATAATGAAAATAGTAGGACTTTAGATGATAGTGTCACTTGACTTTTTGGTAGGGAATGTTGGTTCACTTATTGATCTTGCTAGTTTCACACTTTTCTAACTTCACTACAAATCAATCAAGCAAACACAATATCAACTAGCATTCCAACCAATAACCAATCAAACAAAACATCACACATAAAATCATAGGAACTAAGTCATGCATGCAAGCATGCAAAAGATAGTTTTATTTGCAAAGGTGATTTCCACTAGGCTCTAAACATTGTAAGGTTCAAAGTGGTTATCTTATAAAGTGGCAAAGTCATTTGCAAAAAGGTTTTATCCATAAACCATTTTTAAATCCAATCATTATTTTATGTGGTGGAAAATGTTTTTATCAAAGCAAAAACTTTATGTTTTTCACCAAATAAGTTGTTAATTCTCAAAACTTGGTGTTTAGGGTCAGTAGGTTTGAATCAAATCATTTTCCCAAAGTTTTTACTCCAAAGTCATTTTCATAGCAAAATCAATATTTTTATTTGACTAGAAATAGGCTAATTCGAGTTTTTTTATTTCTAATCTTCACAAAATCCATTTTTAAAACCATGGGTTGGTTCCTAGGGTCAGTAGGTTCACAACAATCCATTTTTAAAATCATTTTTGAATATTTTTATAACCTACACAAGCATACAAATGTTTCTGCAAAAACAAACATTTTACCAGAAGCTTTTTACCAAACAAATAGCATGGTTGTCTAGGGCTTGTTCCACTGATTCCATTGATATAAAGTTTGCAAATTTTGGACGTGTGGATCAAAAGTTACAAGGTTTACAAGTTTGCATCTAAATCTGATTTCAAATTCTGTTTTAAACCAAAGGTTGGCCCTTGGCGACTTCCTATTAAATCGGTACCGTTTTGGGTGGATCGACTGATGCGGTGCGTTGGATTAAAATGGATCGCGCGGCTCAGGTTGCGTACCCCTTCAGCGTTTAAGTGATCTATCGTGTGCGTACGACTAAAATCCAACGACTCACAGCTACTGGACATAAACCGGCGGCGCTAGCGGTGGTGAACGGCGGCCTTGGTCGACGATGGCCGCAGCGGCTACGGAAGCAAAGGAGAAGCGAGGATGCTCACCGTGCTCGCGGTCGAGGTGAAGCTTCGAGGTGGTTCTGTCTGCAGCGGCGCTCGGACGTGTGAGGATTGCTTTCGCGGAGTGGGGAACGGCGTCGGCGGCTCTGAGTCGTTGTCGGGCGGCGCTGTGGTTCACTCGAAGCAAAACGAGACAGTTAGGCGGGCAGTCTGGGGTTCACGCAGTATGCTAGAGAGCTCAGGCGGTTGGTGCTTACCGAAACTTCGGAGAAGGCGAAGCGACGCGGCGCTTCGGATGTTGTCGTCGGCGATACAGGGCGCCCATGAGCGGATGACATGGGCAGGTGCGCCAGAGGCTGGGGAATGTGCCCGTGTGCTTGGGGATGCAAGGGGTGGCGCGGGGTCGCCGGAATTGTTTGCGGAACTCGCCGGAGACAGCGGCAAGGTAAATGGAATCGGGGGCAGCCTGGTGGCTCCGGTGGTGCGGGGTCTGTTGAAGATATGCCCAAGAGGCAATAATAAAGTGGTTATTATCATATCTTCATACTTATGATAAATGTTTACATACCATGCTATAATTGTATTAACAGGAAACATTAATACTTGTGTGATTTGTAAACATAAAAGAGTCCCTAGTAAAGCCTCTTGTAAAACTAGCTTGTTGGTTAATATATGATCATGGTTTCCTGATCATGAACAAAGCTTGTTGGTTAATATATGATCTTGTAAAACATCAAAGCTTGCCTTTAGGATTTGTTTTATCAGGTATTATGAGAACAAAAGGGTTGTTCAAATAATTTCCGTAATCCATAAAAGATGGATGATTCACAAATCTCGTTGGAGAAATCACATCCATAAAACTAGTGCTAAAAATGTCGAAAGACAAATTGATTGAAAGATCACTTCGGAAGTGACATCGCCGTTTAAATTATATTGGAAAGAAAACATGAAGAAACTCCATGTGGATGGAATTTTAGAGTTTTTTTTATTTTTGATCAAATGACGCTTGTGAAACTTTCCTAAAGATAATTAAAACTTCGTTCATAGGCCAAAAAGGAACGAATGACTAGCTTATTGGAACTTGTACATATTGTTGTATGAAGTTCATTATGTGTAGTCAAGAGCGATGGATTTCAACTTCATATGCTTTCTCCGAAAATTTGAGCGAATATATGAATATTTACTTAATAAGGATGAAGTATGAAACATTTGAAAAGTTCAAAGATTTTCAAGATGAAGTACAAAATCATTGTAACAAGAATATAAATAGTTTATGATAAGATCATAAAGGAAGATATTTGAGTTACAAGTTTAGCATAATACCTAAGATTTAAGGAACCGTTCCGTGGAATTTGCATTTTTTCCGAAACACCATACGAGTGTGGAGCGTTCGAGATATGTAATTAAACCTTGTTTGACATGGTAAGATCGAAGGTGTAAATCATAAAACTGCCATTATATTTTAAAGATTAAAAGCTATAGAGACTACCGTTTTTCCACTGAAAAGAGCTCCATCATAATCCGTTGAAACAACACCATATAAAGTTATGGTTTGGGATAAAACCCAAGTTGTCCTTTCTTAAACATTGGTATGCTATGCATAAGAAAGATGTTTGCAACCAAAGTTGGATGAACCTGTCTTTGTATGTTATTTCGAATAACTGTTAAGTAATCCTCCATAACATCGGAGACAAAAGTGTTTGTCACTTAGAACGTCAAGTTTCTTTGAGAAGGAATTTTTCGTGAATAGATAAGTGGGAGGACAATAGAACTTTGATAAGGTTAAAAAGAACCTTAGCTATATGTGCAAAGTTGCACAGCGCCGAAAAGTGTTCCGGAGGCAGCAACAATGCTCATGGCTCACGTGCCTCAAAGGTTGTGGTCACGGAGGTCTAAGTTCCTATTGAAACAAGTAGGTCGGGTAAACAATCAAATACCAAGATTTGAGGGTTGAATCATTATTTAAAAATAATGAACCGACTACATGCAAAGAAGCGATGATGGACCCTGACTCCGTAAAATGGCTTGAAGCCATAAAATCTGTGATAGTTCCATACACGAGAAATCAAGTTTTGAACTTGAAGGACCCTTGAGAAAGGTGTAAGACCTTACAGTTATGTTTGGATCTATAAATAAATAGACATGGATGTTGCACATCTATAAAATAGTCGACATGTTGGGAAGGAGTTCACAACAATGTTCAAAGATTGACTATGACAAGATTTGATCTTTCATAGCGATATTTAGTCTAGACGGATTAATGTAGCAACCACTACATATAATTTTGTTATGTGGTAGTTGAATAAACAAAACAAGTTCTTCTAATAGAATTGTTACCTAGGACATGTGCATAACACGGTCCATAGGGTTTTGTTAATTCAAAGGATGCTAAAAGCATATGCAAACTTCAATGGTTGAAGTAAGCATCGCGGAGTTGGAATCTTCACCATGATGAAACTGTTAAAAGAGTTTAATTTCATTGGAGACGATGAAGATGCTTGCATTTGCAAGAAATTAAGTGGGAGCGCTAAGACATGTTTCTAATACATTATGTGGAAGACATATTGTTGATTGGAAATGATGTATCTTTTATTAACACATATTAAGAATTTCATCCTGATGAAATACTTAGGCAAAACCCAAATATTTGGCATCAATAGACGCTAATATGGTTGTGCCGAAAGTACATAGATGATATATTGAATGAGTTCAGTATAGAAACTACAAGAAAGGTTCTTGTCACACAGAAAGGATTGAATGAGTTCAATATTGATGATATATTCAAATGTATTGACACTTGGTAAGTGAAACAAAGATTCAAGTATAGATTGATACTTGATGTATGAAATCACAAAGAGTATTTATATCAATCATGTTGTGATATGTACAAATCCAGATATGTCCTATGCTCTAAATGTTATGAGCATATACCAGAATGATTCATAAGATGATTATTGGACGATAGTAAAGATATTCTTATGATCTTGCAAAAGAACTAAGAATATATTATTTTGTAGAAGTGACAAATAGATGATTAGTTCATTGTAAATGAATTACATTGGTACTAGTTTTGTCACAAAGTACAAATTAAGTTTATCTCAATCTAAACTAAGGGTGGAACAATATGATGGAATGAGAGTTCCATAATGAATTTGGATGAGTTCCAAAGTTAAGACATTGTGACAGATACTACAACAAAAGGGCTAAGTATATAACTGCTATTATAGCAGCAAAAGAGGGCATTTGTGTCAAGTAGTTTGTTATCAAACTAGGTGCAGTTCACAGCAGGGATAAATACTATGAAGATATATTGTACGACAATATTATCAACATGTTTTAACCCTAAAGAACTAAAGGTCACACCAAAGGACCAAATTTTTACAAAGCCATCTCATTAGAGAATGAGTGATGCGTAGAGACGCAAAGACATGCAATTACACACGGATCTGGAAGTGTCAGATCCGTAGATCAGTTGACCACTAGCAATCGTGTACATACGACACCAGAAAGCCATAGGTGTTGAATACACAAAGGTTTAAAACTAGATTATTGACTCTAGTGCAAGTGGGAGACTGTTGGAGATATGCCCAAGAGGCAATAATAAAGTGGTTATTATCATATCTTCATACTTATGATAAATGTTTACATACCATGCTATAATTGTATTAACAGGAAACATTAATACTTGTGTGATTTGTAAACATAAAAGAGTCCCTAGTAAAGCCTCTTGTAAAACTAGCTTGTTGGTTAATATATGATCATGGTTTCCTGATCATGAACATAGAGATGTTATTAACAACAGGGTCATATCATTAGGAGAATGATGTGATGGACATACTCCTATAGATAAGCGTAGCATAAAGATCAAGTCATTTTAATAGTTCAATTGCTATATGCTTTATGATACATAGTAACCTAATTCCTTCGACCATGAGATCACGCATATCACCTTTACCGGATGGATGCTTTGATGACATCAAACACCACACCATAACTGGGTGGCTATAAAGGTGGCATTGAGTGTTCGGAAAGTATTGGTTGAGACACATGGATCAAGAGTGGGATTTGTCCATCCATATGACGGATAGATATACTCTGGGCCCTCTCGGTGAAGTGTCATCCAATTAGCTTGCAAGCATGTGACTGGCTCACAAGGGATCACATATCACGGGAACGAGAAAAGAGTACTTATCGGTAACGAGGTTGAACTAGGTATGCAGAGATACCGACGATCAAAACCTCGGATAAGTAAACTATCGTGAGACAAAGGAAAATTGGTATCGTATGTAAGTGGTTCATTCGATCATAAGTAATCGTAGAAATATGTGGGAGCCATATGAATTTCCAGATTCCTCTATTGGTTATTGATCGGAGAAGTGTCTCGATCATGTCCGCATAATTCACGAACCGTAGGGAGACACACTTAAGGATTCGACGTTGTTTGAGTAGTTATGGAATGATGAGTAAGAGACCTAATGTTGTTCGGAGTCTCGGATGGGATCCGGGATATCACGAGGAGATCCGGAATGGTCCGGAGAATAAGATTCATATAAGGAAAGTCCTGTTTCGGGGTTGGAGAATGGTTCCGGTGTTTTCATTGGGAATGTTCTAGAAGGTTCCGGAATGTCCGGCACTCTGGAGGGGAAGGGTACATGAATGTGTTATATCAAGTTGGTATGATTGCATCATGTACTAGGTTTCATCGCTGAACAAAATAAAGGGTTTATTCAAATCCTAGTTTGAAAAGTCAAACGCCAATTTGAAAAGTCAAACGGCTATTTTGTGAAGTGGTGGGAAAAGTGGAAAAGAGTTGGGAGGAGTTCCTCCTCCACGCTTGACCCATTAGGGATCCGAGTTGGGAGGTACTCCTCCCTTGGCGCACCTCCCACCTATATAAGGAGGGGCAGGGCTGCCCCTCCAAACACACCTCTCTCCACCCAAAACCCTAGCTCTAGGCGCCACCACCCCTCCAAGTGTTGCCGCCACCTAGGGATCCTCTAGCCGCCGAATTAGGGTTTCTCCAAGCCCTAGCCGCCGGCCACACCAAGCCCCTTTGGTGCTTCTAATCCGTAGACCACCAAGGCCTCTCTCATAGTCCACCATACTCGCTCCGGCTTAAGGCGAAGCCCTGCGAGATCTCCCCTCTACTTCCGGTACCACGGTCGTCTGCCGGAATCGCGAGAGAGTGTTACAACCTCCGCTGCCTGCTGGAACAAGGAGAGGAAGGTCTTCAGTACCGAACGTGACCGATTGGAAGCACCTTGGAACGCAGCGCCGGAAGGATCGTCTACGCGATCTTGAGATCGGCAAGAGTACGACTACATCACCCACGAGAATCTTCTCTCGTTAACCGCTTTGGAATCTTCGAGGGTGAGTTCCTTTATCGACTCGTTGCTACAATCTAGTAGATATATCTTGGCTTGTTTGTTTGCATGCGGTAGAATTTTTTTGTTTTCCATGCTACGAACCCCTACAGGCTCTGGGGGGAAAGAGAGGTAAGACGCGTGCGGTTAAATGGGCGTGGTCGCGGGGTGGAGTAATGCGGCCATTAACGCGAATTGATCTCCGGCGTTCTTGGCAACGGCGACGCTTGAGGAAGAAGGGAGTGAGATAGGGAGAGGGTCCACCAGTCACTCCTTTGGGTGCGGGTTCGTGAAATGGCGTGTGATGGGTGGGGAGTAGCTGGGCTGGTATTGGGCTTGTTGGGCCGGACGAGTTGGGCTGCTGTCTGATTCTATTTTTTTCTTTCTAATTGCTTTATCTTTTTCTATTTCTATTTTCTGTTTTGAAATTCAAACAACAAATCAAACATTCAATTCAATTCAAAACTCCTCCAAATTTTGCCTTGAGTTTTGGTTCTGTTTAACAACATAAACCAAAGTCCAAAAACAAAATAATATTTTTATTTTAGGGTCCATTTATAATTAAATAAAATGGACCTTAGTTAATAAATCAAATGGGTTTTAATTTATTTAAAATCTCCATTTGAAATCTAAATATTTTCAAAACCAAATCAGTAGGTTTTATTTGAAAATAAAGAATACTTGGAAAACTTGTTTAAAATAAATAAATAAGTTTTGATGTTTAATTAAAATAGTAAAACCTTTATTTTTAATAAACTTGGGTATTAAATCCTTATTATTTTATTTATATAAACCTTTACTATTTTTATCAAATAGAAATATTTTATTTCAAAGGTTTGGCCAAGTTTTAATTTGTCTTATAAAATAATGTTTATTTATATTTCTTCCTTTTCATTTGAAAGCCAAATCTTTTTATTAAAGATGCAAAAATAGTAATTTCAAATATTTAAAACTTTCTTTAATAATTGTTTATCTTTTTAAAACATCTGCATAGTGTCCTTTGTTTCCACACTTGACACATGTGACAAGGCTGAGATCCTTCATAGACTTGTTTATCTTGTTCTTCATCTTTTCTGGACAATTGCTTGCATAATGTCCTGGGTTTTTGCAATTGAAACATATGATAACTTTGAGTTCTTCACGTGTCTCTTGTGGACAAGTTGTTGCATAATGTCCTAGCTCTTTGCAGTTGTTGCACCATACTTGGTCAATCTCTTTATACTTCTGTTTCTCTGGACATTCACTGGAATAGTGTCCCATTTCCTTACAATGATGACATTGCACATGGCTTTTGTCCTTCTTTTTCTTTTTGGGCTTCTCCAAAGCTAGGAGTGCATCTAGTTCATGTTTTCCATATGTTATCTGGTAGGTAGGAATGTCTACATGTTTCTTGGACCTTCTATTGCTCTTTGGAAAATTCATATGCCTCTTCTTTGGTCCTTTGAATTGGGTTGTATTGCATGGAGGTATAAGTGGAGCTTTTCCTTTGTCCTCATTCTTCTTGGTGAACTTGGATCCTTCTTGATAGTTTGTAATCATTTGTTGCACTCCACCTTGTTTCCTTTGTTCAACTATGGAATAGATGGGGCATTGGATAGGAACATGGTTATTTCCTTCACATAAGTAGCAAGTTGCTTGAGAGGTGGGACATTGGCCAACAAGATGTTTCTCTTCACAGTTAGGGCATTGATCTCCATGCTCCTTAGAAGTGTGATCCTTGTCTCCACAAATATTGCAAGCTTTGGTTCCTTTTAGAATAACATCCTTGTCTCCTTTGGAGAAGTTGCTTTCCATGTTGAGCATTTGGTCTGTCACCTTATGCAACATTTGGGCTTGGTCTTCCAAAAACTTTTGCAGTGTTGGATCTTCCCCACTGGTGTTGGCTATGAATTGAGCTGTCATTTGGTTCAACTGGTTTTGGGTTGCTATGAGTTCCTCCATGTTGTCCTCTTGGTTGGTGTTGGTGTTATCAACCTTGATGTTGGAGTCTCTTGGAGTAGTCATCTGTTTGGATTGGATTGATATTAGAATAGGCAAGATATTTCTAAGGAAATAATTCTAGTCACACACATTACATTTCACTCAAGCAATGTGCAAGCAATCACAAACAAACTTTTCACTCAAACAATGAAGTTCAAGCACATTTTTAGGCAACAAAATATTTTTGTTACACCACATAAGTTGGTGTGTTTGACTTAAACAAAATATGGAGGTCTATCTATATGGTTCACCTGTGATCTTTCCATCCTTCTTGGTTGATTCTTCTTACTTGAGATCATGGTTTCTTTGGGAAAACTTTTGGTCACAAAACTTCAAATGTGAGGATGGCTCCTTCTAACTTGTGTTTCCTTGGTCTCCAAATCTTGAGCAAGATTTCTTGTCTCACTTTTCCTTAGTGATATCCAAGGTTGAAGTCCTTGGTGATTATGCTGAAGATGTTAAAGTCATTAGAGTTGAAGATGTTGAAGTCATTAGAGTTGAAGAAGTTGAAGTCATTAGAGTTGAAGAAGTTGAAGTCATTAGAGTTGAAGATGTCCTTTGCACATGGTGAAGTCTTTGGCCATGGGGTAGGTTTTTCCATCAAGTTGAAATAGGAGAGATGTAGAATCAAAACCAAAATGGTTGAGGAAAGAGTTTACAAGATTGTTTGTAAATAACTTTTGGAACAAATACAACTCCTATTTTTCTAAGGGTTTTTGTCCAATCCTAGGTTTACAAATCCTACAGGCAACACAATGCTCTGATACCATCTGTAGAGGTCCCAACCTTTAATAAGGTAGAGATCCCTGTGTTTACAATGCTAGTCCCTGGATCAATATCTAGCATCCACAGTTAAGATGTAATATGAAGAAACAAAGGTCATAATACAACTTTATAACCAGGAATAAAATAATCTATTACATCTTTCATAGCTCATTTGCTATTACATTACATTGCAGCAGAAAATCTATAAGCATGGGGTTCTTCATCTTCAAAGTGCCACAGGCGGACATGTTGGTTGTAGACTTTGTAATCCTAATCAACACACTTCACTAAATCAATCAAACCTGCAACATAACAAGTTACAGCCACAAGGGTCAATACATTTGAATTGTATTGGCAAGTTTCACTACTATGTGGAATGTAAGTGGATCCTATCATTACATGCATATTTGGCTAAGTAGGGTTTTAGGCTCATTTGCAGAAAGCAATAATTTATCCTATCTTTTTATAATAGTTTTGATCTTTTGTCAAAACTTTCTGAACTCCTTGGTAAATCCCCAAGTGTTTCAAGTCTTTGTCAAAATCTCTTGAGTTCCTTGGTACACCCCAAGTACTTCAAGTTTTTATCAAAATCTCTTGAGCTCCTTGGTAACCCCAAGTGCTTCAAGTTTTTATCCAAATCTCTTGATCTCCTTGGTACCCCCAAGTGCTTCAAGTCTTTTGTTGTCTCTTTAAAGTTTTTCTTTTAGAAATTGGAATGTCGAGATTTCCCATAGCTTCAAGCTTTAGTTGCTCAGTATTGTCCATAAACGGGGACACGGCTAAGTACTTAGAATTTTTATCTTCTGCAGAAGTTGTACACTTTACCCACATGACACAATCTCATCTTGTTGCCACCAGTGGCCGCTGGATAAGTACTCACCAAGATGGAGTACTGGCAGATTGAGAATGTGACGAAGTATTTCCAAAGGGTCCTCCCATGCACCATTGGTAGCTTGTCTTCAGGCACCAATGTAGGGTTCCTATTTCCCTCATTTCCAGTAAACCCGAAGACAATGCATGGGTCTTCCCAATGTAGTTGACTAAGCCAGAGCCATATTAGCATGTGGCTGTACACGAAAGCCACTGTTGGAGAAACATGTTCAATCTCTAAGTCCCTGGGTGGTTTTCTTTTTGGTGCACAACACAAAGAGATTGCCATCGACATGGTTCCTTTTGTTGCCACCTTGTCCAAAACTTGAGTAACCTTGTCCACCCAGGTGGTTCATTGAGTACTTGTTTTATTATATAAAACACAAGTCTTTTCTCAACTTCATAAAAATCTCAACATGTATCTCTTCTCAAAATATCTAGCATGGCTAAGCACTTTACAACTACATTGTTTTCACTAAGGAATATATGAGGTATCCTATTAGGATTTAGCATAGCATAAGTATAGAAATTCTTTTCATGCATGTTTCAAAATCCACTAAGTATAATGAAAATAGTAGGACTTTAGATGATAGTGTCACTTGACTTTTTGGTAGGGAATGTTGGTTCACTTATTGATCTTTCTAGTTTCACACTTTTCTAACTTCACTACAAATCAATCAAGCAAACACAATATCAACTAGCATTCCAACCAATAACCAATCAAACAAAACATCACACATAAAATCATAGGAACTAAGTCATGCATGCAAGCATGCAAAAGATAGTTTTATTTGCAAAGGTGGTTTTCACTAGGCTCTAAACATTCTAAGGTTCAAAGTGGTTATCTTATAAAGTGGCAAAGTCATTTGCAAAAAGGTTTTATCCATAAACCATTTTTAAATCCAATCATTATTTTATGTGGTGGAAAATGTTTTTATCAAAGCAAAAACTTTATGTTTTTCACCAAATAAGTTGTTAATTCTCAAAACTTGGTGTTTAGGGTCATTAGGTTTGAATCAAATCATTTTCCCAAAGTTTTTACTCCAAAGTCATTTTCATAGCAAAATCAATATTTTTATTTGACTAGAAATAGGCTAATTCGAGTTTTTTTATTTCTAATCTTCATAAAATCCATTTTTAAAACCATGGGTTGGTTCCTAGGGTCAGTAGGTTCACAAAAAACCAATTTGCAAAAGATTTCAACTTCAAAATCATTTTTAAATAATTTTTATAACCTACACAAGCATACAAATGTTTCTGAAAAACAAACATTTTACCAGAAGCTTTTTACTAAACAAATTGCATGGTTGGCTAGGGGTTGTTCCACTGATTCCATTGATATAAAGTTTGCAAATTTTGGATGTGTGGATCAAAAGTTACAAGGTTTACAAGTTTGCATCTAAATCTGATTTCAAATTCTGTTTTAAACCAAAGGTTGGCCACGCGGCGACTTCCTATTCGTCGGTACCGTTTTGGGTGGATCGACTGATGCGGTGTGTTGGATTAAAATGGATCGCGCGGCTCAGGTTGCGTACCCCTTCAGCGTTTAAGTGATCTATCGCGTGCGTACGATTAAAATCCAACGACTCACAGCTACTGGACATAAACCGGCGGCGCTAGCGGTGGTGAACGGCGGCGACGCGGTCAGACGATGACGCTGCGGTGGATACAGGAAGCAAAGGAGGAAACGAGGATGCTCACCGTGCTCGCGAGGTCGAGGTGAAGCTCGAGGTGGTTCTGGTCTAGCGAGGGGCGCTCGGACGTGACGGGGATTGCTCGCCGGAGTGGGGAACGGCGTCAGGCGGCTCTGGTCGTTGTCGGGGGCGACGCTGTGGTTCACTCCGAAGCAAAACGAGGACACGGTTAGACGCGGGCAGTCCTGGGGTTCACGCGAGTATGCTAGAGAGAGCTCGGGGCGGTTGGTGCTTACCAGGAAACTTCGCCGGAGTAAGGAGCAGACGCGGCGGCGCTCGGATGTTGTCGAAGTCGACGTTCTGGGGCGCCCGCGGTGAACGGATAACACGGGCAGGTGCGCCAGAGGCTGGGGAATGTTCCCGTGTGCTTGGGGAGGCAAGGGGTGGCGCGGGGTCGCTGGAATTGTTTGCGGAACTCGCCAGAGACAGCGACAAGGTAAATGGAATCGGGGGCAGCCTGGTGGCTCCGGTGGTGTGAGGTCTGGGGGGAAAGAGAGGTAAGACGCGTGCGGTTAAATGGGCGTGGTCGCGACGTGGAGTAATGCGGCCATTAACGTGAATTGATCTCCGGCGTTACTGGCTGCAACGGCAGGGCGACGTCTGCGCGAGGAAGAAGGGAGTGAGATAGGGAGAGGGTCCACCAGTCAGTCACTCTGCGGGTGCGGGTTCAGGTGAAAAACGCTTCGCGTGTGGGGAGTAGCTGGGCTGGTATTGGGCTTGTTGGGCCGGACGAGTTGGGCTGCTGTCTGATTCTATTTTTTTCTTTCTAATTGCTTTATCTTTTTCTATTTCTATTTTCTGTTTTGAAATTCAAACAACAAATCAAACATTCAATTCAATTCAAAACTCCTCCAAATTTTGCCTTGAGTTTTGGTTCTGTTTAACAACATAAACCAAAGTCCAAAAACAAAATAATATTTTTATTTTAGGGTCCATTTATAATTAAATAAAATGGACCTTAGTTAATAAATCAAATGGGTTTTAATTTATTTAAAATCTCCATTTGAAATCTAAATATTTTCAAAACCAAATCAGTAGGTTTTATTTGAAAATAAAGAATACTTGGAAAACTTGTTTAAAATAAATAAATAAGTTTTGATGTTTAATTAAAATAGTAAAACCTTTATTTTTAATAAACTTGGGTATTAAATCCTTATTATTTTATTTATATAAACCTTTACTATTTTTATCAAATAGAAATATTTTATTTCAAAGGTTTGGCCAAGTTTTAATTTGGCTTATAAAATAATCTTTATTTATATTTCTTCCTTTTCATTTGAAAGCCAAATCTTTTTATTAAAGATGCAAAAATAGTAATTTCAAATATTTAAAATTTTCTTTAATAATTGTTTATCTTTTTAAATCCTTTTAGGATTTATTTGATCAAATAGGTTTTGAAGGCTTCCAATTGGAATCAAAAAGTTTCTTCTCACCTTGAAAATCAACAAAGTTTTATTTTATTCATTTATTTTTCACATAACAAGATTTGGAAAATCTTGGGATGTGACACCTTCAACTCCTACTTTTTATTATATCATTGCTATTAAAACACTAGTCGATGAAAAGGAGGAACAAAAAGGTGAGGTTGACAAAGAGATTCACACTATAACTTTTGTTTGTGATGCCTCTCACTCTAGTAGTGATTTTTATGATTTCTATTGGTAATTGTTTTGCGGAGGCCTTGTGTCTAGACACTCATATGGAGAGCATTAATAATAATGAACTAGAGATAGAAACTTGCTATACTAACATGCAGGGTCCTGAACTCCCTGCTTTGAAGGAAGACTACTATAAAGTGTTCCCCTACATAGGTAACCAAGGTAAAGATTTAAGAATTTTATATGAATCTCAAATCCTCTCATTGAAGCTATACACGGAGGAATGTTCAGCAAGCTTGGTGCATCAACGCTCGCTTGAAAGCGGGAACTTGTTCATCTACATGATGCCGATGCACCGTAAGCAGGTACGACTCTGACCGAACTCTACTTCAAGATGCTCCAAACTGGTATGTATAACCTCACCTCGAGTCGATATCCCTTGGGATCACGTGGGTAATGTATGAAGCATCCTAACCTGGCTTTATGGATTTAATGAGAGCGCTTCCCGGGAGGCAACCCGGAAGTCATTAGGCGTCTTTCTTAGTTTTGTGTCTTGAGTCTAGTTGCATTCATGTTGCATTGGCACTTTTTATTCTTTACATGTCTTGCTATTAGAGTTATCTTGTTGCAGTTTTCGAAAGATAGAATTTTTTGTCACTATATTATGCGTTGCATAACTCAGTTGTATTTAAATCCCGTTTTATACATGCTAATATTGGTCGAAAATTAAAGTTGTTATTTTACTGTCAAAACATGGTGTTTCGCTAAGTTTCAGGTTAAGAAAGAATTCTCGAAGAAACAGGTAAATTTTGGCGACTCCGGAAAGTTTAATGACCAATTATACAGCGGGAATAAAAATTCCGGCCGTATAGTTGCGGTTGTATAGTTATCGATGCCTTCGTAAAATTTCTTTCAAAGTATACATAAGGCTTAACGACCAACTATACAACGGGAATGAAAATTCCGGCCGTATAGTTGCCGCCGTATAGATATCGACACCTGCCTCGAATTCTTAATTTAAGGTATAGTAAGTTTAACGACCCACTATACGGCGTGAGCAAAAACTCCGGCCGTATAGTTGTGCCCGTATAGTTAGGGAAACCCCTCAAACGCCAACTAGATGGTAGCCATTGCTCAAAATTTTATTCGTTCTTCTTCTAAAACCTCGAAACTCCATATGGGATATTCTCCCTTGATCTAGGGGAAGCCGAATATCTGTAAGCAATAAAAGTTCTACCTCAGAAACTTCCTAGACTCTAATTCTTTATATAAGTTCATGTTTTCTTTTTTACTTTCCTTTTATCGGTAGGTTAAACGAACTATTCTCGTATACCAAACCAATGTATTTTATTTGTGTGTTATTTTTGCATGGACTTGAACCTTGTGTGACGACGTGTACGATAGTGCCAATAGTGCAAACAATCGCATGAGCCACTTGGTTGCTTCGAATCAATATGCTTACCTAGTAATGCCTGGTAAAACTTTCCAACTCGAACCTCTTTTAATAAGCACATAGGAGATGCACACTCGTGTCTCGTATCCTGTTCCACTTGCACCTCATCACAATCTAGGAGAGGCATCTTCTAGAACTAGTTTGTTGAGTTAAGCATGGTGCTTAGGTTGATGAATCGACTCAGTGGAACTTGTATTTTTATCACTTGTGAGTTAAACCCGTGTCTTCAAAAACACAAAAATATTTCGTTTTCTTTTTAGTTTCTAAGCAGGTTCTCAAGGAAGGCACACCGGGCCATATCCATAAACACATGTTGAAGCAAAGGTTCTTTGTCCATCGAAAGAGAGGTTACTAGTACCTCAACGGTAAAATGAGTCACCCTTGCTTTAACTTAAGCTTGGGGAAGTAACCACTTCTTATACCCTCTTCTGATAACTGCATTTTCTCTATTGTTTTCATGATCTTCTTGAGTTGGTATTTGAAAAGTTATTAGCTTGGGGATATTATTTTTCATGCATAGATTCTTGTGCAATGTTCTTTATCTTAAAAAGTTTTCATGCTATTATGTATCCCTTTGTTTTTTAATGCTTGCTTAGGTGAGTTTTTGTTCATATTTATATAAGGGATATACTTTCTCATGTTAAGCCCCATAGGAGACAAGCAATAGCTTTGATGCACCTTGTTCAACTTTTATCTAGCTTGTGAAAAATATTGTGATCCTCTAAATATACATTGCCATGTTCTCTACATTTTGAAAAAAAAAGTTCTTTGAAACTTGCTAGTTGTCATTGTTTAGAATTGTCTTAAGTAAATGGTTATGGAGTAGAACGACCCCATAGTGTTGGAAATGATGGTCTTAATAGATGCTTACTAAGTGAGTTGTCAAACAAGAAATGATGTTTCAAAGTTTCGAGATTACATATGCCAAAATTTTGTCTTAGAAATCAAAGTGAGATAATGCTTTATGTGTGTCTTGCACCACTATCGCACTCCATGGGGGGCTAACAACTCTGCTGGCCTATAATTGATCTACCAAGAGAGAAATCTCGGATTTTGGCCATGAGTTGATTAAACATATATAACAACAATGTTATGATGGGTAAGAGTTTTTGCTCCCTCATGGGTCTGTGTTGCAAGCGAAAGTTGGAATACTCCCCCGACCGTTATAAGAAATCATTATACTGAAAAGGGAAACCTTGGTAATGGTCACAAGTGTCCTTGCTAGCCTACACGGTCTCGATTGAACATATACCACTCTTTTAGCATGGTCTCGTTACTAAGAAATAGATTTATATGAGCCCAACAATTGAAGTTTGCACTTGAGAGACTTTAATAGACGGCATGAGTGGGCAGCATTGGAAAAATCTATCTCTATTTATGATTGACAACTAACCGTGCTCAGCTTTGCCTTATACAAATAAAAATACAATAAAGTGAATATAAAAGGATCACAAGTTTACTAGCAAGCTAGATTTAACTTTGACATGGGGCATAGAAGTTTTTGACTAAATCTCTAGTGGTTTGGATTAATATAACTAAGATTATATTGCCTTGTATGATTATGTGCACTCTTGATTTGAGCTTGCAGGAAAAACATGAATATGGTGCTTTGATTTTCAATGATAAGCAAGATCACATCCATTAAGTTATCGATCCCTTTTGCTCGAGGACGAGCAAGATCTAGCTTGGGGAAGTTGATGGTTGTGATAATACAACACTTTTTATCTATATAAATTGTGTCATTTTCCTATCATATCATGTGATATGTCGGAAATGTATCTATAATTTTTGATGCTTCATGATTGTTTAGTATCTACTTTGCTTTGCTTTGTCTATACTTTGAGGTGTTTTTATATCTTTTCTGGAACTAACCTATTAACAAGATGCCACAGTGTCAGTTGCCTGTTTTCTTCTGTTTTTGGTTCTAGAAAGGCAGAAAATCAATATTCTCGGAATTGGACATTGCTTTATGCGTGTCTTGCACCACTATCGCACTCCATGGGGAGCTAACAACTCCTCTGGCCTATAAATGATCTCCAAGAGAGAAATCTCAAATTTTGGCTATGAGTTGATTAAACATGTTTAACATCAATGTTATGATGGGTAAGAGTTTTTGCTCCCTCATGGGTCTGCGTTGCAAGAGAAAGTTGGAATACTCCTCTGACCGTTATGAGAAATCATTATACCGAAAAGGGAAACCCTGGCAATGGTCATGAGTGTCCTTCCTAGCCTACACAGTCTTGATTGAACATATACCATTCTTTTGGCATGGTCTCGTACTAAGAAATAGATTTTCTATGATCTCAACAATTGAAGTTTGCACTTGAGAGACTTTAATAGACGGAATGAGTGGGCAGCATTGGAAAACTCTATCTCTATTTATGATTGACAACTAACCATGCTCAACTTTGCCTTATACAAATAAAAATACAAAAATACAATAAAGTGTGTATAGAAGGATCACAAGTTTACTAGCAAGCTAGATTTAACTTTGACATGGGGCATAGAAGTTTTTGACTAAATCTCTAGTGGTTTGGAATCAGGTACAGCTCTACATTTTGCGAGTCCCTAGGAGAAATTGACGTTGTGGGCCCTAAGGCTAAAATATGTAAGCATATTTAGAAATTTTGTGTATCTACTTCACTTGTAAAATATTAAAATTTAACATCCAACCACACATTCTTAGTCTAAGATGTAAATTATTATTAAGCACTTAAGAAATGTCATACTTCCACATAAAAACTAAAAGAGTAGCAAAATAAAAAAAGTAATATTCTCTACTACTTTGATTGTCGACAATTCTTAAACCACCTCCTTGTGACCCAATGGGTTGATTCTCTCAGTTTTGTTTTATTCCTTTTTGCAACATGGACTTATGTTTCGATATTGTAACACCTAAAATTGTGAAATAAATAAATATAAATGAAGCTAGAACCCTAATCTAACATGTAACATGCTTGATGCTTCATGATTATGTAAAGAGTCGGGGACAAGGGTCATTAGTCCGATGAATGAACACGTACCAGGTACCGGGGTTAGGGTCGGAGGGACGAGCAGGGTCGTGAGGGAGAGCCAGAGAAAAATTGAGGCCTAACGGACAGGGACGAGTAGAGCGAGTTGTCGAGGCAGCCGAGGAAAGGTCACCGACTTGTAGGGATGTAGATGAAGATCCGAAGAGGAAAATCAACTATAGAATTATAAGTCTCTCTTATAGGCTATATATGTATTCTCTCTAATTTTTTCAAACCAAAAATAATAAAACATGTATAGTTCTATAGTCTAGAGGATGGGCCCCTCCCAATCGTGGGACCTAGGCGGTTGCATAGGGTCGCCTAGGGTCAGATCCAGCCCTGTTAGGAATAATATAACTGAGATTATATTGCCTTGTATGATTATGTCCACTCTTGCTTTGAGCTTGCAGGAAAAACAAGAATATGGTGCATTGATTTTCAACGATAAGCAAGATCACATCCATTAAGTTATCGATCCCTTTTGCTTGGGGAAGTTGATGGATGTGATAATACAACACTTTTTAGCTATATAAATTGTGTCATTTGCCTATCATATCATGCTTCATCTAACTATTGTAATGCCTATTATGCATGATTACTTGTTTTCATTACATTCAATATGAGCTTTGCACATTTAGTAGTTTAGGTATAATTTTATCCATATTTCTTGTCTTTGACATGTGTATAGGTGTTGATTATGATTATGTATAACACAAAGGCAAAAGGAACAAGGAGAGTATAGTATGGAGGAACTGTAGGACCAGACGTAGCCATTTGAGGTGTTGGAAAAATTGAAATTTTCTAACTTCTCAAAATAAAGATCCAAGAGCATGTGGTTTTATCCCTCGATGATACGAATCCAACGAGTCCAAGAATGCCCAAAACGGAATTCATATGAAGAAATGGCGACCAAAATATGAAAGAGTCTGCAAGCTCAACGACCAACTATACGGCCGGAGCAAAAATTCCGGCCACATAGCTCTGGCCGTATAGTTGCCAAAAAGGTTGCAAATGACGGGATTTCTCCCTATAAAGGCTCTAGAACCTTCCCTAAGTCATATGACGGTATTGGAGGAACCCTAGGGCACATCAAGGCCTATATAAAGGAGGGAGGATTCAAAGAAAAGAGGAGGAAGGCACCACCAACCATATACAAGATCTAGATCCCATATACCGCCTCCACAGCGGCGCCCTGCCACCATGCTGCCTCCATAGCCTCTCAAGATCCACCAAGATCCAATCTCCATCAACACCATCAAGCCATCCAAGAAAGAAGAGTAGGAGAAGGAGGACGCCGCCATCACCACGCCGACGCCACCATCATCGCGTCGTCATCACCATCTCCATCGCCGCTACTCCTTCATCCTTCCCCATCATGGTCTCCGTGATGGGTTGTAACATGGCTTGAACCTCCTTTTATTTATGTTATGATGATTTGAGTAATTGAAGTGTGGTGTGTTCTTGTTAATTAATATGTTTATGCTTTCTCTTTACATTGTTATATTCATGATATTATTCTAGTGATTGGAGACGTCTAATCCATTGTTGAGAAGTTTACTAGGGATTCATAGAGTGTCACAAAACTTATCATTAGTCTCTACTCTTCCATAGGAACTGACAAGTCCATGGGTAGAACTAATAGGCTATTTGCTATAAGTGATTTGCGGAGGCAATAGGAGCTTAGGATGCACCGCCCAGAGTTCCCCAAGATCACTCATGATATAGATAGGTATAGTGTTGCGAATTTCTTGACCCCAAAGTGACATACGGGATATCTTGTGACTAGCACGCTACTTGCTTAGGAGTACGATTGTCCATAGAACTTAATGCATTTGCTCTGGTTTACCTTGATTGGTCTTGTTACCTTAATACACTATTCTCTTACGAGATAACCCATGTCCGAAAAGGGTGTGGACAATTGAGTTCTCTAGTTGCCGCTTACCAATGGTGGGAGACAATGGCATTTGAGGGACTGCCACAAGTACAATTTATATCTATTCCATAAGAACTTATCATACACACTGGTATACACAACATTACTTGAGGAATCATAGCATTAATATTTCATCTCATTGCATTCACTTCTCTCTAGTTTTCTTCCAGTTCTAGTAGTAGTTGTTACAATCATCTTAAATTTATTTATCCTAGCAACCTATAGAGTAGACTATTTCCAAACCATGGTTTGTGCGAACGTAGCCGCATTGACAACGTGGATGTAGGGTCATGTTCGCCGAGATCCCATCGGGACAAACTCTTAAATATTTGGTGCTACAAGTACTGCAATAACCCTGTTTTGGTGTAGAACCCACTCATCACCTAGCACCCTCTCTCCTTGTTGTTTGCCCCGTGTAGCCGCTTCTCGCCATGCGCCTAAGAGCTCCGCCGCCGCCGCTCCCCATCGCGCTTGCTCCGACGACCTTTAGATACTAGCACTAGGTGCCTTAGGTTCCTCTCGCTCGCGCGATTCGAACTCAGCCAACGGCGCTTCCTGGAACCACCGGGAACGTCGCCCATGACCAACGCCTACCGCGTCCCACCATCGAGTCTGGTGTGGCCACCACGTGGCCATAGGGTGGACCCAGTGTGTCCTGGGCCCCCTTTGTCAGCGACTACGGGTAGACACCACTGCGGTATAGAAAAGATTAGGGTTAGGGTTGCTGACGTCAGGATGATGTAATAAACCTTTAGTAATTTTCATAAATGTTTTAAAATGGAAGAAATTAAATTAAACTTGTAAAATTCATAACTAATTCATATTTAATCATAAAAATATGTATAATATATCAAAATGTTCAAAAAATGAGATATACCTATCTAAGCTATAATAATAGATTATTAAGCAACTCAAAACCCTAGTTTATGTAAAGGAACATCGACACCCCTTATGTAAATGTGGGTTCGACGGTGTGCCTTCGCCAGGGCATCCCGAACCCTCTTAAATCAATGTTGCACGTAGGATTAGTGTAGAATCTCTAATTATGACATGTCATACATATTGATTGCGCATTTCATTATGCCATGTCTTGATTGTTGCCTATTTTTTCCTGAATTTGGTTCTTCGTGATAGGATACGAGCCCGAGGCCGAAGTTAACGACAAAACAGATCCATACCTGTCTACCGAAGGACAAGGCAAGTGTAGCCTATCATTCTGAACCTACTTTTACAAAGTATTTTACTTTCTCGCTATGATGCATATGGTTCCAATGTGGTCTTTTGTCAGCAGCTAGAGTTACGTATCTGCTACATAGTTTCACTCTTGTAGCCTTACACTCCTGATCCACTGCTCCTAGCATACCTAGGTCTGGCATGTGAGCGTTGCTAGATATTCTACGACCGACATCTTAGCCACGCTTAGCAGTAACGTCTGATCCATTTGGATGATGAATCGGAGATGCCAAGGAATCTAGAAAGGTAGGAGATGGAGATATGATCTGAGGAGTTAACTAAACATGCTAAGGCTTGCATGGGAGGCCACGTTGGGTGTGGTTTTTGTAGTCCTATGCTTGCCACCTTTAGCAACTGATTTCTTGCCTTTGGAACCGAGACGAGCGTACAACCACACAGGGCTTGGGAACCCCCTCGATTGACTAACTTGCCTAGTAGATTCCATGAGTCACATAGTTCGGGCTTTCCATTTGGCATAAACATTAAAAATGTTTTCGAAAGAGGAGGATAAGGAGGTGCATCATAACAGGTAGGAAAGCATGGATTGGGTTGCTTAGGGTAAATGGAGCCCCTGGTAAACCAACCTCGCCTCTCATCTCTAGGGATATGCTTTGGGACTTGACCTGTTACGATGGAACCATCCTTAGGGCGTGACTCATGGTCTCGGCGAAAGCAAGGTAAATGTCGTGGTCAACCACCCTCTGTTGGTCTTCCAATCAAGAGGGCTAATAATATTTGGCATTAAGAGTCGGTTGGTACGTGTGGGTAAAGTTGTACACCCCTGCAGGCTATTAATATTTTCAAAAAGCTGTGTTCACGGTTATGAATGCTTGGTGACTGAATTTTAAGATCATAGATAATATTAACCAACTACCAAACTTGTTGATCCATGTGTGCTTAAGGATGCTTCCTCTGGGCTTGAGGGGGTGATCCTAGATAGGAGGTTCTGATAAAGCTGGTGGTTCTCAAGAGATGATATCCAAGATGAAGAATTCGTTCTCTTACCCCTTTTAAAATACACTGAGTAGACGAGTCTCTTCTCTCTCTTGTTTACAAACAAAGATCACTTTACGCAAAAGTAAATCCATAAGAAAGCCTCTCTAGCCAGAGCATGTAGGTACTAGGTTATCTAAGTCTTGCGGAGTACATTCTCGTATTCAGCCTTGCGCCATTGTTGTTTTTCTATGGATGATCTAGTTGCAACTGAAGGTGGCTTCTATGTTGACATTGACGAATAGTTAGGGGTCCCAGGTAGCAGCCTGATGACTATGGGATGGACGTCGCTTATGTTTATGGCCTCTTAGGCCCTTTGATAAGTTGTTGTGTAGAAAAACATAATTTTCTTTCGATGTTTGATGTGGTGTTGGGTCTATAACCTCTGGTTTTTAATAATCTAATATCGTACTTTGTTCAGGGTTTAAAATTTTGTTGTTGAATCCTTGTGTTCTGTAATGTTACTGATTCTTATATTGTGATCTTCAGAGCTTGGAGTTGAGCTTACCTCAGATGGTGATCTGAGGTTTGTTTATCCCTAAACCCGGGGGTGTTATAGGATATCTCCACAACTCAATTGGAGGCTCCCAACAATAAATCCACAAAAGGCTACAAAGCCACAAAAGTCCACAAGCTTGAGGCCACTCCATAATGGAGGCCTCAAGAAATCAACACACCAGCCACACAACCGTCTAGGGTTCCAAAAACCCAAGAGTAACAATTCCACAAGCTTGTACTCACTAAATACCCATGGAGAACTCAAACCTATGCAACAAATGCAAGGGCAAGTCCTTCACTCCTAAATTCCAACAAAGCTACAAAATATATTAGGGGAATGAGAGAGGAAGAACACAAGAGGAGAACACAAAACTCTCCAAGATTTAGATCCCAAGGATTCCTTCACAAAGAAAGGATTTGATTTGGGGGGATTGTAGATCTAGATCTCCTCTCTCAAATCCCTCAAAAAGATGCAAGACTCATAGGGGGAAAGGGAGAGGTCAAGATCTTCAAGGGGAAGAATGGAGGAGAGAGAGAAAGCCAAGAACCAAGAAAAGATCAAGTGCCCATGAAGGGGAAGAGATGCCCCTTTTAAAGGGCCCCCAGATCTGACCGTTTGGGCACATTCACGATCCTGGCCAGAACTTCCGGTGGGTGGGCAGAACTTCCGATGGGACCCAACCAACGGTCACAAAACTGCATTGTGAAACACAGAGAAACCAGTCTGGCCGGTACTACCGCCGGTCCACCAGAAATTCCGGTGAGGACGCTACTATGGCCTAAAAATCCGACCATAGTTCCGCCAAATAGAGCATACCAAACGGAGAAGTTACTGAGGTCGAGCAGAAGTAGAGCCAGAATTTCACCCGGTACTACCGGCGGCAATTATGCCCGAGCGGTACTTCTAGCAGGGGCGGTACTACCGCCTAAATTTCCGATCAAAATTCCGCCAAATAGAATAAACCAGACAGAGAGGTTACTGAGCCGAACTCGGGATGAGCGGAAGAAGCTCCGGAACTTCCGCCAGTACTACCGATGGCAAAATGCCCTAGCGGTACTACTGGTGGTGGCCGGAACTTCCGTCCAAGGAAATTTTAGAAGCTAAAACTGCAATAACTTTCGCATCTGAACTCCAAACGAGATGAAACCAATTTTATTGGAAAGATAATGACGAGAAGAATCCAAGGTATGGAAAGATAACGACGAGTATTTGAGTAGTTGTATATGTCTCGATATTATCGTAACAATTATACACCAAACCAAGTTATGAGGTATCAGTTTAGTAGGGATAAGTAGAGATGAGGTCTTGTAACAAACTCATGTATATCCCTTCCGGTGGTTGAGGTTAATAGGCTATATAAACACTTACGGTGGCCCTCAACGGTGTAACATACGCCATAAATCAAATTACATAAAGAAGGTTGAACGCTAGTGGTCGGTTCCTAAATTATGGAGGCATATTACAATATGTAAAATCGGTTATATCCCCCTCTCTATTTTCTATCTATTCTCCCTAAAAGTTCAGAGGAAAGTCCTTAATATTATTGATCGATATTGTAGGCATTGCCTATGTACAAAACTGGAGGGATCATCTTCTACTCATTCCTTGGTTGCTTGGTCTTTAGTTTGCAGACCCAAAAAACATGGGGGGCTCGGGGTGCTCAATTTGAAATTGCAAAACAAGGCATTGCTTCTTAAAAAACTCTATAAATTCCACTCAAATTCTAAAGTGCCATGGGTACATTTGGTTTGGTCCTTGTATGGGGATAGGGTTCCACATGGCCAATCTAAGAGCATCTCCACTCACATTCCTTGAACATCGATCCCAATGCGAATTTTAGGTCTGGACGCCAAAAATTGGCCCAGTCGTGTTCCTAGGACCCCGGTTTCGTATGGAGTTGGGACAACTTTGGTACGGACTTTCCAGGCCATTCCCAGTATCCCGAGAGTGCCCTGGGAACGCCGGACAAAGCAAAAATGGGCGTGGTACAACTCTTTCAGCGAGATAAGGCCGAACTCCCTACTGTTTCCCTTTTTCCCGCCCTCGCCACTACACCCCTCCCGCCCTCGCCACCCACCTCGGTCTATAAAAGCCGTACCTCTCACCGTCTCCCTTCACACTCTCTCACAACACTCCCAACTCCGGCGAACTCCAAACGCCCCCACCTTTCCACTTCCACAACTCCGGCGAATAGCCATGGCCGAGAGATTCCCCAAGGACACTTCGGCGAAGAACGGCTTTGGCCACCGCACGCTGCAGCCGTGGGAGGCCCGGATGCTCCATGGCGCGGGCTATATCACACCGCCGGACGTTCGTCTCCCTCTCAACTGTAATCTTAGCGTCGATGGGACCCCGATTCTGCCGGTGCCGGCTGATGAGGACATCGGCGACGAGATCTAGACGGCTATCGCTGTCATGGAAGACCCGAATGTCACCGAGGATCTAGGCAACCTGGTCTTCTGGGAGCAGTTCTTTGCCGACAGGCAACTTCAGGATCTTGCCCACCACGAGGGGCCGCCGGGCTAGCCGTCGAAGCGCAACAATGCGGCGTCGTGCCGCCGCTGGTGGAGCGCTCCCGGACGAACGCTCTCGTCGTGATGGATGATATCCCACAAGTATAGCGGATCGTGTGTATCCTTTTCGATAAGTAAGAGTGTCGAACCCAACGAGGAGCTAAAGGTAGGATAAAATGTTCTCTCAAGTTCTATCAACCGCTGATACAACTCTACGCACACTAAACTAGAGCAACAATATGGGTATGAGAGATAGCTTTGCAAGATAATAAATACAAGAAAGTAATTGTTAGTGCTGCAGCAATAAAATATACTAAGTAACCATAAACTAACAGTACCATGAGTGTGGAAAAGTGGTGGTAATTGTGGTGGCTTTGTCCAAGTTTAATTAGCGAATAAATCGGGTTCATTGTCTTTGATACCGTTTTATATGTGGGAGAGGCTAAATATACATGCACTTCACTACTTGGAATTACAAGTACTATATGATTGGATTGTTAGCAAGCATCCACAAATACTAACAATGTATTAAGGTTTCACCAACCATAGCCTTAAGTTAATGGTCCTCTTACTTCCATACGTGCAACGTTCCGGTTCGCGTCCTCGGGTTTCTGTCACTCTGGCAGAACTTCCCACTTCCTCTTACACATACTACAAACCCTATGATGTTTAATCCATGCGCGCACAAATATAATGGACACAAAGGACTGTACCATATCAACATACAACTCTAATGAACCAAAGACATTCAACCAAGCAATCAAAATACAAATAAACTACACAAACATGACATAGATCATAAGATTATAAGTTATAGCATCAAACACCATGTTTACATAGAACGGTGCAGAGGTGTGTGGAAGGATGAACCACTGTATACAAGGAGTTGGTGATGGAGATGGCAGTGAAGACGATGAAGGGGGGTGATACGCCCAATTTGCATCACTTTCTATATCATAATTTACCTCTATTCATTGATATTTGTCTTATTATGAGGTATTACTTATGGATTTTCATCTGTTTATGCATGTTGGATGATTCCTGGAGGATGGACTGACGGAGTCTGGATTCTGATGGAAAAGAAGGCGTTTCGGTGCAATTTCGCAAAGATCAGAAAAATACCAGAAAAATATGGAAACATATTATTTTACCAGAAGACAAAGGAAGCCAGAATGAGGGACGGAGATGGGCCTCCGGGGGCCCAGACCCCCTAGGCGCGGGCTCACCTGACCCCGCGCCTAGGGCAGGTGTGGCCCACCTGCCCGCCCCTGACTCCGCCCCTTCGCCTATATCTTCCCTACGGAACCCTAAGCCTCGGGGAGCGACCACAGATAGATTTCTGCCGCCTCTGGGGGCAGAAAACACCAAGAGAGAAAGATCTCTCCAGTAGATAGATTTCTGCCAGGGGAATTCCTTCCTAGAGAGGGGAGACCGTCGCCATCAACACCGTCATCAAGATAGGCTTCATCGGGATCATCATCATCCACACCATCATCTCCACCAGCACCATCTCTCCGTCCCGCTGTAACAATTGTGTTGGATATTGCTTTAGTTCGTTAGGGGAAACTTTCCCGGTGTTGATTACTATTGTAGTTGATGCTTGTGAGTGGAATCATTGGATTATTGTTTATGTTCAGATTGTTATCCAATACCATATCATCTTAGATCTTGATCCATATGATGTCTTATGAGTAGTTCGTTTAGTTCTTGAGGACATGGGAGAAGTCATGTTGTTAGTAGTGAATCTGTGATGAGTTATTATTCAATGGTTTAGTATTTAAGTTGTGGTGCTATTCTTCTAGTGGTGTCATGTGAACATCGACTACATGACACTTCACCATTTATGGGCCTAGGGGAAAGCATTGTGTATTTGGCTACTAATCATGGGGTTGCCGGAGTGACAGAAACCTGAACACCCGTTAGGACACCTTTGCACAAGGGAGTGTAGAATCTCAGAGTTTAAGGCTATGGTTAGATTTATATCTTAATTACTTTCTTGTAGTTACGGATGTTTCAGAGGGTTTAATCACAAGTATGTATTAGTCCTAGGAAGGGCGGTATGTTAGCACAGGTTCACCCACACAACACTTACAACACCAAAGAAGAGTACTCAGCTATTTGAAGAGAAAGCACTTGATAGAATTCCCATGTGTCCTCGAGAATGTTTGGTCCTTATAAGTATTTTCACCGGCTTGTCCTTTGCTAAGAAAGGATTGGGACACTTGCTCCGTTTGTTCATTACTCTTGTTACTTGCTCCTTGTTTTGTTGCCTTGTCAGAAAACCACTAAAAATCCGTTTGCTAAGTATTCACAGGGATTTCCTGCTCCATACCACTATTCAGCACCTTCTTCTCCTCGTTGGGATCGACACTCCTATTTATCTAAAGTACTACGATACACCCCCTACACTTGTGGGTCATCAAGACTATATTATGGCACCGTTGTCGGGGAGTGAAGCGCTATTGAAGAGTGGAACTGGTAAGGGAAACTTTTACTGTGAGTATTGCTTTTGTTACTGCTTGTTACTTTGTTCCCAATATGGATAACCCACTTGGTTTTCTGTTTGGGAAAACTACTACCGCTGGTAGGGTAGTAGATGAACCACCTCCTGTTGAGATCGATCCTTTTAAGATACCTACAAGTATTGTTAATCGTGTTATGGATAATTATTATTTTGGGGATGGAACTGTCCATCCTGGTGATCACTTGCTTTTTATCCATAAATTATGCGAGTTGTTTAAGTGTGCAGGTATCACAACTGAACAGTTGAAGAGGAAGTTATTCTCCATATCCTTGAAAGGGAGAGCTGAGGCATGGTATAAGCTGCTGAAGAATGGACAATCCATGGAATGGGAGGAGATGACATCTCTCTTTTACTCTAAAATTTATCCTCCCAGTGAAATCCATAAGGATAGAAGTCTTATATATAACTTTTGGCCTCTTGATGGAGAGAGTACAGCTCAATCTTGGGGGAGATTGAAGTTACTAATGCTTAAATGTCCTATTCATGAACTCCCTAACAATATTATTCTCAATAACTTTTATGCTAGGATTTCTCTTCATGATTAAGATTTACTAGATGCTTCTTGTGCTGGATCATTCACAAGTATGAAGGAAGAAGCTAAATGGGATCTCTTAGACCGTATTCAAGATAACGCTGAGGCTTGGGAGAATGACAAAGGAAGAAAATCATGTATAAACTATGATTATGAATGCATTAAATCTTTTATGGGTACTGATAACTTCTGTGATATTCGCAATGAGTTTGGTCTTGATTCCCAAAGTATTGCCAAATGTTTTAAGGCCTTTGCCTCTTACATAGAAATTCCCAAGAAGAAGTGGAATAAGTACCATGCTCCGTATAAAGATGTTGTTAGTCATGTTCCAGTTAGAAGTAATCAAGTTTGTACTACTAATCACGGTGTGCCTGAACCTCATGTTGAGAAAATGCCTTTTCCAGCTAAGGTAAAGGAGTATTCTATGATTATTAGTGCAAATAATAAAGGTACAATGAAAACTGTGGAGCCTGATGAGCAATTGAATGTTGAACCTGCGGTAGCTGTTGTGAAAGATCTTGACACTAGAAATATAGAGGATGAGCACATTGTCTTCTGTGAAGACGCTTCTAATATTATCTCTCATCCTAGTAAGGCTAGAAAAGCTAGTGTTCCTGTGCTTTCTTTAAAATTGGTGATCATTGCTACTATGGTTTATGTGATATTGGTGCTAGTTCTAGTGTTATTCCTTATGAGCTTTACAGGGAAATTATGCATGAGATTGGTCCTTGTGAGCTTGAGGACATTGATGTGGTTATTCACCTTGCTAATAAGGAAACCATTTGACCCATTGGCATTGTAAGAGATGTGGAGGTTCTTTGTGGTAAGATTAAGTATCCTGCTGATTTTCTAATGCTTAATTCAGCAGCTAGCAAAACTTGTCCTATCATTTTTGGTAGACCTTTCTTAAACACTTGTGGAGCTATTATTGATTGTAAGAAGGAAAAAGTTTTAACTAAGTTTGATGGAGATTCTTATGAGTTTAACTTTTCCAAATTTGCTAAAGCTCCTTGTGAAAATAGCTTGCCTAATAAAGATTTCAGGATGGAACAACTTGCTTCTATTGATCCGGTTTATGGCCTTGGACCTCTCTTTGATGACTGTAAGTATGCTTATTCTGATGATAAAGTTGTTTCCAGTGACAGTTATATTGTCAACTTTATTCAAAGTGCTACTGAAAGTTATTTTGAGAGAGGGAAACATGGTTTTATGCATCTCAACGATGTTAAGTTTTCCCGTTTTATGTTGAAAGCTTTAAAGTTGCATCTATTTTGTCTTCCTATGCTTGTGGATTTTTGTTTCAATAATTCGTTTTCTCATGATACCCCCATGCATAGGAAGTGGGTTAGACTCGAGTGTGTGGGTTATTTGTTTCTTAATGCTCTCTTTCATTCCAGATATATATATCTCCTCTGTGAGCATCTTTGGAAGTTCAATGCCTAACTTAAAGGCATTAAATAAAAGTACTAGTTGGGAGATAACCCAAGAGTTTTGTCAAGTCATGGAAGTTATTACCTCTGTAATAACCTCTCCTTATCCTTTTTGTTTTGGTTTTTGTGTCAAGTTCAACTACTTTTGTAAAGTAGAGGAGTTGTGAAAAGTGACTGTCCCGGGACAGATTTTTGTGATGTATTGTAAAAATTAGTGAGGAAGCTCAGTATGTCGGATGGAGCTGAATTTTTCTGAGCTTGCTCTACAAGTTGTTACCCAACTTTCATTAGTTCTGCACTTTTTGATTTGAGCAACATAAGGTCTTCGAAAAAAGCAATCTTTACCTGCTGGTCTATTTTGACAGATTTCTGCCATCATTTGCATTTGTCTCTTACAGAAGCTTTTATTTTGATGGGCTTTCAGTTGAAGTGTGTATTGAAGGTTTATTGTTTTTGCTTACACTAATGTTGTCATTGAGTTTGTGCAAGGGTTTTGTAAAAAGGAAATTTTCAGGAGAAAGAGAAAAGGAATCTGCATAGTTCGTCTTTGAATAGGTAAAAGTGGTGAAAACAGAAAGTTCATGAAACCCCAATTTTTTTATATTTCTGATGTTTTTAATACATAAGGGAAGTTACGATACGAAACTGAAGAGGAAACGGAGCCCGGGGTGGTCAAACCCACCCCAGGCATGGGCCCAGCCTGGCCACGCCTGAGGGGGGTGTCCCCTTCTCGAACTCCGTCTCCGCTTCATTTCCATGTCAAAACCTTCCTTATGCATTGAAACTTCGTAATATATAACCCCCCACCCCGGTTCCCCGAGGTTCTTGCATAGTGTTCTCGTCGTGTTTTTGTTTCGACCTATTTCTTTCAGGAAATCTTCTCAAGTTTAGATCACCATGACCTCCGCCAACGACAAAGACAAGAGACCCTTCCGTACACTTATGCATGAATATCAATATCAACATGTGCCCAAAGGGAATTTGCCCTCGGCTTGGGATTTGCCTCGTTCTAACAATGCAGAGAAGGATCATGCTAAGGATGAAGAGTGGGGGAAGAATAATAAGAACTGGGATTCTCGGACTGACATGATCATGAACCGTATAGAGCAAAACTCGGATTTAATCCGTACTCTTACTTTTGAGTTCGAGGAGTTGAGGAAACTGATTGAGGAGCTTATCAAGAGAACACCACCACCAAGGGGGTAATTCGTCATCAGGTTTGGCATCCCCTTGGCTTGTTCCAAGCTTCGGGGAGTGCTGCGGTATCACCACCATTATCTTTTATCTTTTACCTTTTTAGTGGATTCGCATCTTTGGTAGAGAGGTTATCTTATAGTTTAGTTTGCATGTGGAAGTATCTCTCCTTCAGTTGATTACCTATGTATCCCTTGGTGTGAGTGTCTTTATTGGAATATTAATGAGAAGTCTCATTTTTTACTTTTTGCACTTCTTATTTTAGTTTGCAATCCCTATTATATGATGGATCTTGTTGATCAGTATTGGCACCACTCTGGGATCATCAAGTGGATCTAAATTGGTTTTGGCAAACCGAGTTCTGGTCAGTAGCATTACTATGAAGAGAAAAAGAAAGAAAAAGCTTACAGGTATTTTGTATCATTTGTCTTCTTTCTTGTTAGCTCATAAGCTTAGTATTCTTTATTTAAGATTCTTTTGTGTCTTCAAGGAAGATTGCATGTTTGGCTTTATTACTTGTATGTTTGCTTGTTTCTTTCAACTCTCTTGCTTGCTACCCAGCCTTGCTAGCCAAAATAGGTTTTGAGAAGGCATACTTCTCATGTTTCCAAAACTCTTTGAACCAAAAACTTTTGCCATCTGTGTCCACCATATCTACCTAGTAGCACTTTTGCTATTCCTAGCAAATTCTCAAGCTTCATCTACCTTTCGAATTAAAAAGTATTTTGTTATGAGAAAACTAGTTAGTAAAGCTCTCACGAACTTGATGGCACACTTTATTTCCTTGCCCCTAATAAACTTGAACCATTGTGGACATCGAAGTTGTATATGCTTGCATCTATACGTTAGAATTAGCAGAACCGTGCTGTCACGGGGAACGTTTTCAACATTGCACTTGTACCCTGTACACAGTTGATATCATGCTCTTTTGTCTATGGATGTCAACAGTGTGAAATAAAGAGGGAACTTGTAAGTCCATGGAGTTTGTATTCTATGTTAGAGAAACGCCTGGGCCGCTATCCTAAGCCATGCTAAATCATGGTGGAAACTTGCAGCATCACCATAGTGAGTCATCTATGAAGCATCCTCAATAAAAAGCTATGCACATGGTAAATAAAAAGATTGCTGAGATGCTCATTGTCTACTTGCCTTGTCATTTTGGTTATGGGAAAGCTCTTGTACCATGTGCAAGGGGTACCCCGTTGGCGGTTCTCAATGATATGCAAATACTTACAATGACAAGAACTTACCTGGACCCAAAGTTGAGTATGCATGAGGAGTGGCCCTCATATTCAAGGGACATGAGATTGCCAACTTATATTTTGTCAAGCATATACTCCATCTTTGTTCACTTTAACCTTAATCATCTCAAGATGCTTATGATAGGGGCAATGAGGGCTCAAAGGTAGTAAGTACCATAATCTTTTGGAAGCTCTTTATGACTTGTAATCCCTGCTACCCTCTAAGAAGGGACCTTTCTCCTAGTTACCAGTTGAGTCAGTAAACCTACTTCCTCTCTATCTCCAACAAGCTTTTGAGTTGTTGCGTTTCAAGCATTCATATGGTGATTTATGCAATCATGTTCTTTATCTTCCTTGTTTGCACGAAACTCTTATCTATTGAATATTACTTTGAAAGCCTTCACTTGTGAAAAACCTTTTTGAGCAAAGAGTGTTCCTGTTTTGAAACTTCTACAAAAAACTTTTGTGAAACTGTTTGCCAGGTGTTTTCTGACCAAGAACAAGTTTGCCAATTCCAATTATGATTTATCTTTATGCATCTCTATTATGACTATTGTACTTGGCTGCAAGCTAAGTTATATAATGGTGAGTTGCTTTCTTTTATGAGTTGTGCAACGGTAAGTGTGATGCTTCTTGTTCGTATTATTTTATCGAAAATTCACTCCATAAACCTGTGGACATGTTTACTGAGCTCAGTATTCGCTTGGGGACAAGAGAAGTCTAAGCTTGGGGGAGTTGCTATGCCCAATTTGCATCACCTTTCTATATCATAATTTACCTCTATTCATTGATATTTGTCTTATTATGAGGTATTACTTATGGATTTTCATCTGTTTATGCATGTTGGATGATTCCTGGAGGATGGACTGCCGGAGTCTGGATTCTGATGGAAAAGAAGGCGTTTCGGTGCAATTTCGCGAAGATCAGAAAAATATGGAAACATATTATTTTACCAGAAGACGAAGGATGCCGGAAGGAGGGACGGAGATGGGCCTCAGGAGGCCCACACCCCCGTAGGCGTGGGCCCACCTGACCCCGCGCCTAGGGCAGGTGTGGACCACCTGCCCGGCCCCCGACTCCGCCCCTTCGCCTATATCTTCCCTACGGAACCCTAAGCCTCGGGGAGCGACCACAGATAGATTTTCGCTGCCTCTGGGGGGCGGAAAACACCGAGAGAGAAAGATCTCTCCGGCAGATAGATTTCTGCTGGGGGAATTCCTTCCTGGAGAGGGGAGACCGTCGCCATCAACACCATCATCAATCTAGGCTTCATCAGGATCATCATCATCATCCACACCATCATCTCCACCAGCACCATCACTCCATCCCGCTGTAACAATTGTGTTGGATATTGCTTTAGTTCGTTAGGGGAAAATTTCCCGGTGTTGATTACTATTGTAGTTGATGCTTGTGAGTGGAACCATTGGATTATTGTTTATGTTCATATTGTTATTCATTACCATATCATCTTTGATCTTGATCCATATGATGTCTTGTGAGTAGTTCGTTTAGTTCTTGAGGACATGGGAGAAGTCATGTTGTTAGTAGTGAATATGTGATGAGTTATTATTCAATGGTTTAGTATTTAAGTTGTGGTGCTATTCTTCTAGTGGTGTCATGTGAACGTCGACTACATGACACTTCACCATATATGAGCCTAGGGGAATGCATTGTGTATTTGGCTACTAATCGTGGGGTTGTCGGAGTGACAGAAACCTGAACCCCCGTTAGGACACCTTTGCACAAGGGAGTGTAGGATCTCAGAGTTTAAGGCTGTGGTTAGATTTATATCTTAATTACTTTCCTGTAGTTACGGATGTTTCAGGGGATTTAATCACAAGTATGTATTAGTACTAGGAAGGGCGGTATGTTAGCACAGGTTCACCCACACAACACTTACAACACCAAATAAGAGTACTCAGTTATTTGAAGCGAAAGCACTTCACAGAATTCCCATGTGTCCTCGAGAACGTTTGGTCTTTATAAGTATTTCCACCGGCTTGTCCTTTGCTAAGAAAGGATTGGGCCACTTGCTCCATTTGTTTGTTACTCTTGTTACTTGCTCCTTGTTTTGTTGCCTTGTCAGAAAACCACTAAAAATCCGTTTGGTAAGTATTCACAGGGATTTTCTGCTCCATACCACTATTCACCACCTTGTGCTCCTCGTTGGGGTCGACACTCCTATTTATCAAAAGTACTACGATACACCCCCTACACTTGTGGGTCATCAGGGGCAGCGAGAGGTGCAGGGCGGCGGCGGCACGGGGAGCTCCTTCCCTGCCGTCAGCATCATTGGGGGAGCGCCGCCCCTTAGCCCCTTCCTTCATGGCTTCTTGGGAGCCCTCTCCCATGGATATGGGATCCATGGGTGAGGCAAAAATGTGGCTTTTGGCGGCTGCAATTCGTGGGTGGAGGAGTTCCCCACGAGTTAGGTTTCCTCCCTTTATATAGCTTCTCGGATTTCTGTCACCCAATCTAGGGTTCCAGTGAATCGGGATTATCTCGGCCGTCCGGAATCGGAATCAGTTAAATTTTATGTCTAGAACGTTCCTCGCAAAATTTTCAACAACTTTGTAGTAGGGGAGTTTTCCGTTTGATGCCGTCTTCGACCCGTAACATGACCATCTTCGAAAAAGGTTCTGGGACAGATTTCTAGAAAGTCGATTTGACTCTAACAAGGTTTCCTCTTGTATTCTTGATAATTCCTACACATCTAAGTGTAAAACAAGAATATTGTGCACTTCTACAACTATTAGTAGGTTAGTCCAAATAAATCATAAATTTTATATAAAAACAAGTATCAAAAGCATAATATTAGCATAAAGCCATAAAAAATTATAGATACGTTTACGACGTATCACTGGAGCACATCCACGCCAGCAATAAACCCCCGCCTCGGCATGTAGAAGCAGCGTCTAGCATTGGTATCGGCGGCGGCCTTTTTATGTTTTACTAGTTTAAATTCGATGTAATATATATGTCCTCGCCCTATTTGTCTATATTCGTCTAAATTTCGCCGTGTTTAACTGCATTTTACCAAACGCGAGAACTCGTCCTGGGAACACGAGTGAGAAACTCGGCGTTCCCAGGCTAAAATCTAGTTTCATCCGGCCAAAAATAGGTTCGAATTTCGGTCTAGAAATAGCCAACGAGTGGGGATGCTCTAAGCGAGGTTCATTTTGGTGGAGAAATATATACAACCTTGTGGAGGAGTATCGAAGCATCACTCAGCGTACCGTGGGAAATGGAGCCACTATTTTATTTTGAAAAGATTTTTAGGCAAATGAGGAAATTTTGTGTGACAAATTTCCTTGGCTCTTTTCGTATGTTCTCGATGAGGATGTCTCCGTTGCCACCATGGCTTCGTCTACTGATCTTTTCTCGCGATTTGCACTCCCCCTTTCTGTTGAGGTATACCAAGAGTTTCAACTAGCTTCCTAGCTACTTTTGGACTTTCCGATTGAGGTAACCGTGATGGACCAAAGAATTTTTGTTTGGGGAGGCTCAAACTATGCTCCTTCAAAATTCTACAATTTTCTCTGTGGCCGGCTTCCAAAGGATATTGCTCTGAATGCAAAATCAAAGGCGCTTCACAAACTGAAAGTTTTTGTATGGCTTCTTATGCTTGACCGGCTAAACACTAGAGACTTGATGTTGTGGAAACAATGGCATCTGAATTCAACGCATGATTCTGTTCTTTGTGCCACTCAAACTCTTGAAACTAGGGACCATGTTTTTTTGAGTGTTCCTTTGCCAAACAATGTTGGGATTTTCTAGATATTCATTGGGATCCGACCCTGCCTCTAAGTGACCGATACGTTTCAGCCAAACAGTCTTTCGTTGGTCCTTGCTTTATGAAAGTGGTGGCATGTGCAGCCTGGAGTATATGGAAGGAGAGAAATGAAGTTATCTTTTTTATATCAGCCTTTTTCGTTTGGTCGCTGGAGTGAGATGTCAGCATGATATGCTGCTTCATACGTTCAAAGTGAAGGCAATGTTGGTTCAACCTTTTATTAACTGGTTGCTTAATATTTTTGTGTAGCTTTACGGCTGTTAATCCGTAAGGCCGTTAAGACATGCGTTGTTGCAGAGGCTGGATGTAGTTGGTATCTCCGTAATATTAATATATACTCCTTTCAAAAGAAATCTCTTTCTTCTCTCCCCTTTGATGTAATTCTCCTGACTTTGTTTGTACAATTTTTTCACCTATATTGTAAAATTTACACCGTAGAGGTTTCCACTGCGGTAAAGTGGTAAAAAAAGATCATATTCAACAATACCTTTGAATTTTAAACCCTTAAACAAGATTTCAAACACTTTAGTCATTTCAATTCAAAAGAGAAAATTTCCCCCTCAATTTTAGATGAATGCTATGCAAATGCATAATTTCTAAATCTACCCTTCTCGTGTCCTATTCTTCTGGACCTGAAGCCTGTGCTTTGACTGAGAATTTGAAACATGAACGGAAACATAATTCTTTTTTGAAAATGGGTGCTTTTATTACTATGAGTAAAAGTTTATACCCGGCCTTTACATAATTAGGATGCACACAGTCGCACAAACCACAAAGAAAGAGAAAACGGAAGATTTAGAAAAATTACAAAAATCGTGAATAAAACAACGGCTACAGACTATGGCAGATTAATCCACAAATCACGCGGCCATCCATGTCGGGAGAAAATATCCCTCTTCGTGTCCTCCAATCGCGTACACCCTCCACAAACAAGTCTTAAAACTCCATACGTTGGAGAATAGTACATGATCAGAGGATAGTCGTTGCCCGATATATAACCTGCAAGGAAGAAGACATAATGTTATTAAAAATCCTGTCATTTCTATATAGCCATAGCGACCAGATGATGGCAAGCGCTCTCACCCTGAACAAAGTATTGTATTTATTATCTATCACATACAACCAGTTATCAAAAACATTGGCAACCAACCATGGAGGAGATAAACTAGAGGTTATTTGATGAATGATCATATAGAGCGAGCAAATCTATAATGGAAGAATAAATGATGTATTGTCTTATCATGGTATGAAAAATGCATTGTGTACTCATATGCCAATTTCTCTTTACAAGATTATATTTGATAGAATTACTCCCTTACGGAGATACCAAGCAAATATCTTCGTACTTAGGGGTATTTTCATTTTCCAAATTTTAGTATTATCATCGACCAGAATATTAGGTTGAACCAATGCTCTATAGAATGAATCAACAGAAAATTTACTACTTTCTAGTAATTTCCATTTGAACCCATCCACACCGTCCGACAGTGTATCATGGATAATCGTAATAAAATATTATTTCAAGATGTCAGTCGAGGACCTATGAGCCTTCATATGAAAACACATTAGAAGGATTAGATTCCATTATTGTGGAAAGTGTTTCTTTGTGCCTAACAATCGAATATAGAGCTGAATATTGTTCTCGAAGAGAAGTTTGGCCAAGTCATTTATCCTCCTAGAATCTAGTCTGCGATCCATCCTTAATATTGAAAGCACCACAATGGGAGAAATATTTTTAGACGCCATTAGTCCCGCCCAAAAATGTGTATCACCGGGTTTCCAAACCACCCGAGACACAACTTTGAATCCCACGTATTTCCTCCATATAATGGTTTGTCATACACCATCTTCTGTCAGTAGTTTAAAAAGATATTTTCCAAGAGCACGGTATTTTTGACTTGCAAATCATGTATGTAAAGTCCACCGTATTATTTCGGTCGGCAAACCACATTTCATCTGACCAGTCGATTTTTTTTACTATCCCCCTGCCAAAAGAATCTTGATCGGAAGTAATCTACTTTATTTAAGACACCTTTTGGTAACTGGAGAAACGAGATTATATATAGTACCATGTTGGTGATTACTGAATTTATGAGTACAAGTCTTCCCCCGAGGGATAGCAATTTTCCTTTCTAACTATTAAGACGTTTTTGGAGTCTTTCCTCAACAAGTTTCCATTCAGCAATTATGTGGCGTCGATAGTGAATCGGTATTCCCAAATAGTCGATTAGAAAATGCCCATGACCACAGCCCGAAAAGTTCAGCATATAGGTGGGACTCGTTTTGAGCCTCGCCAAAACAATATAAATCACTCTTATGGAAGTTTATTTTCAGTCCAAAGAGCTGCTCGAATGCTGATGATATTAATTTTAGATTCTTAGCTTTCTCTAGATCGTGTTCCATAAATAGGATTGTGTCATCAGGATACTGAAGAATAGAGAGTCTGCCATCAACAAGATGTGGAACTAGTCCTTCAATTTGGCCATCAACCTTGGCTCCCTTAATAAGGATATCCAACATACCAGCCACTATATTGAATAGTATAGGCGATAGTGGGTCCCCTGTCTTAGTCCCTTCTTGGTATGGAAGTATTTGTTAGTATCATCATTTACTTTAATGGCAACACTACTCCCAAATACAAAAGACCATATGAGAGAGCGTCACTCCTCAGAAAAACCTTTCATATGGAGTGTTTGTGGAGAAAATATCAATTAATTTTATCATACGCCTTTTCAAAGTCAATTTTGAACAGTACACCATTTAGTTTTTCGAGTGTAGTTTATGGATTGTTTCATGCAATATTACTACACCATCTAGGATGTTTTTACCTTGCATGAACACAATTTAAGAAGGACTGACAACATGGTCAACTACTACATTTAGTCTAATCGTGGCAAATTTTGTGAAAATTTTAAAACTAACATTAAGAAGGCAGATTGGACGATACTGTTGTATACGTTCTGCATTATTAACCTTAGGTAGTAAAATTATGTTGCCAAAATTTAGTCTAAAAAGATCCAATTGACCGACATGTAAAAACCCAAACAAATTCATAAGGTCCTCCTTGATGATGTCCTAGAATTTTTGATAAAATTCTGCTGGGAAACCATCCGACCTTGGCACTTTATTATGTTCCATTTGGAAAAATAGCTTTCTTAACCACCTCCTCGGTATGAGAAACAGTTAGGAAGTTGTTTTCCTCAACAGAACCTGTGGTATATCTACCGTTTGGGACTCGTCCATAGAGAAAGAGTTTTACGGTGGAGCTGTCGTGGTATTGCCGACGAGCACGCCATGGAGGGGTCCTCACAGTGCGTGTTTAGAGACGTGGGGGAAGGCGGACGGTTGACGGGTACGAGGTAACACAGCTTACCCAGGTTCAGATCCCACAACGGTGGCGAAATCCTACTCCTGCTATAAATCACTATAATGGCAATACGCTGAGTTACAGAGATAGGTTCACCGTGCGAGGTGTATGTTAATCGATGCCCTAAAGGCTCCCATATACCCGACTTATATAGTCGCCGCGTCCTAGGGTTACAGGGAAAAGTCCTAGCCGGACAGATTATAGAGTCCTACACTATCTATTACTAGTCTAACGTGTCTTGCACTCCAAGGCTCCGGGTACGCTGGTGACTCCACCGTAGCCTTCCTTTATCCGTCATGGGCCTCCCTTCTAGATCCATCTAACTGGGCCGCCCAGCAGGCCATGGGCCATGCTACCAACTGTGGGCCACCCGGGTTATCCGGATAGGAGACATGCTATGAGGATACCTATATAGCATATCCCCAACAATAGCCCCTGGAGAACTCCGAGATCTTGCGTCATCTTGCCTCTTTTCGTTGAATGCTCCATCTAGATGGATGTCGGCAAATCGTCAAGCAACATCTTGTAGTCCTCCCAAAGAACCCTGCAAGGTTTCCTCCATCTTCAATTTGTAAGTCAGAGAATTGATGAATCTTCTATCGTACTCTTCCATAGCCAGACTGGATCCGTCATGCCGGAATCTTCCGATGTGATGGTTCATCTGCCAATGACAGTTAGGGCGACATAGACATAGGTCAGCAACGCCTCGTAACTCACACATGCAGAGAACGCAATCATGTCCGTTTTTCCCGCGCGAGCGATACGAACCGTTGGCGTCAACGGTTGGTAACGTGGCGAAATTTCCGCACACGCCCCCACACACGTCGCCTACGCGGCAACCGTTTGATCATGCTGCACGAATCTTGATGCCGGAGGTTATAAATAGTAACAACGATGGAAAATTTACTTTTCACCTCATTCTCCTCTGCATTGTCTTCTTCCTCCAGCGATTTCCTCCTCGAGCTCTCCACGCAATGTGCGAAAAAACCCTAGCTCCCCAACCTTCTCCCAGTCACCACCAGAAACTCCCAATGGCCAGCAGCAGCTCCTCTCCCTCCATGGCGGCGTCAGGCGAAGCCGGCGAGCGCCGTCATCGTGCCCCCAGAGGGATTGGTTATTCCCAAGTTCGTGGTGATCGAAGCCACCGGCGATGACCATAACCAGCTGCTGGAGGAGGAGTATGACTCCCACAAGGGCGACTGGCGCGGTTCGGATATTACGGACCGCGATATCAAAGAACTAATCAACGAGGGCTACCTCCCAGCGACGGAGGGGCTCGCCTGGCGGGTGGCGCCGACCGGCAAGGTCACTCCTTCTCCCCAAGTCTAAGAGAAGGTGTACCTCAAATCTCAACTGGTACGCGGCGTCTCTCTGCCCATCTCCAACTTTTTCCTTGTTGTCCTCAACCATTACCGAGTACAGCCTCAGAATCTCTCCCCCAATAGCATCTTAGCGCTTATCAACTATGCGGCGCTTTGCGAGGGTTATTTAGGGATTAGGCCTAGGCTAGATCTCTTCATCTATTTCTTCACCGTCAAGCGCGAAGACGGATCCGGCAAGGACGAGCTCAGAAATTGTGGCACCATTAGTTTTAAGATCCGGCCTGAACGGCGGTTCCCCGACATCGTCGGCCATGAGTCCTGCAAGAACTGTCAACAAACGTACTTCTACGGCCTAGATATCCCTCTGGCCGGCCGAGAAGTAACGTATCCGGACTTCGTCGATGGAGCTGCCGCCGAAGCCCCGACATGGAGATCCTAGGCCTCCCTTCCTTCCGACATCGACGCTTCCCACGCTATAAGGCGGATAGAGTGGTTCGTAGATACGGGTCTGACCGGATTGGACCTGGCCATGTGCTGGTTCGTTAGGCGGATCCAGCCTCTGTAGCACCGCTTGAAGCTGGTGCACGAGTATACCAACGAGAGAAGGGATAGCCTCCGCATCTCCGAGGACAATTTCTCGAGCGACTCCGTCAAGCTCCGCCTCAAGGACATTGTCAATGTGAAGGATAGTAAGCGTGGCTTCACCATCACCTACGACATGTTCGTAGAGAGCAAGTGCCAAAAGGTACTTGTTTATTTTCCGTGTATGACATATACTCCAGTTCTTACGTCTAGCCATTACCATCTCATCTAACACTGTGGTTTTTCACTTAACAGCTCAGCGATCTAGAGGAGGATAGCATGGCTGTCCAAATCTCTGATCCTAAGATGAAGGAAGTCAAGGTCGTGTCCGACGATGATGTTCCGTTGGCATGAAAGCGGAAAAGCTCCACCTCTGACGCTGCCGACGGAGGCAAGAATAAGAAGACGGAGGGTGGAGCCTCCAAGAAGACTACTGCCACCCTGGAGGCAGAGAAAAGAAAGAATATTGGGATCCCCTTTGCCAAAGCACCCCCTCTTGTGTAAGCTTCTTTCTCTCCGACATTGTCCATTGTATGTCTTATTCCCGTACTTATACATTTTACACGTTTTAGGAAGAAAGCCACAACCAGTTTGAAGAAGACCTCCAAAACTTTTGGGGCTTCTAGAACCATTAAGGATATGCTGCATCACGATGCATCTCCCCACACATCTCCCGCCATTGCCCCTATCACTCCCATTGTCCAACCCACGTCTGCTCTGACAAGCTCTCAAGCCAAAGAAGCATCTGGCCCTTCCGCCATGGAAGTGGACTCAGGTGCCTCCACAGAGCTTGCTATTGTCGGCGAACAGGCGACGCAGGAAAGTGCCGCAAACCAAATGGCTGAAGCTTCATCTAAGGATGCCATTGGTAGTGGTAGGGCGGTGGTGGAGGGTGGTACGTCTGCCGAAGGTGGCATCCTCGCCCCCAGGAATACCATAGAGTTCCCGAAGATAGTCTATCCGACACTTACGCCGGGTAGCACTACTCTGGTTCCTGGTGCAGCGCCGACATCTCCAACATGCGTTCTTGAGGAGCTTCTCCGGCAAGCAGAAATCTTGCAAGGAAATAGTGTATCCTTCGGCAAGTTGCTGGCTGAGAGTGCTACCAACCTCAAGATCATTGCACTTGTAAGTTTTATTTGTCTTTTGCATTTCATATGAGTATCCCACCGTAGCCCCCAAGGATTTAGACGAAAACCATAGGTCTTTGTGTCTAAATGCTCTAAGAGTGACTAAGCTAGAAAACTTCTCACTGTAGCCCCCAAGCATTTAGTTTGAATGAACTATTCTGACTAGATGCTTTAAGAGTAGCATATGCAGTGTTTGTAAATTTCGATACTGTAGCCCCCAAGCTTCTAGTTGTAACTTGAAATAGTTTCGACTAGATGCTTAAAGAAAAGCTAAGCATATGCCTGAGTTAAAAACTTTATACTGTAGACCCCAAGCTTCTAATCGAAAATTGAATTAGTTCCGACTTAGATGCTTAAAGAAAGACTAAGCATACTGCTAAGTTAAAAAACTCTCGCTGTAGCCCCCGAGTTTATAGGTGGAAATTTTCCGGCTAGATGCTCTAGGTAGACCAAACAATGTTTAACTTTCTTTTTTCCACATAATGAGAATGCTCAGAGAGGCATGGCCAACGACAAGTACCAGAAGATGTGCGCTGACTTGGAAGCCGAAAAGGGTAAAACTGCCTTCTTGAAGGAACAAATCACCAAGAGCAAGCGTCTGTTTTTCCTTTCTTTTTCGCATTCCGACTTGGTCTTGTGCCAACATTCTCCGAGTACTCATTGTGTACTGTCTTTCTCCGACTTGCAGAAACCATTTCCAAGTCTAAGGATATTGTTGAACAATCCAAGCATATTCAGCAACTGGATAGTGAAAACAAGATCCTTAAGCAGGAGAGGAAGGATATGCTGAAGATGCACGAGGACTCCATGAAAGTCCTACAGGAGTCCGCCAACACGGAGATGAACCGCTTGAAGGAGGAGATCGCGATCTTGAAGGAGCAGAAGAAAGCTGCCGATGAGCAAAATCAACGCCATCATGACGCGTACAAGATCCTCCGACAAGAACGGGACTCCATGGCGGAAACTCTCGGCAGGCCGAAATCAGCATCTTCGGTAAGTGATTCTCCGCCTTGTATTTTTGTAAGTTAGATACTTTGAACTTTTTTGTGTTGTAGAACTCATGCGCTCCTTTGTCGGAAATTTGCAGCTCCTATGGGTTTAACCCGGTCGCCTCATCCGCCAAAGGAATGTATGGTCCTTGCCGGCAACTTTATCAACACCGCCATCACACACACCAAAGAGATTGCCAAGCCCCTCCAGATTAACATCAAGGCAGTGGAATCTGTGGCGAAGTTATCAGAGATCCTGCGCCGAGCCCCCGAGCGTATTGCAAGCTAGAAAGCTTCATGTGCACTGGCTGGTGCAAGGATGGCGCTGTCAATGGTCAAGGCACACTATGAAGATGCCGACATCGACACGGTGACCTCTGGCATCCCCGACGTAGACGACGAAGGCCAAAAGATAGATCATGAAGCTATCCTGGCGTCGCTCGTGGGTTTTGACACCAGAGTCACCGAGTTGGTCGACCCTAACGTCTTTGTGCCTATGAAAACCATTGACGGCAACAGCCAAAGCTCCTCCGAATCCCTCAACACTGCCGACTTCGAGGAAGGTGATTCTCCTGTTGCTGATGATGCTGCATTCAAGTCGCCTGCGCCAGAGGAATGAAAAAAACAATTTGTAATATTTGTTTCCTCTGTAATGCGTATGCGGAAAAACTATGTGTTAACTTAAGACGGAAAATAATGGTTGTTATTTCTTGCTACTCAAAAATTAGTTCGAGCATGTATATATATTTTAAGCAAGTGCTGGCTTATCCATTACTCTGGTTTTTATGCTTGACCTTTCGTGAGTCAGAAGACTCGTTGTCGGAACCATGCGCTCAGGTTATGATGCCCAATGGCACCGTCAATAACCTAAGCACAAAATCACCGACAATAAGTGCCAAAAGTCACTACTTCAGAATCCACATAAAAACAACAAAGAACGTGTAGACCAGAAAACTTAAGCTAACGCCCATAGGCGGAATTTTCACAAGTGCGATTGCAAAGCTTGTTCATTAAGGTTTTATACGATCCAAAAATGAACACTAAAGGATGTAAAAGACTCAAGAATATGAGTGAACCAAAGATCTTTATTTCATTGATCATATAAGAGGTACACAATAGATAAAAATGCTAAGTGTAAAAAGGACGTAGCCGTGCTATGTTTCATGGCCGATCAAGCTCTAGGTAGTCACATCTGGGTCACGTCGCTTACGCTTATGATCCTCGTTGGGTCTATCTTTCAGTTCACGATTGTCAACGAGGTAGTAAGACCCATTGAGTAGCGCCTTGCTTATGATGAACGGTCCTTCCCATGGCAGGGATAATTTGTGTGACTTGTTCTGCTCAAGTCGGAGCACCAGATCCCCCTCTTTAAATGAGCGATGCCGGACGCGGCGACTATGGTAACTGCGTAGCTTCTGCTGGTAGATGGCGGATCTTTGGCATGCCAAAACACGCTCCTCCTCGAGAAGGTCCACATCTAGGCGCCCTCGATTCTTCAGCCATTCGTCGTAGGCGGCAACCCTTGGTGCATCGTGAAGTATGTCGGAAGGTAGGATGGCTTATGCTTCATATACCATGAAGTAAGGGGTGTAGCCGGTGGATCTGTTGGGTGTAGTTCATAAACTCCACAACATAGATGGCAATTCTTCCTTCCCAGGCTCCAGCTGCTCTATGTAGTGGTGCCTCAAGACGTGGCTTGATTCCCTGTAGAATTAATCCAATGGCTCGCTCAACCTGACCATTGGACTGTGGGTGTGCCACAGATGCAAGGTCAAGTCGGATGCCTTTGTCCCAACAATAAGCCTCCACTTCTCCGAGTGAAAAGTTGCTGCCGTTGTCGGTGATAATGCTATGTGGGATACCAAATCTCACCACTAGATCTCGGACAAACCTAAGGGCAGTTGCCCCATCGAGCTTTCTAATGGGTTTAGCTGTAGGGTTCGCAGCATAGAAAACAAAAAATTTCCTACGATGTGAACTATGTACCAAGATCTATCTACTAGATACAAACAACGGGCGGATGTATATCCGTAGAGAACATACCCTTGAAGACCAAAAAATCTTAACGAGTTCAACTCGTGGTTGATGTAGACGATCTCTTGCCGATCTCAAGATCGAGAGGAAGTCCTAGCGCCGCAAATCAGCAGCGCATTCGTGCTCGCACACACGTTCGAGGCACCGAGCAACCTCCGCCTCCTCGCTCCAGCGATGCAGCGGAAGCACAACTCTTTCTTGCCGAATATCCACCGGGAACATGTATCTCGCTAGTCCGAGACCATGGGGAATAAATTCTAGAGGGGGAGAGAGATCCTTCACGAGGAGGTGTGAGAGACAAGTGAGGAGGGGGGCTCCTTTTATAGGAGGAGGGGGGAACCCCAAGGGGTGGCTGCGCATGGGCTGCCCTCCCTCTTCATGTGGGTGGACACTCCACTCACAAATCTCCTTTAAATTCCCTCCACTCAAAAGTCCACTCAAATTCCCATTAAATTTCCACCAAATTTAATGCAAACTCTCATTAAATAAAACTCTTTTATTTTATTCAGAATTTTGTCAATTACTTTAATGACAAACATTCGCAAATAACCCCTTGCTAGAATTCCATTTCACATGCATAAACACTTTATGCAATTTCACCCAAAACCTGCTTTGTATCTAGTGAAATAAATTCCTGCGCTTGTTCATTCTTTCGGCATGAAACTTTTGCTCCAATTGGATGTCGGTGTCTCGTAAGTGTGTCACCCTACGATTCGTGAATAATGCGGACATGATCGAGACCCCTCTCGGATCAATAATCAGAAGCGGGATCTGGAGACCCATACTGACTCCCACACATTCAACGATGACTTTCTTGTGATCGTCGGAACCTTTTTACGCTAGTATCTTAATCCTTTTGTTTCACGATATATTACATGTCCGAGATTCGATCATCGGTATCTCCATACCTAGTTTGATCTCGTTACCGACATGCACTCTTTTCTTGTTCCCGTGATATAACATTCTAGTGATCAAATCACTTGCTTGCAAGCTAACCAATGTGATATCACCGAGAGGGCCCAAAGTATATCTATCCGTCATCGGGATGAACAAAATCCACTCTCGATCCATGAGCCTCAACATAACACTTTATTAGTTCTGAATCCATCTTTATAATCACCCTGTGACGTTTGATGTTATCAAGAAACTCTTCCGGTGTTAGTGATTGACATGATCTCATGGTCTAAGGATTAGGATCACTTCGTAAGTTGTTATAGCAATATAAAATCAATGACTTTGATCGTAATGCTATACTTCGGATGAATGTTCATCACACCATTACACTAATGTTGTGATCCCATTATTAACAACATTCCAATGTCCATGATCAGGAAACCTTGATCATCTTGTTAATCAACGAGCTAGTTTATGAGAGAGGCATAACTAGGAACTTTCTGTTTGTTTATTAAACACACATGTATTAATGTTTCCGTATTAATACAATTATAGCATGCAAAATAAACATCTATCATATACTTGGAATACACATAATAAACACTTTATTATTGCCTCTCGTGGCATATTCCTTGAGCCTCCCACTTGCACTAGAGACAATAATCTAGTTACATAGTGATAAATCTAACACCCATTGAGTTCGTGTTGATCATGTTTTGCTCTAGGGAGAGTTTTAGTCAACGGATCTGCTACATTGAGATCCGTATGTACTTCTAAATCTTTATATCTCCATCCTTGACATGCTCATGAATGGAGTGAAACCGCGCTTAATATGCTTGGAATGCTTGTGAGACCTTGGTTCTTTGGCATTGGTAATGGCACCATTGTTGTCACAATAGATCACCATTGGGTCCAACGTTTGCAACCACTCCTAGTTCGGATATGAACTCCTTCATCCAAACCGCTTCTCGAGCCCTTCAAGCAAAGAACATATTCGGCCTCCGTTGTTGACCCCGCTACCACAGGTTGTTTGGAGCTCCTCCAACTAACGCTCCGCCATTCATGAGAAATACGATCCGGATTGAGACTTAGAATCATCCGGATCGTGTCAAAGCTAAGCGCCAACATAACACTTAGCAACGAGATCTTCTTCACCTCCGTATACAAGAAACATATCCTTAGTTCTTCGTAAGTACTTAAGGATATTCTTGACCGCTATCCAAAGGTTCAACCTGGTTCCGATTGGTACCTACTAGTCAAACTAATAGCATGTGCCACATCCGGTCTTGTACATAGCATGGCGTACATTATAGAGCCTATGGCTGAAGCATGGGGACTTTGTCCATTATCTCTTTCTTCCAAGCGGACTTTGAGTCTTACTCAATGTCTTGCCTTGCAACATAGGTAAGAACCCTTCTTACTTCCATCCATTTTAAACTTCTTTAAAATCTTATCAAGGTATGTACTATGATAGCCCTATTAGGCGCCTAGATCTATCTCTATAGATCTTTATGCCTAATATGTATGACGCTCACCTAGGTCCTTCATTGAAAATTTGTCGCTTAGATAACTTTTAACCTTTTAAAGATCTATATCATTTCCGATCAATAATATGTCATCCACATATAATATCAGAAATGCCACATTGCTCCCACTCACTTTCTTGTAAATACAAGCTTCTCCATAAGTTTGGACAAATCCAAACTCTTTGATCACCTCATCAAAGCGGAGATTCCAACTTCGTGATGCTTGCTTCAATCCATAGATGGATCGCTGAAGCTTGCACACCTTGTTAGCATCCTTAGGATCGACAAAACCCTTTGGTTGTATCATATACAACTCTTCTTCAATATTACCATTGAGAAACGCGGTTTTGACATCCATCTGCCATATCTCATAATCAAAATATGCAGCAATTGCTAACATAATCCTAACTGACTTTAGCATCGCTACAGGAGAGAATGTCTCATCGTAGTCAACTCCTTGAATTTGTCGAAACCCCTTTGCGACAAGTCGAGCTTTATAGACGGTCACATTACCATCAGCATCAATTTTCCTTTTGAAAATCCATTTGTTCTCCACGGCCTTTCGGTCGTGAGGTAATTCCACCAAGTTCCAAACTTGATTTTCATACATGGATTCCATCTCGGATTTCATGGCTTCTAACCATTTGTTGGAATCCGGGCTCATTATCGCTTCTTCATACGTCGCAGGGTCATCATTTTCATCAACCATGAAATTCATGAAAGGATTTCCGTACCGGAGCTTCGCTGCCCCGCTTGACTGCGAGGTTCGGTAGTACTCTCTTTTGGAGTTTCATGATCATTATCATTAGTTCCTCTTCAAGGTGGAGCCAACTCCGGAACAACTTCTGGCGCTGCGCTACTCGCCATACTTTGAAGAGAAGGTTCAATAACCTCTTCGAGTTCTACCTTCCGACTACTCACACCTTTCGCGAGAAACTCTTTCTCTAGAAAGGATCCATTCTTGGCAACAAAAACCTTGCCCTCGGATCTGTGATAGAAGGAATACCCAATAGTTTCCTTAGGGTATCCTATGAAGACGCATTTTTCCGCTTTGGGTTCGAGTTTATCCGGTTGAAGCTTCTTCACATAAACATCGCATCCCCAAACATTAAGAAAAGACAGCTTAGGTTTGTTTCCAAACCACAATTCATACGGAGTCTTTTCAACGGATTTAGATGGTGCCCGATTTAAAGTGAATGCAGCAGTTTCTAGTGCATAACCCCAAAATGACAACGGCAAGTCCGTCAGAGACATCATAGATCGAACCATATCTAATAAAGTACGATTACGACGTTCCGACACACCATTTCGCTGTGGTGTTCCGGCAGGCGTGAATTGTGAAACAATTCCACACTCTTTCATGTGAGTGATAAACTCATAACTTAGATACTCACCTCCACAGTCGGACTGTAGAAATTTGATCTTTTTATTACAATGATTTTCCACTTCATTCTGAAATTCCTTGAACTTTCCAAAGGTTTCAAACTTGTGTTTCATCAAGTATATATAACCGTATCTACTCAAATCATCCGTGAAAGTAACAAAATAACAATATCCACCTCGCGCTGACACACTCATTGGACCACATACATCAGAATGTATGATTTCCAATAAATCTGTCGCCCGTTCCATTGAACCGAAAAACGGCGTTCTAGTCATCTTGCCCATAAGGCATGGCTCACATGTATCAAATGATTCAAAATCAAGTGATTTCAAAAGTCCATCCGAATGGAGCTTCTTCATGCGTTTAACGGCAATATGACCTAGACGGCAGTGCCACATATATGCGGATATATCATCATTAAGTTTAATCCTTTTAGCATCAACATTATGAATATGTGTAACATTATCATCGAGATCTAATAGAAATAAACCATTCATCATCGGTGCATGACCATAAAAGATTTCATTCATATAAATGGAACAACCATTGTTCTCGGATTTAAATGAATAACCACTTCGCATTAAACACGATCCAGATACAATGTTCATGCTCATTGCAGGCACCAGATAACAATTATTCATGTTTATAACTAATCCAGACGGCAAGTGGAGAGGCAGCGTTCCGACGGCGATCACATCAACGCTTGATCCATTGCCGACACGCATCTTGACCTCACCCCTTGCTAGCGGTCGCTTGTTCCGCAGCCCCTGATTCGAGTTACAAATATTAGCAACTGAACCGGTATCAAATACACAGGTGATACTGTGAGCACTAGTCAAGTACACATCAATAACATGTATATCATATATACCTTTGGTTGCCTTGCCGGCCTTCTTGTCTGCCAGATACTTGGGACAGTTGCGCTTCCAGTGGCCAGTCCCCTTACAATAGTAGCACTCGGTATCAGACTTAGGTCCAACCCGGGGTTTCTTTTCAGGCACGGCAACAGGCTTGCCGCCCTTACTACCCTTCCGTTTTCCCTTCTTGTCTTTCTTGAAACCAGTGTTCCTATTGATCATCAACACTTGATGTTCCTTTTTGATCTCCACTTCTGCAGTTTTAAGCATTGTGAAGCTCGGGAGAGACTTCTTCATGCCTTGCATATTATAGTTCATCACAAAGCTCTTATAGCTAGGTGGCGGCTGCGAACGATGGATGCCTAAGTCAATGGGAATCGATATTCCCAAGGACACAAGCTTATCGGCGTAACCGACATCTTGAGTACATGCTCACTAACGAGCTGTGCTCTTCCATCATGCAGCTAAAGAACTTTTACGAGCGTTGTAGCTCTCTACAGCAGCATGTGTGTCGAAAATCATTTTCAACTCACCCATTGTATCAAAAGCATTGCCGTTTTCGAAACGCTTTCGAAGTTCCGGCTCTAGCCCATACAATATGCCGCAATGAACTAAGTTGTGGTCCTCCTGACGAGTCTGATAGACATTCTTTTCCTCGTCAGGGGCATCATCTAAAGGTGGGGGGCCTAATGGCGCTTCTAGCACATATTGCTTTTGTGCAGCAGAGAGGAGAATCCTCAAATTCATGGCCCATTCGGTAAAGTTGATACCGTTCGTTGCTAGTTTCTCTTTCTCCATGAACACATTGAAATTAAAAGCAGGTGGTGCCATCTACAACAGAATTTGTAAAGTTTAGACTAAGTGTATAATAGATTGAGTTCAACTAATCCATATTACGAATGAACTCCCACTCAAAAACGACATCCCTCGTGCCTTTTTGGTGATTACATGAACCAAATCCACTACACCAAGTCCGATCATCACGTGAGTCGGTGTAGCTTCAAAGGCGAGCATCAAATGGGCATCATATCAACTATATGACTCATGCTTAACCTTTCGGTCCGTGTTCCGAGTCCATGTCTGTACATGCTAGGCTCGCCAAGTTAGAACCTTAGTATTCGCGTGTGTAACTGTTTTACACCCGAAATATGGTCGTGGATCCAAGAACACCCGATCATCACGTGATGTCTTGGAGCGATGAAGACATAATCGGTGCATACTAAAGGAAGAACACATTCTTATCTTGATATTTAAAAGAGGGATCATCTTATTATGCTAACAAAGCGCTAAACAATCAACATAAGATGCTATCAAACATCACATATTTATTAGTGAAATGATATGGTTCCCGCAAATGATCTCTATCATGTGCATCGTGGTATGATCACTATCATACCTATATGTGTAAATCCAAGGTCTATGGAGTTTACACGCTATGTGTGTTGTAAGAGTATCATCTCATACTTCTACTTACAACACTACCATATCATAACACTAGCCCAGCAACAATCTAAACTAGACGCCTCTAATTTATCCATTGCAAGTTTTACGTGGCTTAGGGCTTTTGAGATAGAACCGTTCTTACCTACGTACATGAACCACAACGAGGATAACCAAATTGTTGACAGCTCGCTTGCAAAATAGATATTGACTATAGTAGGAGAGACAGACACCCGCTAGCCACTTATGCAAACTAGTGCATGTCAAGCGTGGAACAGGTCTCATGTGCGAGGACATGTAAAGTTTGTCCGGGCCGCTTCATCCCACTATGCCACCAATATCCAAAATTACAACAAAGGAGCAACAACATGATCATCATCGCCCACATACTCATATGTGTACTACCCGTGTAAAGTATCTACGCATAGATCCGGCTCTGATGCCACTGTAGGGTTCGCAGCATAGAAAACAAAAAATTTCCTACGATGTGAACTATGTACCAAGATCTATCTACTAGATACAAACAACGGGCGGATGTATATCCGTAGAGAACATACCCTTGAAGACCAAAAAATCTTAACGAGTTCAACTCGTGGTTGATGTAGACGATCTCTTGCCGATCTCAAGATCGAGAGGAAGTCCTAGCGCCGCAAATCAGCAGCGCATCCGTGCTCGCACACACGTTCGAGGCACCGAGCAACCTCCGCCTCCTCGCTCCAGCGATGCAGCGGAAGCACAACTCTTTCTTGCCGAATATCCACCGGGAACATGTATCTCGCTAGTCCGAGACCATGGGGAATAAATTCTAGAGGGGGAGAGAGATCCTTCACGAGGAGGTGTGAGAGACAAGTGAGGAGGGGGGCTCCTTTTATAGGAGGAGGGGGGAACCCCAAGGGGGTGGCCGGCGCATGGGGCTGCCCCTTGCCCTCCCCTCTTCATGTGGGTGGACACTCCACTCACAAATCTCCTTTAAATTCCCTCCACTCAAAAGTCCACTCAAATTCCCATTAAATTTCCACCAAATTTAATGCAAACTCTCATTAAATAAAACTCTTTTATTTTATTCAGAATTTTGTCAATTACTTTAATGACAAACATTCGCAAATAACCCCTTGCTAGAATTCCATTTCACATGCATAAACACTTTATGCAATTTCACCCGAAAACCTGTTTCGGTATCTAGTGAAATAAATTCCTGCGCTTGTTCATTCTTTCGGCATGAAACTTTTGCTCCAATTGGATGTCGGTGTCTCGTAAGTGTGTCACCCTACGATTCGTGAATAATGCGGACATGATCGAGACCCCTCTCGGATCAATAATCAGAAGCGGGATCTGGAGACCCATCGACTCCCACATTCAACGATGACTTTCTTGTGATCGTCGGAACCTTTTTACGCTAGTATCTTAATCCTTTTGTTTCACGATATATTACATGTCCGAGATTCGATCATCGGTATCTCCATACCTAGTTTGATCTCGTTACCGACATGCACTCTTTTCTTGTTCCCGTGATATAACATTCTAGTGATCAAATCACTTGCTTGCAAGCTAACCAATGTGATATCACCGAGAGGGCCCAAAGTATATCTATCCGTCATCGGGATGAACAAAATCCACTCTCGATCCATGAGCCTCAACATAACACTTTATTAGTTCTGAATCCATCTTTATAATCACCCTGTGACGTTTGATGTTATCAAGAAACTCTTCCGGTGTTAGTGATTGACATGATCTCATGGTCTAAGGATTAGGATCACTTCGTAAGTTGTTATAGCAATATAAACTCAATGACTTTGATCGTAATGCTATACTTCGGATGAATGTTCATCACACCATTACACTAATGTTGTGATCCCATTATTAACAACATCCAATGTCCATGATCAAGAAACCTTGATCATCTTGTTAATCAACGAGCTAGTTTATGAGAGAGGCATAACTAGGAACTTTCTATTTGTTTATTAAACACACATGTATTAATGTTTCCGTATTAATACAATTATAGCATGCAAAATAAACATCTATCATATACTTGGAATACACATAATAAACACTTTATTATTGACTCTCAGGGCATATTCCCTTCATTAGCTTCTATCCATTTTTGTGAATTTATCAACTTCTACTAGCAGATGCGTAAATCCACATGGTTCTGTTTGTAACGGACCCACCATGTCCAGCCCCCAGACTGCAAACGGCCAAGTTATTGGTATTCTTCGCAATTCTTCAGCAGGAACATGTGGTTGTCGGGCATAATACTGGCATCCCATGCATGTCTGAACTAGCTTGTCGGCGTCCGCCTTTGCGGTCAGCTAGTAGAATCCTTGCCGGAAGGCTTTAGCGACCAAAGATCGAGGAGCGGCGTGATGTCCGCAATCTTCGAGATGGATTTCACGTAGGATTTCAATACCTTGTTTCTGGGAAACACACTTAAGGTATACACCAGTAGTGCTCCTTTTGTAGAGCTATCCATTGACTATGGTATAGCCCATTGCTCGTCGTACTATTTGCCGTCTTTCAAATTTGTCGTCAGGCAAAGTTCTGTGTTCGAGATATTTCATGAACGGTTTTGTCCAAGTCGGAGGGACCTTAGCCACCATGTGGATGAAAGAGTCAACTTTATCCGGGTTGTCGATGTATGCTCCCTTCACAGAGGGTGTCCGTAGATGCTCCAGGAAAACTCCAGGAGGAATTTGTTTGCGACCTGATCCAAGCTTAGACAGCAGATCTGCCGCCTTGTTTTGCTCCCTAGGTACATACTTGACCTCGTAGCCCAAGAAGCACTTGGCTATCTTGTCTACTTTGTCTCGATATGCCGTCATCATAGGGTTCCGCGCATTCCAGGTGCCAGCCACCTGTTGGGCAACCAAGTCGGAATCTCCATAGCAAACTATGCGCTTGATGCCAATATCCTTGGCTATTGTGGATGAGTGCTTCATACTCCGCCATGTTGTTCGTAGCCTCGAAGTGGATCTGCAGAACATAGTGTAGCTTGTCTCCGATTGGTGGCGTGATACACCAGCCCCCGAGCCGTTGAGCAGTTTTGATCCGTCAAAGTGCATCACCCAGTATTCTGGCTCCGACAATGGGGTAGCATCTGGCATCTCCGTCCAATCTGTGATAAAATCCACCAAGGCTTGTGACTTGATAGCGTCACGTCTCTTGTCGGTGATCTCGAAGGCGGCAAGTTGAATGCCCCACTTCGTGACCCTTCCTGTAGTGTCGCTGTTGTTGATAATGTCGGACAGTGGAGTCTTGCTCACCACTGTGATTGGGTGCTCCTGGAAGTAGTGCCTCAGCTTCCGACAAGCAAGGAATACTCCATAAGCTATCTTTTGGTAGTGCGGGTAATGCTATTTGGACTCCGTCAAGACCTCGCTTACATTGTAAACTGGTTGTTGAACTCCGTGCTCATAGCCTGGCTCCTTCCGCTCTACCACAATGACGATGCTGATTACCCGGTTGGTGGCTGCCATATAAATTAACATGGGCTCTCTAGGCTCGGGTGCTGCAAGGATAGGCGCTGAGGAAAGAATCTCCTTGAGATGCTTCAATGTTGCATATGCTTTGTCCGTCTACGTGAATTTGTCCGCCTTCTTCAGCAACTTGTACAGCGGCAGAGACTTCTCTCCAAGTCGGCTGATGAACCGACTAACTGCTGCAACACAACCTGTTAGTCGTTGTATGTCCTTTAGGCATGTCGGACGGTTTATGTTTAAGATGGCCTTGATTTTCTCTAGGTTGACCTCGATTCCATGCTGGGAAATGATAAAGCCCAACAATTTGCCGGCTGGAACCCCGAAGACGCACTTCTTGGGGTTAAGCATCATGTTGTATTTCCGGAGATTATCAAAGGTTTTTTTAAGTCAGAGATTAAGTCGTTTGAATTTTTAGATATCACCGCTATATCGTCCACATAGGCGTGAACGTTCCGACCAATTTGATCGTGCAGGCAACACTGCATTGTCTGCTGGTACGTAGCACCTGCATTTTTCAGCCCAAAGGGCATCGTGACATAGCAAAACGTGACGTAGGGTGTAGTGAACTAAGTGGCTAATTGGTCCGAATTCCTCATCTTGATCTAGTGGTATCCTGAGTATGCATCGAGAAAACACAAAAGTTCCGAGCCAGCCGTCGAGTCAATGACTTGGTCAATGTGAGGCAAAGCAAACGGATCTTTGGGACATGCTTTGTTCAAGACGGTGTAATCAACGCACATTCTTAATTCTTGGTTCCCTTTTTGGGGACAAGTATAGGATTGGCCACCCATTGGGTGTGAAGGACTTCTCAGATAAAACTAGCCTTAAGTAACATAGCTATCTCTTTGCCTATGGCGCATCTCTTCTCATATCCAAAGCGTCGTAGAGGTTGCTTCACTGGTTTGCATTTTGGATCAATGTTCAAGCTGTGCTCGGCAAGTTCTCTAGGTACACCTTTCATGTCGGCAGGCTGCCAGGCAAAGATATCCCTATTCTCACGGAGGAACTCGACGAGCGCGCTTTCCTATTTGGGATCTAGGTTCGTCCCAATGGCGGTGGTCTTGGAGGCATCGCCTACCACAAGTTCCACCTACTTGGTTTCGATGGCGGCCTTGAATGCTGGGGCGGAGTCAGAAATCTGTTTCTTCGAGGCGGGCATTTCTGAGGCATTGACCTTGCTCTGGATCTCCTTGAATTCTTCGTTGTAGAGGACAACTTCTGCGTAGGCTGCTTCTCCAATTTCGCAGTCCCTAGCTTTTGCAAATCTTCCAGATACGTTATGACACCATTTGGTCTGGATATCTTGAGTTTGTTGTAGACGAAGCATGGCTTGGACATGAAGGTGTGGAATATGTCGCGGCCGAATATGACGTGGTACACGCTCTTTAAGGGGACCACCTTGGAGGTAATTATTAACGTCACCAAAGGCGACCTGAAGTGTGATGCACCCAAGGGACCGAGCCTCCCGACTAGGAACTACGCCGTGGAAGATGGTGTTGGTCCGCCTTAGGTTTGCCTCCGTCAAGTTCATCTTCTATAGTGTATCCAGGTACATGATGTTGATGCTGCTTCCACTATCCACCATACATTTGGTGAACTCATTGTCGTCAATCAGGGGGTTGATGATCATGGCTTATTGGTTCTCCGTAGGGATGAGGTCTGGGTGATCCTTCCTGTCCCAAGTAATTGGAATCTCCGACCAGCGCAGGTACTGAGGAACTGGAGGTAGAGTAGCCATCAGGATCCTCATAGAGGTCTTCTGTTGTCGGACGGTGGGGGTGCTAAGGAAAGTGTGGAAAACTACCGCCTTCTTCTCAAAAGGGTTCTTGCCTTTGCCGTCGCTCTTGGCGGAGTGCTTGGGGTTAATGTCCTCATCCATATCACTTGAATCCTTGGACTCCTCCTTCTTCTTCCCCTTGCCCTTGCCTCGCGGTCTGTTCTTCTGACTTTGCTTGTAGCCGGACTCTAGGTCCTCCTTGAGGTCGTTGACGAACTTGCAGTGGCGATTGGTGTGGGTGGCCTTGCCATTGGCATCGAGGTGTACGAGGCACGGCATATCGCGGTACTCTTTGTAGGTTTGGGGAACGCAGAGCGCTGCCGAGGTAGTTTCACTTCCTCGCTGCTGCCCACGACCAGCTCCCCGTCCTCGGCCATGTTGTCTGCCATCACCTCGTCCTGCGGAAGTCATAGCGACCATGTCGGGAGTTTGCTTTTCTTCTGGCGCGGTTTTCCGCTTGGTGCTGCTGTTCTTCCGAGCTTGAGTTGGAACGGCCGTTGCCGGCAGGGAGCCGCGAGCATCGTCGTCGGCAGCTGGAACTCACTAGCCAACTGAATCATTTGGTTCAAGTTAAGCTGGTAATTGTCCTGCAAGAACTTTAGCTTATGTCGGAACAACGTGCCCCTTTCCAACCCATCGATGAAGGCGGCCATGGCGGTTTGAGCATGCACTCCTGCGCAGGAATTCTTCATATCCAGCCAGCGGGAGAGGTAGGCGCGAGATGTCTCGTCTTTCTCTTGCACGCACCGTTGTAGATCGCCAACAGTGCAGGGACGCTTATACGTACCCTTGAAGTTCTTGGTGAACGCTTCTTGCATGTCCAACCAATTGCAGATGGATCTCTGTGTCAAGTCTTCAATCCATTGATGGGTCGTGCCCACCAACATTAATGGGAGGTACTTGACAGCGACGTTGGGTCTACCCCCGGTGATTTCCACCGCGTTGCCATAATCCTGCAACCATGTGGCTGGCTTGGCGGTGCCGTCATAGGGCTTGATGGTCTTGTCAATCTGGAAACCTTTGGGGTAAGTTGCGGACCGTAATACAGGTCCAAAGCAACGTGGTCCTAGGTATGGTCCTTCCTGGGCCTCGTGGATCTTGTCTATCCGCGAACGTGCGTCGTATGGCTCCGGGCTTCTTTTCTTCTTGCCATCAGGGGATGGGCTGCGTGAACGACGCGGGCCTCCTCCGCCATGGTGGCTACTGGGTGGCGACAGAGGCGGAGGTGGCGGTGGGTTAGCCTTCTTGCTGTTACCCTCCTGCGACGCCTCACGTTTGTCGCGGTTGCTTGTCGGACGCGGAGGGTCATAGCGCGACCTGCTCTTGTGTCCTTGGTTGAGCTCTCCGTAATGACGGGTCTGCTCCGCGTTGTCGCGGATGACGATGCCGCTATGCCTTGGCGGAGGCATATCCGTACGACGGTGAGCCTTGGTGTCGTGGTATTGCACGGATGCTACCGGGGTAACGAGGGTAGCGAGGCGACGTAGGAGAATCCGGGAGCGAGATTGGCACACGATGTACCCAGGTTCACGTCCTCTCGGTGGAGGATCGCTACGTCCTGCTATCAATCCAGTATATGATCATAGATTGGTTTACATGGGAGCCGCCGTAGGCGGAGGGAGAGACTAGATCTAATCTATTGTGGGAGAGGATGTAATATCATCCCCCCATGGGGGTGCCCCTAGTGGCTTTATATATGCAGCCAGTTAGGGTTTACAAGTGTTTTGGTGGGCTTTTTATTGGAGTCACCATCTTGGGCCTCCAGTCGGCGCCAGTCGCTGGAGTGCGACATCGCCGATCGCCCGTATGGGTCGACCCGCTCAGGGCTAGGTTCCAGTCGGCTCGATCCAGCTGGTGAATCCGCTTCGTGGGTATACCCCGATTGGTATCCCCCCATCAGTAGTCCCCGAGCGCGTTGTCGATTCGACACGGGCTTGAGGCAGGGCACGGAGAGTCTTGACGATGGGTCGTGGCGAATCGGCGACGAGGTCCTGAATAGAGAAAAGAACCGTGAAGCGGGAGGCGGTCGGCGTGAGCCAGTCGGTGATAGCGATTGGCGAAAGATGCGAAGCGTCGGCGGCTGCGATTCTGGCGAATCGAGCGTGGGCGTGCGAGTCCCGGCGTGGCGAGTGGCGGTCGGCGACCGGCAGTGGCGCTGTACACGCCGAGTCCCCAGCGCGTTAGTACGCGAGTGGAGAGTCCGCGATGGCGAAGTCGGCGAAGCGAAACCACGGTCGCGGAACCACGCGTACCGCAGCATGCCTAGGAGTAGTCCCGAGGCTCGAGTTGGCTTGTAGAGGCGACTTGAGGCTCATATTTTGAAAAATAGTAGTGGTTGTTGCGGCGTGGCGAAGTGGCGAAATCGGCGACGGCGGGCACCGAGTCCCCGGCCGCGCGAGTTAGCGATGATGCGAGTCCACGAGGAGAAGTCCGGCGGCGAGTCGCGATGATGCGAGTCGCGAGGGAGAGTCCGGCGTGGCGAGTCGCGATGATTGCGAGTCGCGAGAAGTCCGAGCGTGGCGAGTCCGTGATGATTGCGAGTCCGCGAGGGGAGAGTCTCCGAGCGTGGCGAGTCCGCGATGACTGCGAGTCCACGAGGGGAGATTCCCCGAGCGTGGCGAGTCCGCGATGATGTTGATTGCGCTGTTTCTGTTAGCGAGTCTCTCGTCTTGGCCCGGGGGGCCAGTCGCATGGCGACTCCAAAGATGGCTCTCGGCTTGGCGTTCTTCCTGGACGATCCGAGGCTCGGTTTGCGAGTCCTCGTCCGCAGTACTTAGTCGTGCGAGTCGCACTGTCTAAGGTTGAGGAGGACATGGTGCTGTTTGTGTAGCACTACCATTTGTCTTGGCCCGGAAGGCCAGTCGAGCAAGGCGACTCCAATGATGGCTCTCGGTTAGCGTTTTTCGTGGACGATCCGAGACTCGGTTTGCGAGTCCTCGTCCGCACTACTTGGCCATTGCGAGTCGCTCTATCAAAGGTTGACAAAGGCAAATAGATTTTTCCCGGGAGGAAGAGACACCCAGTGGTGAGTCCATGCAGCGTGGCATGCGACCCTCTCTGGCGACTCGGACGATGAAGGTCCCTTAGCAGGCGCGGCGTACGCATTCGACGTAGCCGGAAAGAGCCTTGGCGGACCGGGGTCGCGGCGGACGAGAGGGCGCTATGGCGAAATCGACGCCTTGCGGACATAGGTCGACAGCGGCGGACAGAGGTCGCGCTATGGCGAAATCGGCCGCGGCGGACACGGGTCGGCAATGGACGGAGGTCGCGCTATGGCGAAATCGTTGGCGGACGGAGGTCGCGCTATAGCAAAAGTCGACTTGGCGGACACGGAATCGACCACGGCGGACGGGTCGCGCTATGGCGAAGCGGAAATCGGCCTTGGCGGACATGGGGTCGACCGCAGCGAAATCGCGCTATGGCGGAAATGGTCGACATAAGGCGGCAAGCGACAGAGGTCACGCTATAAGCGAAATCGACCGGCGGACATAGAGTCAGCAGCGGACAGAGGTCGCGCTATGGCGAAATCGGCCTTGGCGGACACGATCGGCCGGCGGACGGAAATCACGCTATAAGCGAAATCGACGGCCGGACATAATAGCGGGCGGACGGAAATCGCGCTATAAGCGAAATCGGCCTTGGCGGACATAGAATTGCGGCGCGGACAGAATCACGCTATAAGCGAAATCGGCGGACAGAAATCGCACTATAAGCGAAATCGGCCTTGGCGGAATCTGAAGGTCGGCGAACGCGGAGGTCGCGCTATGGCAAAGTTGACGGGCGGACATAGAATCGACGCGGACAGAAGTCGCGCTATAAGCGAAATCGGCGTGGCGGACACGAAGTCGGCGGACGGACGTCAGCGCTATAAGCGAAATCGGCAGACGGAGGTCGCGCTATAAGCGATGTCGGCGGACACTGGGTCTACGCGGCGGACGGAGGTCGCGCTATGGCGATGTCGACGCGGCGGACACGGGGTCTACGCGGCGGACGAAGATCGCGCGGCGCTGGCGCGGCGTCAACGGCAAGAACTCTGGCGAGGCCCGACAGCGAAGCCAGCGATGATGGCGGCGAGTTCGCGATGACAGCAATTCGCATTCGTGGCCAATGCAGACGCGACCGTCGGAGAGGTGTTTATAGTCTTTCCGCATCTTCTGTACTGTGTTTTATACAGTTTTTCTAGACTGTCTTGACTGAGAAATCTGCATTACAGAAATAGTGCAAACAAGAAATAGATACTTATAAATTAATATTTGCTGACCGAAGCTAATAATCAGAGAAGCAGTAACAGGCACGTAAGATATAATAGAGAGGCTAATCCTTTATATGCCGGTCGCCGGCATGTTAACCAGTCCCTGAGCGCACTGGATCACGCAGCGACATCAACCGGATTTTTAATGGTATCATCGAGGCAGAGCAGACGCCTTATACCCTTTTTGCGGCGATTGACTGATAAATCTGTACACACAATATAGTATAAAGTGGAGAAAAATATAGCATAGATTCAATTTTACAGAGCCTAATGATTAATTAGGGAAAATACCACCTGATATGAAAGATATAGTACAGAGACTAATTATCGCTGCACTCGATCTGCATGTTAATCCAGGATTGCTTGGACCACAAGATCGCATTGGCGCTCGCCAAAAAAATCCGCGAGAAACCTTGCCGTGTACATGCGGCCGTCGATAGATTATGTAATAATTTATTTTCCTTGATCCTAGAACCGGATCGTGGCAAAAGTAATCAAATAGAAGAGGGATTGGATTAAACTCAGCTGATTGATCGTGGCCGCACGCTCGAGATTCTTCTCCACGGACTGCACCATGTCAGGTGGCGATTGGCTGGAACGGGCTTGATTCGATCCGGCGTTAATGGCGAGGGATCTCGCCCGGATTATCATCCTCCAAGCGCCGCTTACCCCACGGTGGGCGCCAACTGTCGTGGTATTGCACGGCAGATGCTACTGGGGTAGCTTACGTAGAGGGAGCGAGGCGACGTAGGAGAATCCGGGAGCGAGATTGGCACACGATGTACCCAGGTTCACGTCCTCTCGGTGGAGGATCGCTACGTCCTGCTATCAATCCAGTATATGATCATAGATTGGTTTACATGGGAGCCGCCGTAGGCGGAGGGAGAGACTAGATCTAATCTATTGTGGGAGAGGATGTAATATCATCCCCCCATGGGGGTGCCCCTAGTGGCTTTATATATGCAGCCAGTTAGGGTTTACAAGTGTTTTGGTGGGCTTTTTATTGGAGTCACCATCTTGGGCCTCCAGTCGGCGCCAGTCGCCTGGGTGCAGCATGCGCCAGTCGCCGTATTGGGCGAGTCGACCCGCTCAGGGCTAGGTTCCAGTCGGCTCGATCCAGCTGGTGAATCCGCTTCGTGGGTATACCCCGATTGGTATCCCCCCATCAGTAGTCCCCGAGCGCGTTGTCGATTCGACACGGGCTTGAGGCAGGGCACGGAGAGTCTTGACGATGGGTCGTGGCGAATCGGCGACGAGGTCCTGAATAGAGAAAAGAACCGTGAAGCGGGAGGCGGTCGGCGTGAGCCAGTCGGTGATGGCCAGTTGGCGAAAGATGCAGGGCGTCGGCGAAGCTGCCAGTTGCGGCGAATCCCCGAACGTGGAGCGTGCCGAGTCCCCGAGCGTGGCGAGTGGCGAGGTCGAGCGACCGGCGAGTGGCGCTGTCTGTAGCACGCCGAGTCCCGGCGCGTTAGTCTGTGATGGAGAGTCCGCGATGGCGAAGTCGGCGAGGCGAGCGGTCGCGGAACCACGCGTACCGCAGCATGCCTAGGAGTAGTCCCGAGGCTCGAGTTGGCTTGTAGAGGCGACTTGAGGCTCATATTTTGAAAATAGTAGTGGTTGTTGCGGCGTAGCGAAATGGCGAGGTCGACGGCCGGGCACGAGTCCCAGCGGCGAGTTCGCGATGATTGCGAGTCCACGAGGAAGTCGGCGCGGCGATCGCGATGATGCGAGTCGCGAGAAGTCCCGGCGTGGCGAATCGCGATGATGCGAGTCGCGAGAGAAGTCCCGGCGTGGCGGTCCGTGATGATGCGAGTCGCGAGGAGAGTCTCCGGCGTGGCGAGTCGCGATGACTGCGAGTCCACGAGGGAGATTCCCGGCGTGGCGAGTCGCGATGATGTTGATTGCGCTGTTTACATTAGCGAGTCTCGTCTTGGCCGGGGGCGATGCATGGCGACTCAAAGATGGCTCTCGGCTTGGCGTTCTTCCTGGACGATCCGAGGCTCGGTTTTGCGAGTCCTCGTCCGCGATGCTTCGTCGCAGTCGCACTGTCTAAGGTTGAGGAGGACATGGTGCTGTTTGTGTAGCACTACCATTTGTCTTGGCCCGGAAGGCCAGTCGAGCAAGGCGACTCCAATGATGGCTCTCGGTTAGCGTTTTTCGTGGACGATCCGAGACTCGGTTTGCGAGTCCTCGTCCGCACTACTTGGCCATTGCGAGTCGCTCTATCAAAGGTTGACAAAGGCAAATAGATTTTTCCCGGGAGGAAGAGACACCCAGTGGTGAGTCCATGCAGCGTGGCATGCGACCCTCTCTGGCGACTCGGACGATGAAGGTCCCTTAGCAGGCGCGGCGTACGCATTCGACGTAGCCGGAAAGAGTCAACGCGGCGGACACGGGGTCGACGCGGCGGACAGAGGTCGCGCTATGGCGAAGTCGACGCGGCGGACATGGGGTCGACGCGGCGGACAGAGGTCGCGCTATGGCGAAGTCGACGCGGCGGACACGGGGTCGACGCGGCGGACGGAGGTCGCGCTATGGCGAAGTCGACGCGGCGGACGGAGGTCGCGCTATGGCAAAGTCGACGCGGCGGACACGGGGTCGACACGGCGGACGGAGGTCGCGCTATGGCGAAGTCGACGCGGCGGACATGGGGTCGACACGGCGAACAGAGGTCGCGCTATGGCGAAGTCGACGCGGCGGACATGGGGTCGACGCGGCGAACAGAGGTCACGCTATGGCGAAGTCGATGCGGCGGACATGGGGTCGACGCGGCGGACAGAGGTATGGGCTCCGGGCTTCTTTTCTTCTTGCCATCAGGGGATGGGCTGCGTGAACGACGCGGGCCTCCTCCGCCATGGTGGCTACTGGGTGGCGACAGAGGCGGAGGTGGCGGTGGGTTAGCCTTCTTGCTGTTACCCTCCTGCGACGCCTCACGTTTGTCGCGGTTGCTTGTCGGACGCGGAGGGTCATAGCGCGACCTGCTCTTGTGTCCTTGGTTGAGCTCTCCGTAATGACGGGTCTGCTCCGTGTTGTCGCGGATGACGATGCCGCTCTGCCTTGGCGGAGGCATATCCGTACGACGGTGAGCCTTGGTGTCGTGGTATTGCACGGCAGATGCTACTGGGGGTAGCTTACGTAGAGGGAGCGAGGCGACGTAGGAGAATCCGGGAGCGAGATTGGCACACGATGTACCCAGGTTCACGTCCTCTCGGTGGAGGATCGCTACGTCCTGCTATCAATCCAGTATATGATCATAGATTGGTTTACATGGGAGCCGCCGTAGGCGGAGGGAGAGACTAGATCTAGTCTATTGTGGGAGAGGATGTAATATCATCCCCCGTGGGGGTGCCCCTAGTGGCTTTATATATACAGCCAGTTAGGGTTTACAATTGTTTTGGTGGGCTTTTTATTGGAGTCACCATCTTGGGCCTCCAGTCGGCGCCCGATCGCTTTGGGTGCGACATCTTGATCGCCCGTGTTAGGCGATCGACCCGCTCAGGGCTAGGTTCCAGTCGGCTCGATCCAGCTGGCGAATCCGCTTCGTGGGTATACCCCGATTGGTATCCCCCCATCACTTGGGGTCTTCGCGATGTCGGGGGGAGTGGGGCGGTGGCGATGGGCGACGAGGTTGGACCTTACCTCCATGGTCGGAGGATATGGGGATAGTATCCTTCTTGTTGCGTGCATCCCTCCGTCTTTGTTCAGACGAACCCGTCGGAGACCCGACATCAAGAGGAGATCTATCCCTTGGCGGCTTATGCTGGCTAGACTAGCACAACGCTGGGTCGGACTCAAGCCTCTGAGAGGTGGCCTTTTCCTGCTTTTTTACTGCCTTGGCCACTAGGTCGTAGACCTGGTCCACCGGTTCGGGTGATCTATCCTGCTCCAGAAGTGTCTTGGCGACGGCTAGGTTGAGGAGGGGAGTGGGCATCACCTGCTTGCCTTCACTGTCAATGTATGGCTTGGCCTGTGCCGGCTTCGAGGGAGCCCATCCTAGGTTTCGTCGTACACCCGGATCGTTGATTACGCGAGCCGGAGCTTTCTTGGCCTTTTGCTGCTGCAGCAGAGTGTTGTACTCGGCCTCCATTGCTCTAGCTTTCTCTATTGACTTTTGCGTGTTGGCCAAATCTCGATCTAGCTTTGCGCCTTGCTCCGCGATGGCCTGCGCTTCCTCTAGCAGTTGTTGGCGCTTCTCGTCAAGCTAGACTACATTGCGAATATGAGCTATGGTCATGGGCTCGACGAGGAGATTGTCGTACATTACTCTATCAGCTGGAGTGACTTGGGCAGCAGCAGACGTAGATGCCGGATGCGGCAAGTTTGCGGTGTTGTTGTTGCTCGGGCCGGTGCCGAGTTCCTGTGGCTGTTGCACTAGGTTAGGCGGAGGGGACATGTATTTTGTGCGATCATTGTCGGAAGCAATAAGTGGTCCCTTCCCCTTGTCCAGCACTGTAGGTGGAGCTCTCCCGAGTTGATCTTCATCCATCGCCGTCCCAATGGTGGCGAACATCTCTCGGGACGCAACGGCATTGTTGGCCTGCTCGTCGCGTTGGTAATCTTCCTCCATCTCCTGCATGGCAGAGTCTAGCTCATTTGGACTGAAATCTATCTCCTCTGAATCTGCACTGAAGTTGGCATAAAGCGCGTCAATCATAGAGTCGGAGGGTGCCGGGGCTTCCTTGATGACGGGGGGTGGAGGTGCGACGATGACTGGAGGTGGTGGCGCAGATGCGGTGATGGTGGCCGGAGGCGGTGGTGGCGGTGGCTGAGTCGGTGGCGCTCCGTCAATGAGCGCCTGAGCTGCTCCCTCTGCCTCCGCGTAGCTGTTGACGGCGTTCACCATGATTTCGAAGGTGAGGCGTCCTAAAGCTTGCTGCCGCCTTAGAGACTGCCAGAGAAGCGTTCCCTGGTCCAGTCCTTCCAAAAAGTGATACATAGCATCATCATTGGGGTAATGTGCGGATCGAATGCTCTGAGCCACAGCAAGGTAATCGCGGGGTTTCGCCCTCTCTCTGAATACAGCGTGCGGATCGAAGATGGTAACCACGCCGATTGAACTTGGATCTTTGTCAGACGCCTTGCCGGCGGACTTGCAGTGATCTTCCACCGTTATATCCTGCACAGGGGCGGTTTGGGTGGGCCTTGAATTTTTCCGATCTTTGCCGACAAACTCCGAGGAGAGATCCGACATCGATCCTTCCGTGAATGTATCCTGCCCATAGGCGGTCCATGCGGGTCTTGATGCTCCTCCGACTCCCAGGGAACTAGTGCTCGAGTAGGTTTCGCCAATGAAGAGGTGGATGTCTCTGATAGGGACGATTGAGCACTGCGTAGGGTTCGTCTTTGCCGGGATCCAGAACTCGTCGGGAGGGACGATTGGAACGTTGCCGGAGAAGAGAACACGACCGATGGCTACTGTTTCGCCGATTCCCGCGAAGATCTTGGTCCTCGCCCGCTGAAGAGCCTGAAGCGCCTCTAGCCCCATGGTGGGCGCCAACTCTCGTGGTATTGCTGACGAGTACACCATGGAGGGGTCCTCACAGTGCGTGTTTAGAGACGTGGGGGAAGGCGGACGGTTGACGGGTATGAGGTAACACATCTTACCCAGGTTCAGATCCCACAACGGTGGCGGAATCCTACTCCTGCTATAAATCACTATAATGGCAATACGCTGAGTTACAGAGATAGGTTCGATCTGCGAGGTGTATGTTAATCGATGCCCTAAAGTCTCCCATAGACCCGACTTATATAGTCGCCAGGTCCTAGGGTTACAGGGAAAAGTCCTAGCCGGACAGATTACAGATTCCTACACTGTCTATTACTAGTCTAACGTGTCTTGCACTCCAAGGCTCCGGGTACGCTGGTGACTCCACCGTAGCCTTCCTTTATCCGGCATGGGCCTCCCTTCTGGATCCATCTAACTGGGCCTCCCAGCAGGCCATGGGCCATGCTACCAACTATGGTTCACCCGGGTTATCCGGATAGGAGACATGCTATGAGGATACCTATATAGCATATCCCCAACAGGAGCTCCAAACAAGGATTTATAATAAGTAGTAATATAAGATTTTAGTTGCTTCTGTCCCTCATGCATACCTTCTTCCTGATTCAAAGAGTGAATAAGTTTCTTCTTATGCTTGCCATTGACAACAACATGAAAATATCTTGTATTCGCATCTCCTTCAAGAATGCATTTTGGTTTAGAGCATTGGTACCATTTGAGTTCCTCTTCACGCAGTAGTCGGAATATCTCCGCATTCGATCATCTTTTAAGCTTAACTTCTTGTGCAGATAACAACCTAACTTTCACAAAAGCTTCTAAGTCATCAATAATAGACAAACAACGTATTTTTTTAAATACCAGTAGTGTATCTAGCCCAACGTCGAAGGAACTTATGTAAAGCACGCATTTTATTGTTCCATCGCAGTATAGGCGTTTAACCACTAACAGGTTTCTCCCAAATAGTCTTGACCATCTCGTAGAAACCATCACGAATCATCCATCCGAGTTCAAATTTGAACTCATTCGTAGACTTACGTAGCGGTGATCCAACAGATAAAAGCAAAGGAGCATGATCCGACAAAGCTACAATACGCTCTAGAGCATGAACAGTTACCATAGGGAACTTCTCTTCCCACTCGGTATCCATAAGCACTCTATCTAGTTTTCGTATGTAGAGTCTGGAAGACTGTTAGCCCAGGTAAATTGTCTTACTAACATTGCAACCTCTCTTAAGTCCAGACTGTCTATGACAATATTGAACAAGAACGGCCAATGTTCATCAAAACGGCCCCAACTTTTCTCGTGAGGAAATCTTAGCAAATTAAAATCACCACATATAAGAATAGGATATGGATTATCTTTTGCCATCTTCACTAGCTCACACAAGAAGTCAGCTTTATATACATCCTGGGTGGCTCCATAAACAACGAATGGAGACCATGTGAAATTATAGTCTTGTTCCGTATATGGAGTTTGATGAAAAAATCTCCAACCGAACTAGCTAAAACTTCTATAGTCTCATCACATACGACTAACATGAGCCCCCCAGAACGACCACGCGGCGGACATGATATCCACGTAAAGTCTACTCCACCAGATAGGCGATTGAGTAAGTCTTGTGAAAAATCACGTCTACCAGTCTCAGAAATACCCAGAAAATCCAACTTATAGTCTCTCAGGCAATCAATAAAAAACAAATGTTTAGCCAAGTACCTCTTCTATTTGAAAATATTCCATTCATTGAGAAACTATAGAAATTTTGGATACGGGGCCTCTTGCGAGACTTCTGGATCTTTGATTTACGACCAGATGCTTTTAACTCATACACAGAGGCAAGCCCAGTCTCATCAAAGTCCACTTCCGACACTTTACCAACTAAGTGAAAAAAGAGTTGACCATCTACTATGGCATGCAACTCCTCCTTCTCCATTGGTGAAGAATCAGGAACAATAGCGACCTTAGGAGTAACCGTTAGACGGTCAACATCCATGTGTCTCAAAACATTAGAAGAAAAAATAACGTCCTATACAAAGCTACCCAAGATAACGCCAAAATTGGCCAACTTAGAAGTAATAACATGGGTGGAAAAATAAAGAAAGGATTTAGAAGAACTCATTATGATGGGGATATGCCTACCGGGAAGCAGAGCATTCTCAAGTGGCCGCCCAATGGCGGCAAACACCCTCAACTGCCCGCCACCAGAGCCATTGCAGCTCCAACACCGACCCACGAACGCGGCACTCTCCACCAACAACCCCAGGCCAGCGACCAACTTCGTCACCACCAACGGTCAACCCATCGACGCCCGCACCCACATCATCAACAATCAAAGCTGGCGCGCACGCCAGCCCGACGACCTGCGACACACCCTAACCAATCGCCGCGACGGTGAGCCGATGGGATCGCTAAGTCGACTCGGCCCCAAGTGCTTCGGACCGATGATCCAAGGCGAGAAGTACCCGCCGAACTTCAAAGCGCCGAAGGAGATAGAAAAATACGACCCTTCGTACGACCCCTCCGTGTGGCTCGATACATACCTCATGGCGATGGGGATCGCAGGCCACACCGACCTGCTAGCCGCCCGTTACCTCCCCTTGATGATGGAGGGGCGTGCGGCGATGGATCAACACCCTCCCAGGATAGTATCGACTCACAGGAGGAGATCTGCGACGCCGTCGAGCACTTCGAGTGCTCCTTCACCGCGCCACCACCATCGAGAACCTGGGCGATCGTCTAGGGACCCAGCGAGTCGACCATAGCGGGTCCAGCGGTGGCAAGAACTCTGGTACAGCGGTCGGCATCCACCCGGACACGCGATCCATTGCTTCAAGACCTCGTGCGCTCTGAGCCCTTGGTCGCCAAGCTCAAGCAACATTCTCGCACACTCGACAACATACGGACCTCCTCGAGATCGCCAAATGGTGCAGCGGAGGAAGATCCAAACCAGGAAACCGACGGCAGTCGGAGGCCAACGCCGCCTGGCGGTAGCGACAACGGACGATGGTCCGACCTACGATACAGCAACACTCGCCTCACCGGCAAGCGCCGCAGTGACGGGCGAGTCGACTTCGTCGCCAACACTGGGCACGCACAACGCGAGCCCAAAAGCTTCCGCCGCGATGGAGGACAACGCCGCGACAGCGGCAACTACAAGGCCAAGCCAAGGTTCGACCCCGCGGCCCTCCTTAACCAACCTTGTGCGTTTCATAGCGAGGAAGGAAACCCGCCAACACACCGCGACGGCGCCACACCCTTAGAGAGATTGAGAAGGCACGGCGAGCACGGGAGGACCCCGACAACAACCCGCCAAATGGCGGAAAATTCGGCAACGTGGCCGGCTCGCTCCATACCTTCACAGGCTTCAACACGAAGCGCGATAAGAAGGTCATCACCCGCGCCGTCGCCGTCAACGCGGTGGCCAGTGGGCGTTCCCGGTTCCTCAACTGGTGAAGCAGCCCATCACTGGATCCGCCGGGACCACTCGCCACGCGCCAGTACCCAGGCGAGTCGCCCTGGTGGTCAAGCCTAAGGTGGGCGACTACTGGCTCCCCAAGACATTGATGGATGGCGGCAGCTCCATCAACATCCTGTACCTGGACACCTTCAGGCGGCTGCGGCTCCTGCAGTCGATGATCGAGACAACCCGCACCACGTTCCACGGCATCGTCCCCGGTCGGAAGGCGTACCCGATCGGCAAGGTCACGCTGCCAGTCACCTTCGGCACACCAGCAAACTTCCGCACCGAGCGGATCGTCTTGACTGGTACCCTTAAGGCCCTACCCGCTGCGTCTGGCGCCAACTTTCGCCAAGTTCATGGCAGCGCCCCACTACGCGTACAACGCGATGAAGCTCCCCGGGCCGTGCGGTGTCATAACCATCAACGGCGACCCCGACATGGCCGCCGAGTGCGAGGCCAAAGGAGCAGAGCTCGCCAATGCCGTCATCGCGGCAGATACCAACCACGTCGATGAGCTCGCCAAGTACACGAGCGGGGTCAACAACGACGACCCCACCATACTCAAGAAGCCCAACTCGGAGGGCGCAAACACCTCAGCCTTCGAGGCAACGACGCACACCCGCACCGTCGAGCTGGTCCCAGGCGACTCCAGTCATACGGTGACGATCGGGACAGGCATGAGCCCAGCCTAGGAAGGCGCGCTCATCGAGTTCCTCCGTGAGAACAGGGACATCTTCGCATGGAAGCCCTCTGACATGCCCGGTGTCCCTAGGGAGCTCGCTGAGCACAAACTAAACGCTGACCCCAAAGTGCAACCCGTCAAGCAGTCGCTGCGGCCCTTCAATGAAGAGCGCCGCCGAGCTATCACCGAGGAAGTACAACGTCTACTCGCTGCAGGCTTCATTCGGCCAATTAAATACTCCAAGTGGCTGGCAAACCCAGTCTTGGTCGAGAAAAAGAACGGGACCTGGAGGATGTGTATCGACTACACAAACTTGAACGGCCTTTGCCGAAGGAGCGATTCGTCCTCCACGGATCGACCAAATAATCGACTCCACCGCGGGCTCGAGTCGCTATGTTTCTCGGCGCCTACTCGGATACAACCAGATCAAAATGGCTGTCGAGGGCGAGGAGAAGACGGCGTTCATCACGCCATTGAATATCGCTACACCGCCATGACCTTCGGCCTCAAGAACGCCGGGGCGACCTACTAGCGGTGCATGCAAGAGTGCCTCGCGAGCCAAATTGGCCGCAACATCCACGTCTACATCGACGACGTGGTCGTAAAATCCGCTCGCCAGGGTGATCTACTCGCCGACCTGGCGGAAACATTCGCCAACTTGCGGAAATACAAGATAAAGCTTAATCTAGGCAAATGCAGCTTCGGTGTACCAGCAGGACAACTACTGGGGTACGTCGTCTCCAAGCGAGGGATTGAGGCGAACCCCACCAAGATCGACACGATCGCCCGACTCGGCAAACCCGAGTGCCTGCGCGACGTCCAGAAGCTGGCGGGCGATGGCGGCTCTTGATCGCTTCATCCCTCGCTGGCGAAAAGCGATGCCCCTATACGCTGATGCGCAAGAACCCCACCTTCCAGTGGGACAAGGAGGCGGACGACGCGCTCCGCGACCTCAATAAGGTGCTACTCGCCGCATCACTACTCGCCGCCCCCGCCGACAAAGAACCCATGCTGGTCTACGTCGCGGCTTCCGAGCGCGTCGTTAGTGCCGTCATGGTAGTCGAACGGCCGGAGGAAGGAAAGGAGCGCCCAGTACAGCGACCGGTGTACTACATCAGCGAGGTCCTCACCGAGTCGCGCCAGCAATACCCGCAGTACCAGAAACTGGTATACGCGGTCTTTAAACAGCAATGGCGCTGCCGCACTACTTCCAGGAGCACCCAATCACGGTCGTCTCCTCAGCACCGTTGCAGGACATCATCCGCAACCGCGAGGCGATCGGGCGAGTCGCCAAGTGGGCCGTCGAGATCGGCGTCCACAACATCAAATACGAGCCACGAAAAGCGATCAAGTCGCAGGCTCTAGCGGACTTCATCGCCGATTGGGAAGAGGCCCAGCAGCCAGAAAAGCTGCCATACCTCCATTACTGGAGCTGCACGCCCCGGCTCCAAGAACACGGACGGGCGCGGAGCAGGGATCGTGCTGACTTCACCGAAGGGCGACAAGCTCCGCTACGTCCTCTGCCTCGACTTCACCCCCTGCACCAACAACATGGCCGAGTACGAGGCACTACTCCACGGCATGCGAGCTGCCAAGGAGATGAACGTCAACCTCCTACGCTGCTACGGAGACTCCGACCTCGTCGCTGGGCAAGTTGCTGGCACCTGCGACGCCGTCTCTCCCACCATGGCGGCATACCGCCAAGCAGTGGACAAGCTGGGTGGACACTTTGCAGGCTACTCCGTCGAGTGGATCGACAGGCGGAAGAACGAGGAGGCCGACGCACTCTCTCGCATTGGATCGGCTCGACTCGCACCACCCGCCGGCGCCTTCCTGGACACGATCACCAAGCCATCAGTCTCTCCCCCAAGGGAGATCGACATCGGAGTCCCGCTGCAGCCAGAGGCAGCCCTGGTCGCACTCGTCACCGAGCCAGACGACTGGACCAAGCCCTACGTCGCCTACCTGGAGGCCGGCACCTTGCCGGCAGACGAGACATACGCCCGGATGATCGCAAGCCGATGCAAATCCTTCACCATCATCGACGGCGAGCTCCACAAGCGCAGCGTCACCGGCGTGTTCCAATGTTGCGTCCAACCCGCCGAAGGACGCAAGATCCTCCACGACATCCACTCCGGCGACTGCGGCCACCACGTCGGCGCCCGCTCTCTGGTCGCCAAGGCTATGCGGCATGGCTTCTACTTGCCCACCGCACACGCCGATGCCGTCGACATTGTCCAGCGGTGCGCCGGATGCCAGAAGTACGCCAACCAGACGCACGTGCCGAGCTCAGCGCTCAAGACAATCCCCATCACCTGGCCATTCGCCGTGTGGGGTATGGACATGGTAGGCCCCTTCAAAAAGGCTCCCTCTGGCTACACCCACCTCCTGGTCGCGGTCGACAAATTCACAAAGTGGGTGGAGGCCAAACTAGTCCAGAAATGCGACGGGAAGACTGCCACTAAATTCCTACGCAAGCTCATATATCGCTATGGGTTCCCAAACAGCATCATCACAGACAACGGTACCAACTTCGCCAAAGGAGCCATGGCCGAGTTCTGCGAAGAACACCACATCCGGCTCGATCTCGTCGATCGCCCACCGAATCAACGGCCAGGGAACGGGCCAATCAGCATCCTCCACGGCCTAAAGCCGCGACTCAAAGTACCACTCGGCGCGCTGGGTCGAGGAGCTACCCTCCGTCATCTGGGGCATCCGCACCTCGGTCAACAGGTCGACGGGGTTCACCCCCTTCTTCATGGTGTACGGTGCCGAGGCAGTCATGCCCACCGACCTCGAGCATGACTCGCCACGGGTCGTCCACTACACGGAGGCTGCAAACGAACTCGCACGCCAGGATGGAGTCGATCAACTCGACGAGGCACGTGACCTCGATCGATCACGCACCGCCATCTACCAGCAAGGACTCCGCCGTTATCACAGCCGGCGGGTGAAAACTCGCACCTTCCAAGAAGGCGACCTGGTGCTGCGCCTCATCCAGGACAAGAAGGGCATGCACAAGCTTTCCCCTCCGTGGGAGGGACCATTCGCCGTCGGGCGCATACTCGGCGACGACGCCTACTACCTCATCGACGTTCGCGGGGACGGCAAACTCGACGTCAAGCGACCGTGGAATGTAAACCTCCTACGAAAGTTCTACTCCTAGAACCCTACATATGTACCCTCCAGTCGCTTTGAAATAAAAAGAATTGGTTCCGCAAATCGCGCCTACTCTCCGTGCCTTGTGCCACTCGCACTCGTAATAACAGCGTCAAGCTAACTGCAGAAGTCAACCTTTGATACAGCGATCGGCACGGCCAAGTAGTGCGTTACAAGGGCACTGGGTCACCTCAGGCCTTGCAACGTCCATGAAAAACGCCTACCCGGAGCCCCATCGGAGTCGCCTAGCCCGACTGGCTCTACGAGCCAAGACAACTGCCTTCGCTTCTCACAGCGACCATGATCCTCCACATCCTCGACATAGCGACTCGAACGGCCAAGTACCACGCTCGGGGACTGACGACCAGTCCAGCGCGAGCGGCTAGGAAAAACTCCAAGTATGAGAGCATGCCCAGGACTCGCCATGCGACTGACCCAACGGGCCAGGCAGGAGTGACGCGCTCAAACTAACGCGCCAAGTCCTCACCCACCCTCGAGTCGCGCCTAGAACAACCAAGTACCATGCTCGGGGACTCGGCCACCCGACCTCGTTCGCGCAAGGGAAAACGGCGAAGTACAGAGCGCTCAAGGGAGTCGCCTTGTGACTGGCTCTCCGAGTCCGGGCGAGTCGACCACAATAACAAAACATTCAAAAACCGCAAACACATCACAAACGAGGTTAACCCCATAAAAAGGGCGGACGCGCTCAGGGACTCGTTCAACCCTCAATCGAAAAACACATGACAAATCACAAAACAAACACGATATCTCATTAATAGCATGTTGCAATCGTCTCAAAATACAAAATATGCCCAAACGGCAGATCTGCTACTAACGCCCCAGGGCAAACTATTCTACTCTGCAGGCTTCGACGACGACTCGCCAGCACCCTTGCGATTGCGAATGAAGGGCGTGTACGGGTTTGACGGGTACGTCGTCAGCTCACCCGCCATCGCCGCACGGAAGGGTTGCTCGATCTTGAAGTCCCGGTGCTGCGGCTCGGGGTCGTTAGGTGCGACGACCGTCTCCTGGTAAGGAATGAGGTCGCCCATCGCCCATACGCGCTCGGAGTACACCGCGGCGCGGTCCGTCAACTTGAGTACCTTAGAGATCTCCACCGAGCCAGTCGACGACGGGTAGCCACTCGTCACGTCGTCCAGATCGAATTCCTCCGGGAAGTGGGCGAGCCCAAGGCTAAGCGCCATCGCTGCTCCACGTCGGAATGCCGACCGCGTCATAAACTCGACGATCGATGGCGCCTTCTCCAAGTACCGCCACACCTCGACGAGGTCGCTGGGAATTACTTCCGTAGGCGACATCTCCTGGAGGTAGGCACGGATGCACGTCGCCGACAACGCCGCCGAGTCGACAAGCGTGGCCACACATTGCCGCGCGTCGAACGACCTCGCCTCTTCCGTGCTATCAAGGATACGACCTGCGGATAGAAGATAACAGTGAGTACATCGGATATTATAAAAAGGCACATGCAACAAGCAGGGGCAGACACACTCACCAATCAAGGGACGGGAGAGATCCGTGATGAAGCTCTGAAGAGAAGTATAATCATCCTGAAGCCCACCAACAAGGGCGTCAGAAACTTTACGTTCTTCCGCGGCGGCTGTAACGGCGGCCTTGGCTCGACCATCCGCCGAACTCGCTTCCTCTTTCGCCTCCCTCAGCTCGCGCTCGAGGTCGGCGATCCGCTTCTCAGCCGAGCTCAACGCCGATTGAGCCGCTGCCAACTCACTCGCTGGGACAAGTCCCTGCGGGCCTCCTCTGCCTTCGCGGCAATTGCCTGAAGCCCCTTATTCGCCTCTTGGACGGTGGCCAGTTCCTTCTCCGCGTGGTGTTTCGCAGCAAGCCGGTCAGCTGACTCACCTTGCAGACCCTACACACAATTCAAACAGTTAACCAAAGCGGAATCCAAAGTGCCCACCCGCTGAAATTCAGCGAGTGCGCTTTTCGAGGGTAACAATCAAAAAATCCTAAGTGCCCACCCGCTGAAATTCAGCGAGTGCGCACTCGGGGACTAGCAATCAAAAAATCCTAAGTGCCCACCCGCTGAAATTCAGCGAGTGTGCACTCGGGGACTGGCAATCAAAAAATCCTAAGTGCCCACCCGCTGAAATTCAGCGAGTGCGCACTCGGGGACTGGCAATCAAAAAATCCTAAGTGCCCACCCGCTGAAATTCAGCGAGCGCGCACTCGGGGACTGGACGCGAAAAATAAAAACACGACATTAAAAGAATCACACCGCTGCAACACACCGGCCTGATCCTCGGGGACTGGACATACCTGGATGGCTGCACCAAGCATGCCATGAAGTTGTATCGCATCCACGGACGTGAGGAGAGCCGGCGTGTGCCCGCGACGCTGCTCGACCTCCGTATCGGCGACCCCAGGCGCATGGCTCGAGGGCGAGGTACCACTCGCTGTAGCCGCTTTGGCCATGAAGCGCGGGAACGTTGCGATGGAGGCACCGGCACCAAAGGAGGCCGGCTCGGCCACCCCAGGCGAGGGAGCACCCTCCTTCACGGGTAAGGCCGCCTCACTGGGTTCACTTTTGCGATTGCCGTGTCGTCGGAGACCGTGACAACTTCGTCGCCCTTGGCCTTCTTGGCGCTATCCGCGGGGACGACGACTTCGTCCGCCTTCCTCTTCCGGGAGGGATCCTCCTCGCTGACGACGGGTGGCACCTTAGCCACGGTCGGATGGCCTATCTTCTTCGCTCCGGTCCTACAAATTGATTGCGTGAGCAAGATATCCAAGTACAATGAAATACAAAAGTAGGTGAGCAAACTCACTTGGCGACTGGAATGAAGCGTAGCCCCGTGCGGATGCCGGCCGGCTTCTCCAGTTCGGGGCCCAGTCGGCGACTGAGGCCCATCTCCAGGACGTCGCGTGCCCAAGACACGGACGGTTTCTTTGTTGTCGAGGCTGCGGCTGGAGCCTCCGAAACATCTTTGGCAGGAGCACCCTTGGGCGGCAAAGCTACCGCGACTGGAGCGGTCCCCGACCCAGAGATTGGGGCGAACGACGGAGGCATCGCGGCCAGAGGCACCTCGGTCAGGACGGCGGTGATATCCGGCGCCGTCGCCTCCTGTGGGGCTTCGCCCCCGGCTAGGCTGGTGGCGTCGGAGCTGCTTGGCGAGTGAGGCGGAGACGCCTGTTTTGCTGGCTTCGTCTTCTTCTTTGGAGGGGCCTTAACCTCCTTCTCCTTCTTCTTGTTCTTCTTCTTCGAGGGAGTGGCCTCGTGACGCGAGGTGTGCTCGGGGAGCTCGTCGTCATCATCGTCATGACGCTCGAGGCTTCTGCTCGCCTAAAGCTCACGCTGCCGCTGCCCGCGCGTTTTCTGGACCAGCGGGGCGACCTCTTCTTCGGATTCGTCGTCGTCGCCACTCCCGTCGCTCTCGACGCCTCTCCTGGAGGCGATTCGCCCACCTCCCGGACGACGGACGAACTTCAATTCTCGTCGTCCATGGCCACACCCTCAACTACTTGAAATAGCTGCAATAGGCATAAACAACATCAGTATGACCGATCGCATTTAGCTGCATCGCGAATGACGAAAGGATGACTTACCGTCGGGGCTGGATGCTTAGCGATGTAGGCGACCCGGCCTTGGCGTCGAGGTATGTCGCTGGGTGATCTTCTTCAGCGCAGAGGTAATCCTCGAGTTGCCACTTGTCGAGGCAGGACTTCGTCGAGTCCTCCGGCCGCGTACTCGTACATATAATGGTCGCGGCGGGCGAGACGATCGCCGCCGAGCCAGCGGTTGTGCAGATTGATGGGCGAGACCCCTCTTCTTGCCGCGAATGGTGCGAAGCATTTAAATCCACGACCATTCGTTGGTCATTGGAAGCTTGCCGACTTGAAGTCGGCGTGGTTCAAACGGTCGGCGGAGTACCTTGGGATTGCCACCTGCCGTGCAGGGTCGCTGTGACGTAGAACCAAGAGTTCTTCCATTGGCTCGCCGCCTTGGCGGGTAGCATCAGATCGAAGAAAGAAGCCTTCGATTTCAGTTGGAACGTCAGGCCGCCCGCGGCGAGCATTGGGCCACCCGCTTCCTCGCGACTGATCCGCCCGTGGAATAGATCTTGCCACAGGGGGAAGTAGGGCCTGCAGCCCAGGTAGCACTCGCAGAACGCCATGAAAATGGCGAGCTGCTCGATGCTGTGCGGGCCCAGGTCCGACGGTTGGATCTCGTAGAAGGCGTAGAAGCGCCGGAAGAAGAGAGACGTTGGGAATCCCAGCCCCCGTTCTAGGTGACTGGTGAAGCAGATGAACTCTCCCTCGCGCGGGTTCGGGGTCACCTCTCCGACCGCAGGGATGCGCCACCTACCGGCGCGCAGGATCCCGGCCTCCTCGAAGGACGCCAGTTGTGCCCTCGTACACTTAGATCTACCCCAAGGCTCGGTGGAGGGGGCCATTGGCGGAAGGATTCATGGGGTGTCGGAGGATTTCGGGTCGGCTGGATCGCGATGCGGAGGAAGGCGAGAGCGCAATCGGAGGAAATGACAAAAAGATGGCTCTCTGATCGCCTGCCATTCCCCTTATATAGCGGTTGTTACCCGCCAAATCAGGGAGCCGTTACTACGCGGTGATTACGCTAAAAGTTACCGTTGGATTACCCCAACGGCTAGTTTGACCATGTTTAACGGTCCAACTTCGGCCACTCAACTCGCCGACCCGATCACTACGACAGTGACTGAGTATTCGCCGACTCGACTCGCCAAAGCTGCGATCAGAATAACTAGTTTCTTCCTTTATTCAGGAGCCCGCGACGATTCGACTGGATGTCTGCTTTAAAGCCGTATACTCCGACTGCCAGCAACCACCTGCGCCTAATCAACGATGGCCTCGGGGACTACTGATGGGGATATGCCTACCGGGGTATACCCAGCAGGACGTTTCCGGCAGCAGAACTGGCGAGTGGGCACAAAGCGGCGGCGGATCAAGGCCGGTGTGGATCCAAGCGATCGAAGCTAAAGGCCAAGCGGTAGATAGGCCCGGTCGGATTAGGTTAAACGATTACCGAAGCTTTAACTGATTCGGTTGAGATATGTAAATCCTAGGGGAGGTAAGACTATATAAACCTCCCTACGGGGCGTGTAGAGATACGTTCCATCATACACCCAAGCGACTCGCCGCCTAGACGCCGAGCTCGCCCATTGTACCTCCATCATAATACAATCTAGCAGGAGTAGGTCTTTACCCTCCGGGGGGCCGAACCTGGGTAAAACCTTGTGTCTCCGCCCTCATCTCGCACCGCAGATGGCTGGCCGCCCTTGCCCCTCGTTCTACTACTCGCTGCCGATTGCAGCATCTGCCGTGACCATTCCCACGACACATTATACCAGACGAATCTAAGTTTTTCTCGGCCTTACGACGCATCATCTTGACCAAATAATCCTCATTTGTCGCTGACGCACCAGAGGCATCAACCCCATGGTGAGTGCTCCGCCTGAAAGGAGTACCACCACCCGGCGCAGCGGTCGGTAAATCATCAACATGAGAAGAAGAACGCGTCAGAGACAGGGCATCCCTGACCCCTCCTAGGTACAACCACCTCCATCAACCAATGACCTTGCCTGGGTCACTTGGGCCCCCAATGGAGGCCCCTCGTCATCCTGCAGCTCCTGGTCCTCCCTGACCAAAGCCACGCGCCCAACCTCAACGTCTCGGACGGCCAACCCCTCCTGGGTCGGCCCTGCATAGACAACATCCACGTCCTGGTCTCGAACGACGTGGTCAGCCGACCCCTCCTGGGACAGATTCCGCGAGTACTCCACTGGGACAACCTCCTCAATCACCGGCCGAGGGTGGTTGCGAGGAATAGACCTACCCATAACATGCATCCTAGACCTCGCCGGAGAAGCAGAACGAGCCCTCTGAACAGTCGCAAAGGCTGACAGGATAGCCTCCTATAACTGAGCCTGTGAAACACATGGTGCTGAGGAGGTACACCTTCCACGAAGGGGAGAATCCATGGGTAATGCAGCCACAAGTTCCCTTCCACGAGAGGTAGACGGATTAGCATTGAAAGGAGTGACAACAAACACTCTCTGCGCCCCCTGTCCAAAAGTGGGCGACGCCGAAGCCCCCTGCCCAGGCGCGGCCGAAGAGGAACCAGACCCCACCTCCTGAGTAGAAATGACAGGATTAGAAGTATCCATAACATCCTCTAAGGGCTTTCCATTCGCATCACCATCCCCTTTCCTCCATAAGAAAGGAACAAACTCCGGCTCTAGAATATATCCCTTAGGCTCTAACCGGAAGCGAAACTCATAGGCCTTATGCTTAACCATTGCATATGACAAGATATAATAACCCAACGAATCAAGCAGCTTCAAGAAGACCTTAGTATCAAACGTATCGACAAGAATACGGACTACCCCACGCGTCCGCAATCTGAACAAATCAACATCCAAAGCAGTTCCCATGAGACCTCCAACATCCCACAGACCCAAGAAAGATCGCAAAGTGTGTGGAACCTATTCAACATGTAACCAAACCCGCTGGAGCTCATATTTATGCGACACTTCCTGTGTCCTGTAAGCAGTAAAAGTAAGTTGAGAGGTACTAAGCCGCACCGACATCTGAATCCCATCAACTCTGTTGAGGTCATCAAAGGACGGGAAGCTCACTAAGAAGGCCGTCTCACCGTACGGCAAAGCCTCCCACTTCCATTGATACCAAACATGACATCTCCTTGTAATCTGTCGCTGAACAATATCCACGGACACCGTCTGTCCAGAAACTTGCACCAGAGCAATAGGAGTTTGACTAGGTGCCAAATGATCACGAACAACCACATCAGGAATCTGAGTAAACAAATTATCTTCGTTGCAAATACCAGCCATATATGGAGTGAGGCGTGGTTGCTTCAGCATAGGGCATCTCAAGGTGTGTTGGGCAGAGTTAACACAAATATAACAATAGTAAACCACCTTACATTCCTTCAACGTGTGAGTATTGACCGCACACTTCCAGCAATGTACAAACTTTTGGTTCTTCTTACCGGTAGCAGCAGTCGGAGGTGCAACATTTGGAACCTGCTAAGCCACAACATGTGGCGGAGGGGTAGGCCCCTAAATATGCTACTGTTGTCCCTGCATATCATAGTGCTACTGCACCTGCTGACCCTGAGCCGTGAAGGAAGGAGCAAAAGACCCTGGAACATCCGACTGAGGATACCCATACTTCCCTGAGGACTACTGGAACAACTACTGATCCGACTGGAATTGATGAGACACCACGCCCTAATTCGGTAGTTGAGGTTGCTTCTTCTTCCTCCTCCTCTTTGGCACAGTCGCTGCCGCAGCACCAACCCCGACAGCAAACTGATGGTCCGGCGGTGGCCCCCCTGCACCTGCTATATTGGCATCATCCCCCGAGGACCGGGGGGAAAGCCCACCCCACTGATGGCTCCAGATGAAGGATCCCGATAAGGCGACTGAAGCGGACGCTATTATGAGAACTTGAAGTCTGAGCTAATGTATGAACTGGAGCAACCTCGGAGTTCCTTTCAGCTTGACTAGTCCTTCTCTGGGATCTTCTCTTTGTTGGAACTTGATTAGGAACAGTAGCTGGAGTTTGCTAGACTGGAGCTTTGTTGTCGTGAAGAGGCGCATGAAGTGCCCCGTTTCATAGTACTTCCTCCATTCCATAATATAAATATGTTTTATGTTTTGTAAAATGAATGTATCTAGATGCATTTTAGTATATGATTCAATTCGAATCTACACACTAAAAGATGTCTAGATATATTTGTTTTATAAAGTTTTTTTGGAAGCAACACACATATTTCATTAATAGAAAATCGAGTTACATGACGCAGCATACATGGAAACTAAAAGACAGATCGGGATAAACTAATTATCCTGAATATACAGATAAATTCTAAGAAATCGAGAAATACAAAACTATCTCTAGAATTTTCCGTAACCACCATAGCCAGCGGACGCCGCCCAACACCAGCGCCGCCAAGGCGGACGCCGGAAGAGACGCTGAACCTCCACCATTGCAAGATCCAAAATCGCACCGTCACCAACGAGGCTTTATGGGTCGATAAACAGGCATGCTGCATGCAGGGAGGCACATGCCGTTGTGGCACGTCGACCGAGGGACGTTGTGCTGTTTTGGACCAAGATTCGCCGCCTCCCATTGATGAAGGCGGAGAAGAACGGCAAATCCACCATCTCCGGACGAACATCCCCGTTCCAGAAGAACCACCCCGTCTCGGCCGCCAGCGCCGTCACGGATAACAACGAACGTCAGCGACACACCGAGAAACTGTTCTCGCGAGACCTAAAGAACAACGAGAAGACCAATCTGTCGATCCGAAGGACCGATCAGCACACGTTGCCATTAACTCCGAGGCGCCGGCTAGAAAGTCGTCGCCGGTGTGGAAGTAGAGTTGAGGCAGATTTATTCGCATGGGCGCCACTCCCACCATTCCAATGACGCATCAAAGAAGACAAAACCTAACCCTAACTACTAGGCTAGACCGGAGGAACGAGCCCTCCCTCCCTCCCTCCTGCCGCTGCCGGAGCGGCAGGCGGAGGGAGAAGGGACCAATGTCAATGCCCTGGCCGGATGAGATCGGGAGGATTTTTTTCGCCGTCGTCGCCGGCTCGCGAGAGCAAATGAAAACATCTTATATTTTGAAATGGAACAAGTACACGTTAAGTTATTTGGACCAAGCCGAACTCACTTTGCCACATCAACAGGCCATGCAAACAAACCTGCCCAGCAAAACAGCTTATTGTCCGGTTTTGAAAATATATGGGGTTAGAGCATCTGCACTCGGCTACCCAGGGCGCCGATTCGGGCATCGAATTTCGGTCCGAACACCGAAAATTGGCCCAGTCGCATATCCAGGGACCTGTTTTTGGCCGAATTTGGGCCAATTTTGGTCCGGACTATCCAGACCGAACCCAGGTTCCCGGGTACACTCTGAGAACGCCGAACGCAGCGAACTCAGCGAAAAAAAAACGAAACGGCGCGTGGACCCACCAAGTCAGCGACGGAAGCCAAGTCGTCGTCATCCTCGGAACCACGCGGCGACCGTCGGACATTAACTGCCCGTCGCGTCGGCCACGCGTCGCCGAATTGCGGCGCCACCATCGCCGCCTCGGCTCCCACGACGGACCGACGGGCACTAACTTCCCGTCGTTTCCCCTTTTCCCGCCCTCGCCGCTACACCCCTCCCGCCCTTGCCGCCCACCTCGGCCTATATAAGCCGTACCCCTCGCCGGAGTTTCTCACACTCTCTCACAGCTCCCCCAGCCCACCAGCCCGAACTCCGGCGAACACTCCCTCATAGCTCACCTCCCCAGCCATGGCCGAGCAGTACCCCGACGACGATACGGCGGCGAACGGCTTCGGCCGGCGCACCCTCCAGGCGTGGGAGGCACGCCTGCTGTACGAGGCCGGGTATATGACGTCGTCGGACACGCAGAACCCTCCGGGGTGGAAGCTAAGCGCTGGCGGCATCCCTATCCCGCCGGCGCTGACGCCAGAGGAGCTCCCGTACGAGATCCAGGAGTTCATCGACGCCATGGACGACCCCTCCACCGCCGAGTCGCCCAACAACCTCCTGTACTAGGAGGAGTTCTTCGTGGACCGCCGCGCCCAGGAGCTCGCCCGCCACGAAGGGCCGCCCAACGAGTCGCCGACGAAGCGCAACAACTCGGCGGGTCGTCGGCGTTGGTGGAGTGCGCCAGGTCGCACACTGAAGGCGGTGCTGGAGCACATCAACGCCGGGAACACGCCGCGTCTAGGCTTCCCGTGCACTCCCACACCGGCGTCCAGGTCAGGGCGGCGTCCTCCGGCGAACTGGATGCCGAGGAGGATGGCCAGCATGAGCTCCTCCTCCGAGCCTGGGCCAGCGCGAGGCAGGCTCGCCTCTGCGCTCGCCGCCGCGGACACGCTCGGGTGGCATCGTCATCGGCGAGCCACGCGCGACAGCGTCACCAATCGGCCACCTGCGACTTCGGCGCCCGAAGATTGAAGGCTCGACGCCACACGACGACAGTGCCTTGAGGATGGCGCTGGAGCAGTCGCTCCGCGACTCGGCGCCGCCGTTGGTGGAGTCGTCGTCGCCGGACATTCTGGAGTGGTCCAGGAAGGACTGGGAGGAGCAAGAGCGGCAACGCGTCCACCGCCTGCAGCAGCAGGCCGAGGATCAGGCGGCCCGGAGACGGCCGTTGTCCGGGCGCAAGCTCGCCTATCAGGACGCCCCGCTCTACGTCCTCGACGACGATGAGGATGACGGCCCATCCTACCAGCCGTGGAGGTGCGGCGACCAGTGGGGGAGCTCGCCAGACCAAATTGCCGAGCGACGGCATTTACGACGGCGGCGGCGAGGATGATGGCTGGACCGATCCCGGCTACACGGTGTTCTACAACAACTTTGGCACGTAAAACGGCAAAGGCCACGACGGCGGCCTTTTTTTAGTTTATTATGTACTACTTTAGTTTAAATTCGATGTAATCCGTCTATATTCGTCCATCTTAGTGAAATTCGCTCATCTTTAATGAAATTTAGCCGAACGTGAGAACTCGGCCTGGGTACGCGAGCGGGGAACTGGACGTATCCAGGCAAAAACCGTCCGACCAAAAAAAGTCCGGTTTTCGGCCCGAGTTCACCCAACGATTGGAGATGCTGTTATGTGCTTGTAGCTTCTAGTTAGGGGGTTCCGTGTCCAAAACATGAAAGATTTCAGTTTCTGATTTTTTAAGGGCAAAGGTTCCAGAATGATTTTGGCGCGAAAAAGTGAAATCACAGTTTTTTGGCGGTAAACTGATATGTGTGGCGCGAAAAATCTTAACAAGTGAAATCTATGAGACATGGTGGTCTAAAGATGCGATGCAATCGAAGAGGCAAACTCTGATTTCTATGGAGAGAGAAATGGAACCATGGGAGAGAAGCAGGACAGCCAGCGTCAAGAAGCCGACGATCTCGCCGGCGCCGCCGGTGGACTCCCTTGGTGACGATCTCCTTGGTGAGATCCTCCTCCGCCTCCCCGACATGGCGTCTCTTGCCAGCGCTGCTCTCGTCTGCAAGAGCTGGGCCCGAGTGGCTTCCGCCCCCGCCATCTTCCGTCACTTCCTGTCCCTCCGCAGGCCCCCACTAGTCGGCTTCATCCTCACCGACAACCGGCACGTTCCCCTCCACTGCCCCGACCTCCGGTTCATCTCCGCCGGATCTGGTAACCGCAATCTAGCCACCGCGGTCGCTGACGGCGATTTCTTCTTCGAAGACCTCCCGGAAATTGATTCGGACGACGAGGAGTACTACGAGGACGAGTGGCGCCTCCGCGGCTGCGACGGCGGCCTCCTCCTCCTCTCACGCAGCCGGGACTCGGTTGATCTCGCCGTCTATGATCCCCTCGCGCGGACCGCCGTCTTCTTCCGCGCGCCTCAAGTCTGGCGCCTTTGGTTCCCCATGGTACGCTACGCCATCGTGGCGAACGAGACCGACTCCTCCTTCCAGGTCATCGGCTTGCAGCAATGGGGATGGGGTGACGAATCCGCCGTCTTCTCCTCCAGCAACGGCAAATGGGTCATGATTGACTCTGATGCTGACCGTGTCGTGCGTAACTTCAATCGAGTCCGGAGCGATGGCATTCCCGCGGGCCGGTTCGTGTACTGGCGGTCGGACACCAAGACGGTAAAGTATCGCAAGAACGAAGAGAAGATCTTGGTGCTCGACACCGAAACGATGGTGTGGTCGGTTGTCAATCCTCCATTCCCTTGTGGCGAATCGTACTGCATCGCGGACATGGCGGAGCATGGTGGGCTCTGCATTGTGTCCAGCAAGGAACAATGCATAAAGCTCTGGGTCCGTAACAGCAGCGGAGAGTGGATCCTCAAGAAGGAGGTCTCGTTGCTGAATCAGTTTGGGTATTTGAAGATGCTTCGTCGTGATGAGTGGATGAAGAGGGTGCGCATCCTGGCAATGAAGGCTGGCTATGTGTACATGGAGTTTTGGTCCATAAGGAAGCCTCATTCCTATCTTCTTGTGCTCAATCTGAACACCAACAAGCTGCAAATGTTCCGCAACCAGTCTACCGAGCCTTACAGGGGTCCTGCCTTTCCGTTCTTCACGAGGTTCGCACCTCTGCCTGCTTCAGTTGATGACAAGAAACTTCGTGGTGATTAATACAATGGAGTAGGTAACTTCCATCTGATCCATTAGTTAATAGGACTTATTTTCTTCTATTCCTACTTTCTTGATTTAGCTACTTAATTACTGATGTAGATTGCTTCTTATATAACTGTTTGGTGCCCAATGAAGCTACTACACGATAACGTTTGTTATGGAATCTCAGTTGAATTCTATGATTCTGGCACTAAATGATGACTGCCAAACGAGCTCTAACTCTAATGCTTATGGTTTTTGTTACTCGTACGCTGTGTTATCATGCACTTTCTCCTAACCAATTTTCCTCGATCTCACCGTCATATGTAAAACCAGTTTCCTTATTTCTGGCTTGATTACCTAATCGATTGGATTAAAGTGTAACTCCATCTTATGTATTGGGACATCCATATACTGCTTGTAAAATTATAATAGAACTACTTGGTTGTTCGACTTACATTTGTTCAATTTTCTCAGAAACTACATAGTCACAATCAACCTTGCGAGTTAAGTGTTGTAAGGGGAAAATGTTTAATTTCTTAGAAAGAGAAAAAGGTGCTGGTGATAATTTGATTTTTTCTTGCTGGTTGCATGTTTTTAACTATGTATCGGGTCATGGTTTGCACTAATGACATGTAAATTTAACTTTATATATTCTCTTCAGTTATGTCAATTTGATTGGCAAAGTTAAGTGCTATTGGATTTTCTAAACTGAACATTGTGGTGAATGCGCCAAATATCTGGTTAATTTAGAATGCCTGAATTATGATCATATTATATTTCTCCATTTCCATGAGTAATTAAGTAACTGTGAAGGAATGATGCATTTCTGTACCATGTGAGTACCAGTTGGTTAGTGACTTGTTATATTCTGTGGTGAGTGGATTTGGTTATCACGCTCTCAAGTAAGTGTATTTCTTTGCATTTCAGGTCAAGTTGTTGCTTCTAGCTTTGATTAGGAGAGGTTAAGTTAATTGGAGCATGAAGTCATCTCAACATTTAGTTTGAAGCATTGCAATATTAGTTTTGACATGGAGATGTTGGCATGCTAATGCTGCATATTTGTGACGACAGCTTCCGCTTTATCTGAACTCAAGTCATTTTCCGGTTATGGTACCCACCCCTTGTTAGTTTTGAAGTCAAGCCCTCATGTCAACTGAGATGATTAATTTAATTTCAGCTGCGTTATCGTGATGCTTACATATGTGGATTTACTGAGATTCTTACTGCTCTGCAGTAGAGTTCTTTTCTGTCTTTATGCCTGCAGATTATATTATGTGTCGTACTGTATGCTTAGCTGAGGTGCAAAACCTGAATGAAGGGTGTGCAAAATCCAGAAACAGACGATGACCTGTTCCGCCAGCCAGTAGTGACTCGTTTGCAGTTTTGGGCTGCTGTGTTTGTCAGCTCGCCATCACACTCGTACAGTATTTGGCATGTGGCTATTGCCCTGATTTCATAGCAAGCTGTCCTTGACTTCGCTTACAGGTAGGAAAAGCTTGAGCAAATTGTGCCGCGACTATCTTTGCACTGCAACTTTCAATGCTGTTCAAGCGCATTCAGGTATTGGCGTGGCTGAACTGCTCTCTTTGGTTCTAAGGCTCCAATTAGTAATCCTGTCAGCGTTGGCCTCCTGCACTTCTCTATCCCTTGATTTTACAATAAAGGGACATACGTCGATGACGCTGCGGATTTCGTGGAGAAACCATCTGCTCTGTCTCTGTTAATTTATGGAGTTCACTAGTGAGATGATGAGTGGCACGGGTGTCGGGATACCAATTTGTGTCCACACCAAAGGAAGCAACATGAGCTTCCTTGTCTCCAGAACTAGAATTGTCATCATTATTGTCAGAATATTGCCACCAACATTCATTTGCCGGATGGCCATACTTTTTTGCAGATTTGGCGTGTGACATCTTGGCGTGGTGAAGGTGTACGACCACGGCTTCCTTTTTGCACACCACGACCTTGAGTTTGCCCATTATAATGACCAGTAGAACGACCATATTGTTGTCCACGGCCATCACTACCCTGAACATTTTGTTGCGGGCAATGAGCACCACGTTGGGCGGTGTTGGCAAAAGTTTGAAAAGTCCCCATATTTTGATCGGTTTCAGCAAGCATCTTTTTTGAGGAAAACAATGAATTATATTCACCAAGGAGACCACCAAGAATATATTCCTTGAGTCCTTCATCAACAATCATCCGACCTGCTGCAGCAAGTTCAGAGACAAAGCCTTTCATCTTGCCAATAAATTGTTCCGGCGGATATATCGAGTTTATTGCTGTTGATAAGGGCACCGTGGAGCATGGAGACACGGGCCTTGGACTGTGATGCAAGCATTAAGCCTTAGCAAACATAGCTTCAACGGCAGCCCATACATCAGCAACATCGTGTAGGGAGAGTACTTGGGGCTTCATAGAATTAAGCAGATATCGCAAGACTTGTTGATCCCTCGAAACCCAATGGCCATATGCTGGATTGAGGACTTGGCTGCTTGTATTATTTTCTCCTTCGACCTCTAGAATTCTTGCGGGTATGTGGTTGGTGCCATCGAGCAGCGCCATAACTTGGGCACTACGTCCAGCAGGAAGCATCTGGGCTTTCCACAGTAGGTAATTTTCCTTGGAGAGTTTCTCTGAGGAGGGGGGACTCCAAGAGCTGCCAGCGATTGGGCGGAGGAGGTCGCCATGGGGAGGGAGGGGAGATTTCATGTGATCAAGGATTGTAACCGATGATCAAAGTTGTGCGGATGTGTGAGGTAGATCGATGGACACACAACAATCATATCATTGGGGTTTTGGAGTTTGGATTGATCTTGCTAGACATTGGTGGAAGAAGGGGCTTTGGTACTATGTCGATATGAGAGGAAAATTTACCTAGATCTCATCCTCATCTGTAAAGCTACTTTCCTTATTTGTGGCTCGATTGCCTAATCGATTGGATCAAGTTGTAACTCCATCTTATTTATTGAGACATCCATATACTGCTTGTAAAATTATAATAGAAGTATAGAACTGCTTGGTTGTTTGACGTAGAGCTTGTTTGGTATCCATCATTTGGGCCAGGAATTCTGAAATTCATTTTACAATTCTATGTCTATGCTGTTTGGTTGTCGGAACTAGGCCGTCATTTCATTTGATAATTCCATTCAAATATCCTGGTGTGTAAACCCAATTCCTGTCTATGACCCGTCATTTACGAAATATCTCGGTCGCCTCGTCCTTCTCCCTGACTCCGCCTCGCCACCGCATGCCGCCTCCCTCCTCGTCCCCAACGCCGCCTCCTTCCCCCTCCGCCTCGATGCATCCTTCTCCCTCTGCCTCGCCGCATCCTCCTCCCTCATCCTCGTCGCCTCCCTCCCCGATCTCATCTTGGCGCTCCTCCTCCCACCGCCTCGCCTCCTCCTCCTTTCTCCACCTCACAGCCTCCTCCTCCCTTCACCACCATAGGCAAGCCTCCATATCTCCCTCCACCTCTCTCTTTCTCTTTCTCGTCCCCTGTAACCCTAACCCTAACCGACAATGCCTGCAGGTTTGGATCACATGAATCTCAAGAAATCATGCAGTTCGACTGGAAGGCGCACTCCAAGATCTGCGGCACACGCGAGTACAAATGCGACCGCAGCACCGTTTTCTTCAGGTATCCTTGATCCTGCTAGAACCGATTGATCCTTGTGCAAGATAGGTTTTCTTTTTGTTTCGGCCATGGATGAGCAGGCTAAGTTAGCAGCTAGTAGTGCAAGCTCGTGTGATTGTGAACAATAGAGAGAGAGATTTTGGTGTGATAAGCGGATTGTGTTGTTTCTGGTGTGTTGATCTATGTTGTGGTGCTGCCCTATAGGTAATGAGGCCATGCTTGCTTATTTAATTTACAAGTGCAGCAGACCATAACACACATCTCTGAATTCATTTGCAAGCTACATACTATGCGTATATGTTCTCAAACTGGAAATTGATTGCCCAGTTTATAAGTAGAGTAAATAAGTCGATGTGGGATTGGAGTTTACAATTGTAGCGAGGGATGTTCTAGGTTCGCTCAGTAGGTTGGAAATATCACACTTACTCCAGATTAAAACAAGTTTCGCAATTAAAGCTCTTAAGGTGGAACCCTGATGATTTGATCTTTGCTAATTACTCTCTCCCTTTTACTGTATTTTTGTCGTCCATTGGTTTGGAAGTTTCTGTTTCACACCGTTGATCCAGTTTAGGGAATTAACAGTCTAGTCATTACTTCGATATGCGCAACACTGATCGAAGCAGAAGTTTATGCATAGCTAGATTTTGGGTAAATCTGAACTATTGTTCATATATGCTCTAAATCTGAAATGTTGTTCATATTAGCTTGTACTGTCTTTGTATCTTTTATCTGTAGCTTTTATCTATAATTTAAAATGATATTGTCTTGTATCTGTAGAATTTATCCTTTCTCATGTACCGATATTTTCCTAGGTGATTAGAGCTTTCCTGTGATTTATTTGCAGGCCAACAAGGATGCCACTTTATATAGATACAAGTCAATCAAATTTTAGGACATGATTAGCACACTATACTGTAGAGACCGTGCCATCATCGTGGGTGCAAGGACAGCTAATGAAAGCGCAGCTGAAATAGCGAAGGAGAATGCTAACACCACTGCCAACAATAAAGATGTCAATTCATCAACTCAAGCCGATGAAGATCGTCCGAAGAAGAGGTATCGATCGGATGACTCAATAGCAACCATGCTTGTTGACAAGTTAGATAACTTCACTGCCGATGTTCTCGAGCCTCCACCAAAGCCAACATATCCTGAAGAAATCTGTGTTGTTCTTGATGGCATACCAGATCTAGAAGATGATCAGCAGTTGGCAATATATGATGTTCTTGTAGCCGATGATTGCAAGTTCAAGTCTTTGGTGACACTGCATGAACGGATGAAGAAGAAGTGGGTGCTCAAGCAGATAAACGCGTGATTTGTATCTTCCTTTGTGTTGTAGCAGTCTGCCATTTCATCTTGCTTAACTTATTCAAACTCTAGAACTTGTATTTATTATTTCGATGTATCTTTGTTTTATGGACTAAACATGGACTAGAACTTTGAAACATGGATGATGTGTGTTTTGAGGTCCAAAACTTATGAGAAGTACCATTGCAATCACTTGATGCATGTGTTTTTATTCTAGTACATGGCAGCTATTTTGAAATTCCATTTTGAATTTCCTAATCATTTTCAAATTTCGGTGGCAGCCAAACATGTGGGTGTTTTTTAAATCACAATATAAATGAAATGAATCCATATATTCATTTCATTTTTACCAAATGAAATGAATACCTGGGTGCCAAACGAGCTCTTACAGTTGTTCAATTTTCTCAGAAACTACATAGTACATACAGTCACAATCAAGCATGTGAATAAAGTGTTGTAACTTGAAAGGGGAAAATGCTTAATTTCTTAGAAATAGGAAATGGTGCTGGTGATAACTAATTGATTTTTGCTTGCTGGTTGCATGTTTTAGTCATGTACAAATTACTTTATATATACTCAACACGTAAATTCTTGGGCGTTTCTTCAGTCCCCTTAGAAAAAAGATGTTGCTTCGGTTGATTTTTATGATTTGTAATTTGTTTTTAACTATGTCTTGGGTCATGGTTTGCATCAATGAAATGTAAATTTAACTCGATATATTATCTTCAGTTATGTCAATTTGATAACAAACTTAAGTGCTATTGGATTTTCTAAACTAAACATTGTGCTGAATGCGCCAAATATTTGGTGACGTGTACTTCGGTGCCCCCTCCCCCCTCTTTTAAACTTAAGTTTGCTTGGGCCAGTTTTCTTTTGACCTGTTGAAACCCATATCCAGGCCATGTATACCCCTGTATAGGTGTACTGGGTCGAGCTGGTTATACTTCACGTTTCCGCCGGCTGATCCCACCTTCCGTTATCGCGATCTACATCTTTGCATGCCACGTTTTAAAATTTTGTCGTTGCTGCTATATATCTCCCAGGAGGACCATACGAGTTTCGGGCAGGTTCGTACGGTCTTTGAAACGAAGCAGAATTAAGTTTTTGTTTGTCAAAGTTTGAAGAGGAGAGGAGGGACACCAAAGCAAAAGTGATATCTGGTTACTTCAGAATGCCTGAATTATGATTATATTATATTTCTCCATTTCCATGAGTAATTGAGTAACTGTGAAGAAATTATGCATTTCTGTACCATGTGAGTACCAGGTTATATTCTGTGGTGAGTGGCTTTGGTTTCCACGCTCTGAAGTGTAAAATTCTTTTGCATTTCAGGTCAAGTTGTTACTTCTAGCTTTGATTAGGAGAAGGTTGAGTTACTTGGAGCACGAAGTCATCGCGGCATTTAGTTTGAAGTATTGCAACCTGAGTTTTCACATGGAGATGTAGGCAATGCCAATGTTGCATATTTGTGACGACAGCTTCTGCTTTATCTGAACTCAAGTCATTTTCCGGTTATGGTACCCATCCCTCGTTAGTTTAAATGACGCTCCCATGTCAGCTGAGACGATTAATTTAATTTCAGCTGTGTTATCGTGACACTTAAATGTGTGGATTTACTGATATTCTTACTGCTCTGCAAAACCTGAATGAAGGTGTGCAAAATCCAGAAACAGACGTGACCTGTTGCGCCAGCCAGTGGTGTGACTCGTTTACAGTTTTGGGTTGTTGAGTTTGTGTTTGTCAGCTCGCCATCACACTAGTTTTTTTTTTTGCGAAACCCATCACACTCGTATTTGGCATGCGGTTATTGCCCTGATTTCATAGCAACCTTTGCCGTGCCAATCTCCCTCGACTGTGGCTGAACTGAAAATACCGACAAATATCCCTTGACTTTGCTTCCCGATTGGAAATAGCTTTATTACTCCCAATTTTGCGACGACCTGCAACTTGCAATTTTGCAATGCTGTTCACGCGCATTCAGAAATATGCGTATTCGCGGCTGCGTGTTGCTCGTCAGAGTAGTAAGTAAGCGTCAGGTATTGGCTTGGCCAAACAGCTCTCTTTCGTTCAAGGCTCCCAAGAGAGAAGTCCGCTCAGCAGCGTCGGCCTTCTCTGTCCGTTGATTTTAGAATAAAGAGTCGTGGCGGATTTCGTGGAGAAACCATCTGCTCTGTCTCCTGACCCTCGCCTGGGATGCCGCGGGTCAGTAATTTGCTCGTCTATTCACCGGTTCATATGCCACATACCTACAGAGCTGATAGGAAGAAACCAGAAACCCCCAAGTCCCGAACAGCTCTCTTTCACTCACAGGCATGTGCGTTGCCTTGCTTGGTCCTGCTAATAAGCGGCATGCTGGCATGATTCCCATGTTTTTTTTTTCAAGAACTCGCATGAGATCCGTGTGTCGTTAAATTAAGTGGACGAGAGTCATTACAGGGGAATTACAACAAGCCAGGCAGGCTGCTTAGCAGCACCGCCATACCACCACAACACAAGCTAGCGTAGTCTATGCCTCTCGCTGACCCACTAAAGCCATGGCAACACGAAGCCACTCTCTTGCCACTCATCCTTGACGCGCGTTGCTAGCTAGAACCGTGGCGGCGCATGCCTGTCCGTCGAAAATGCGGGCGTTGCGTTCTAGCCAGATGCTCTACGCATAACTAGCGAGCACCTGGAGTTGGCCTTTCGCCGGTCCTTGGCCGCTTGGCCGCCACCTTAGCAGCCGCATCCGGCCACCAATCAGACATCGCCGCCGCCGTGACTGAAGGGGTCAGATGCTGAAGTCTGGCCGGACGAAGGACGACCTTAGCCCACACGAGACGTGAAAAGGGGCAGGAGATCACGCAGGAGATGGTTGGTGTTTTCCGCATGGCGCTCGCGGAGAGGACGGGTCCCTTGGTTGGGCAACCCAAGTTCTTGATCAGCTTCGAGATCAAGAGACCAGAATCTGTTCGGTCGGTGATGCCACATACCGAGACGGCCGATTAGGGAAGAGCAAGACGAGCACCTGAGGAAACTACCTTTTACGGTCAGAGCGAGAAGAGGAGGAGCGCGATCGAGGACAAGCACTGCACTGAAGCACCACCACCTGAGAATTATATTGGAGAAAAGCGACGGCAAGTTTTAGTTTATCTAGCCACGCTCCTCCTCCTCCTCCTCTATCTGGCTTTAATAATGCCGCAAAGCCAAGGAAAGGCGCGTCCCGCTGTACCTTTCACCCCCCAACAACCGTTTCAGGCAAAAAAGGAAGACGAGAAAACAAACCCCCTGCAAGAAGAGTAGGACGGCAAGTTGACAGAACCACAACCATTGTTTGCTCAAGCAAGAAGAGGCTTGTGGAGAAGCAAGAGGACCAGGTTAACCCTCTGGGCTGCAGGAGTTCGTCTACCACGCGGATCGGCACCAAAATTTGCCATAAAAAAGAGCACCAGATTCCTCCTCCTCCTGTGACGCCCCTCCTACGTGCTTGGGCACGTCACTGCCCTGCCGGCCTGGTCGACTCCAGATCGCAGGTACAGTACGGTGCGTACGCCCGAGTACGAAGCCACCACGCATGATGCGCGTGCCGCTCGCTCGCTCGCGCTGTCGTTTCCCAGTTCCCACCCGCCCAAGGTAACAGCACCGAAGCTTCTCAGGGGTGTTCGTTGGCACAGAGCCGCGAGCGGCTGCATCACTTGGAGCCAGCGTCCCCCGCTACTTAACTTCGCGCGAGTACTCGAGGTAGCTACGACTACGACTGACAGCGGAGCTAGCTATGTTGTCCTTTGCTTGCTTGCGTGCGCGCTCGTCGGTCGTGCGCTCTGCTCGCCCGAATGATTTACACAGACCCGATTATATTCAGTTTGTGGTCGCTCGTGAATTTCGAATTGCAATATTATTACAGTACAATATAGATAAGTAACCACAGAATCAAATTCGGATAAACGGATAATAACAAACTAGTTTGACATACGCACACGATAATCCATTCCAAATATAAAAGGCAAATCATATTCCTCCTATCCATATTAATGTCTCCAACTTTATGTAGATACAAATATATCTGGTCAAAATATTAATTAGATACATGTGAATCTAGATAAAGTTGGACTATTAAAATGAAGGAGTACGTAGAATCTTGTCCAAACCTGATCACCGAACTAACACAAGATCTATTCAATTCAATACGTAGACACCGGCGCCGGCGCCTCTTTTCTTGAAATGCGTGGCCGGAACAACTGCCGGCGACCTGTGTGCGGAACAGCTTAGTTAAGCTAGGCCCTGCTTTGGAACGAAGAGTTCTTACCGACTTTGATAGAAATAAGAATCTTATGAGAAGCACGGCTCCCCTGACCGATATCACCTGTTTTTCTGTAACTTCAGATTTGGAAGCACACTATCGTGTCAATACTTGGCTCACACGCAGGAGCCTGGACAGGGTATTTTTGCACTTTTTATGCTAGTGTTCTCTTCAATCGGGTGTCAAGCCTGTTTTTTTCTTGATTGGGTCAGCGTGTGTAGATTAGCTGTAAAATTTGTCCAGATCCAATCGATTTCGGACAAGTTTCCAGATTTTTTTGGTACTAGGTGATTTCGGGGTATTTTTCCGAGCATCATTTCCTACCACTTGGAAATCTTCAAATGGATACGGATACATTGAGTTGCACCAAAACGTTTTCTGTTTTTTTTAGCCATTCCGCTAACAGTACCACTGTAATCTGATTAGGTTTACGTTACCATTCCTGAACCAAACACCTCCGTCGGGTCAAAGGGCCACAGCAAGAGCACTTGCTAGAAAAGTTGTTGGGGAGCTGAATTTGGGGGTGGGGGGAGCAGTTTCACCTAGTTTCACCACCTCAACTACAGTTATCACGTTCAAGAGGAAAGCAGGAAAAAAGAAAACGTCTTTAGAGAACAAAATCAGTGGACCACTTGATCAGTGCGATGCGGCCACTAGGAGGCCTCTCTATTTCCGTAACATTTCGCTGGCATTAGGCCCAATGCCTGGAGGGCCATAGCAGAACTCGTTCAAGCAAAGCCCAGCCTACGCAGCCAATCTCTTTCTACCCACTAACATAAGATCATCCTTCATCCTAAAGCTATCGACTCACTCACAGGACGAGAGAGGGTAGGAGACAGAATAAGAAATTGGCGAAGAACGACGCGCCAAGCGATACCACCAAGCACCTTCCCACGCTCCAAGGCAACGAAATGGCCTAGCGTATCGGACACCTCCTACTAGTTACGTGCAGGAACTCAACAAGGCGCCACGCAAGCCATCCATGTGACAGCCCCACCAAAAAGATATTTTCGAACCAACCCCCAAATAATAAATGAAAGAAAAAAACAGCCGGGGCATCGTCTGCAAGACAAGGCAAGCCCACTCTTTGCCCCTCTTCTCCATCCTCCATTTACAAAAGACACGACCCTTCTTTTTTTGGCCTAAGTTTTACCACCGGTCAATGACCGACCACACATCCCAAACCCATCTTCTCCCTTTGTTCTTCACTCCGAGTCGCTGTCCATGCTCTCCATCCCTTTCAGACCTCTTCGCCTCTGCATTTCAAATCGAGAAAGAGTTTTCTGTTAGTGCAGAGCTCAAGAGGAAACCTTGATCTGATGACGAGAGTTTAAGAAATACTAGCACTACTGTTACTTATAAAGAGCATGTGCGTGTCCAATAATAAACGGGAGTATCCAAGGCCAAGCACGATCTAACCCGCTTTCAGTGTTTTGGGATTTTAATAATAGTAGCAACCTAAACAGAGGAGCTCATGTTACAAGATTCCTTCCACCAAATCGCTACATGATCCGGGGCTGTTGCCTTGTTCCTATCGACAGGACACGCATGCCGCACAGATTGAACTCTGAAGTGGCAATAACCAAAAACAGATAAATAGATCGAACGATTTATTCATTTTTTTTAGATCAACAGATTTATTTATTTTTTATCTTTTTTTTTCATGGTTATGATTCCAAGCTCTATCCAGGCGCGCCATCATGTGGTCCTAGCAGGCGACAGATACACCTCTCCTCCACAGGCCCCGCTAGTCAGCGGCTGATGTTCAAACACACACGATTTACAAGGGTGGGCCGAGGAGGACATGACGCTGACAGGTGGCCCCCAGCCCAAAGAGGCCACGGGATTTTTTCTTTTGTGGCTACTGGTAGCAGCAGTTGGGTTGTCCAACGTTTTGGGGTCTCTGGTTTGGCAAAGCACCACATGACAGTGGCTGAATCTGCTAAACCTAGAAGACTCCTCCGGTTAGGGCAAGAGAAGGGATACAGAGATCGCGGCCTTGCATTCCACGTCCACAGCAATAAAGCCGAGGGAAATTAACTCGGTACCATCATGAATGAGGACATCAGGGGTCATGGGCCCCACGTGACCATCCCAAAAGAAAAGAAAACTAAAGCGGCAACTAATTAACCCACTTTATTAAGGCTTTAATTTGCATCGCAGCCCATCAGTCGCATGCCGTGAATCAATCAATCAATCTACGTGTACTACTAATTTTTCGTGAGCACAAAAAGAAAGAACAACAGGCACGAGTTGAACCTGTCAATGGAAACGGCAGAGGAGGAGGGGATTAATGGTTTATACCTTCTTCACACATTTCTTCTCTCGCACCTCGTAGCGGCCCCTGGTCAAATCTGAGAGCCACATCCCTGGGAAGACGAACTGGAGCACAAACAAAAACACATGTTAGTATATCAGAGCAGACGGAGAAATACTCCTAGATCCGATCGGACCAGTGGGTTGCAGTTGCAGGGGGATGATGCATACTTGGAGCGACTTGTCCACGTTCTTGGCCCTCTTCTTGGGCCTCTGCGGCAGCTTGGTGCCCTTCATGGCCAGGAAGTCGTCCTCCTTCTCCTTGCGGGACAGCGAGATGTAGATCCGGGGGAGCTCGAACCGCTCCCCTCCCAGCTTCTCGCCGGCGACGGCGACGGTGCCGGTGCCGTTGGCGTGCACCAGCGGCGAGTCGTTGCTGTGGTGGTGGTATGGGTGGTGGTTGTTCTTGGATTCCATATGCTGATGATGATGATGCGGCACAGCGTCCACGCTGGGCTTGTTGCTGATGTGCGCCTTGTCCGGGGACGACCGCTTCTGCACACCGCCCGATCGCTCCTCCACCGCGATGGACCTGATCGTACAACCAAAGGGAGAAAACATGGCGTCAATCATGGGATCGTGGTGGTGGTTGGGAAGGGGAAGAAGGGTGGGTAGGGGTGGATCGGTGCTGGTACTGGTCTCTACCAGTAGAGACTTACCACAACAAGATGGATACAATATATGCAAAACTAAGCAAAGCTACTCCTCCGTCCTAGGGCTACAGTTGTTGATGTCCATATAGTATAGAAAGTAAAAGGAAAAAAAGATGGGGGTGTCGAGATGTGCACACATATTTATGACCATCTGCCCTACCGGTAGTAAGCAGTACTACTAACGCCCTTTCCCTTCTGCACCTCCTCTCTCGATGCTGCAACTCAGATCATCATCACGCAGAAGCTAAACACCGGATATCCACAGGATGTATATGAAACCGAGGATTCCAAGGAGGGAAACTGAATTTGCTTCTTGATAACTAACGAAGGAGTACTGCTGTCATCAAGGAATTTGAGCAGATATGGAAATCTAGTTGGGTCCCCCTTGCATCACGCAATGTGTGACAAATACAGGCTGCCTACGTGACCCCTGCGTCCACGGATTAGCAGTCAAGGGGGGTAAAGTTACCACCCATTCAGATCCAGACACCAAACTTTCCACCGAAAAATAACTTTAATATAAACCGAAAAATACAACGAAAATTAGAAAAACTATCCACGACGCGATCCGGACCTCTAACCGGCAGTACAGAATATAAAAATATGAACAAAAAATATTAAAAAACCTACTTTGAATTTGGAGAAAAGGGAAGAATAGAGAGGAAGGAATCTTTTGTCCAACTACAAGCTCTCGTCTCTGTGCTGCTAAAAGACGGGTGGGCTGGGCGGTACAGCTCACCAGAAAAACCAAATAGACCCAACCCGAGCACCAAAAAAAACCTCTCGAATAAATAACGCCGCGAAGGCCACGATCCCACGACTCCACAACAAGAACAAGATGTGGCCCGGTAGTTTCTGCTTGGGGGTAGAAGCGGAAACCGGAAAAAAAGTCACCGCGTGAAACCGGCGACAAATGGGGAGCGAGCGAGCGGGGAGCTCCCACGCAGGATACGAGACGGGGACAGGAGGCCGTACCTGCTGTGGTGGGGAGGAGGCTGGTGGTTGGCGTCTCCTCCGGCGGGACGGGCCGGGAAGGACGAGGAAGAAGACCTCAGGTTCGACCCCCTCGTGACGGTGGCGGCGGGAGGGGGCATGAGCTTCTCCCCGGGCGCCGACGCGCGGCGCTGGATCTTCCCGCTGCCGAGGGTCTGCCGGCGCTGCGAGGACGGCGATGCGGACGAGGACGCCGCGGAGGAGTCCCGCCGGCAGCGGGATCGCTTGTTGTGTCCCCACTGCAGCAGCACGTCGCCACCGACGGCGCCGCCGGTGGAGCTCGGGGAGGCCGTGTCGGAGGAGTCGGAAGGGTGGTGATGGCCATGGTCCCGCGCAGGGCTCCGTGCGGCCGACGATGACGGCGGCTGCGGCGCACGCGGGCGCGCCGGCTTCGAGTCTGGGTGGGAGGAGGTGAGGTACGAGGCCACTCTGGAACCGTCGGTGGCAGCGGCCGGGGCGTCATCGTCTCTGAAGGATCTCGACGCCGGCTTGCGGGCCACGCCGCCGCTGCCGCCACCGTTCGTTAGCGGGAGGCAGTCCGGGCTGAGTCTTTGGTACCTGAAACGGGGAAGATTAGCGATTTGACCCGACAAAGGGATCTGCTGCAAAATGTAAGTAGCAAATCAGCCGCCTTGGAGTGAAATGATACGAAGAAGCACACGGATCGATCGACCGCAATAGGATATGATGAAATCGACAGCAAAATGACCACAAAATTCAACGATCACTAGCAGATAAGGAACAAACAGCGCTACCGACAGATACGGATGGGAAGAAGAAGAAAATACTTCTCTCAAGTCCAATCTTCACACGATGAGACCCTGAGGATGCAAAAACAAAGAAACGGCAGGATGCTGTTCATCCAGATGAAATAGCCGGAAAAGCATTGGAAACAGAAAAAATTGGAAGACGACCTTCAGAGTACAAGCAGAAGTCTGCAAAATATAGCGATTAAGAACACCGAATCGGGAGTCAAAACCAACCGGGCAAATTGGCACAGTCGGAACCGAAATACCAAAGCACAGATCAACAAGGCCGGAGGAAGAACAGAGAATCCAACAAACTAGACAGGGGGATGCATCGGCCAGATTAACAAAGTAAACGCATAAAACGTGAAATTTTACAAAGCCGGCCAGTTCCGGCCGGCGGGCGAACCGATGAAATCCGTCACCAACCGAAGCGAAACAGAAGCAGAAACCAAAAAAATCAAGCGCACGAAAGATATAAACAGCGCACGCTTCGATCTGAACACAAACAGACACGGAAGAAACGAAGAACCGCACGGAGGAGGAGGGGAAGGAGAGAGCCCGGAGATCTGCCTGCTACCTCATCATGTCCAATGCCGGAGCGGCTTTCAGTTTCACGGAGCTGTTCGACGCGGCGTCTCTGCCAATCGCATGGACCTCGAGGAGGCCACGCATCAAAATTGGCCTCCGTCAACCGCTTAGGTCTGGTTCCTACCGCTCACCAATCACTCTCTTCTGCCTCTGCCGTTCGTTTACGTCACAGTACACGTTACGAACAAGAGGAAATTTACAAGGGAAATTGTGAGAAGAAGAAGAAGAACAGACGAGGGGAGGGAGGGAGGGAGGAGGAAGAAGAGAGCAGCAATGGCGATGGGAGCAGAGCCGAGGGTCCAAATAGAGGCTTTATCTTTTGCGGTGTTCCTTTTCTGCCCTCGACTAGTGATGCCTATCCACCATTCTGCCACCGCTTCTGTGTTGCCCAAACTGCCCCCGCGTGGGTCGTGGCAGTGTGGTGATTAGTGCAGAATTCCGGGTGCTTTTATTTAGGAAGGCCGGGGAGATCCGTGCGGTCTCCTCTCTTGCACCTCAAGCCAGAGGCAGATCTCCTCGCGAATGGACGTCACGGGAAACCTAAATCGAGAAGTTTACTGCCGGTGGGCCATGCGTGTGCGTGCGCCCCACATGGCAGTGACGTATGCTTGTAGGATTTTGAATAATCGTATTTGGTGTGCTATCCGTGCGATCTTGTGCCACATGTACGGTGAAGGCACCTCCTTTACATGGTCACTGATCTGTGGGTCCTGCAGTTGAGTGTGCCCACTAACCAGAGGGCGCCGATTTGGTTTCAAACGAGCGGATGCAAAAAGACGTTCGACACTTAAAAAGAATTTGATCGCCACGCATACGGTGGTGCGACCCAACCGCATAAATAGCGGAAGCAAGACGTGAAGATGTCGTCGGTTTGTGATCGTGGTGAGCGGCACAGATCCGGGTTTTTTTCTTCGAAATTCCGCATTGATAACGGCGGTATAAAGCAACTAAAAAATACTCCCTTTAATTCATATTACTACTCCGAAATTCCGCATTGATAACGGCGGTATAAATGAGTAGTTGACTTATATTAATCTAGATACTAATGTATCTAGTTAGTTGTAGTGCTTTCTAGAGAAATTTGAGTCAACTAATATGGGTTAAAGAAAAATATTAAAAATTAACGAAGAGTACATACACTAGCACGGGTCGGAGGTGCGTCAACATCCTCACCCATACACTAGCACAGGTCGGAGGTGCGTCAACATCCTCACCCCTCCATCAACCCAGACGGGCAATGTTGTCTTAGTAGAGATTCTTGTAATAGACACACGAAAAGTTGTCGCGCTACGACCCCAAAAGACCAGCACAACCATCGTCAAAGATAACAACGTAGATTAAAGGCGAATGGCATCAAATAACACCAATGAATACGAAAAAACAACTGGATCCTAATAGATCCACGGAGTTGAAATCGGAAATAGAAGGAAGTAGGCAACACTTTTTCGGAATGTCGTCCTACTCAATTAATACGACATCTTCGATGTGCGAGTTCCTGAAATGCGAAAATAAGAAAGAATTGCTACCAATGAAATGGATAAGAAATTATATACTTAATTCTACAAAATATTTATATGAGTTGCAATCCTACCAATCAAACAACACTCGAGTGAGGAAAAGCCTTAAGGATTTCCTCTGAAAATATAGTACTCCCTTCGTCTTGAAATAGAAATCGCAGATTTTTTTAAATTTGGATGAATCTATATACTAAATAGTGTTCAGATTTATCCAAATTTTAACAAATCTAAGACATCTATTTTAAGACAGAGGGAGTATAAATCTATGAACCAAAGATACTTATGTTATTTTCAATATTGCTATGATCAAGGCCAAGAACTTTGACAAAATATCCTGGCTAGCCAAATTCTCATAGAGTATACTTGAGCTAAAATGAACAAAGCTATTTTTTTAGTTTGAACATATTATGTGTAGTTATTTTGGAAACTTAACATATGACATATGTAGAGTATATATGCATATAACAAGTTAAAAGGTTGTACAATAGCAACAATAATTTCACTGAATTGTTCTGAACAATATAATTTCATTAGAAATGACTTGCGCTTATAATCTACACTCAAACTACTAATGATAATACTAAATATGTTCACACCAATAACATAACCCTCATGTTGCACATGTACGATAGAGGAATCAAAGAATTCTGGTATTGTTGATTTTGTTATTGCTTACCAATTGTTCCAAATTTGATCTTGGCAGTATTATTGGATTAGCGGTCCGAGCCAACTTTACGATCTTCGGATTGAGATCGGTACTCCAGGTACACGAAACAACTTTTTCGGGTGTCGTTTCTCTGCAGTAGTCGGGAAAGATATTTTTCACATTGTGCTTTTGCGGATTTGGTTGAATTCCGCACGGTATCATGCGTACTGATGAAGTCTAGTGTTGGCTCTTGGGTAACACATCTCGCATAAGTTAAATAGCAAACAATGATCATGATGCTTACTTACCATGCAAGTTATATTACATGATTCTCTTTGCAACCATAGAGCCCCGTTGAAAGAACATAGATGTCGCCTAGAGGGGGGATAAATTGGCGTTTTATTACAGTTAAGGTTATAATAAATGCGAAATAAAACTAGCATTTAATTTATCAAGCAGAAAATCTAAATCCGCTAGGTTCAAATAAGTGCACCAACAACTTATACTAAGCATGCCAAGCACCAAGATGATAGCAATATAGATAACTTCAAGCATGAAGGCTATTACAATGTAAAGTGCATAAGTAAAGAGCTCGGTTATAGAAATAAACGAGGCACATGGAGACTGTGATTTTATCCCGAAGTTCAGTTTTAAAGAAGTTATGTCTCTGTTGGAGCGGTGTGGAGGTGTAAGATAGACTCCTCAAATGCCACAGTGGCTCACCGTATTCTTCTCGAGTCCTCCCACCAAAAGGGGAAGACCTTGATCCATTATGGTACACTTGAGGACGGTCATCCCACATGTACAAGTTTGGGGCAGTCTCCACAACTCAATTGGAGGCTTCCAAGATAATGCCACAAAAGGCCACAAGGTTGAGGTAATCTTCACAACCAAATTGGAGGCCCAAAGAAACACCACCAAGGACACAAATTTCTAGGGTTCCAATAACCCCAAGACTAACAAGCTCACAAGCTTTCACCAACCGATTCTCCATAGGGCACTCAAACTGATGCTGACATAGGCATGCCCAATGGGCACTCACCCTTAGCCTATCCAGTTCGACCCATCTGGAGGCCCACGAGACAATATGCTAAAAGATCCATGAAGCCCATGAAGATTCAAGTGATACAAAGCACATGAGGTGTGGTAAGCAAGAAGATGATTTTAAACTAGGAAAGCTTAGAACTAGATTAAAAATTATAACCAACTCGGATGGTACCTCAGCCTAGCCTCCCCATATAAGGGCTAAGAGGGGCCACTTGTAACAGCCTGGCCTCTTCGGACTGGCGGTTGTCACCCTTAGCATCTTATTACTAGGATCTCAAGATTGGTCCCACATATCAACACTAGTCTTTTCTACGTACTTTGTCCTCACCCGTGCACACCAGGGAAGAAATTATCAGTCGGTCACCCATCCTCAAATCTCTCTAGGCCAAGAATGCTTAACCTTAGATTTATTTTCATATAAGCTTCTCTAAAAGAAGTTGCAACTTGTTGGTATGAGTATTATATTAATCATATTAATCCATGCGCCAGGATCTCACATACACCCATTCTTAGAAGATCGACGCCCTCGTCGATCAACCATAAGCCAGGAACGTCCCCTCTTAGAACACATTTGTGCGTCCAGTGTCGACACATATGTCATGTTGTGTCCACTCTAGGCCACATGTGTCATGCTCCACTGACCCCACATGCCCATGTAACCGTGAGAACCTAGCTCTAATACCACTTGTAACACCCCGGCCTCTCCGGACTGACGACTGTAACCCTTGGTAGCTTATTAGGATCTCAAGACTGGTCCCATAGACCAACACTAGTATTTTCTGTGCACTTCATCCTCACTTGCGCACACCCGGGAATAACTTCCGTCGGTTACTGATGGATCCAATATTTGCCATCTTTCTATATGTTTAAACACTGTTTTTAGTCAAGAAATTGACAAGAAACTCTCAATCTCTACAACTAATGACTCATAACTGCAAAGATATGCAAAACCTTGCTTTGAATTATGTTGCGCAGGAAATCACGAGTTTTAATGCGAAATCTGAAGGGAATATGCCCGAGAGGTAATAATAAAGTGGTTATTATCTTATTCCTTATTTATGATAAATGTTTATTTTGCATGCTATAATTGTATTAATACGGAAATGTTAATACATGTGTGTTTAATAAACAAAAAGAAAGTTCCTAGTTATGCCTCTCTTATAAACTAGCTCGTTGATTAACAAGATGATCAAATGTTTCCTGATCATGGACATTGGATGTTGTTAATAACGAGGTCACAACATTTTTGGAATGATGTGATGAACATTCATTCCAAGTATAGCATTACGATAAAGGTCATTGTGTTTATATTGCTATAACATCATACGAAGTAATCTTAATCCTTAGACCATGAGATCATGTCAATCACTAACACCAGAAGAGTATCTTGATAACATCAAATGTCACAACATAACAGGGTGACTATAAAGATGGGTTCAGTGCTACGAAGGTGTTATGTTGAGGCTCATGGATCAAGAGTGGATTTTTTCCATCCCGATGACGGAGAGAGATCCTTTGGGCCTTCTCGGTGATATCACATTAGTTATCTTGCAAGCAAGTGATTTGATCACTAGAATGTTATATCACGAGAACGAGAAAAGAGTACATGTCGGTAACGAGATCAAACTAGGTATGGAGATACCGATGATCGAATCTCGGACATGTAATATATCGCGAGACAAAGGGATTGAGTTACATGCGTATAAGGTTCACATGATCACAGAAGTCATCGTTGAATGTGTGGGAGTCAGTACGGATCTCCAGGTCCCGCTGCTGATTATTGATCCGAGAAGGTCTCGATCATGCCTGCATTGTTCGTGAACCGTAGGGTGACACACTTAAGGGATATCGACACCATTTGGAGCAAATAATATGCCAGAGAAAGAATTACAAAGCACAGGAATTATTTCACTAGACACCAAAACTGTTTCGGTTGAAATTGCTAAAACTGGTTCTGCATGTGAAATTGAAATGTTGTAAGGGGTTTTATATGAATGTATGTTAATTCAAATAATTAACAAAATTCTGAATAAATAAATAAAAGAGTTTTATTTAATGAGATATTGCATTAAATTTGGTGGAAATTTAATGGAATTTGAGTGGAAATTTGAGTGGAGAAAATGGATGGTCATATTTATGTGAGTGGAGCTTCCACCACATAAATGAGGGAGAGGTGGGGGTACCCTCCATGGCCGGCGGCCATGCCCCCTTGGGATTCCCCTCTTCCCCTATATAAGGATCCCCTCCTCACTTCTCACTCACACCTCCTCGCGAAGGATCTCTCTCCCCCCTTTAGAATTTCCCCATGGTCTTGGATCAGCGAGATACATGTTCCCGATGGCTTTTTCTAGAAGAATTTGTTGCTTCCATTTGCCCATTTGGGCGAGGCGGAGGTTGTCGGGTACTGACGTGTGTGCGATCACGGATGCACCACGCTTTGTGGTCTTTGGACTTGATGGTCTTTGGACGGATGGACTTCATCACGATCTTGAGATCGGCAAGCGTTCGACTATATCATCCACGAGTATAACCTCGTTAATGCTATTCGGTCTTAGAGGGTATGTATTCTATGGATGTATATCCACCCGTTGCTTGTATCTAGTAGATAGATCTTGGTACTTAGTTGTTCCCATCGTAGGAAATTTTTTGTTTTCTATGCTGCGAACCCTACAGTGGTATTAGAGCCGGATCTATGCATAGATGCTTTGCATGGGTAGTACACATATGAGTATGTGGGCGCTGATGGTCATGTTATTACTTCTTCCTTGTACTTTGGATATTGGTGGCATAGTGGGATGAAGCGGCCCGGACAAACTTTACATGTCCTCGCACATGAGACATGTTCCAAGCTTGATATGCAACTAGTTTTGCATCAGTGGCTTGCGGGTGTCTGTCTCTCCTACTATAGTCAATATCTGATTTACAACGAGTTGTCAATAATTTGATTATCATCGTTGTGGTTCCATGTTCGTAGATAAGAGCGGTTCTATCTCCGAAAGCCCTCAGCCACGTAAAACTTGCAATGGATAAATTATAAGCGTCTAGTTTAGATTGTTGCTAGGATAGTGTCATTGATATGGTGATGTTGTAAGTAAAAGTATAAGTCGATACTCTTACAACACACATAACGTGTAAGTTCCATAGACCTTGGCCTTACACATAAAGGAATGATGATCATACCACGATGCACATGATAACGATCAAGTGCAAGAACCATATCATTTCAGTTTTTCACATGTGATGTTTGCTTGCATCTTATATTGCTTGTTTGGCGTTATATTAGCATTATAAGATGATCCCTCAATTAGATATCAAGATAAAAATGTGTTCTTCCTTAAGTATGCACTGACTATATTTCGCCGCTTCAAGACATCATGTGATGATCGGGTGTACTTGAATCCACGATCATATCTCGGGTGTAAGGCAGTTTTACACACGCAAATACTAAGTTTCTTACTTGGCGAGCCTAGAATGTGCAGACATGGCCTCGGAACACGGCCCGAAAGGTTAAGCATGAGTCATATGTTTTGATATGATGACCATTTCGATGCTCGCTTTTGAAGCTACACCGACTCACGTGATGATCGGACTTGGTGTAGTGGATTTGGTTCATGTAATTACCAAAAAGACACGAGGGATGTCGTTTTTGAGTGGGAGTTCATTTCTAATTTGGATTAGTAGAACTCAATTTATCATAAATTAAATCAAAGTGAATTTGCATAATTTGTTATAGTCATTGGCATTCGTTCACCACCTTATGCTTAGTTGTAATTGAGATAATAAAACTATAGAATTCTGGATATTTACTTTACGAACTGGTATTGTGTTGTGTTGAGTGTCAATCTAAAGTTTAAAAGTCCTATTGCAAACTTTCAGCAAACTCCATCTACTCTGTGAAATTTAATAATTAGTATTAAGTCGAGAGTAATAATTTCAGTATTAGTATCTAAAGTATCATGTTTGCCTCCATGATTCTTGATTGTTTTTAAATATCAAGGTTATCGAGGAGTTGGAAGAATTGTTTTAGAAACCATCATGTGTGGCAGATATAACAATATCCGAATCAATGTTTTGGTTGCAATATGATAGAGTATAATATATGTTCTCATATTGCATGAGAATTTGCAAAGGTTGGAGATGCTAGACATCCTAATCATCCAAAAGGGTTTTTGGAAAGTAACGTTATACTCATGATTCGCCTTTATAAGCTACATTAGCTTGATCATGAAATTCATCATGATAAGGATGAATAGAAGGTGTATGTAAAGTGTTTACTACACTAAAATATTACTAAATAATGGATCTTGAAAGAACGCCAATCATTTGATGATGGTGATCTAATTCAAAGTGTAAGTCCAAAGGTATCAGTATTTGAATATACAAGCTTTGGACTATGTTTATGTATATGGCGCCACTTTTGATGTTGATAGATTCTTTTAAAAGTAAAAGGAAATGCTGAAAGAGAATCTATAAAATATATTTGGCAGAAAAGAAAAGATTGGAAATATCCAGTTTAGGTATATAGATGATATACATGTTATGGTTGTATTCTTTGCTTGTTAAACAATGTGGTTCTTAGGTATTGAATACCGGAATGGTTGGTATGAAAAATCATACCGAACGACGCAATTCATGAACCACAATAGCCGAAATAATTAGCAATAGAATATATGATGATGTTCATCAAAAACAAACAAACCATTGTTTCTATTTCTCATTGACATCAAAGCTTGCCTTCAAGATTTGTTTCAATAATAGTTATTTAAATCAGGTATTATGAGAACAAAAATTGTTCAAATAATTACCGTATTCCATATAAGATGGATGATTTACAAATCTAGTTGGAGAAATCACATCCATAAACTAATGCTAAAATGTTGCAAGACAAATGATTGAAAGATCACTTACGAAGTGACATCACCGTTTAAATTATATTGGAAAGAAAACATGAAGAAAGTCCATTTTCATGGATTTTTGGAGTCTTTTTTTATCAAATGACGCTTGTGATACTTTCCTCGGGATAATTAAAACTTCGTTTAAGGGCCAAAGAAGAACGATCGACTAAATTATTGGAATTTATACATATCGATGTATGTAGTCCATTATGTATAGTCGTAAGTGATGGATTTGAACTTCATATGCTTTCTCCAGAAATTTGAGTGATTATTCACTTAATGAGAAATAAGTATGAAATATTTGAAACGTTCAAAGATTTGCAAGATGAAGTGAAAAATCATTGTAACAAGAAAATAAATAATTTATGATTTTATCATAAAGGGATTTTTTTGAGTTGCAAGTTTAGCAAAACACCTAGATTTGCATCTCCCGGAACACCATAGGAATATGGAGTGTTTGAGATTTGTAATGAAACCTTGTTTGACATGGTTGGATCAAATGTGTTATTTATAAAACTGCCATTATGTTTTAAAAGATTAAAGCTTTAGAGACTACCGCTTTTACACTGAAAAGAGCTCCATCTTGATCCGTTGAAATGACACCATGTAAGTTATGGTTTGGGGTAAAACCCAAGTTGTCCTTTCTTAAATTTTGGTATGCTAAGCATAAGTAAGATGTTTACAACCAAAGTCGGATGAGCATGTCTTGGTAGGTTATTTCGAATAACCATTGGGTATTCCTCCATAACACCGAGGACAAAAGGGTTTGTCGCTTGAAACATGAAGCTTCATGAAAAAGAAAATTTTCGCAAAAGTTAAGTGGGCGGACAATAGAACTTTAATAAGGTTAACGAACCTTAGCTATATGTGCTGAGTTGCGCAGCACTGAAAAATGTTCTGGAGGCAGCCACAATGCTCATGGATCACGTGCCTCAAAGGTTGTGGTCACGGAGATCTAAGTTTCTATTGAACCAAGTAGGTCGAGTAAACAATCAAATACTAAGATTTGAGAGTAAATCATTGTTATTTAACAATGATGAACCGACTACATGCAAAGAAGCGATGATGGGCCCTGACTCCGTTAAATGGCTTGAAGCCATATAATCCGTGATAGTTCCATACACGATAAATCAAGTTTTTTGAACTTGGAAGACCCTCCGAAAAGGTGTAAAAACCTATCTGTCGTATTTGGATCTATAAATAAACAGACATGGATGTTTCACATCTATGAAATATTCGACCTATCGGTAAAGTTTTTATGACAATGTTCAAGCAGTTGACTATGACAAGATTTGATCTTTCATAGTGATATTTAGTCTAGACGAATTAATGTAGCAACCACTGCATATAATTTGGTATATGGTAGTTGAACAAACAAAAAAAGTTCTTATAATAGGATGGTTACCTAGGACGTGTACACGACATGGTCCAAAGGGTTTTGTTAAATTCAAAGAATGCTAAAATGGCATGCAAACTTCAATGGTTGAAGTAAGCATCACGGAGTTGGAATCTTCACCGTGATGAAACTGTTAAAGGAGTTTTTCATCAGGAGACGATGAAGATGCTTGCATTTGCAAGAAATTAAGTGGGAGCGCTGAGACATATTTCTAATACATTATGTGGAGGACATCTTGTTGATTGAAAATGATGTATCTTTTATTGTCAAAGGTTAAGAATTTCATTTCGATGAAATACTTAGGCAAAACCCGAATATTTAGCATGAATGTCTACATGGATATACAATGACGCTAATATGGTCGTGCCAAACGTACATATATGAGATATTGAAGGGGTTCAATATAGAAACGACGAGAAAAGGATCTTGTCGCATGGGAAAAGAATTGAATCAAGATTCAAGTGTATCGACACTTGATAAGTGAAACACGATTCAAGTGCTTTGACACCCGATGAGTGAAATCACAAGAATGTTTTGAGCAATCATACCATGACATGTACACATCCAGATATGTCATATGCTCTAAGTGTTATGAGCATATACTAGAATAAATCATAAAATGATCATTGGACGATAGTGAGGATATTCTTATAATCTTTTGAAAGAATTAAGAATATATTCCATTTGTATAAAAGACAAATAGTTCATTGAAAAATGACACTAGTTTTGTCACAAGATACAAATTAAGTTTATTGTCGTGGTGGTGGCACGGCAGATGCCATGGGTAGGCTTAAGTTGGGGGGCGAATGGGTGCTTGTGGTCACCGGGGAGGGAGTACACGGTCGAGCCACGCACGAAGAACAAGAAGAACTCTCTAGACTTGGCAATTCGATTGATTCCCCAAAGATTACAAGTGCTCCTTGAGCTGTTTAGGCTTGAGTTCTCAACACTAGTTCCCTACTTGGTCCAACCTCCTTCTACTACTGCTATGCCCTCCCTTATATAGGCAGTGCTAGCTAGCTAATACCCCTTTGGGTTCTCGGGTTTATTGTTTGGATCTTGGTCCCTACCATGTGGGCCGGGTCATGGGCTTGCCCTAATCCCAGAGGCCCGGTCCATAAAGGTTGACAACTAACAGTCTTCTGGTACGCTGCTTCTTGTTATTTTTGACGTCACGCCGTTACTTTGTACGTCAGCGCATGCTTTGGGCGTCACCCGGCTCCTTTTTGTGTCACCCGGCGTCGCCCTTCTCTTTTGACCATGCTTTACCATGGTCCCTCCTGAACCTTACTCGGAAAGGTGCCATGTGTCCTCCTTGACCCGACCTTTCCTCGATTAACTCGGCTCGTTGGTTCCTGCAAGGGTTACAACTTTGCCCTATGCGGGTCGACATAGTATGTATGTCGGCTTTCATGCTTATCTTACCTGGCCGCTCTTACCCGGCCTGGTTCGTTCTTTACTCGGAGCCAACCCAGCTGCGCTATGTTTCCCCTCTCGTGACCCTACCGGGGGTTATCCCCCGACATTAGTCCCCGAAGCTGGTGAGGTCTAGTAGTTCAAGCTGTTAGGCGTCTCCAGGTTCCTTTTGTGTGAATGGAACTTAGTTTTTGTCTTTATCTATGTCGCACCTTGCCGGGTTAGTCTGACAATTTTGGGTCAATTCTTTGACTTCTTGGCTCATTTTTGTCTCGAGCCGAGTTACTTTGGCCAATTCTGAGTCATTTTCGGCGCGCTTCAGTCACTGACAGTGACGGCTGCGCAGTTATTCCCCGTCACTATGGCAGTCCCATCGACATGCGCCCCTTGTCCTTCTAGTCATGACGTGGCACGGATTTTTCATGTATCCTTGGCTACGTGGCGCTTGCTGATTGGCTTTCCCGGCCCGGTACACAGCCACACGCTAGATCACCGACGGGGTTTTCGCCTTAAGTAGGGGTTGGGGGTTTCCACTTCCCCCACGCCCGTTCAGTTTTCCCTTTGCCTTTCTTCTTCCTCGCGCCCGCAAAATCTAACTGCCCCCATTGTGGTTCCTTATTCCTCTTGATCTTGTGTTGCAATTGCCCTTGTCTTCTTTCCATTCCAGCACGGGTCCACGCTGCTCCAAGCCTCTCCTTTCTGTGGAGGAGACAGACTCTGTCGATCCCATGGACGCTCGCGATGGCGCTGATGGTGCTGAGGAGCAGGAGGTTCCCGCCGGTGAGCGTGGTGGCTAGGAAGGCTCGGAGGTTTCCACCGAAGAGGTGGAGTGGCTCCGCTCCACTAGACGCATTCCCTTGCAAGTGGATTGTCGTCTCCCCTCCGGTGAGATCTCCCCCAAACCTCAAGTTGGCGAGCGGGTGGTTTTCCTTTCCCACTTTGAACGCGGTTTTTCTCTTCCTGTGGGCACCTTCTTTTCCTCGTTTCTTTCTACCTTCCATCTGCAGACCCACCATCTTCCTGCCAATGCAATTGGCTCTCTTTCTTGCTTCATCTCTGCTTGTGAAGCCTACCTTGGAATTTGGCCTACAGTTCTTCTGTGGACCAAGTATTTTCGCTTTAAAGTTCAGGTTGTTCCCCAACCTAAAGTTCCCCGTGCCGAGAAGAAGCCAACTCGGTGCGGTGCTGCCAGCATCACGCTCAGGAGGGATTCCAGCTTTCCTCGGGTCGCTGGTATTGATTCTTACAAGAAGTGGCATAGAACCTTTTTCTATGTCAAAAACAGCGGGTCCACTGATAACATCCGGCTTCCCCCTTTCTCGGATGAGGTTCCCCACAAGAAACACTGGCAACTTGACCCGCGCAACCAAGACGCTGCGGTAAATGAGGCAAACGCTATCCTGGAAAGGTTGCTATCGCCGGATGAAAACTTTCATCTCGCCGACTCTAACCTCATGTGCACCTTCATATCACTCCGGGTTAGCCCCATCCAAGCAAGGAGCCACAAGATGTGCTTCATGAGCGGGTCCCATGATCCCACTCGGCATTCCACTAAGGAGCTCACCCATGACTCCATTGCCTGCCGAGTAAGCTCAATCTTCAAATTGAACTTGGCGGATGATTGGGCTTGGAGTTGCCCACCGTTTAGCCGGGTCAGGCCTGTCCCCTAGGTAAGTTTTCTGGATTACCTTCTCGCCAAGTAGGCTTTAGCTCTTTTGCCACTCTTTAGTTTAGTTCTTTAGTTTCTCATTTTGTTTGTCTTTCGCAGAATCTCCTTCACTGGTTGATGATGTGATCGTCCCTCCCTGGCTATAACGGGATCGCTCGACTCGGATGAGTTCGAGTATGACCGAGTGCTTCATGCCCATCCCGCACCTGCGGCGCTTGACTTAGGGTAAGAGTCAATCTCGCAATCCCTTACAAGATTGGTCTGACGATGATGAGGATGATGATTGTACGCTTTTGGAGGTACATGCCTTGTGAGCTTAATCTCTTTGCTTATCCGAGTAAGCCCGTTATTTACTTATGCAGCTGGCCAGGTACATGATATTTCTCCTCTCGCTGTGGGTGGAGTCGGCAAGATCCCCGTTGCCAAGACGAAGCGACGCGGAGCCTCCTCCGGACTCGGTAGCCAAGAAGAACAAGGTCGGCGGCTCCTGCTTGCCCTGCTCTGCCGACTGGTGAGACACTCGCCAAGCTCTTTGGCGTGAGTCACGCCTTGAGTCATCCGCGACCCGGTTGTCACCAGGTAAGTTTTTGCACCTTGCCTTCTCTGCTCTTTTCTCTCTCATTACTGCTGTTCTCTTATATAGGTATCATTCTTTTCAGTGTTGCACCTTTGACGGCAAATCAGGCTGCTTCTAGCATTTCCTTGCCGCTTAGGTCTGCACCTCCTCCAGCTGACTCGGCGGCGCCGAGTCCCGTCCGGGTTGAGGCTCGCACTGTTGAGGCTCACGCTTCTCAGTGTCAGTCAGACCCGATGGATCACTCGTCTAGCGCCCCTGTCGCTGGCCAGGAGAAACTTCCTGATCTTGGTGCCCGCGCATCTGGCGCCGAGAAACCCTCTGCTACCAGTTCCTCTGGCATCAGCCCTCAAGCCGATGTGAATGAACAACTTCCTGATCTTGGAGCCAGCAAAACTGCTGAGCCCAGTCAGGGGGCTCCACATTCTTCTCCAAATCCTTCTGCTCGCTCTCCAATTCTGTCAAAGGGCAAGACCCAGCCCAAGGCTTCTGGCTCTACTCGCCCCTCATCTGGCAAATCCACCTCTTCCAAACAAACCACGCTAGTTTGCGCTCCGGGTTCTGCTCCTCAGATTCGTCCTCCTACGTCGGCGATAGTGTTCGCTTCAACGGGTAAGGGGGACGAATCTGCGGTTGCCGGGTCAGGTGATGGCTCTAGGGCTGTTACCCTCCATACTTCTGCTGCTGCAACCGGTGCCACTATGGGAACCGCCCTGAAAACGGGTCAAGTTCTCACTCGGACGCTCAGCGGCAAGAGCCTTGGTTCGGCTGAGCCTTACGCCGTGGCATGGAATGCAAAGTGACGAGGAGAGTCGACACTCGTGCCGGCAAAAAACTGAAGCTGGGCCCCAAGGTCGTCTCCGACATAACCCAGCAGGCCATTACTCTGATGGCCCGCGCCGACGAAATAAACGAGGTAAAGTAACTTCTTACTCTTTTGTACTGTTGAGTATTTCCTGTATACCTATCACCTAGTCCCCGAGGTTATGATTGAGTAAAGCACTTACTCGGTTGTAAGCTCTCACCAATCACTTTAATCTTTGAATCCCCAGCTTGCATGTTAGAGCTTCGATTCCTAGACCTCGAGGTTACTGCCGAGTAAGGAACTTACTCGGCTGTAAGCTCTTAAGCTCTTTAATTTATTTATAGCAAACTCATGTTAGAGCTTCAATCCCTAGCCCTCGAGGTTACTGTCGAGTAAGGAACTTACTCGATTGTAAGCTCTTAAGCTCTTTGATTGCTTTGTGCCAAACTCATGTTAGAGCTTCAATCCCTAGCCCTCGAGATTACTGCCGAGTAAGGAACTTACTCGGCTGTAAACTCTTAAGCTTTTCTTTATTCGGCAGGTCGCCTGACTTGACTCTTCCTTATTGTCTGACTTCTTTGATTAGCTTACGCATAACGAGCGCACTAAGGTGCACCAAGCTCTCGTCCTGGCGCATCGCAAGCTCGAACTTGCGTATGAGAAGCTACAGACTGACACCTACGGCCAAGGTAATATCTTTGCTCTTCCTCTTTTTTATTTGATGTAATTTTCCTTGGTTCATCTTCTCATTTTTTTCCCTCTCGCTCTTGTTCCACAGCCACTGCCCAGTCTACCATCAACGATCTTCACTCGCAAATCAGCAAGGCCGAGAGTAAATTTCTTGCCTTCCTAAGATAATAGCTGAAATTTTTCTGTTGGTACTGACAAATATTTGTTCTGAATAAGCAGAGAAGCACCAAGCTGAACTCCAGAAGGAGCGAGATGAGGTGACTCGGCTGAAGAAACTGATGGTCGAGACGGAGCAGAAGCACTTGGCCGAGGTGAAAGGGCTAAAGGAAGAGCTTGCCGAGAAGAGCGAACAACAGGCTGCCAGTGCCGAGAAGACCAAGAGGTTGCTCGATGAGGCCGAGTCATTGGTCGAGTCAGAAAACCTGAACTTTGACGCCCTTAAAGCCAAGACCAAGACTTGGCATAGCAAGCTCGCCGCCATCAACTTCTTTCTCGGTAGTGAGTTCTTACTCGTTTTGCACTGTATAAGTCATTTTGGACTTCTTCCATCTGCCCTTGTTGTTTGTTAACTTTCTCTTTTGCTTGTAGAGAATTTTCCTGAGGCCAACATGTTTGCCATCCGAGCCATGAAGAAAGTGAGAGCTGAAGCTGGTGCTGCTGCTGACGGCGAGGTGTCCATGGAGGAGCTCCTCGTAGCAGTGTCTGAACGGGTCAAGACCCTCAGGTCTTGCGGTGTGGACTTGCGCAAGTCAGCTATCCATGCGTTTCGCATGCTCTAGCCGGATGAAGACCCACCCTAACTCATCGAGCCACTCACCGACAGATTACTCCTTACTGAAGACCGGCTGGATCAATGGCGTTAGTCGGCCGGCCGAGCTGCAGCGGATAAGGCTCTCTCCTTCGTGCTTTCATGGTACGAGGACATCAACCTCGACGTTCTTGCTGGCATAAGGGGAGATGGCAAATGGCCGAATGACTCGGAGCTGATCAAGAAGCGCCAGGAGCGAGCTTATGCCATGATCGAGTACACCATGGTGCACGCTTGGTGTCAAGGGCCTAGCTTCCTTGACCTTGGTAACCCGCTCGTCGAAGTTGCTGATGAAGAGGGTGGCGACAGCGAGGCAACCGAGTCAGATGATCCGGATGACCCTGCCACAGATGCCCCTCACCCGGCCGATGCTCCAAGCACTACTCCTGGCTCCGAGAGTGCTGCTCCGAGTTCTTCTGTACCTTAGGCTAAGAAACACTCGAACTTTGATCAGATCCCCGGTATGCCGGGTACATATGTAACATACATTGCACTTTTAAGTTTGATTATGTGCTTTTGGATAAGCTTTATATGTTTGTGTTATGTTCTAAGTGTGAATCATTCAAGAGCAAGTCCCCGAGTTTCATTTTGCCGTGTCACATTTCCTTGCCTTAGGCCCTTGTCTACCTTTCTCGGTGTTCGACATTAGGGTCTCAAAGTACGAAGGATATAGTTAGCGGGTATGAAACTTGGATAACTTGGCCGAGATTACTCGACACGTAGTATAACGCGACCTACAGAGAGTTAGGCAAAAATTAAAGCCGACTCGCGTTTCTTCCTTGTATTTATCCGGCGTTCGTGTTTACCCGTCTTACATCTTTTTCTCTTGCTTGCCATGAAGCCGTGTTTTCGGACAACAGCATAGTCGAAGAGTTGATTTCTTCCGAGTAAACACTACTTGTTCCGAGATAAATTTTGGGTATCACGCCAGGCGTCGTAAAATAACTGAAATGGAAAACTTAAGGGGTAGCCCCCGAGTCAGTTTTTCGAATCATACCATTTTATTATTAGCACATAGCCGACAAACACGTCCGACATATGAGAGTTTGAGTGATACATACACTGCTTCTCCTAAGTATAGAAAGGACGGAGCAGTGCCACATTCCATGGCCTTTTGGTTTCATCTCCTGACCTGTCCGCCTTGTTCTTTTGCGCTTCACGAGAGTCTATGAGATAGTAGGAATCATTGTGCAATGCTTTGCTTACAATGAATGGACCTTCCCATGGAGGTGATAACTTATGCATTCCAGTTGTGCGCTGCACCAGCCTTAGCACCATATCTCCTTCTCGAAAAACACGAGGTTGCACTTTCCGGCTATGGTAGCGTCGGAGATTTTGTTGATATATAGCGGATCTGGAGAATGCCAGTTTCCTTGCTTCTTCGAGTAAGTCTACTCCATCTTCTCGGGCCTCTTTTACCTCGGCTTCCGAGTATTGCCTTATCCTTGGTGAGTCATATTCTATGTCGGCAAGCAAAACTGCTTCAGCCTCATATACAAGGAAAAATGGCGTATAACCAGTTGACCGATTCGGAGTTGTTCTTAGGCTCCACAGTACCGAGGGTAGTTCCTCTATCCAACAACCAGGTGATCTCTGGAGTGGTTCCATTAAGCGGGGTTTTATCCCGGACAGAACTAAGCCATTAGCCCGTTCAACTTGTCCATTTGATTCTGGATGGGCGACTGATGCCACATCGAGTCTTATTCGGTGTTTCCCATAGAAGCGAGCAAAAGCTCCTTCAGCAAAGTTCGTGCCATTGTTAGTGATCACACTGTGCGGGTAACCGTATCTGAGGATTATATCCCTTAAGAATGTGACAGCTGTTTTACCGTCCAATTTCTTGATTGGTTTCACTTTTATCCACTTGGTGAACTTATCAATCATGACCAAGATATGAGTCATGCCTCCCCTTGCTGGTTTGAATGGTCCGACCATATCTAGGCACCATACTGCAAAAGGCCAAGTAATTGGTATAGTTTTCAATTCAGACGCTGGTAAATGCGACTTGGACGCATAGGGTTGACAACCACTGCATCTTCCGACTAACTCTTGCGCTTGTGCTAATGCGCTTGGCCAGTAGAATCCATGTCGGAATGCCTTGGCTACCAATGCTCTTGATGATGCGTGATGCCCGCACTCTCCTTGATGGATATCCAATAAGATCTCCTGGCCTTTCTCTGAGTTGATACAACGTTGCAGTACACTTGCCACACTTTGCTTGTAGAGTTCCTTGTTGATTATGGTGTATGCTTTCGCCCTTCGTGCCGTCTGCCTTGTCAATGTTTCATCACTCGGCAAAGTTCCATCTTTCAAATAACTGAATATTGGCTGTGCCCATGCTGGTATTGATGGTTTCGGGTCTGCTTCAACATCAATGTCCATCGGTTCCGCCGACATATGCTCTGCCGACATAACCTGAGGAGTCCCGAGTGTGATTCGGCGACCCCTGAATTAGACGGATCAGTCCCCGAGTGACTTGAACCTACCCTTGAGTCGATGTCCATTGGCACTGCCTCTGATTCCCGACTCGCCCGGATGACCCTGATTGATTCGGACTCTGGTGACGGCTTGATCGATGGCTTTCTGAGATGCTCCAACGCTACCCCTGGTGGTATTGCTTGTCTAGATGATCCTAGTTTGGATAATACACCTGCTGCCTCATTTTCTGCTCTAGGAATGTGATGAAATTCACAACCGTCAAAATATCCCGAAATTTGTTGCACGTGGAAGCGATATAATGCCATGTTTGCGTCCAGCGCATCCCAATGTCCAGACACTTGCTGAATCACCAAATCCGAATCGCCAAAACACATGATCCTTTTGATACCAATTTCCTTGGCTACTTTAATGCCATGGACCAGTGCTTCATACTCGGCAACGTTGTTAGAAGCAGCAAAATGAATCTGCAGCACGTATCTCAGTTGATCCCTCTTTGGAGATGTGAGCACTATCCCGGCGCCTAGACCCATTTTCGTCTTGGACCCGTCAAAATGCATTTTCGATGGTCGGATCTAGCGAGGGTGGTTAAATCGCATTTCCATCCAGTCCACAAAGAAGTCTGCAACAGCCTGAGACTTTATTGCATCTCGCCTATCATATTGTGGAGTATAAGGTGCGAGTTCTATGGCCCATTTGGCGACTCGGCCGCTGGCATCTTTGCTGCCCAATATATCCGAGATAGGTGCCTCGCATCTTACCCGGATTGGGTGTTCTTGGAAATAATGTTTCAGCTTCTTTGCTGCCATATATACCCCATATGTCATCTTCTGATAATGCGGGTAATTCTGTTTCGAGACATAGAGCACTTCGCTCAAGTAATACACCGGTCTTTGGACTGATTTGCCCCCTTCCTCACGCTCAACCACTATTACTGCACTTACAACTCTATTGGTTGCGGCGACATAGAGCAACATTTGCTCCTTGGATAGTGGTGACGCTAATATTGGTGATGTTGCCAACATTTTCTTTAATTCATGGAAAGCGCTATCAGCTTGCTATGTCCATGTGAATTTGTCTGATTTCTTCATCAGCTGATATAGTGGTAGGGCTTTTTCACCTAGCCGACTAACAAACCTGCTCAATGAGGCCAGACATCCAGTAAACTTCTGGACATCATTGAGGGTTTTTGGCAATTCCATTCTTTCGATGGCCCTGATCTTTGTCGGGTTAGCTTTGATTCCTCGGCTGGATACAAGGAATCTGAGTAACTTGCCAGCCGGGACACCAAATGTACATTTTTCCGGGTTAAGCTTCATCCGGAATCTTCTCAAGTTTGCAAATGTTTGACGCAAGTCCTCAATTAGAGTATGACTTTGTTTGGTTTTTATTACCACGTCATCGACGTATACTTGAACATTTTTGTCCAATTGATCTTGCAAGCATTTTTGCATGCATCTTTGATATGTTGCGCCTGCATTTGTCAATCCGAATGGCATGGTACGATAACAATAAGCCCCGTATGGGGTGATAAAAGTTGTCTTTATTTGATCATCCGGATTCAGTGGTATCCGACAACAACTCACACCCAGCAGTAGAATCTATGACTTGATCGATCCGTGGCAGGGGAAATGGATCTTTTGGACACGCCTTATTGAGGTTCGTGTAATCAATACACATGCGCCATACCACTGCCACGTTCGGGTCGTCTTTTTTCTTCTCGACCAAGACTGGATTTGACAACCAGTCCGGGTGTAGTACTTCCATGATGAATCCAACAGCTAAGAGTCTTGCAATCTCGGCAGCTATTACTTTCCTCCTATCTTCGGCGAAGCAGCGGAGGGGTTGCTTCACCGACTTTGCATCTGGCCTTACATGAAGAGAGTGCTCAGCCAGCTCCCTCGGAACTCCTTGCAGATCTTGAGTGGACCATGCAAAAATGTCCCGATTCTCACGGAGGAAGCTGGTGAGCTCGCTTTCCTATTTGTCTGTCAGGCCAGCCCCAATGGTAACTGTGCGCTCTGGGAAAGTTTCATCCACCTGCACTTTCTTGGTTTCCTTGGTAGTTTGAAATGACACGCTGCCATGCAGGTTGGTGAGTGCTGGCATAGACATTTGTGCTACTTTGGCCAATGCTGCCACCTCCAACATCTAACTCTTCTCTTGTGCTATGACGAGTGACTCGGCCAGTGAAGATCCGGCCGAGGCACAAGCAATAGATCTTTTGTAATCTCCTTCAACTGTGATCACCCCGCATGGGCCTGGCAGCTTCATCTTCAAGTAAGCGATGTGAGGAGTAGCCATGAACTTTGCCATAGTCGGTCTGCCGAGTAAGGCATGATATGAGCTGACCAAATCTACCACCTCGAACTCTATGGCTTCAGTGCGACAATTTTCTCTGTTGCTGAATAAGACGTCGACCCAGATCTTGCCAATTGGCTCACAAGATAGTCCCGTCACGATACCGTGGAAAGTTGTCTTAGTCGGCTCCAGCTTGTTCATGGTAATACCTAACTTGAGCATAGTATCCTTGTACATGATGTTGATGATACTGCCATCATCGATTAACACCTTTGAAAATTTCACGTTGATATCTGGGCCCATGAATGTTGGATCCAGAACCAGAGCGTATCCTCCAGGGGTTGGCATGATCTTGGGGTGATCTTTTATACTCCAAGTTATTTCTTGCTCAGAGCAATGCATGTACTTGGGAATTGCCAGCATCGTGGCATTCACTTCCATCATTCGTCGCTGCTGGCTCTTCTTGTCATTTGGCTCTATGACAAATACAACATAGCTCTGGTGATGTTCTCTATACTCATTTCTGGTTCCATGGCCGACATGGGCATCGTCACCTCTTGGATTGTGCACCTAATGCACAGCTTCTCTTCCTTCTTGATTCTGGTACCTCGGCTGCCTATTTTCATATCTGTTATCTGCTCCTACTGCTTGAGCATTTCCTCCTGTAGGTGGTGGAGGGGGAGGTGGTGGCAGCTGCTTATTCGGCGAGTCCACTCTATCTCCTTTCTGAAACCAAGTGCATTGCCTTGTTGTATGATTTGTCGACTTACTCGGACTAGGCGTGTGAAACTTACACAGTTGATCCAGCATGATCTCGTAGGTGTATTTTTGTTGGTCCTGATACTGCTTCCTCTGATCGTATGGCCTTTTGCCGTCATTCTTTGGCACCCATTGTTGTTGACCATTTGTCCTTTGACACTGACTGCTTCCAGCATGTGGATGATCCTGACTCATGGCCGCAACCTGATTCGATCCATCCCTGTAATCCGGCCTCTAGTCTCTTCTCTTGCTTCTTTATTCGGATCTTTCCTGGCGCCTTTGCGACCTGGCAGCGTCATAGATCTGAGTCTCAGTCATCCCGTCTGCCGACATGAGCAGCGGCTGAGTCGGATCTCCTAACGCATACGAGTCGGCGATTCTTATCGTCTCTGCTAGGCTTGCCGGCATATCTCTTTGTAACCTTTGCCACAACACACTTCCATGTCTACATCCTTGTGCAAACCATGCGATTGCTTGTGACTCGATCACCCCTTCACAAGAGTTACGCATCATACACCACCTTGTGAGGAATTCCCTGTCTGTCTCATTCGGTCTCTGCTTGCACATTGCTAGTTGTTGTGGGCGATTCGGCCTCTTGTAAGTGCTCGTGAAATTGCTCACGAAAGCGTCGTGAAAATCAATCCAACTGTTGATGCTTCCGGGTGGCAAATTTTTCAACCATACCCGAGCTGGTCCTTCCAGCATCTGCGGCACATAACGTACTGCCCATCTCAAGTTTCTCTACGCGATTTTCACATCGGTTCCATAATCTATGAGCCAGTCCTCTGGCTTTGTGCTTCCATCGTACGTTTTTGTCCCTCTGGCCAGCTGGAAATTTGGCACCGGTGGCTCCTTCATGATCCTTGGGCCAAAACACGGTGGACCCTGCGGACCTTGTGATTTAATTATCTCTGCCATTTTTATGCGGTCAAGCTTCAGCCTGGCATCATCCGGCTGAAGGTTCCTGCCTCCAAATCTTGCTCCCATTGCTTGATATGCATGATCCGGCAGCTCATACCCGTCATTTACCATGGCCGAGTAACCATCGTTATACTTATTCGTGTTCGGGTCAGCAGGCTGTTGAACTGCTTTTCCCGCGCTTTGTTGTCTTCTTTTCGGCCGAGCTGGTGCATTATTCGGAGCTGGATTTCCTCTTCATGCCGAGTGAGTTGCGCGCCGAGTACGAGGCGCAAAATTTTGCCCTCCGTTGTCGTTTCTCTACCCAATTTTTTCCTGGTTTTCATTTTCTCGGGGATTATTTCTTTTTGCCCCTTGCGCATGCGCTGGGTTTCCTTGAATCAATGTTGGATCATAGGCGACCATCTTCTTGTTTCTACCTGAATCCACACTTTTTTCTTTTCTCGACCTGGGCGCCGCTTCGGGTGAGGATGCTGTGTGCCCAGCCGATCTTGCCGGGACAGGAGTCGCCGAGTGAACCAACTATGACCTCCCTGCTATACCCGGATTTGCTCTATAATATGACTCATTCAGCATGCTGACTGCTTTCACTAACTCAATGACTCGTTCTTGCTGCCTTTTCTTTGCTTCCCCCTCTAAGTGGGGTAATTCTGCCATTGCTGCTTCTGCTGCTCGCAAATTGGTTGCTGCTGTGTTGTATGTTGGCCGCATGGCTGTCTCACAGTTGTTCTCTGGTGTTATCTTTGATGTTGCATCTGCCAGCTCTTTGTTGAGGTTCTTTCCTCTCAATCTCGTTGCATAAAGCCGGGTCTTTGCGCCCTTGACTCGATTCGCCGAGTTAAGCTCTTGGATGGTGATATCCACGTCCTGCTGTAACTGTGCTAGCTCTCTGGCTTTCTCCAGGACTATTATCCTGGCTTCCTCCAACTCGGCTTGCACACGTGCCGGGTCAGTTGCATGTGCCATTGGCTCTGCCAACTTGTCTATCGCTTCCTGCAGCTCTTTAGCCCTCTTGCTCCTAGCTATGTTCTCTGGTTTTTCCAGCGGCGCCTTTGCTGTTCGCAGCCCTTGGCGTTTCCTCATGATTTCCTCCCTCTACGTTCTCATTCACCACTGGAACTACTGGAGGAGCTGTGGGGTTTGGGGCTGTCATCATTACCTCCATGGAGACGAGTTGGTGAAGTTTCCCAGCGACAGGAATCACTGGTGGATCCGGCGCCAGGATGACACGCTCAGGATATGCGCGCTCCACGCGCACCGCGACGTAGACCTGGTGCTCGCCGAACTTGATGAAGCGACCATCCCTAGGGAATGGCCTGGTCCCGAAGCATCCCGCGTTGTCGCTGACGAAGTTGAGCGCTCCAAACCTCTGGATGAGGCCGGAGTAGACGCGCTCGCCGGTCTTGGCGATGATGTTGCCCGTCCGGATGAAGACTCCATCAAGCACCTGCCTCGGCCCCACGATGGGCGCCAACTGTTGTGGTGGTGATACGGCAGATGCCATGGGTAGGCTTAAGTTGGGGGCCGAATGGGTGCTTGTGGTCACCGGGGAGGGAGTACACGGTCGAGCCATGCACGAAGAACAAGAAGAACTCTCCAGACTTGGCAATTCGATTGATTCCCCAAAGATTACAAGTGCTCCTTGAGCTGTTTAGGCTTGAGTTCTCAACACTAGTTCCCTACTTGGTCCAACCTCCTTCTACTACTGTTATGCGCTCCCTTATATAGGCAGTGCTAGCTACCTAATACCCCTTTGGGTTCTAGGGTTTACTGTTTGGATCTTGGTCCCTACCATGTGGGCCGGGTCATGGGCTTGCCCTAAGCCCAGAGGCCTGGTCCATAAAGCTGACAAATTTGTCTTACTGCACGCTTCTTGTTCTTTTTGACATCACGCCGTTACTTTGTACGTCAGCGCATGCTTTGGGCGTCACCCGGCTCCTTTTTGTGTCACCCGGCGTCGCCCTTCTCTTTTGACCATGATTTACCATGGTCCCTCCTCAACCTTACTTGGAAAGGTGCCACGTGTCCTCCTTGACCCGGCCTTTCCTCGATTAACTCGGCTCGTTGGTTCCTGCAAGGGTTACAACTTTGCCCTATGCGGGCCGACATAGTATGTATGTCGGCTTTCATGCTTATCTTACCTGGCCGCTCTTACCCGGCCTGGTTCGTTCTTTACTCAGAGCCAACCCAGCTGCGCTATGTTTCCCCTCTCGTGACCCTACCGGGGGTTATCCCCCCGACATTTATCTCAATTTAAACTATGAGTGGCACAATGAAATGGAAATAAAATTTCCATGATGGATTTGGATGAATTCCAAAGTTGAGACATTGTGACGGATACTACAACAAAAGGCTAAGTATATGACTGCTATAGTAGCAACAAAGGAGGGTATTTGTGTCAAGTAGTTTGTTATCAACTAAGGTGTGGTTCACAACGGGCTAACAATAAAGATATATTGTACGACAATAGTATCGACATGATTTAACCCCAAGGAACTAAAGGTCTCACCAAAAGACCAAATTTATACAATGCCATCTCATTGGAGAATGAGTGGTGTGTAAAAACGCAAAGTCATGCAAATACACACGGACCTAAAAGCGCCAGATCCGTAGATTATGTTAACCACTTGCAATCGCGTATATGGAACACCAGAAATCCATAGGTGTTCAATACGCAAAGTTTCTTAACTAGATTATTGTCTCTAGTGCAAGTGGGAGACTGAAAGGAATATGCCCGAGAGGCAATAATAAAGTGGTTATTATCTTATGCCTTATTTATGATAATGTTTATTCTGCATGCAATAATTGTATTAATACGGAAACGTTAATACATGTGTGTTTAATAAACAAAAAGAAAGTTCCTAGTTATGCCTCTCTTATAAACTAGCTCGTTGATTAACAAGATGATCAAAGCTTTCCTGATCATGGATATTGTATGTTGTTAATAACGAGGTCATAACATTTTTGGAATGTTGTTAATAATGAGGTCATTGTGTTTATATTGCTATAACATCATACGAAGTAATCTTAATCCTTAGACCATGAGATCATGTCAATCACTAACACCGGAAGAGTATCTTGATAACATCAAACGTCACACCGTAACAGGGTGACTATAAAGATGGGTTTAGTGCTACGAAGGTGTTATGTTGAGGCTCATGGATCAAGAGTGGAACTTGTCCATCCCGATAACTGAGAGATATACTCTGGGCACTCTCGGTGATATTACATTAGTTAGCTTGCAAGCAAGTGATTTGATCACTAGAATGTTATATCACGGGAACGAGAAAAGAGTACATGTAGGTAACGAGATCAAACTAGGTATGGAGATACCGATGATCGAATCTCGGACATGTAATATATTGTGAGACAAAGGTATTGAGTTACATGCATATAAGGTTCACACGATCGTAGAAGTCATCGTTGAATGTGTGGGAGTCAGTACAGATCTCCAGGTCCCGCTGCTGATTATTGATCGGAGAAGGTCTCGATCATGTCTACATTGTTCGCGAACCGTAGGGTGACACACTTAAGGGATACCGACACCATTTGGAGCAAATAATATGCCAGAGAAAGAATTACAAAGCATAGGAATTATTTCACTAGACACCGGAACAGTTTCGATTGAAATTGCTGAAACTAGTTCTGCATGTGAAATTGAAATGTTGTAAGGGGTTTTATGTGAAAGTTTGTTAATTCAAGTAATCAACAAAATTCTAAATAAATAAATAAAAGAGTTTTATTTAATGAGATATTGCATTAAATTTGGTGGAAATTTAATGGAATTTGAGTGTAGAAAATGGATGGTCATATTTATGTGAGTGGAGCTTCCACCACATGAATGAGGGAGAGGTGGGGGCACCCTCCATGGCCGGCGGCCATGCCCCCTACCCTATATAATTAGACCCTCCTCTCACTTCTCACTCACACCTCCTCACGAAGGTGTCACATCCCAAAATTTTCCAAATTTTGAAATGTGAAAAATAAATAAACAAAAGAAATAATTATTGAAATTTAGGGTGAAAAGAAACTTTTTGCTTCTAAATGGAAACATCAAAACCCTACTTGAACAAAATATGAATGAAAGACAATGAACAAATATTCCAAGAATCAAATGCATACTTGCATGGAAAGAATCTTGAATCTAAAGCACTTGGAAAAGTAAACCAAAAACCCTAAACCCTAATGAGAGAAATTATTTTCAAATCACCCAAAGACTATGTCTTTGTTCCATATAAAAATTCAGCAACAAACATTTATAAATGACCAAAAATGATAAACAAAAATATTATAAAACCATGGGAATTAGTTTCACTCAATTTGGAGCCATGGATAAAAACTTATGAATTTAATAAGTTAAAAAGAAATAATTTCCAAAGACAATAAAGCTCCTAACTAAAATCCATACCAAATTGTGAGCAAAATAATCCTAAAAGGATTTAAAAGGTAAACAAATATTAAATAAGATTATACAAATTGGAATCACCAATTTTGGAACTATAAATAAAAAGATATGAATTTTATAAGACAAAGAAAGAAATAAATAAATAAGGAATATTTAATAGTCAAATTAAATCTTGGCCAAATCTATAAGCAAATGGAATAAAGATAATCCAAATAAAAATAAAGGAATAAAGAGTATTTATATTAAATTATATGGGCTTTTAACCATATTCAATTTTATTTGAATGAAGACAAAATACCTAATATAAATGATTAATTAAATCATGAGAAAAATAATTGAAATTGCCAAAATGGATTAAAAGTTATCTACTCCCTCTGTTTCAAAATATAAGATGTTTTAGGTTTGTGAAGAAAATGAATCTAGACTTCTTTTAGTGTGTAGATTCATCCCAAAGTTGAGTGAACCTACATACTAAAACAAGTCTAGATTCATTTTTTTCACAAACCTAAAACATCTTATATTTTGAAACGGAGGGAGTAATTAACTTAAAAGGAATAAAACAATATTTGAATAAAATTATATGGGATTGAACCATATTAAATTTTATTTGAATAAAGACAAAGGGCCTAATTTAATTAAATAATAAATCATAAGGGATTATTTGGATTACTCCAAGTTGGTTTAAATAACACCCTATTAAACAGTATAAAAACCTACTGAAAGTTTGGAAAAGGTTTGAAATCAAATGAGTGTTTGAATCATTTGAATAAAATGAAAACAGAAAATAGAAATGGAAAAGGGAAAAGAATTCAGAGAAGAAAAAATATAAAACGACGCAACCAAACTAACCTAGGCCCAACCCAGCTACCCATGGCGCAACTCGCAGCCCACCCGGCTCTCACCCCTCTCCCCCTGGGATTTTCTCACCGTGTGTAACCCCCACCCCTCTCACTGACCGCGTGACCCCAGTGCCAATTCATCATCATCTCCACCCGCGGTGACCACGCCCTCTTCTCCGACCATTTCCTGCTGGATTTTCTCGGTTTCAATTCGTGTTAACGCTGCAGTAAATCCGCCCCGTGACCGTGCCCTCTTAACCGCCCCACTCTCCTCTCCCTTTCCCCTCAGTCTCCATGCCACCAGAGCCCCTAGGCTGCTGGAATTTTCCCTCACAACACCGCTGTCTCCGGCGAGCTCCCACGATGATTCCGGTGAACCCACATCGCCCCTGCCCCCTAGCTTGCACTAACCTATTCCCCATTGCCGTGCGCACCTGCCAGCACTATCTTCTTGCTCGTGTGCCCCCAAAACATCGGCAACGACTTCGCCCGTGTGTCGCCATTGTCTGCTTCAACTCCGACGAGTTCTCCCCGTAAGTCCTGACTGCGCCTCTCCCTCTTGTTGACGCTCTTGCACTCTCCTCTTCCTTGCGCATCTAACGCCGTCCTCCTATTGTCTTCACGTTCCTTGTAAGGTCGCCTCCGACAATGACCATGTGTGCCTGACGCCAGTGACAACTCTGGTGAGCAATCCGCGTCAACTCCGCGTGCCCCTTTCCATCCTGTTGCCACCTTGAGCATCTACTCGTCACGACAAACCCGGTGAGCCCCTCCTTCCCCTTCTTTGCTTCCTATTTTCGCCAGACCACCGTCACCAGAGCGCCGCCGCCGCGCGTCGTCGCCAGCACCGCCAGTTTTTGGCTAGAGCATTTTTGTCGGTTGGATCTAGATCGTAGAGATAGGATAGAATGACTAATCGAAATGGTATGAGCTGATCTGCGCCGTGCGATGTAACTTAGATCCTGCGGCCTGTATAGCTCGATCCAACCAAATCGGTATCAGCCAATAAGAAACAGACGCGTGGCCTAGCCATTGATTTAAAAACAGAAATGAATCTATTAGATGTTGGATTTTATAAAATTCATAACTTTTGATCTGTATGTCAAAAAATTACAAATTTTATATCAATGGATTCAGAAAAATATAAACTTTGCAACTATGTCCTTAGTTTAGTATTTTTATTTTGAAGAAATAGGTGTTTTTGAAGAAACATTATTAGGGCTATTTTGAATATAAAAATTATTCTAAAAATGTTTTCTGAGTAAATCCTTTTGAAAATGGTTTGTTTTGAACCTACTGACCATAAACACTAACTTTTGGATTTAAAAATATAATTTATTAACACTAGAAAATTATTACTTTGAATAAAAGCATTTGTAGTAAAACAAAAATGATTTAAAAGGGCCATTTTCACTAACTTGGTTTCAAATGTTTTGCCACATTTATAAATGACCAGTAGGTGTTTTGAAATGTTTAGAACCTTGTTAGAAACCACATTTTCAATAAAATAATATTTTTTGCATGCTTGCATGCATTGCTTTGTTTTCATTATTTTATGTGGTGAATTGTTTGAATGCTGGTTGAATGCGTGCCATGCTTGATTGAATTATAGTGAGCTTTGAAGAGTGTGCCAATTTCAAGATCAAGGAGTGTACCTAGTTTCTCTACCAAAAAGGCCAGTGATACTTTGTTCATCAAAAGTCCTATCTTTTCAATAATGCATTAGTGATATTTTTGTAGTATGCATGATAGGACTATTTTACTTATATAGCTATGCTATAGTAGATCCTATAGTATATATCTTGGTATATATTTTCCTAAGTCAAGAAACAAGTTTTGCTAGTATTCTTAGCCTAGATAAAAGATTTCAAGGGTGGAATATTCATGCTATGATATTATGCAAAGTCAATGACTATGTTTTGAGTAATAAAACAACTAAGTGAATGAATCACCTGGGTGGAATGGTAATTGCTTGGATGGATTTGTGTTGAGTGGTTACACAAGGCCCATTTCAATGGTTCACCTTGTGTATCACACTTGTGGATGGCTACCCAGGAACAAAGAGATTTGAGATGCTATGTGTCGAGAAGCTTCTAGTGCAGCCACATGGCATATGGGCTCTGCCTTGATCATATAGGTTGCAATAACTTAGCCAGATGGACAGAAGGTGGTAGTGATGATAGGATGGAACGCGTCCATTTGGTCTAAGGGAAGGCTTCTGAAAGATCTCGTATCGATGCATGTAGAGTCTTGTGGGGAAAGTGCACCACCTCTCGAGAGGGTAAAACCTAAGTACTTAGCTGTGTCCCCGGCAATGGACAATTTGAGCATCAAAGGCATTGGAGAAATCGAGGATCTCCTCATCCCAATTTATCTAAGTTAAAACTTGTTAGGTAAACAAGGGAAACACCTGGAGGGTATCCAGTGTGCCATTGTGTGATGAAAAGTTTTGAAAAGAGAAAAACTATTTTCAAAGGATAGGGAAAACTTGTTTTATGCAAAGGCAAGCCAAAACTCCACTTAGCCATATATTCATGTAGATGATAGATTCTCCATATCAATATGATATCACTTGCCAATACAATTCAAATGTATTGACCCTTGTGGCTGTAACTTATTATGTTGGAGGTTTGTTTATTGTTAGTGAAGTTTGTTGAGTAGGGATTACAAGTCTACAACCAACACGATTGCCTGTGGCAAATGAAGATGAAGGACTCCATGCTATATAGTTATATCTGCTGCATTGTAATGAGATATACAAATGAGCTATGTAATATGTAATGAATTATTTTATTCCTGGTTATAAGTTGTAATATGACCTTTGTTTATTGATATTACATCTTAAACTGTGGATGCTAGCTATTCGATCCAGGGAATAACATTATAAACACAGGGATCTCTACCTTATTAGGTTGGGACCTCTACAGAAGGATCTCTCTCCGCCCTTTAGAATTTCCCCATGGTCTCGGATCAGCGAGATACATGTTCCCGGTGGCTTTTTTGGAAGGATTTGTTACTTCCGCTGCTTCGCTGGAGCGAGGGCACGGAGGTTGTCTGGGTACCCGGATGTGTGTGCGATCACGGATGCACCACTTCTTTGCGGTGCTGGACTTGATGGTGCTGGACCGGCTGGACCAGATGGACTTCATCACAATCTTGAGATCGGCAAGCGTTCGACTACATCATCCACGAGTACAACCTCGTTAACGCTATTCGGTCTTCGAGGGTATGTATTCTATGGATGTATATCCACCCGTTGCTTATCTAGTAGATAGATATTGGTACTTAGTTGTTTCCATCGTAGGATTTTTTTTGTTTTCTATGCTGCGAACCCTACAAAATCAGGAGTCATAATGAAGGATTTTGAGGAAGTCTACATGGCCAAGTAATTCGAAAGCAAATTCTAGGCGATAGTGCGCGTAACGAACCACGGTATGGTGATGGCGTGTTGTTGACGTGGGAGCTTCTTCTTCTTTAATGCCCTAGCAACGGATCCAGAAAAAACTTGATGCGCTCAGATCAATCTAGAGCTTCGTTGGGAGACCCCAAGAGGAAGGTATGGTGAGCACAGCAACAAGTCTTCCCTCAGAAAGAAACCAAGGTTATCGAACCAGTAGGAGGAAGGAAACGACTCAAAGGTGTTGCTAACAACTGGAAACCTACACAACACAAACTCAAGACTTTGCCCCAATGAACAGTGAGGTTGTCAATCTCACCGGTTTGCTGAAAACAAAGGATTAACTGTATGGTGTGGAAGGTAATAGTGTTTTGCAGAAAGTAAACGGGAACAGTGGAAGATGTATCAATGGTAAAGATTGGACCGGGTTCCATAGTTCAGTAGAGGTGTTCTCTTTAAGATAAACAAACATGGCATGCTGGATAAACAAATTATAGCAGCGCAATTGACAGGACTGAGCAAGGCATAACAATGTAATACTAGACATTCATGATCCTATGAGCTTTGATTGGGAAATACAACAAGATACATAGACCGTCATCCAACTGCATATATGACTAGTAATCCACCTTCATGTTATCATCTGAACCCCCTCCAGTATTCAGTTGCAAGAAATCGATAACTGCTTTAAGAAAAGTGTGTAAGGTAAACAATCCACTTGTTCCATGAACAAGAGACCGTTGTTTTCTCCCTAGTAGCAACATCACATCTACAACCTTAGAGGTTTCTGTCACTTCCCCAGATTAAATAGAGGCATGCACCCACTATCGAGCATAAATACTCCCTCTTGGAGTCACTAGCATCTACTTGGCCAAGATAGCTACTAGAAACGAAGAGCATGCAAGATCACAAACAAAACATACATGATAGAATCAATAAGATAGAACCTTTAACCAATCTTACATAGTAATCTCAATATCCATCAGATCCCCGCAAACACAACATGCATGATTACAAATAGATGATCTTGATCATGAACAGAGCTCACAAGATCTAAACATGGTAGCACAAAGGAGGAGATACAACCATCTAGATACTACATGGACCCGTAGTCCAAGGTGGAACTACTCATGCTTCATACCGGAGGCTGGCATGATGAAGAAGAAGGCCCCCGTGGTGATATCCCCTCCGACAGGGTGCCGAGAAGAGATTCATATCCCCTGATATAGGGACGACGATGGTGGCAGCTATAGATGTTTTCGTGGAGATTTATGTCACTTCCCTTGATTAAGTAGAGGCATGAACCCACTATCGAGCATAAATACCCCCTCTTGGAGTCACTAGCATCTACTTGGCCAAGATAGCTACCATAAACGGAGAGCATGAAATATCACAAACAACACAGACATGATAGAATCATTAAGACAAAACCATTAATCTCCAGGTCCCGCTACTGATTATTGATTAGAGAAGGGTCTCGATCATGTACGCATTATTCATGAACCGTAGGGTGACACACTTAAGGGACACTGACATCCAGTTGGAGCAAATGTTTCATGCCGAAAGAATAAACAAGCGCAAGAATTTATTTCACTAGATATCGAAACAGGTTTTCGGGTGAAATTGCCTAAAGAGGTTATGCATGTGAAATAGAATTCTATCAAGGGGTTATTTGTGAATGTTTGTCATTAAAGTAATTGACAAAATTCTGAATAAAATAAAAGAGTTTTATTTAATGAGAGTTTGCATTAAATTTGGTGGAAATTTAATAGCAAGTTTGAGTGGGATTTTGAGTGGAGGGATTTGAATGGATTTTTGTGAGTGGAGTGTCCACCCACATGAATAGGGGAGGGCAAGGGGGCAGCCCCCATGTGCCGGCCACCCCCTTTGGGCCCCCTCCTCCTATAAAAGGCACCCCCTCTCCTCTCTCCCACTCACACCTCCTCGTGAAGGATCTCTCTCCCCCTCTAGAATTTATTCCCCATGGTCTCGGACTAGCGAGATACATGTTCCCGGTGGCTATTCAACAAGAAAGGGTTGTGCTTCCGCTGCATCGCTGGAGCGAGGAAGCGGAGGTTGCTCGGTGTCTTATACGTGTGTGCGAGCACGGATGCGCTGCTGCTTTGCGGCGCTAGGACTTCCTCTCGATCTTGAGATCGGCAAGGGATCGTCTACATCAACCACGAGTTGAAATCGTTAAGCTTTGTCGGTCTTCAAGGGTATGTTCTCTATGTATATACATCCGCCCGTTGTTTGTATCTAATAGATAGATCTTGGTACATAGTTCCCATCGTAGGAAATTTTTTGTTTTCTATGTTGCGAACCCTACAGTGGTATCAGAGCCGGATCTATGTGTAGATGCTTTACACGGGTAGTACACATATGAGTATGTGGGAGATGATGATCATGTTGTTGCTCCTTAGTTGTAATTTTGGATATTTGTGGCATAGTGAGATGAAGCGGCCCGGACAAACTTTACATGTCCTCGCACATGAGACATGTTCCACGCTTGACATGCAACTAGTTTGCATAAGTGGCTAGCGGGTGTCTTTCTCTCCTACTATAGTCAATATCTATTTTGCAACGAGTTGTCAAAAATTTGGTTATCCTCGTTGTGGTTCATGTTCATAGGTAAGAACGGTTCTATCTTTGAAAGCCCTAAGCCACGTAAAACTTGCAATGGATAAATTAGAGGCGTCTAGTTTAGATTGTTGCTGGGCTAGTGTTATGATATGGTGATGTTGTAAGTAGAAGTATAAGATGATACTCTTACAACACACATAGCGTGTAAGTTCCATAGACCTTGGACTTACACATAAAGGTATGATAGTGATCATACCACGGTGCACATGATAGAGATCATATGCGGGAACCATATCATTTCACTAATAAACATGTGATGTTTGATAGCATCTTATATTGCTTGTTTAGCGCTTTAGTAGTATAATAAGATGATCCCTCATTTAAATATCAAGATAAGAATGTGTTCTTCCTTTAGTATGCACCGATTATGTTTCGTCTCTCCAAGACTTCACGTGATGATCGGGTGTTCTTGGATCCACGACCATATATCGGGTGTAAAACAGTTACACACGCGGATACTAAGGTTCTAACTTGGCGAGCCTAGCATGTACAGACATGGCCTCGGAACACGGACCGAAAGGTTAAGCATGAGTCATATAGTAGATATGATGCCCATTTGATGCTCGCCTTTGAAGCTACACCGACTCACGTGATGATCAGACTTGGTGTAGTGGATTTGGTTCATGTATTCACCAAAAAGGCACGAGGGATGTCGTTTTTGAGTGGGAGTTCATTCGTAATGTGGATTAGTTGAACTCAATCTATCATAAACTTAGTCTAAACTTTACAAATTCTGTTGTAGATGGCACCACCTACTTTTAATTTCAATGTGTTCATGGAGAAAGAGAAACTTGCAATGAACGGTAGCAACTTTACCGAATGGGCCATGAATTTGAGGATTCTCCTCTCTGCTGCACAAAAGAAATATGTGCTAGAAGCGCCGCTAGGCCCCCCACCGTTTGAGGATGCCCATGACGAGGAGAAGAATGTCTATCAGACTAGTCAAGAGGACCACAACTTAGTTCATTGCGGCATATTGTATGGGCTAGAGCCGGAACTTCGAAAGCGTTTCGAAAACGGAAATGCATTTGATACAATGGGTGAGTTGAAAATGATTTTCGACACACATGCTGCTGTAGAGAGCTACAACGCTTCAGAAAAGTTCTTTAGCTGCATGATGGAAGAGCACAACTCCGTTAGTGAGCATGTACTCAAGATGTCGGGTTACACCGATAAGCTTGTGTCCTTGGGAATATCGATTCCCATTGACTTAGGCATCCATCGTGTTCTGCAGTCTCTTCCACCTAGCTATAAGAGCTTTGTGATGAACTATAATATGCAAGGCATGAAGAAGTCTCTCCTCGAGCTTCTGTCAATGCTTAAAACTGCAGAAGTGGAGATCAAAATGGAACATCAAGTGTTGATGATCAATGGGAACACTGGTTTCAAGAAAGACAAGAAGGGAAAACGGAAGGGAAGTAAGGGTGGCAAGCCGGTTGCCATGCCTGAAAAGAAACCCCGAGTTGGACCTAAGTCTAATACCGAGTGCTACTATTGTAAGGGGACTGGTCACTGAAAGCGCAACTGCCCCAAGTATTTGGCAGACAAGAAGGCCGGCAAGGCAAACAAAGGTATATATGATATACATGTTATTGATGTGTACTTGACTAGTGCTCGCAGTAGCACCGGTGTATTTGATACCGGTTCAGTTGCTAATATTTGTAACTCGAATCAGGGGCTGCGGAACAAGCGACCGCTAGCAAGGGGTGAGGTCAAGATGCGTGTCGGCAATGTATCAAGCGTTGATGTGATCGCCGTCGGAACGCTACCTCTCCATTTGTCATCGGGATTAGTAATAAACTTGAAGAATTGTTATCTGGTGCCAGCACTTAGCACGAACATTGTATCTGGATCGTGTTTAATGCGAAGTGGTTATTCATTTAAATCTAAGAACAATGGTTGTTCTATTTATATGAATGAAATCTTTTATGGTCATGCACTGATGATGAATGGTTTATTTCTTTTGGATCTCGATAATAATGTTACACATATTCACAATGTTGATGTTAAAAGGATTAAACTTAATGATGATATATCCTCATATATGTGGCTCTGCCGTCTAGGTCATATTGGCGTTAAACGCATGAAGAAAATCCATTCGGATGGACTTTTGGAATCACTTGATTTTGAATCATTTGATACGTGTGAGCCATGCCTTATGGGCAAGATGACTAGAACGCCGTTTTCTGGTTCAATGGAACGGGCGACAGATTTATTGGAAATCATACATTCTGATGTATGTGGTCCAATGAGTGTGTCGGCGCGAGGTGGATATCGTTATTTTGTTACTTTCATGGATGATTTGAGTAGATACGGTTATATCTACTTGATGAAACACAAGTCTGAAACATTTGAAAAGTTCAAGGAATTTCAGAATGAAGTGGAAAATCATCATAATAGAAAGATCAAATTTCTACAGTTCGACCGTGGAGGTGAGTATCTAAGTTACGAGTTTAGCACTCACATGAAAGAGTGGAATTGTTTCACAACTCACACCTGCCGGAACACCACAGCGAAATGGTGTGTAGGAACATCGTAATCGTACTTTATTAGATATGGTTCGATCTATGATGTCTCTGACGGACTTGCCGTTGTCATTTTGGGGTTATGCACTAGAAACTGCTGCATTCACTTTAAATCGGGCACCATCTAAATCCGTTGAAAAGACACCGTATGAATTATGGTTTGGAAACAAACCTAAGCTGTCATTTCTTAAAGTTTGTGGATGCGATGTTTATGTGAAGAAACTTCAACCGGATAAACTCGAACCCAAAGCAGAAAAATGCGTCTTCATAGGATACCTTAAGAAGACAATTGGGTATTCCTTCTATCACAGATCCAAGGGCAAGGTTTTTGTTGCCAAGAATGGATCCTTTCTAGAGAAAGAGTTTCTCATGAAAGGCGTGAGTAGTCGGAAGGTAGAACTCGAAGAGGTTATTGAACCTTCTCTTCAAAGTATGGCGAGTAGCGCAGCACCAGAAGTCGTTCCAGAGTTAGCATCACCAGTTGAAGAAGGAACTAATGATAATAATCATGAAACTCCAAAAGAGAGTACTATCGAACCTCGAGTGTCCGGCAGACGCGTGCACTCCGGAGACGGAAATCCTATCATGAATTTCATGGTTGATGAAAATGATGACCCTGCGACGTATGAAGAAGCAATGATGAGCCCGTATTCCAACAAATGGTTAGAAGCCATGAAATCCGAGATGGAATCCATGTATGAAAATCAAGTTTGGAACTTGGTGGAATTACCTCACGACCGAAAGGCCATGGAGAACAAATGGATTTTCAAAAGGAAAACTGATGCTGATGGTAATATAACCGTTTATAAATCTCGACTTGTCGCAAAGGGGTTTCGACAAATTCAAGGAGTTGACTACGATGAGGCATTCTCTCCCGTAGCGATGCTAAAGTCAGTTAGGATTATGTTAGCAATTGTTGCATATTTCGATTATGAGATATGGCAGATGGATGTCAAAACCGCGTTTCTCAATGGTAATATTGAAGAAGAGTTGTATATGATACAACCAAATGGTTTTGTCCATCCTAAGGATGCTAACAAGGTGTGCAAGCTTCAGCGGTCCATCTATGGATTGAAGCAAGCATCACGAAGTTGGAATCTCTGCTTTGATGAGGTGATCAAAGAGTTTGGATTTGTACAAACTTATGGAGAAGCTTGTATTTACAAGAAAGTGAGTGGGAGCAATGTGGCATTTCTGATACTATATGTGGATGATATATTATTGATCGAAATGATATAGATCTTTTAAACAGTGTTAAAAGTTATCTAAGCAGCAAATTTTCAATGAAGGACCTAGGTGAAGCGTCATACATATTAGGCATATAGATCTATAGAGATAGATCTAGGCGCCTAATAGGGCTATCACAAAGTACATACCTTGATAAGATTTTAAATAAGTTTAAAATGGAAGATAGTAAGAAGGGGTTCTTCCCTATGACACAAGGCACGACATTGAGTAAGACTGAAAGTCCGGCTACGACGAAAGAAAGAGAGAAAATGGATAAAGTCCCCTATGCTTCAGCCATAGGCTCTATAATGTACGCCATGCTATGTACAAGACCGGATGTGGCACATGCTATTAGTTTGACTAGTAGGTACCAATCGGATCCAGGTTCGGAACAATAGAAAGCGGTCAAGAATATCCTTAAGTACTTGCGAAGAACTAAGGATATGTTTCTTGTATACGGAGGTGAAGAAGAGCTCGTCGCTAAGTGTTATGTCGACGCTAGCTTTGACACCGATCCGGATGACTCTAAGTCTCAATCCGGATACGTATTTATCATGAATGGCAGAGCGGTTAGTTGGAGGAGCTCCAAACAACCTGTGGTGGCGAGATCAACGACGGAGGCCGAATATGTTGCTGCTTCGGAAGCGGCTCAGGAAGCAATTTGGATGAAGGAGTTCATATCCGAACTAGGTGTGGTTGCAAACGCGTTGGACCCAATGGTGCCATTGCCAATGCCAATGCCAAAGAGCCGAGGTCTCACAAGCATTCCAAGCATATTAAGCGCCGGTTTCACTCCATCCGCGAGCATGTCAAGGGTGGAGATATAAAGATTTGTAAAGTACATACAGATCTCAATATAGCAGATCCGTTAACTAAAACTCTCCCTAGAGCAAAACATGATCTACACCAGAACTCCATGGGTGTTAGATACATCACTATGTAACTAGATTATTGTCTCTACTGCAAGTGGGAGACTGAAGGGAATATGCCCTGAGAGGCAATAATAAAGTGTTTATTATGTGTATTCCAAGTATATTATAGATGTTTATTTTGCATGCTATAATTGTATTAATACGGAAACATTAATACATGTGTGTTTAATAAACAAACAAAAAGTTCCTAGTTATGCCTCTCTCATAAACTAGTTCGTTGATTAACAAGATGATCACAGTTTCCTGATCATAGACATTGGATGTTGTTAATAACGAGATCACAACATTAGTGTAATGGTGTGATGAACATTCATCCTAAGTATAGCATTATGATCAAATTCATTGAGTTTATATTGCTATAAACAACTTACGAAGTGATCCTAATCCTTAGACCATGAGATCATGACAATCACTAACACCGGAAGAGTTTCTTGTTGACATCAAACGCCACACCATAACTGGGTGATTATAAAGATGGCTTCAAAGCTACTAAAGTGTTATGTTGAGAATCATGGATCAAGAGTGGAATTTGTTCATCCCGATGACGGGTAGATATACTCTGGGCCCTCTCGGTGATATCACATTGGTTAACTTGCAAGCAAGTGATTTGATCACTAGAATGTTATACCACAGGAACAAGAAAAGAGTGCATGTCAGTAACGAGATCAAACTAGGTATGGATATACCAATGATAGAATCTCGGACATGTAATATATCGTGAAATAAAGGGATTAAGATACAAGCATAAAAGGTTCCGACGATCACAGGAAAGTCATCGTTGAATGTGTGGGAGTCAGTATGGATCTCCAGGTCTCGCTACTGATTATTGATCGGAGAAGGGTCTCGATCATGTTCGCATTATTCGCGAACCGTAGGGTGACACACTTAAGGGACACTGACATCCAGTTGGACCAAATGTTTCATGCCGAAAGAACAAACAAGCGCAGAAATTTATTTCACTAGATACCAAAAGAGGTTTTCGGGTGAAATTGCATAAAGAGGTTATGCATGTGAAATAGAATTCTAGCAAGGGGTTATTTGTGAATGTTTGTCATTAAAGTAATTGACAAAATTCTGAATAAAATAAAAGAGTTTTATTTAAAGAGAGTTTGCATTAAATTTGGTGGATATTTAATAGCAAGTTTGAGTGGGATTTTGAGTGGAGGGATTTGAATGGATTTTTGTGAGTGGAGTGTCCACCCACATGAAGAGGAGAGGGAAAGGGGGCAGCCCCCATGCGCCGGCCACCCCCTTGGGGTTCCCCCTCCTCTTATAAAAGGCACCCCCTCTCCTCTCTCTCACTCACACCTCCTCGTGTAGGATATCTCTCTCCCTCTAGAATTTATTCCCCATGGTCTCGGACTAGCGAGATACATGTTCCCGGTGGCTATTCGGCAAGAAGGGTTGTGCTTCCGCTGCATCGCTGGAGCGAGGAAGCGGAGGTTGCTTGGTGTCTTGTACGTGTGTGCGAGCACGGATGCGCTGCTGCTTTGCGGCGCTAGGACTTCCTCTCGATCTTGAGATCGGCAAGGGATCATCTACATCAACCACGAGTTGAACTCATTAAGCTTTGTCGGTCTTCAAGGGTATGTTCTCTACGGATATACATCCGCCCGTTGTTTGTATCTAATAGATAGATCTTGGTACATAGTTCCCATCGTAGGAAATTTTTTGTTTTCTATGCTGCGAACCCTACAGGTTTGACACATGGAGTCCATAGATTCATTGCATGTGTTTTTTCACCAAACCGCAATGATCCACATGACCACAAACACTCAAGTGGATGTGGTGATGCAACTTCTATCACACTAGTGCATCATTCCATGTGGCAGCTGCATTCCAAGGACTTTTTGAGGATTTCTCGCCATGGTTTGATATGTGGTGTCCCTAGAGTCATCATGTGTTCTTTACCAAACCACAATGATCCACATGACCACACACACTCGAGTTGATGGGGGATGCAAATTATGTCACACCGGTGCATCATTCCATGTGGCAGTTCCATTCCTGGGGTTTTCTGGATATGGTTTGACACATGGAGTCCCCAGAGTCATTTCATGTGTTATTTAACAAACCATAATGATCCATATGACCACACGTACACTCCAATGGATGTGGTGATGTAGCTTCTGTCACACTGGTGCATCATTCCATATTTCCATATGGCAGTTGCATTGCTAGTTGATGCTATTTACATGGCAACCCTAGCACTAGATGAAATTGGTTCTGCGCCACTTGCATGCTATGGAATCGAGGTCCGCCATGCATGATCCAATTCAAACATGCTCATGTTTGCGCGTGCCGACCTTCACTGGGCCGACAGGTGGGACCATACATTTCCCCTCACGATTAATTTTTGCACCCCCTTTAGACGGTCTCCGTACCCACCCTTACTAATTATGCCCCTCCTTGTATTCCACGTGGACGATACCGGAGATGGCGGTTCCTCACTCCCTACTCGAACAACTGCTTTCCTCCCTGATTCCACCCCCTCACCAATCCATCCGCCTCCGGATCACACCGCCTCCATTAATCTGCCTGATTCTAGCCTCCATTTGCCGCCATGGGTAAATAGTGGGGTTGGGCTAGCAGCAGGCTGAAGCGTAAGGAAAACGACGACGCGGCTGACCATGGCGACCGCCACCGCGAGAATTGGGGATGGCCGAACCTCAATGCTGCGAACGTGTGTAGGGTCGCCAAGGAGTTGGACATCATCACCGCCAGTTGCCTCGGTCGCTGCATCCTTGGCTTCCGCCCGTCGATCCGGGAAATGGAAGAACAACCGTTCGGCACACCAGCCCTTCTTTACTCTGATACCAGCGTATGGCCAAATGACCATGATGGTCACGTAAGTTATAATATCTTGCTTATTGATTCAGTCATATCATTGATTCATATTGTAACATCCCAAAAATACTAAGCTTGGATCATCAAACTCTAATCATCAAAATTAGGGTTAACAAAAACTTTTCTAAATAAAATTATGAATGCATGCATATGTGTATGCATGGATTTTGAATTCTTTTAAAACCACCTTGTTTGTTTGTTTCATTGCTTGTAAAATGTTTCTTAGGTGAAATAAACATCATCTAAAACATTTCCCACACTTTTCCTAAAGACAAGTAAATCAAAACACATATATTAAATGAATGGTCACTTTGACCAATTTAACTCTCATGCCTACTTTGGCTGTCTCAAACTTTCAGAACCTAACAGAAACTTTTCTGGATCTTTGCACCCCTTGAATTTACTCATAAGAAAGTATCAAGGCCCACTTTGTGATCTTCCAGAAACTTTCAAATGCATAGTTTAAATGACAATTCAAAATTGAATCTTTATCATATGGGAAGATCCCACTTTTTCAAAAACCACTCAAACAAGCTCAACTTTCAAAACCCAAGCATCTGCAGACTCACCAGCACCAATCTAGCAAACCCACCAAAAATCTTTTCAAAATTCAAAACTTGATTTCATGCGGCCATTTCATCAAACAGGTTGCAGACACAAATCAAACAAACATCAAACACTATTGTGAGCAGTGATTCTTGCCTAACTTGTTCCCTAGTTAGCTCACAACCAGCTCAGTAGATCATCTAGGAAGATTAGCCAAGCACTAGAACCACTGTGAGCTTGTCATTGCCATCAATGGTGAACAGCCGAGCACACCCTTGCCACCCCATAGTCGACAATAAGCTAGGAGCAGCAGCAAGCCTAGCCAGCATGTCTGGGAGGCAGCCCACCGTCCACCGCCACTCACTGTCCCAGCCGCGAGCGTTGCCAATCCTTGGACCACGCGCACGAACCACGCCCAGACCGCCAGAGACCATGCCGAGCGTGCGCCAGAGCACCACCCTCGACCAGCGCCCACAGACCGCGCACCGCCCTCACCACGTGCACACACGATCGCCACCGACCCAGGAGATCGCCAGACATCCCCGTTTGCCGCCCCGTGCCGCACAGCCACCGCCCCCCGTCGAAGACGCCGCCTCTGCCGTGTAGAGCATCACCCGTTCCAGACCAAGCCGCATCGTCCCATGCCTCGAAACCATGTCGTTGAGCATCGCCAGGAGACACCGCACCATCCCCTACCCTTGCCCATGCCATTAGCCGCTTGTAACATCGCCCCCGACGAGCTCACCGTGCGCCCCGACGGTCCCCTCGCTCGACTATAAATAGAGGCCACCCCCGCTCGATTTCTTCACACCATCTCACTCCCCTCTCCTCACTGATCGTGCCACACCGTTCTCAGAGCAAGGCAAGCACCACCCCGCCGGAATTTCACCGGAGCCCGCCGCCTCTGGAGAAGAAGGAGCCATCGATTTCGTCCACCAGAGAGCCGCCACCACCCCGAAGTTCGTGTCGACTTCGTCGTTCGCCGCCTCGCCGACCTCGCCTGCACCGGTGAGCCCCAAACCCCTCACTGGCCGCTAGGTTTCTTTCACGCCGGCGTTGTCTCGGCCGACGATGACTCAGCCGTTGGATTAGAACTAGATCGAACGACCCACGCTGTTGCCCCATACCGCTTCCAGCCCCGTGTCAGCGAAAGTGGGGACACCCACTTAAGCAGCCAGCAGGGAGCACTGCTTAGCAGCCGGCCGTTAACTTTTCCCGTGCAGCCATTATATGCAAATTAAACTTTTTCCATTTCAATTCAAACACACTTTTGTACCCAACTTCAAAAATCAACCCAGATCGATTCAGTGCACCAAATTGAATGAAACCAATTTTTTTGGAAAGGTCTGTGAATGCTGAATCCAAGACCGTTGGATTCAAGTCATTTGGATCTATAGATCACCATGGTAAAAATAACAAGGCAGGAGCTTTTCTACATTCAAACATTTTTCAAATTTAAACCATAATAGCTTTTGAGTTGATTCCAACTCTCCAAAATCACATTTAACCATACCTTTCAGAATATATAAAAATATATAGGTTTACTTACAGAAATAATGTTCAAGTAATAATAGAATGCCCCATAGGCATTACTAGCCACTTTAATTAATTAAAATAAAATGGTAAAACCTTATTAAATTGTGACACCACTTTAAATCACATTCCCATGGACTACAATATGTGGTGATGACATGTGTCAACATGATCCCATGTTTGGTTTGGAGAATATTAAATCTTAAGTAGTTTTTCAATGAGTAGAAATTACTTTTCTAAAAATAAAAGTAATTAAATCAAGCCTTAACCTTGTAATGTTAGAGATGATGCTAGATCATCTATAAGAACCTTGGGTGTGATGATTGCAAGTAGTTAAGTATTGTTTGGTGATTGTGTACCTCGTATTTATTCATAGACGCTAGTACCGACCAAGGATACGAAGAGGAAGGAGGATTCTACGAAGAAGAAGCCGAGGAGAACTTCAACCATTGCTCTGCACAAGGCAAGCTGATACTATACCAATGCAAGCTAAAACTTGCAAGACACTCTACTTTAGCAAGCCATACTAATCAAGTTGACCTATGCAAGCTAACACTTGCAAGATACCCTACTGATGCAACAAACCCCTACCTGTTACTATGCCACATATGCCTTAAGCATATGTGATCATACCCACTTGATTAAACCAATCCCAGTTTTACTTACAAGCTTTATACTTTATTTCTTTATCAAAGCTTACTTAGAGTTTACTTAAGAGATTGGTAGATACTATAAATATATGGGAAGGTTGCATAAAGATCATAAAATTTTGCCTAAGCTAGAAAACCTTGATATCATCCTAAGATATAAGGTTGTACTTAGTTAGAACTCCCCTAAGTTTACCACCCCTCATTAGTGCCTACCCCCACTTGTAGATGCTAGTGCTAAGCATAAAACTTGATCAACTTTAGATGGGAATACTTGGTGAAAATGGTTATGAAAACCTTGGAATGATGGATCATTCTATTGAAATGTTTTGGACATGTGTTTTTGAACACTTGATGAACTTGGTGATGAAAATGTTGAGGCATGAGCCTTAGCCCTTTATAAAAACTGATGGTTGTCTGGATGTGATACCATTCCAATTTTATCGTACAACCATAATACCCGAATATTGGGTAGGGCTTGACTGGAAACTTATATCCCTTAGTATTAGTTACCTCACGGCCAAGGTCTGAGCTGAGGCTACCTTGTGAAGATTGTCCACCTGTGCAGTACCCAAGATGACAGTTGGTCATGGTTGGGAGGCCAAACTCACAGGAGAGGTGCTTATACTAGGGCGTGTAATTGAAAGGTTAGGATTGATTATCCGCATAATGAGTATGGTGAATTCAGGATTTGTTCCTGACGGATGTATCGAATGTTGTGGTGAAAGTGTACAATCTCTGCAGAGTGTCAAACTATTCGAATAGTCGTCCATGATTATGGACAGTTGGAGTGGCCATACTGTTCCCCTGTCAGACTTTTCAAAATGACTTGTGAAAGGAATTGAGACTTTGACTTGACCACAACAGAGTTGTGATATGAAATACAAGTTCCCACTTAGGAGTTATAAAACTGTGACTAGCTTTGGAACCTAGTAGAGATAAATCTGGCTTTTGCAAAACAACCCTACAGCCTAGTGTCCTATTTTCCAAAACCCCTTTACCTGTTAGTATTAGTTTGCGAGTACTTAAAGAGTACTCATGGCTTTGTCCCTGGCTATTCCCATGGCCAGACTATGAAGAGGAGTACCCGGAGGATGGACCCCAGGAAGGTTACGACAACTAGGATCATCTCCCATCGTCAGCATTGCATGTGACCCCGAAGATGGAGCTTCGCCTACGCTACCGTTATTATTACGTATTCCGCTGCTTGATGTTGTATTAAGAACTGGATCATGAGATCCCTATTTGTGTAAGAACTTATGTATCGTTTGTAATGGATGATGTACTATGGTATCCAATTCTGTTATGTCTCGCAAAAATGGTAATCCTGGGATTGTGATGTATGGCATAACAGGCATCTAGGATTGAAAAATCCGGGTGTTGACACATATGTGCTGAACTTTTGTGGGAATCCTATGTTCCTTCCATCGAAAGTGTTGTGTGCACGCACAGTTTGAACAAATCGTGCCATTTAAGACTATTATGTACAAAGGAAGCTCTGCTCGTACTTGATATTCTTGTATTTTCATAGTGATACAGTCTTAATTTAGGTGATAGCTGAGGTGTCAATTTGGATTTGCAATGGAATGCCTGCTAGGTGATATTCTGTTTTGTAAAAAATAAACAAACTAGACGATTTAAGACTATTATGTCCCTAGTCATTTATAATCACCGTCAGGAGTTTGTTCGGGGGAAGCTCTGCTCCTACTTGATATATTGGGTATTTTCGTAGTGACACAGGCACAATTTAGATGAGAGCTGAGAAGACATTCGTATATAATACTTTAATCTGAGCACCTAGGTGTCAAATTGTATTTTGCAATGGAATCCATGCTAGGTGATTCTACCAACTGACAACAAACTTTGCAGAATGTTCATGCAAAAATGATGCTGCTGGATAAGTGGTCGCAATCGGTAGTGGTGAATATCAAGGAGACAGAGGAGGTGGAAATGGATGATGAGTAGAACTGGGTGGGTGGCAACGGCGAGTGGCTGGTACTTTTATCCCAGGACGAGAGTACTTGGACTTTAAAAAATGTCTATAGATTGTTGAGACTTACACCGCCATCTGTAGTGGGTGTCGGCATTACTGCATTCAACCACGGGTGGCCACGTTCAAAATCTGAATTCGCTTACAGGTTCAACATGGAAAAACTTGAGCTCCTGAAGGTACAACTCCCATAGAAGCCTCTTCTGGTGTGGAAGACTTGGCACTACCACCTCTTAGCGGTGTTCAACAAGGCAATCACATTCATTAGATGCCCACATGACAATGAATGGACAGTCTTGCGCAACGACCATCTGCGGCCGGAGAAGTATGTCGATGTCGTCTTCACAACCAGCTAGTATGACGACACACCGCAACGCATTTGCGCGGTCACTGAACCTAGCGGTGACGTGCGTGTTTGGGAGCCGTTCACCTGGGGTGAGTCATGGTGTCATATAGCATGTAAATTCCCAGCAAAATTCTGCTTACTGATTGAAGGTAACACGCAGGTACACACACAGCCCCACGCGTCATTCCAGCTCCGGTGATCAAAGATGTAGTAGTAGATGCTGATCTTGTATCACGGCACTAGTTCCTTGCACCTATCAGAGGCGATGTCAACCAGGATGCTGAACTCATGTGGATTCATATCAGGGGAGCACTAAACAACGTTGGTGATACAATATAACATATGGGGACACAACTTTCTTCATACCCATCGCTCTCGAGGTTCGCGTGTCCATCAAAAGACCCATTAGAACGGGTATGGATGAGAGTCGACAATCTAAAGGGACAATCTCTGTTTCTTGGGATTAACTATCCTTTCTTCGTCGGAGCCCCTAAAGTTGTTGAACCTGTAATTGCTCAGGCGGCCCTGGCTCCTAATGATGCTACTGCTGCTAGTGGTGGAGTTGACGAAGAACTAGCTGCTGCTGTTCCTGGTGAAGATGACGAAATGCTTGCTAATGCTGCTCCTGGTGAAGCTGACGAAATACTTGCTGATGCTGCTGCTGGTAAAGCTGACGAAATACTTGCTGAGGCTGCTCTGGAGTCCAGGGAGATCATGCTGGTGTTGTTGCTGAGGTGCCAGCACTTCCAGTGTTGATAGCAGACTGTGTGTTTGCTGCGCACACACGCGTCTATTATCTTGACATCCAAATCCGACCTAGAGCCTAATCCACGTCGGGGGGAGGGGGCCTGCCATTGGCTCATCAGTGGGGTTGTACAATTTGATAGAGAATAAGATACGGCCAAACGCAACACTCTGGTTCGTTCCGACGATGCCACCAGCTCCAGGGACCTAGTGCTCAACTGCCAGATTAGATGAACCATTTATATTTATCTTTATCTTTAGTTCCCCCCTAGTTCCAAGAAGTAAGTGCTTCTTTGGTCAAGACTCAGTTACGCTTATTTGTGTAAGACTACTTTGCTTATTTGTGTAAGAACAAGTTAAGCCTATGTGTGTAAGACTAATTTATGACTAACTGCGTAATATTCAGTGAAGCCCATCTTTTCTTTCCATGCCCACAACAGCAGAATTGCAGCATAGAACATACAAGGGTCATGTGTATACCATACATTTTTGTCGGGATAACAACCACTTCAAGTTAATTGCAGTTTCAAGTTTACTATCCAGGAAAGTAAGGTGACACGATCATATAAAATGAATAGCTCCTACAAACAGTTGGCAACAGTGCCGGCATTGTTATTGTTATGAATATGTACGTATTTGAACGCATCACTAGAATGTGCCACCTATTGATGATTGATGACATGGATCTAGATTCTCTTCGCTTATTTGCATTCAATCGCTCATGTATCAGAATTACTACAATACATAGAAAAACAGTGAAATTGAAAGAGGTACAACACATGATCTTTTTGAAACAAGTTCATCCGTTGTATTACAGGCACACTAATACGTCGTAAACGTATCTATAATTTTTTATGTTCCATGCTTGTTTAGTATCAACTTTTCTATGCTTTGTCTATACTTTGAGGTATTTTTATACATTTTCTAGGACTAACCTATTAACAAGATGTCGCAGTGCCAGTTGCCTATTTTCTGCTGTTTTTGGTTTCACAAAATCTAGTAAGGAAACATTCTCCGAATTGGACGGGACAAAAGCCAAAATCAATATTTCACCGAGGAGAACACAGAGACCATAGGGCGACCGAAGGAGAGCCACGAGGCCGCCACACCCTAGGATGGTGTAGGCCCCCTAGGGCGCGCCGCCACCTGGTGTGGGCGCCTCGGGTTCCTCCCTGCCGCGCCTATAAAATCGCCCTGATGCCAAAACCCTAAGGACCCGATCAGATCTCCACGAAATAGTCTGTAGCCTCCGCCACCATCGTCCCTAGATTGGGGGGATCTGAAGCTCTTCCCGGCACCCTGCCGGAGGGGAGAGATCATCCCGGAGGCCTTCTTCATCACCATGCCAGCCTCCGGTATGATGCGTGAGTAGTTCACCCTTGGACTATGGGTCCATATAGTAGCTAGATGGTTGATTATCCTCCTTTGTGCTATCATGTTTAGATCTCGTGAGCTCCCTTCATGATCAAGATCATCTATTTATAATCATACATGTTGTGTTTGTGAGGATCCGATGGATATTGAGATTGCTATGTTAGATTTATTATTGATTCTATCATGTCTTACTGATTATTGATTCTATCATGTCTATGTTGTTTCTGATCTTGCATGCTCTCTGTTGCTAGTAGCTATCTTGGCCAAGTAGATGTTAGTGACTCCAAGAGGGAGTATTTATGCTCGATAGTGGGTTCATGCCTCTAGTAATCTAGGGAAGTGACAAGAATCTCTAAGGTTGTAGATGTACTATTGCCACTAGGGAGAAAACAACAATCTTTTGTTCATGGAACAATTGTAATACTGGAGGGGGTTCGGATGATAACCTGAAGGTGGATTACTAGTCATAGATGCAATTGGATGCCGGTCTATGTATATTGTTGTAGTGCCCAATAAAATATCATAGGAATCATCATGTCTAGTATTTGCATTGTTATGCCTTGCTCAGTCCTGTCAATTGCCCCGCTGTAATTTGTTCACTCAGCATGTTATGTTATCTTTTTAAGGAGAACACCTCTAGTGAAGTGTGGACCCCGGTCCAATCTTTACCATTGATACATCATCTACTGTTACCGTTACTCCTACAAGCAACCATTACCTTCCACACTATACTTTTAATCCTTTGTTTTCAGCAAACCAGTGAGATTGAGAACCTCACTGTAAGTGGGGGCAAAGCCTTGAGTTTGTGTTGTGCAGGATTCCAAGTTGCTAGCAACACCTTGGAGTTCTTTCCTTCCTCCTACTGGTTCAATAACCTTGGTTTCATAACTGAGGGAAAACTTACTGTTGTGCTCATCACACCTTCCTTTTGGGGTTTCCCAACGAAGCTCTACAGTGATCTGAGCTCATCACACACCATACAACTTGCACTTGCATATAATTCACAGACAGAGAATATAATAGGACCATACCCACATGATCCATCAATCTAATCTAATGTTTATCTGTCGTAGTAATCGTAGTTGGTGGTGCCATATTCCCCATAAGGCGACACCATCTGGAACTCAGAATGCTCGATGGTTCTGCAATATTCCGCCAGCAATCGATCGAGTTCGAAAGGATGGTCATTGATCCATAATCCTCCTACTCCATACCCATGGACAACCCTTGGCTCCTCTTCCCATGCAAGAGCCTCAAAGTTGTAAGATCTAATCTAGGATAGGTCCGGATAGTAGATGTTGTCGGCATGCACCGTGGGTACCCTGGCGCTGTCGACACAGATCCACCGAATGTAACCAACAAAGAGAGCATGGCTGCCTATGCCTCTAAACGGCTGAAGGACACGGTTCTGTGTATCAACCCGGTAAACAACGGGCCTTCCGCCATAGACCGGTCCACTCACAACAAACAACAACTCCCCGTCGGACTCGATGAGGTAAAAATGATTCTTCGGGTACCGGCATCCCGGAACAGGTCCTGTAACGGTGGCATGCATCTTCAGGGTCCGTGCGGAGCGCTGCATCTGGACATCTCCATGAGCAGCACCAGGCATAGTCGAGAGGACAGACCCGTATCTGTCTGTGATGAAAACATCACCGGCGTAAGAAGTCATGCTCCGGAGTTCCAGGAAGTCATTCGGCGTGTACCACCCTTCACCAAAGATCGGGCGACTACCTTCCTCCGTGCCCTCATCCTCCCACCGAATGATGGTGTTTTGAAGGTTTGATGTAAACACCATCAACGATGGGAACATCGTCACAACGGCAGAAGCCACCTGCTCGGTCGGTATCTCCACCCTCAGGTGCTTGATAGCGCCCGAGAAGGGGTTGTACAACCGTGTATTGTACGGCTACACCCTCTTTCCAAGCACAAGGAGGCCGTCGGTTGTGCTGCCGACGTAAAAGTACCTTCCAGAGAAACGGAGAGGGAGAGAGATAGGAGAAGCAAAGATTCAGTCAAGGTAAATAGACAGAGATTCAATCAAGGTAAACAAGTAGATGGATAAACAAAACTTGAAAAACATATCTTATAGGAGGTGAACGCAAAAAAAGGATCGCACATATACAGATGAATATCAAGAAAGCACCTGTGAATAACCTGTCTAATCTTCTTCTCAAGGTGGTGGTCGGTTCTCACGTTCAGCAACGTGATGGCGGCGTCGTCTACCCCATACTCCTGCGACAACTGGTGCTCTAGAACAATCCAGTTGGCTGGTATAAAGCATTCCTCCCTGAAGCCATGCCAAGCGCTGCACCGAAAGGTGGCGTAGTAGTCGAAGTCGTCCGTCGATAGGAAGATGTCACCTATCTAATGCACGACTCCCTCAGGGAGATCAGCCCACGGTGAATCCTGTTGTTTGTTGCCAGCCATGGATGATGGTGTTCGTATGGTCTTAGTCCTGTCGAATGGCAGAGCAAGCGGTTCCAGAGATAGACATTTATTAAATAAGGCTTGGGAATGCCAAGAGAAGCGTGGAAACGAACGATCAAGATGCACACATAACCATAAAGCCAGCCAACGATCCTTTCCCATCTCGCATGCAATCTCTCTCTTTGGTTCGGTTCCTGTCAAGTTAATGTGGGGGTTGCTACACAGGCAAGTTAATGCAGGGGGTTACAGTTTCAAGTTTACTATCCAGGAAAGTAAGGTGCCACGACCATATAAAATGAATAACTCATACAAACAGCTAGCAACACTCCCGACAGTGTTATTGTTATGAACGTGTATGTATTTGAACGCATCACTATAATGTGCCACCTATTGATGATTGATGACATGGATCTAGCTTCTCTTCGCGTATTTGCATTCAATCGCTCATGGATTTGTTTCCATATTTTTTGGCAATGACTGATGAACTCCACTCTCTTGTTACCATGCTTCGTCAATGAGCCCTTGTTGATGGAATGCAAAGTACAGACTATGGTCTTCATTGTTATCCCATTTAGTTTCTCTTTTTTTCTTCATCATGGAGCTACTAATTTCAAATGAAAGTCTAGTAAACAACATATCGGTACATGTTTTCTACCACAATCACAAGAAGAAAACTGGATGGAATTTCACCTTGTTGGCATTGTGCCGAACAGAGTGTATGTGGCCTTGGGGTTCAGAGAGTAAGGCGCCCTGGCTAGTGCGGGTGCAACCATGGCGACGACGAGCTCGGATTTTGGAGGAGGACAATGGGGCCAAAATCTCGTCCCGGTGCCGCGCCATGGGTGCTGCCGTTCCATGGGTCGAGTTCCAGTTTGGGAGGAGGAGGGCGAGACCGATCAGGTTCAGCCGGGTGCCTGATCTCGCCACTGAAGGAATTCCCTCCCAGCTCCGTGCCATGGTGGTGACCACAGATCACCCCTTTGGGGAAGAAGAAGTCTGGGTCAAAAAGACCGTTAGAACACGAGGGCACTAGCACTGCAAGTCCACATGGCAGCCAGGATGGCAGCGATTTAACAGTCAAAAGTGAGGCCAGGCAACCTGTGAACTTCTGGACATCGTTGAGACACTTCGGTAGCCATGCATTCTACCGCCCGAATCTTTGTTGGATTTGCTTTGATACCTCAGCTTGACATGAGGAAACCGAGTAATTTTCCGGCCGGTACACCAAAGGTGCATTTTTCCGGGTTAAGCTTCATTCGGAATCTTCTTAGATTCGCGAATGTCTGTCGGATATCATCTAGTAGTGTGTGACTTTCTTTGGTTTTTATTACCACGTCATCAACATATACTTGGACATTTTTGCCGATTTGATCATGTAAGCATTTTGCATGCATCTTTGATATGTTGCTCCTGCTTACGTAAACCGAATGGCATGGTACGATAGCTATAAGCCCTGTACAGGGTAATGAATGCAGTCTTTATTTGATCGGCCAGATTTTACGGTATCTCGTGGAAACGAAAGTACGCGTATACAAATGATAGTAACTCACAACCAGCGGCCGAATCAATAACCTGATCTATTCTCGGTAAAGGAAATGGATCCTTTGGACATGCTTTGTTCAGGTTGGTGTACTCGATACGCATACGCCACACCACAGCTACATTCGGGTCATATTTTTTCTTCTCAACCAGCACCGGATTAGAGAGCCAATCTAGATGAAGTACTTCCATAATGAACTCTGCTGCAAGGAGCCGAGCTATCTCATCCCCAATCATTTTTCTCCTGTCCTCGGTGAAGCGGCGGCGAGGTTGCTTCACCGGCCTTGCATCTGGCCTCACATGTAAAGAGTGCTCTGCCAGCTCCCTCGGCACACCTTGCAAATACTGAGTGGACCAAGCAAAGATATCCCATTCTCACGAAGGAATCTAAAAAGCTCACTTTCCTATTTAGCATTTAGGCCGGCACCAATAGTGACAATTTGCTCTGGGAACTGGTCATTGATTTGAATCTTCTTGGTGTCCTTAGTCGGCTGAAAAGAGACACTGGCATGTGGGTTGGCAAGTGTCGGTATATTCAGCTGTGTCGACTGAGCCAAAGATGCCACTTCTTGAATCCTTCTCTTTTCTCTTGCAATTACCAACGACTCGGCTAGGTTTGACCCGACCGAGGCACACTCCATCGATCTTTTGTAATATCTAGCAATGGTGATGACCCCATTGGGTCCTGGCATCTTCATCTTCAAGTAACTGATGTGAGAACTAGCCATGAACTTTGATAATGCCGGCCTTCCCAGCAGTGCATGGTAACAGCTTTCCAAATCTACAACCTCAAACTCCAAATTCTCAGTCCTGCGGATTTCCCTTGTGCCGAATAACACATCGATCTGGACCTTGCCAATTGGCTCACAAGACAACCCCGACACAATGCCATGGAAGGTAGTCTTAGTCGCCTGCAACATGTTCTCGTTGATACCGAGCTTGTATCGTGTCCTTGTACAATATGTTTATGATGCTACCATTATCAATTAGCACCTTAGAGAACTTGACATTGATATTCGACCCAATGAACATCGAATCCAGCACTAAGGCATATGATCCGGGGTTCGGCATGATATTGGGGTGATCCCTTAGACTCTAGGTGATTTCTTGTTCTGACCAGTTCATGTATCTCGGCACAGCCGACATAACTATGTTCACTTCCATATGCCTCCTATGCATACTTTTCTTATCCGTCATCTCTGTTGTAAACACACAGTAGGCATGATGATGCTCTCTGTACTCATTTCTGCCTCCTTGAGAGGGGTCTCCACGGTTCTCCTGGTTCCGATTCACCACTTGGTGTACTGCTTCTCTTCTATCATGGTTTTCATACCTCGGCGGTGGTTGGTTATCATACCTCGGTGGTGGGGGAGGTAGAGCCAGTTGCTGTTGCGCATTGCCTCCTGTGAGCTGAGGTCTTTGATTCGGCCGATTTGGCTCAGCACCGCCCATCGCCATTTTCATCCAAGCACATTGCCGAGTTGTATGATTCACCGGCTTTGCCAAGTTAGGAGTGTGAAACTTACAGCAGTGATCCAACATGGATTCATATGTGTACTTTGGCCTCTCTTGCCACTACTTGTTTTGCTCAGGGGTCCAGATTTTTGCCTTCATTTCTTGGAGTCCACTGTTGCGAACTGTTCTGTTGACGCTGATTTCCCCCAGAACTCGGCTAATCTTGGGTTACAGCTGCGACTTGACTCGAATTGTACCGATAATCTGGCCTATCATCTCTTTGCCTACCTCGGATTTCATTCCTCCAGGATGACCCGACACCATCACGCGCATAATGCTCATGTTGATCATTCTGATATGCTGGCATAAGCTCTGGCTGATTCAGATCTCCCAATGCATATGAGTCGGCTATTTGAATTGTTTTGGCCAATGTGGTTGGCATATCAGCCTCTTCCACAACACACTTGCATACCTGCACCCTTGTGTAAACCAAGCAATCGCTTGTCATTCAATCACTCCTTCACACGAGTTCCTCAGGTTACACCACCAAGTCAGAAATTCTCGGCCAGTATCATTCGGTCTCTGCTTGCACATGGAAAGCTATTGAGGCCTATTCGGCCTCTTATATGTGCTCATGAAGTTTCTCACAAACATATCCTCGAAATCTAACCAGCAGTTGATACTTCCTGCTGGCAAGTTATTCAACCACACTCTTGCTGGCCCTTCTAACATTTGCGGCACATATCTCAGTGCCCACCTAAGGTTGCCTTCTGCAATTTTCACTGCAGTAGCATAGTCAATCAACCAACCTTGCGGCTTTGTGCTTCCATTGTATGTTTTTGTCCCTCTTGGCAACTGGAAGTTCGGCATAGGTGGCCCCCTCATGATCCGAGGTCCAAAGCATGCTGAACCCAGGGGACCTTGCTCTTCCAACAATTCGGATCTGTATATACTGTCCAATTTCAACCTTGCATCATCTGGTTGCAAATTTATATTTCCCATCCTTTCTCCTATCACATGGTGGTTCGGTCTGGCAAATCCGACATTCTCTATCTCCGAATAACCGTTGTTGTATCTGTTCTGTTACGGGTTATGCGGAATTGGTCTTGCATCCCTTTCTTGCCGAGATCCATACCTCGGGTGACGCTCTTGTGGAGGATGTTCTTGCCCTCCTCCAGATGAGTGATGTGGGTTGGGGTTACCCCGCCCGTTATTTCCTTGACCACCATTGCCATGACCATGGTTTCTGTTCCCACTATAACCTCGGCTTGCATTGCCTTGGTTCACATTTTCTTTTCCAGCCACTGCCGGGTCATATGGGACCATCTGCTTATCCCTTCTCCCCGAGGTTACTGCCTTGTATTTCCTTGATCCTCCGTCGGGTGAAGATGCTGTGGCAGAATAATGTTGTGGCAACTTCAGCCGAATGAACGACACGAGACCCTCCGGGTCTTGTCGGGTTGTTTTTGAGCAGTTCCTCATTCTGCTGGTTTTCTATACGTACCAGCTCAATGACTCTTTCTTGTTGCCTCTATCGGGCTTCACCGGTCAGGTCATCTATCTCAGTAGCTGTTGCATCTGCAGCTCTAAGGTTCTTCGTAGGCGTTCTATACCTCGGCAACCCAAGATCATCGAAGTCACCCTGCTTAGACACATGTTCCTTGTTGATGTCACTGAGGAGATTCTTCCCCCTTATCCTAACACCATCTAGCCGAGTTGGGCTAGTGTTAAGATTGTTTGCCCTAGCATACTCACACAAAGTGATGTTAAGCGACTGTTGCAGAGCTGCTACTCTCATAGCCTCCTCTAATATTTTCAACCGAGATTCCTCTAGCTCGGCCTGTGCCTGTGCTGGGTCTACAATAGGAGCTACAGGAGTGGTTAAGTTTTCTATTGTCACATCCCAAAATTCTCCTAATTTTGGAATGTGAAATAAATAAATAAGTTTGATTGATTGCTTGACTATGTTGAAAATTCTCAATGAGAAGAAACTTTTTGAATAGAAAATCCTCTCAACCTTGAATTCAAAATCTTATATTCTTTTGTTATGACCTAAGTAGCCATATAGGCAAAAGGGTATGGATTGATTATGGATTGTAGAATTAGTGTGCAAGATTTCAAAATGAAAATCATGAAGCATTCATAAGCATTTCATTACATCCATGCAAGGTTCTCACAAACTGAATCCAAATCCTGGTATCTAAATCCTATAGTTGATTTGCCCAAATGTTCCTAAAGGAATTAAATTGACTTTATAAAACCCACTATTGCTAAGACAGCGATTATTGTTAAATTATAGCCTAAAAAGATCCAATTAATATACAAAATTTTAGAAACAAAATTGAGCTTATTTGGAGCTAGTATGAAAAACTTATGAAATAAATACAAACACATAAAGATATAAATAAAATGAAATATACAAGGATTTGTAAATCCACTACTTCCAAACTAGTAAAAAGATTACAAATTTGATGCCATAATGATCTATTCGATTTTAGAAAAATTTAGAAACAAGAATCGTGTCATTTGGAGTTCGTATGCAAAAGATATGAGGGAAACAAGTAAATAGAAAAAAGAAAAAGAAAATTGTTTTTTTTCTAACTGGGCCGGCCCACCCGGACCGAGCCAGCCGAGCAAGCAGCACCGCGTACGTTGACTGCCCAGATTGCTTTAAAAAACATGCAAATCGGTGTTTGTTAGACCTATCTCTACTCAAACTGCTATAACTTTTTATCTACAACTCCAAATCGACTTTCGTTTGTTTCTACTTGTTCTCTACTCCAATGCCTATCTCTACATCATCTCAAACCTCCATATAAACTCGTGGAGGCACACTGTACGAGTTTTTCTTCTCGAAATCCCGAATCTACATATGTCCGAATCTTATTTTCTTTTTAACCCATCTAGACTTCGTCGTTTGCCTTCGGTCAAAAAACGAAAGTTGAAGATCACGCCGAAATCTTTCAATCCCGACAAACCTAACCTCTTTTCATCCACCACAGCCGGAGGATTTCATATCGCAATATTTCAAATCTTACGGTGTAAATCCAAGATGTACTCGCGCTCGTTTCTTCAAATCCAAATTCCTTTGGTGAGAAGATTTGTTTCTTGTCTATTCTGAGTCAAAATCGGGTCAATCTCTTCTTCTAGCCACCGGATCCTATCCAGACGGTCGAGATCCAATCATACCGGTGCGTGCCATGTCGTCAACCCGGTCAGCTTCCTCATCAACGCCACGTCAACGTCAGGTCAACATCTAGTCTCAGTCAGCATGCAAAGTCAACCTGTCCAGTCAGCGGAATATTCCCTGGAATATTCCGTTCGAATTTAAAATTGCATATTATAGATCTAACTTGTAAAATTCATTAGAAATTCATACCATGTCCAAAAATTGCGTATAATATATCAAATTGAAGATAATTTCACGTAGAATCATATTATCAGAATAGATCCAACTTTTACTGTACGTGGTTACTGCAGTAATTTAATTAGTTTTAATGGTCTTTTAGGTTAATAAATTCATAAGAAATTATCTGTAACTCCAAAAAATATGAATAATGTATCAAATTGAAGCTACTGTAATGTACTTTAATAATATGTGGTTGGATCTAGCCTTTGCAGATTATTTAACCCGTAGCAATTTAATTAGTTTTAATGGCTTTATAAATCATTAAATTCATAGTAAATGAATTGCTTGTCACAAAAATATAAATGATATATCGTTGGAAAGCTGGTTCCATGTAGATCATCAATATGCAATTAGTTCAGCCTTTGACTATAAGTTTTTGCCGTGAAGATTTAAATAGTTTAATAGCCTATTTAGAGTAATAAATTCATAAGAAAATAAATACTATTCAGAAAATTACAAATAATATGTCCCTGAAATCACAATTCCGTGGAGATTACAGATATAATTTTAGTTTGATTTTTAGACAACAGAAACTATAGGAATCGTTTAAAACCATTAAACACTATTTAAATCATACAAAAAGATCTATAACTCCGATTAGGGTGAATCCAACGCCAACTGGTTCGTATTAATGTCCTCTATCCAGTAAACCCAAGAAATAAATTTAATACGACAGTTAGAACAGGCGTTACAACAGAACTATTAAAAACCCTATATTGGCAAGTAATTATTAATAACAAGTACTCCATTGCATTAATTGGTCTCTTGCATGCATCATATACTTCAATATTGTTTAGAGAACTAAAGTAACAACCATTGTGACTTATTAAATTGTCATGCATGCATTTGTTGCATTTGTTTGATCTCTATGTGCTATTGTTTATGTTGTATGCAATTGTTTGATCGATAGATTGCGAGGAGTGCAAAGTGTGTGATTGCAACTACTATGATTGCAAGCATTATGGTTATGACGAGAGCAACCATTATATCTATGAGAATTGTGAGGATTATCTAATCGACTACATCTACAACAAAGGCAAGTGGTGCTATCTTGGTCATAAATGTCCTACTGTTTTCCTATGCATTGTAGGTGTTTTTGTAGAATTGCATATGTAGGAATTGATGTGTATATGCTATGCTATGTCCCATATTATTCCCTAGCATTCCTTGTTTATGAGCCATCGTATTGGTAGATTGCTTAGCTATGCTATTTAGACGAGGAAGGGAATTACATCATGAAAAGTTATATGTTTTGAAAGGCTTATGTTTTGCTAAATGACAAACCAACATGTTAATGAACCACCTGGGCGGAATGGCATTGATTGGGTCATCGAGTGTGGATTTTGGTGGGGAATGCCGCCCAGGACACTGAGAAATGATTGGTTTCTTTGTTTGGAAGCTTTCGTGTGCAACCATGTGCCAATAATGAAATGGGCGGTTGGTTGAACTCGAGGTTGTGGTAACTCGAACCAGCGTATCGAGAGATGTAGATAGTGTAGGTTGGACGGCTTGGCGTCGGGATTGGGGAGCTACTTCCCGAACGGTTCCTTCTTGGACTTCTCCCTATCATCACCCAATATGAGAGTGGTGGTACGAGCTGGGCTGGCCAAGTCACATCGGTAAAGTGTACTAACCCCTGCAGGGTGTATAAACTAAGTGCTTAGCCGTGTCCCCGGTTATGGACAATTTGAGCGACCTGATACTGATGCTATGATATTTCTTACTCATCCTTATTTCTTAATTACCTAAAAATTGTTGGGTGAGCTTAATTGGGTAGGAGCACCTGGGAGTGAACCAGAGTGTCCTATTTATCGTATTGGAAAACTACTTTGTTACAAATGTTAGGATAAAACTGTTGCTTTATGCAAATGAGCCTGAACTCCACTTGGCCAAATAAGCATGTAGTTCATAGATCTGTTGTTAACCACTTTAGCCTACTTGCCATACATTCAATGTATTGACCATTCGTGGCTGCAACGTTTCATGTTGCAGGTTATATCGTATCTGAGTGATCGTTCATAGGTCGCGAGACTCCATTCAACAATTGTTCGCCTGTGGCACATTTGAAGGATGGAGATCTACCTTATATTCATTTTCCGCTGTGTACTTGGATAAATAATGTAAATTCTGGATCATATTCGTTGTATTTATGATGCACAGTTATATTTGGTATCATTTTGTACTGTGTGTGCCAGTGAACCGATCCAGAGATTGGCACTATACACATGAACTCAGCCTTATCAGGCGAGGGTGTTACAAGATGGTATCAGAGCTGTGTGTTGACTGTAGGATCGTGACCTTAAAAATGGATTAGCAATAGGAGACCTCTATTAGGATAACTATCATATTTTATACTTATTAGAGTTCTTATATTCCTTGTCTATCTTTTCTATAACCTCTTCTTGTTCAAAATTTGTAGCTGTCCATTCTTATGATACCTATATGAGAGTTAGCTAAGTAAAAGAACAAATAGTATGACATAAATGAACATCTCAACAAGTTTGTTTAGGTCTGGACCACCATATTTTATCTATTTAGGAGATCATCGCTATCGTGTTAGCATATCGTTCTTACCAACTTATGTGGTATGACAATATAGGTTGTTTGCTTGGTTGTATTGAGCTATTTTGTGTGATGCCTTGTTTATGATCTGTTGTTTTGAAACTCTAAAGTTGCTGGAGTTTTCGTGTGGTTTTAAAATTATTTTAATGGTGTGAATTGATTGAAATTCGTGGGATTACTGCTGCAGTTTTCTGCCTGACCTGTTGTACCGCGCGATTTTACATATTTTATTGGTAACTCAGAAAAATCTAAAAAAATAGGATCTGGAGCGTAATTACCTGTAGTACATGCACACAAATTGTCTAAAATTACTGACGAGTTTAAGTCGGTCATAAAAATTCGTGAAGTCTGCTGTACCGTTTTGACAGATTTTTGTTTATTGCTTATATGTTGCTATGTTTTACTCTAGTATTGTTCACGATGCTTTAAAACTATTTTGTGGTTATATACTACTAAGTTTATACCCCTGTAATGTTAGTATACAAGTGTTTGATTGTATGTTGATCGCCTATGATTGTTTCATTGTTTGTGACATTGATTGCTTCATATAGTTATGGGTAGGATTATTTCCTTAGTCGTTTCTTTCCTATAGAATCTATTCTTTCCTATCTTGAACCCATGGAGATATAATGATGTGTTAAGTGGAAGGTTTGACAACACAATGCATTTAGGAAGGAGAATGCTTTATCTAATGGAAAAAGAGATGTGGAAGTACGAAGTGTTGAAATGATGTCATGTAGTAGATTACCCAACCTGAAAGTTGAAGTATCGATAGCTTAGTTTTAGTAGTAGCTTTGTTGATTGAATACAAGGCAGTATACATAGAGCATTAGCTCGTGTCCATGGAAACATTCTTCAAGGCAAGTGAGGATGCCCGAGTGATAGAAAAACGTGATTCACCTATCCTCATACAGGGTAATGATTTGGGTGCAGGATGGATTGATCACCATTCCTACTACTCTTATTATTCGCTCTTGTACTGCTGGCTTTGCGAATCTTGAGTGCCTTTCAGCCTTAGCAGAGAGCTGACGTTGAGCCTAAACCTTAGAATGGTAGATTGTTCCACCTCTATAAAAGCATTCATTGCTAAGCGTAGGAATGTACGGTAAGGATGAATCCCAACCATGAATTAGGGGCACCGTGAAGTAAACGTTCTCTATTTGCCCACCATGAGAGTTTTGCTAGTTTAAGAAGTGCTTTATCGGAAACTATCAATCGTGATATTTAGAATTTGCTAGAGACATTGTGTCAATAAAAATCTAAAGCAGAACCAATCTGAGCTAAGTGAATCCTCGATAAATGACCTAGTCAATTTTATTTTAAGGGTGGTAGCATCCTAATGGATCCCGAACCTTTCTTTCTTTCTAGCCTTCCCAAATCTCGGGACGAGATTTCTTTTAAGGGTGGTAGTCTGTCACATCCCAAAATTCTCCTAATTTTGGAATGTGAAATAAATAAATAAGTTTGATTGATTGCTTGACTATGTTGAAAATTCTCAATGAGAAGAAACTTTTTGAATAGAAAATCCTCTCAACCTTGAATTCAAAATCTTATATTCTTTTGTTATGACCTAAGTAGCCATATAGGCAAAAGGGTATGGATTGATTATGGATTGTAGAATTAGTGTGCAAGATTTCAAAATGAAAATCATGAAGCATTCATAAGCATTTCATTACATCCATGCAAGGTTCTCACAAACTGAATCCAAATCCTGGTATATAAATCCTATAGTTGATTTGCCCAAATGTTCCTAAAGGAATTAAATTGACTTTATAAAATCCACTATTGCTAAGACAGCGATTATTGCTAAATTATAGCCTAAAAAGATCCAATTAATATTACAAAATTTTAGAAACAAAATTGAGCTTATTTGGAGCTAGTATGAAAAAGTTATGAAATAAATACAAACACATAAAGATATAAATAAAATGAAATATACAAGGATTTGTAAATACACTACTTCCAAACTAGTAAAAAGATTACAAATTTGATGCCATAATAATCTATTCGATTTTAGAAAAATTTACAAACAAGAATCGTGTCATTTGGAGTTCGTATGCAAAAGATATGAGGGAAACAAGTAAATAGAAAAAAGAAAAAGAAAATTGTTTTTTTCTAACTGGGCCGGCCCACCCGGACCGAGCCAGCCGAGCAAGCAGCACCGCGTACGTTGACTGCCCAGATTGCTTTAAAAAAACGTGCAAATCGGTGTTTGTTAGACCTATCTCTACTCAAACTGCTATAACTTTTTATCTACAACTCCAAATCGACTTCCGTTTGTTTCTACTTGTTCTCTACTCCAATGCCTATCTCTACATCATCTCAAACCTTCATATAAACTCGTGGAGGAACAGCTGTACGAGTTTTTCTTCTCGAAATCCCGAATCTACATATGCCCAAATCTTATTTCGCTTTTTAACCCATCTAGACTTCGTCATTTGCCTTCGGCCAAAAAACGAAAGTTGAAGATCACGTCGAAATCTTTAATAATATGTGGTTGGATCAAATTGAAGCTACTGTAATGTACTTTAATAATATGTGGTTGGATCTAGCCTTTGCAGATTATTTAACCCGTAGCAATTTAATTAGTTTTAATGGCTTTATAAATCATTAAATTCATAGTAAATTAGTTGCTTGTCACAAAAATATAAATGATATATTGTTGGAAAGCTGGTTCCATGTAGATCATCAATATGCAATTAGTTCAGCCTTTGACTATAAGGTTTTGCCGTGAAGATTTAAATAGTTTAATGGCCTATTAAGAGTAATAAATTCATAAGAAAATAAATACTATTCAGAAAATTACAAATAATATGTCCCTGAAATCACAATTCCGTGGAGATTACAGATATAATTTTAGTTTGATTTTTAGACAACAGAAACTATAGGAATCGTTTAAAACCATTAAACACTATTTAAATCATACAAAAAGATCTATAACTCCGATTAGGGTGAATCCAACGCCAACTGGTTCGTATTAATGTCCTCTATCCAGTAAACCCAAGAAACAAATTTAATACGACAGTTAGAATAGGCGTTACAACAGAACTATTAAAAACCCTATATTGGCAAGTAATTATTAATAACAAGTACTCCATTGCATTAATTGGTCTCTTGCATGCATCATATACTTCAATATTGTTTAGAGAACTAAAGTAACAACCATTGTGACTTATTAAATTGTCATGCATGCATTTGTTGCATTTGTTTGATCTCTATGTGCTATTGTTTATGTTGTATGCAATTGTTTGATCGATAGATTGCGAGGAGTGCAAAGTGTGTGATTGCAACTACTATGATTGCAAGCATTATGGTTATGACGAGAGCAACCATTATATCTATGAGAATTGTGAGGATTATCTAATCGACTACATCTACAATAAAGGCAAGTGGTGCTATCTTGGTCATAAATGTCCTACTGTTTTCCTATGCATTGTAGGTGTTTTTGTAGAATTGCATATGTAGGAATTGATGTGTATATGCTATGCTATGTCCCATATTATTCCCTAGCATTCCTTGTTTATGAGCCATCGTATTGGTAGATTGCTTAGCTATGCTATTTAGACGAGGAAGGGAATTACATCATGAAAAGTTATATGTTTTGAAAGGCTTATGTTTTGCTAAATGACAAACCAACATGTTTTAATGAACCACCTGGGCGGAATGGCATTGATTGGGTCATCGAGTGTGGATTTTGGTGGGGAATGCCGCCAGACACTGAGAAATGATTGGTTTCTTTGTTTGAAGCTTTCGTGCAACCATGTGCCAATAATGAAATAGGCGGTTGGTTGAACTCGAGGGTTGTGGTAACTCGAACCCACAGATCCAGAGATGTAGATAGTGTAGGTTGGACGGCTTCGGGATTGGGGAGCTACTTCCTAACGGTTCCTTCTTGGACTTCTCCTATCATCACCTAATATGAGAGTGGTGGTATGAGCTGGGCTGGCCAAGTCACATGGGTAAGTGTACTAACCTCGCAGGTGTATAAACTAAGTGCTTAGCCGTGTCCCCGGTTATGGACAATTTGAGCGACTGACATCGATGCTATGATATTTCTCACTCATCCTTATTTCTTAATTACCTAAAAATTGTTGGGTGAACTTAATTGGGTAGGAGCACCTGGGAGTGAACCAGAGTGTCCTATTTATTGTATTGGAAAACTACTTTGTTACAAATGTTAGGATAAAACTGTTGCTTTATGCAAATGAGCCTGAACTCCACCTGGCCAAATAAGCATGTAGTTGATAGATCTGTTGTTAACCACTTTAGCCTACTTGCCATACATTCAATGTATTGACCATTCGTGGCTGCAACGTTTCATGTTGCAGGTTATATCGTATCTGAGTGATCGTTCATAGGTCGCGAGACTCCACTCAACAATTGTTCGCCTGTGGCACATTTGAAGGATGGAGATCTACCTTATATTCGTTTTCCGCTGTGTACTTGGATAAATAATGTAAATTCTGGATCATATTCGTTGTATTTATGATGCACAGTTATATTTGGTATCATTTTGTACTGTGTGTGCCAGTGAACCGATCCAGGGATTGGCACTATACACATGAACTCAGCCTTATCAGGCGAGGGTGTTACATCTATCGCTTCCTGCAAGATGTTCTCTGGCCTTTCTAAGGGTGCGCTCTGATACGAGCTGCCTTAGGGGTTACATTATGAGCCTCAGTCGGATCTGCTGCTGCCAGATCTGCTGCTGCCGAGTTCTTGCTTGGCCCGGCTCCTGCGCCTGCTGCTGGTGTGGGCGCGGTCATCAACACCTCGATGATGCCTACGGGGCGAGTGATACGCAGACCGCTAGCAGCTCTGAGGGGAGTCTCTCCCGCGAGGATGACTCGCTGTGGATAAACGCAGGAGACGTCGACGCCGATGTACACCTTGTGCGTGCCTAGGTTGATGAAGACTCCATTGCACGGAGGAGAGCGCATAGCGAAGTGGTGCGCGTTGTCGCTGACGTAGTCCCACATGTCGAAGCATTGCATGAGCTCGGAGATGATGCGCTTGCCGGTAGCGATGAAGTTTCCCGTCCGGATCTTGACTCCAGCTAGCACCGCTGCTGGCCCCATGGTGGGCACCAACTGTCGTGGTGGTGGCAAGGCAGATGCCATGGGTAGGCTAATGATGGGGCCAATGTGTTCTAGTGGGATCCAGGGAGGGATGATCTAGTGGTTTCTACACACGAAGAAGTCACTCACGATCCTTTCTTAGATCAACAATAGTTGCACTTGCTCCTAGAGCTATATTAGAGGAAGATGAGGAAGAATCACTCAACTACCCTCTAAGTGTAAAATGAATCGACCCCCCTACTAGGAGGCCCTGGCTCACCTTATAAAGGGGTGGCCAGGTTACATTAGGGCTGACGTGGATGGCATATTCCATGAATATGCTCATCCCAAAGTGGTAATTCGGTGGGAGCCTTTCATTGTATCCCTTATATCGACGGCAATAACCCAGAGCCCCAAGACATGTGAGTGTCGGTCTCTAGGACTGTCACCTCCATGACGCCTCTTCTGCTCTTCTGTCCCTCTGACCGTTGTTTGTAGCGCTTGGCACTATACAGATTTCTGGGGGAGAGACAACGCATAGTGTTGACTTCGGGGCTCGTCCTATCCTTCTCTAGCAAACTTCCTTATGACTCGTCCTCTCCCTGTATGACTTGGCCAAGCTCACACCTGCAAGTATAAAGCATAGTAGATAATGTGTCGACATATGTTATATGTCGGCTTAACTCGGGTTAGTCCGGTCCTTATTCGGCCGACATTTGTATTACTCGGCCGGGTCATCATTTGACCTGGTCAATATCTTGTTGGGCCTTTCCCTTTTACCCTAGCTTAACCCTACCTGGGGTCATCCCCCCAACAATTAAGCAAGAAACATTGTCCCATGACATTGGTTGAGCAAGACTATATGAATACTATTCCACATGCTTCAGCAATTGGATCAATAATGTATGCCATGATATGTATAATACTAGATGTATCATATGATCTAAGTGTTGTGAGAAGATACAGAGTGATCCTGGAAAGGCTCAATGGGAAGCAGTGAAAAATATACTTAAGTATTTATGAGGGACTAAGAATATGTTTCTCATATATGGAGGTGATAAAGAGCTCATTGCAAGAGCTTACACCAATGCTAGCTTTACCACTAATCTTGATGATTTCAAATCTCAATTGGCTATGTGTTTAGTTTGAACGGGGGAGCGGTGAGCTAGGAGCGTTCTAAGAAAGATACAATTGCAGATTCTACAAGGGAGGCAGAGTACATAGCAGCGTCAAATGTTGCAAAAGAGGGTGTTTGGATGACGAACTTTATTACATAACTTGGTGTGGTTTCAAGTGTGTTAGAGCCTATGAAGATTCATTATGACAACAATGGTGCCATCGCACAAAATAAAGAATCAAGGTCCCATCAGAAGAACAAGAATGTGTAGTGTTGATTCCATCTCATACGTCAATTTGTGAATGAAGGTGGATATCAAGATTTACACAATTCATATGGACGTGAATGTGTCATATCCTTTGACAAAATTACTCATGCTTGAAAAGCACGAGAAACACCAGGAATCCATAGGTGTTATACTGCTAAATATAAACTAGATTATTGACTCTAGTGCAAGTGGGAGACTGGTGGAAATATGACCTAGATACAATAATAAATGGATTATTATTATTTTTCTATTTCATAATTAAGTTTATTGTTCTATGCTATAATTGTATTAGTTCGAGATAATGAGTTTTGGAGGAAAATCCTAAATACATGTGTGGAATTATAAACACCATTTAGATATCCCTAGTCTTACCTCTAAGACTAGTTCATGTATTATTGGTTCTCCTGCTTTCCTGACTATAGGGAAAATACAAAGTGTTGTAATGATTGCTGGTGATACATGAGATCAGAGTTGTTATGAAAATATCGACAATGGATAGACACAATTTGATATACCGTGAAACATATCGTCCATATTGCTATTGGTAGTTTCTCATAACAAGTATTATAGTTACTAAAAGATTATTGGACCAGAAGACACATATTAACTTGGATACAATAAGGAAGTGGCGAGACCTTCAAACGTTAATTCGTGATAGGGTAATCATAATGTCAATGTTCGTTCTTACCGGATGGTATGCCAATGTTACATATGGTGTAGTTATCGGAACGACTACTCCTCAGGATGGAGGCGATGGAGAGATACACTCTAGACCCACTCATGTATTATGATGTTCATCATCGTCTGTCTAGACACGTGATCGAGATGTCAATTACAGGAACATCAACAATACATTATGAGTACAAGTGTCGGGGGATGACCCCGGGTAGGGTCGAGCTAAGGTAAAAAGACAAAGCCCTCAAAGATCTGGACCGGGTCAAAGAATGACCCGGCAGAATTATATAGAGGTTGGCTGAATAAGGCCTGGCTTAACCCGAGTCAGATAACTAAAACCTGACTCGGCCGACATATGGGTTACGTCGGCATACAAGTACTACTCTTTGTATCTGCAGGTTAGGGATTGACCGAGTCATACAAGGCGAGGCCGAGTCATGGGGAAGCTTGCTCGAGAAGGAGAGGGTCAACCCCGAAGTCAACACTGCGCGCTGTCTCTCCCTCGGGAATCTGTACAGTGCCAAGCGCTACGGAAAAGAGCCAGTGGGACAGATGAGCAGAAGAAGGTCATGGAGGTGACAGTCCTCGAGCCCGAGGCTCACATATCGTGGGCTCTGGGTTATTGCCACCGATAGAAGAGGGACACGGAAAGGCGCTCGCCGAGTTACTATTTTAGGACAAGCATATTCCATGAATATGCTTGTCCACGTCAGCCCTAGATGTAACCTGTCCACCCCTTTATAAGGAGGGCCAGGGCCTCCTGAGAGAGGGATCGATCCATTTCTTACTCAGCACTAGTAGTAGCTTCTTCTTCCTCTCGCTCAAACAGCTCGAGGAGCAAGTGTAGCTCCACTGGTGTTGAATAAAAGATCTAGTTCTTGTGTTCTATGTGTAGAAATCACTACATCTTCCTCCCCTAGATCCCACTAGCACACATTGGCCCCCAATTAAGCCTATCCATGGCATCCGCCGTACCACCACCACGACAACAAGAGTACTTACAGGGTAACGAGTATAACCTAATAGTTTCACCTCATGATATGTAAAAGTATCGAGAAGCAATACGATGGGTATCGATAAGTAATACAATAATGTTTAGCGACATATAGAATATGAGTGCGATTGAAAAATATGTGAATGAAGTATTCCAAATATATGTTCAAAAGGTCTTGGAATTTAATGAAAGTGTTCGGAATATAACTTACAGTGAAAGGAATGGTTCCAGATACTATATGGAAGGTATCCAAATGATTTAGGAATGTTCCAGAATAAGTTCGGAGGTATCCGTAATTATTCCGGACTTCATAAAAATCATAAATATTTAATATACTTCCTCCGATCCATATTACTTGTCGCTAAAATGGATGTATCTAGACATGTTTTAATGCTAGATACATCCATTTCAACGACAAATAATATGGGTCGGAGGGAGTATTATTAATACCTAGTGGGCACCATGGGCCTACTATGGCTTGCACACGAGAAGAGGGGGAACCCTAGCCAAAAAATCATAAATATTTAATATACTGTCTCCGATCCATATTACTTGTCACTAAAATGGATGTATCTAGACATGTTTTAATGCTAGATACATCCATTTCAACGACAAATAATATGGATCGGAGGGAGTATTATTAATACCTAGTGGACACCATGGGCCTACTATGGCTTGCGCACGAGAAGAGGGGGAACCCTAGCCGAGTCGGCTAGGGCACCCCCTAGACTGACAGGTGAGGGGAGGAGGGGTCCGAGTTGGACCCCAACTCCCCAATCAGATTGGGAGGGGAGTCCGTGTTGGACTGGAACCCCCCTAAGGCGATTTGGGGAGGAAGGAGTCCTACCGGGACTTGACCTCCTCCCCTACGCTGTTTGGAGGAGGGAGCCGACCGACTCCTATATAAGGAGGGTGGGGGGAGGGCAAGGCCAACCCTAGCCACCCTGCCCATCCCAAGCCGCCGTCGTGTGCCGCCTCTCGCCATTGCGCTGCCCCTTCCTCTCTCTCCCGTGTTGATGCCATCGACGTTGGACAGAGATCTACTTCACCGATGCTGGAGCGATGTCCAAGTCCTACCTTCATTTAGATCTAATCTAGACAGGACTACGGAAGCGCTGCCAGATCTTTATCGACATACTGCCGCTTCGAATGGTGCACTTGATCGCACGTTTACGTGGTGTTATTGATCGCGTATGTGTGGATACGGATGGAGGTGCTGCAAGTGCAATACTAGATCGTGGGATAATGCATCTTCTCGCGAATTGATAAGTCTCGTTGCAAGGATCGACGTTCGTCTTCATCAACCTCATCATCGACAACTTTCACTATGTCAATCTTCGAGGGTGGGCTCCGTTGCTTCCCCTTCTCACATAATTGGTCTTGGTTTTGTGCTATTTTTTCCAATAGGAACATTATGTCATGAGAAATCCTACAGGAATAAATAATACAGGAATTAGTTGCATAAGTTGTTTGGTTGCACCATAAGAAAAATGCTGAAAATTTCTATAGAGATTAAGCGCATATCATAGTTGTCATGGACACACAAAATTTTTTCCAAGAGGTCTAACCTCCTATGCGATTGTAGTATAGGAAAGCAATCCATAGGGGTTCAATCCTTTAAATCAAATGGCCTCTATAGGAATAAATCCTGTGTGTAAGAATGCTATACAATACCTTTGGAAATCCTTTGAATTAAACAGCCCTTTAAATTGTACTACCACCTTGAATCTCGCAAGAAAATACAACGGGGGTGGTACATCTGGACGCTTTACACATTACACATCAAAAACTCATGGTCGATGGCTAATCTTGTAGATCTTCACTAAAAGATCTTGTAGTTTTACAAGTTACAACATCATCACAAACATGTGAATAATACGGCCTTCAGCATCACCCATGACAGGAATCTAATCAAGCATATTTAGTATGTCGTTGTGGAGTTGCTGTTGTTTTTCCACCTTGTCCACAGCAGGACTTCCAGGGTGATAATGGTGATAAGAAGGATGGCCAGGTTGAAACCGTAGCCAACCTTCCAGGAGTTACCAGCACCTCCAACTTTGATCCCCACGACAATGTTGACAGCTGCAAAGAAGAGCACAAGCCTGCCTACCCAATGGTGATACCAGTTCCAGTATTTCCGGTATTTTGAGTCTTTGTTGGGTCGCAGGAAGAATGCTAGAATCTGCAAAGTGACACATACATTCAGATCCTTGTACAGTTCCTTTTGTTCATAAAAGCAGATATTATACTGCTCACATTTTTCAAACTTTGCTTCACTAATGACATACAAACACAAAACTGAATTGGAAGTATGACACTAAAACTGACATGATTATTGCAAGCCGAAAGCACATACCTGGAGGATACCTAGCACAAGCACAAATATGCCAAGGCCTCTATGTGCCGGAACATCTGCTTGGATCTTGCCGTATAGCGACACTCCAGCCACTACACCAGCCAGACCGAGGATGAAGCCCACAAACTGGGTACCACCATGAAGGTAGAACCACAATGGATCCCAGCCCCTGCAGTACCGAGCGATAATGGCTCCGATAGGCAGGAGGACACCCCAAGCGAAGAGGTTGAGTGCTCCATGAGTCCTTTTCAGGCCACTCGGAAAGGAGGAGCCTGAAGAGCTGCCTGCAAAACAAGGAAGTTTCAAATTGTTTGATGATCTTCCGAATTGCTGATTTTGCAAACTGAACTGACCGCGTAAGTCTGAAGAAAGGAATGAATTGGTGATTGAGTGAGTCATCAGTCATCACATCACTTCTGGTAAAACTAAGATCCTCAAATGATTTGTACAAGATATGGTATCTTATTTGATCGGTCAGCGCAGATCAGATCACGCTTCACTGTCACAAGCAATTTCTTACAGTACAATTTAGCTTGAATTTTTTCTTCAGTAATCCCTGAGGTACTGAGTAATTAACTTTACCGAAGCAGCAGTTTCAGACATACAGGTACTGAGATACTAAGCAGCAGTTTCAGACATACATCTACCGAGATACTACCACGTTTGTGCATTAATCGTGAATATGAGGGACAGAGTAGAATCTATTCCCATTTTCGTTCAATCAGAATACCGTTTGGCATCAGATGGTTAGCAGAAGAACTGAAGATGAGGAGGCGACTCACCAGTGGTGAAATCAAAGTTCATGGACGTCTTGTCCTGGTGCTCAGCGAGTCGGTCGTTGACGGGGATGGCGGAGCCGAAGGCGAAGAGCACCTGCTGCTGCTTGAGCGGCGAGGTGAACCTGAGCTGGAACGCGAGGTAGATCTTGGCCTCCTTGACGACGACGGTGTGGTCGCCGTTGTTGGAGATGAGGAAACCCCTGTCGGCGATGACCAGCGAGGGCGCCTTGCCGTTGAGGGCGAACTGCTTGACGTGGGCCTGCCCCGTCTTGCCGACCCACCCCACCATGGCGCTGGAGCCCACCATCAGGCCGTCCTTGGAGAAACCCATCCCCACCCAGCCCGAGCTGTACATCGCCGACAGCACCACCCGCAGCACGTTGTCCCCGTCCTGCGCGTACTGGAGGAGACGGCAAGCAGATTCGGCCCCGTGAGAGGAAATCAAGTGCGAGAAAAACTCCTGACCCCTAAGAGTAAGATCACCGCGGATCTAGCCTACTGGGTCGCGGCGGGAGGATGGAAGAACTGACGGAGAGCATTGGCGTCACGTACCCGGAGCACGAAGTTGTTCCAGACGGGGCGGCAGGCCATCCCCGAGTAGTTGCCGGCGAGCTCGGTCGGCAGCGCATCGTCGCAGCTGCCGGTTACAGCCGGCACGAGGAAGACCGACACGGCGGCGAGCACGGCGACGAGCAGCACGCGCGCCATTGCTACTAGCAGTGCCGACCAGGCGGCGCGAAGGATCTACTGCTACGCGTCCGTCGTATTACCTCGGAGCTAGTAGTAACAGGCAAATGGCAAGCTGAATTCACTAGCTAGGCTCCTGCCCGAGAGCAATCATCAAGCAAAGGCAAAGCGTTGATTCTTTTCAATTCTGTGTCTCTGTTTGGATTGGGATGGTAGTGGTGGGGGTGGTTGGCAACTGCAACTGGACGTGTGTAGCATGTCGTTGTGCTTAAGATATTCTTTGCTTCGCTGATGAGCTGGGCTTGGAGGCGGAGAGCTTTCGTCTCGTGACGAGCAGTGTCACTCGCTGGATCTGGAACCAACAAACCAGCACACAAGACTGCCATCCCATGTGTGCGCATGCGCCGCTACTTTGCCTTTTTCTCCCAGGCGTCTGCTTGCCTCGATCGGCTCCCATAAAAAAGCGCAACGATGTCTAAAGTGCTTCTCGGGCGAGTTTTCGCGGAATTTATCGTGTTTCCTATGTTGATCTTGCAGAAAACGGGGTGCTAGGAACCTGCACACTCACTATTCTAGGGCTCTTGGGAGCATCTTCAACAAATTACCTATAATTTAGATATCTAAATTGGGTTTGAAAGACGATATGGGTAACCAATTTTCCAAAAACATTTCCAGCTTACCCAATAACAGGATTGCCAATTTTGAGAATTTCCTTCTCTCTAGTACTCTTTTACATATTGCATATATCATCAGAACTAACTAAAATTCTACACATGATAATTAAAAAATTCATCATAAACAGAAACATTACATATCCATAATGAAAGTGCATATTTCAGGCATAGAACCGGTGTAAAACAAAATAATAGTCCATCGACGCATAAGAAAACACTACAAAACAAAAGTTCATCAGTGCATAGAACACCACCATTGGATCCACCCATGGTTACCCATTGGATCCACGATTGGTCTCTTCTACTCCCGGAGGCGCAGAGGGCGTCTATGCACTCTGGATGCACCCGGCTGGAGGCGGTTGCTCGGGCTATTTACTGCCAGGCTGGGTGGCAGCCTACTAGAAGACTTCAAGATGCATAGATTTATTTCGTTTTTGTTTTGTTGGCTGATACATGTATCCACACTTTTTGATCCATGATTTGTAAACTTTGAATCTCAAAATTTGGGTAATAAAGGGGCTGTGTGCATCGCTTGATGCAGAGGCCGGGGCGATGATCCCATTTCGAAAAAAAGAACACCACCATTGCATACAAATATCTCTCAAATGGCAGCACCGCTTCCATTGCCTCCCACGTACCCTCTTGATCATGGAAAAGCTCCAAGTATGCTTGACCCCTTCTCATTTAGACCACATGGATCCATGACCATGATCATTTGCTCGGTTTCCATCCTCTTGATTAATGCCTCATTTTCCACCTTCCTCTCCTCGACCTCGACAAGCTTCTCCCCGGCCAACGCCCTCCTCTCCTTGGCGGCCATGTTCCTCAGTTCGGCCTCCTTCCTCTCCTTCATTTCTTTGTTCCTCATCTCCCTCCTTTTGAAGGCAAGCTCCCTCCTCACTGCCATCAATGGCTCTTTGTACATACTGTCTCCTCCTTTTGGCCTCATATCCTTAGCTTTGTTACTCCCATTTTACCTCTTTTTAGTAACCATGGAGAGAGTAGGGCTACATGAGCCTTCATCATCGGTGTCAACCACCAATCCATCTCCAACCAAAGTAGAGAGGGGTTTGTAATATCCCTAGTATTAGTTAATGCTAATTAGGTATTTGATTTGTGCATCATGAGCATGGCATGCATTATTTTTGAACATGAGAAAAATGTTGCATTGAAAAGAAAGAGAAAACCATATGCTCAATTTCTCTCTCTATTTTTTTTTCTCTCAAAAGTGTTTGAAAAAATGAAGTAAAACGTGGGGATGTTCTATGGGAAATGAGGAACCTCCTTGTCAAGTTTAATAATTTTTGGAGTTACTTTGAACTCTCAAATAATTCAAAACATAATCCTATTGGAAAATAGAGTGTTTTCTATTTATTTTCAGAAAACCATAAAGCCAAGGGCTTATTTCTAAAATGCACGTGGTCATCGTTTTAAGTATCGCGGGTTGAATTCCGGGAAACCCGGACGATTTTCTACAATATTTCCTTTCATGTTTGTCTCCTTCCTCGCCAGGTAGGCATCTATGTGATGTCGTGCCGTTCACCGCCGCCCTCTTATGGTCCGCCATGATCCTCTGCATCGAGCACGCTCAGTCTCATGGCTGTGTGTGCTTCACCGCCACATATGTGCTCGACCTTATGGGAGCCTCCACTGATGATGTCGTCATGACATCACTAGGATGTCATCTTGGGCTGAGGTCAGTGTGACGCCAGCATGGCATCGGAAATCTTTTTTCATTTATCTATTCCATTTTTTGTAATTACTAAATTCATATCGGACATGCTTGTCAGAATTTTAATATTTTTCTTAAATATTTTCTGAAATAAATAAAACTATGAAATGTTGGTCCAGGTGGAAAATATTTTATAATTTCCAAAAGTGTTTTAAAATTATTTAAAATGAAATAAAATTGGAAAATACATAAATAATTCATTTTAAATCAGAAAAATACAAATAATATATCAAAATATTAAGAAAAATGAGATCTACATTTTGGTATCAAAATCATGTACCTTTGCAACAATTAAAATGATCTCGATAGTGGAATTGTAATACAGTCTCTCATAATAATATGGAGTTAATGGAATTGCCATATCTTAGTCATTCAACTCCATTTAAATTGTTGCTTATTCTCTAGGGTTTAAGTCGTAATGTATAAACATGCCAAATGTTTAAATATGTCATATCATACCTTGTGTGCATTGCATCGATGCCACGTATTGAATGTTTTCTGTTTTTTGGTGTTTGGTTCTTCTATGTGGAATTCGAGATCAAGATCAACAACATCGAAAAGCAATACTTGATCATCTAGAAAGAAGTCAACCACAAGATTCTTGAAGATCTACTTTTGGTTATCAACGAACAAGACAAGCGTAGCCCCATCATTATGGACCTATGTTTTCGAAGTATTTAAATTCTTGCTATGTGCATTTGATTCCAATGTGGTATTTTATCTGTAGATAGAGTATCATATATGTTGCAGGTTCCTTCTAATTGCTTAGCATAACTAGGTTTGTCTTGTGAGAGTGGCTAGAGTTTTTGTATGTGTCATGCTTAGTTGTTACGTCTAATCCATTTCGTTGATAAATCCAAGAGGCGAATGAATCTATTATTATAGGATGACATTGTATTATCAGTGATGAGAGTTGAACATGCTAAGGCTTGTACAGAGGCCACGTTGGGTTGTGATATCGTTGTCCCATGCTTGGCAACACTAGTATCAGAGTTCCTGTCTCTGTAACCAAGACTGAGCGTACAACCACTCGGGGGCCTATAGAAACCCCCTTAACTCCAACTCACCTAGTTTGATACATGAGTCCATAGTTTGAGTTTTCCATTTGGAATTCATAGTTGTAAAGGTTTGAAGATGGTTGGATCACATATAGGGTGTGGCCAAGGTGATGGGCACTGTGGTAATACACTAAGTATCCTCGGTACACAGAGACTTGGAGTGATATGAAAGTACGACCAACTATAGCATACAGAGATCCCTCTGTGAGTGAACCATATGGATTAGCAAAAGCAAGAGAAAGGTTTTGGTCAAACACCCTCTGTCAGGACACCAAGCGAAGTGTACCAAGTGGCCCTAAGATTCGTTCGACGCTTGTGGGTAAAGTTGTACACCCCTATAGGGTTAAATATTTTCTAAAAGTTGTTTCCACCATTATGGACGATTTGGTGACATATTTTAAGATCATAGAGAACATTAACCTAATCATAAAACTTGGAAAACTAAAGTGTGTTCAGAATTGTTTCATCGGGGTGATCAAGGGGGTGATTCTCGTTGGTAGGTTCGGGTGATAATGATTCGGTGGATATCATGAAATGATTAATAGAGTTAAAGATATCGCTCTCTTATCCCCTTTTAAAGGATTCTTAGTAGACAAGCATCTTTCCATACTTGTTTATAAATAAAGTTTGCCTTACATAAAAGTACTCTAAAGAAAGCTTCTCATACACGAGCATATAGTTACTAGGTTATCTAAGTTTTGCGGAGTACATCATGTACTCAACCTTGTTTCGTTTGTGTTATTGCTACATAGACATTGCTCCGTCCTATGGTGGTTTCTATGTTGACATCCACCAGTAGTTTGGGGTTCCTAGGCATCAACTTGAGATCTATGGAATGGACGTCCTTTGTGTTTTTTTAGCAGTAACAGTAGAGAATACCCCTACTGTGCCAGTTTTCATTTATAAAGAGCCATATGGATGATATTTACAAGTTTATTACATGGATGTAGCATGTTTCATAAAGTATCTATCCATTGTTGCATTCCTTGTTTCAAACTAGGTTTGGACCTATGCATAATAAGAAAGAAGGGTTCCTTAAAGATATCTAGAAATCTGCATTGATTAATGTCTTCATTATCAAAGATGATCTTGTTTCTGTGGTTCCATAAACTCCAGCAGCCCACTAGTAGATAATATTCTGTATTTGTATTCCCTCAATCATCATATCCATTAAGTTTCTGCTTGTATCCCATTCATAATTCAGACTCCACTAGAATATCTGACTGAATTCACATCCAAAGAACATATGAATAAGTGATTCATTTGATTCATCATTGCATAGGACACATTCAGTGTTTTCTACATAAAAGTTCTTCCTGGTCATAAGGTCCTTAGTATTCAGTCTTTCTAAAAGCAGAAACCAGAAGAAAAAATTATGCTTAGATAGACAACATGATTTCCAAATCCATTTGATAAGTGTTGGGGCTTCAGGAGGATCCAATATAATTTCATATATTCTTTTGGTTGAGAATTTTTCTCCCCATATGAACCTCCATTTGTCATTTTCCATTTGTCCATGATTATCTTGTAGCATCAGCTAGAGCTCATTCAATTGTTGAATTGCTATGTTAGACAAAGGTAGATAAAAGATATCAGGTATGTTGTTTAGATATTGTTGTGCTGCTTGTTTAACTGTTATCTCTTTATCTCTAGCAAAAGAGAAAAACTGTGGAAATTCTAGAGCCAATTGGTTATCCTTCCATGTATCCTTCCATAATCTTACCGGGTTTTTGCTGCTTTTGCATTGCATATAGCATTTTCTTAAATAAATCAATGAATGATGAACATTCTCTCCACTAGAATGATCCCTTAGCAGATTTTCAACTAGTAGGAAAATGGTTGTTAGTGGCGCACATGTTTTCCCTTTTCGTGGCGCACTAGGGGTGCGTCACTAAGCTTGCGCCATGACTAACAGTTACCCGTAGCGCACTGCCTGGTGCGCTACGGGTACCTGGACATAGCAGTAGCGCACTGTTTGGTGCGTCACAATAGTGAAAGTTAGTGCGTTTCCACTAAGTTTCCTATGGCGTACCAAGCAGTGTGCCATGCACTTTTGCATGGTGCGCTTTAGTATTTGTGCGCTACTAAAGTCAGGACATGTGCGCCACAGCCAAGATTTTTTTGTTTTTTTAATACGCTACCAGATGATATACATATAGAGATATACAGATATACAGACGTATAATACATATATGAATACACGGTTTGCAAAACAGGATAGAAACAAATACATATAGATAAGTCACATACATGAATACACATGATAAGTTATATTGTTTTGATCAAGTTACAAAGTAGCTAGTGACATGAATATATGTGTCTCGACCAAGTTAAAGCTCGTAAGCTCACCTAGACATCTAAAGTAGGAACACGCGGGACATACAACCAAAGACGATAAAGATCACCGCAACGAAGGTGTAGGTCTTCATCTGGTTCCTCGTCCTAACTCCTGCTAGATAGCGCGTGTATCTAGCTTCTTCCTCTGCCATAGTGTTGTACCCTTTATAATTGTTGCTGCTGAAACGGTGCACCTGTCTCCGGCAGTCTTTCCAATCGTCGTAGAGTCCGAGAACCCGTCCCTTGTACACAACACACCACATCATCTACAAGTTGGCAATAATAATTAAATGGAGGATGAAAAACATGTAAAAGTTGCACATAAAGATATACTTATCAAATAGTGTCAACTCAAAAAGAATGCCTCATATATACATAGGTCGTTGGACACAGGAATATGATATGATGGAACGGTCGGCCAAGTAGGATGCACAAAGACTTGGAATTGTGCATGGCACAAGGCCGGCCATCCCATCATAGCATATTCACATATATAGTGTGCCATGAGATTTTAATCATCGGCATTCTCAGAAAACACCAAAGTAACTCGGATTTGTACCTCATTCTCGAAAAAAGTAAGTAGACCTAACTCAAAAAGCATGCCTTATATATACATAGGTCGTTGGACACAGGATATGCTATGATGGAACAGTTCGGCCAAGTAGGCACAAGACTTGGACTTGTGCATGGCACAAGGCCGACTATCCCATCATAGCACATTCACATATATATAGTATGCCATGACATTTTAATCATCGGCATTCTTGAAAAAAGACCAAAGTAACTTGGATTTTCCCCATTCTCGTAAGAAAGTAACAAAGTAAGCAAAAAGGACAAAAATTAAGCATATAAAGATACACTTATCAAATAGGGCCAACTCAAAAAATCCTCATATATATACCTTGGTTGTTGGACACAGAAATATGCTATGATGGAATGTTCGGCCAAGTAGGATGCACAAGACTTGGACTTGTCGAAAGCACAAGGCCAAACATCCCATCATAGAACATTCACATATATAGTGTGCCACAATATTTTAATCATCGACATTATCATAAATACCAAAGTAAGAAAAAGAGGACCAAACTAAGCAAAAAAGGACCAAAGAGTAAGCAGAAAGACTAAGCATTGATTCATATATAACCCTAAAAATAAGCAAAAGAAGTAAGCGTTGATTCATAACCCTAATAAGTAGTATCCCTAATAAGTGGGGATAAATTTTACACCACACAAGCTCATCGATAGTTCAGAACTATAACTAGGCAAACATTAATACTTCCGGCGGCTCGGGAAACGGGAGGACGCCTTGTTTTGTCATGAACTCCCTATAGTCACCCAGCATCTTTAGGCAATCTACTATGTCACGGTTATTCGGGGCATTTGCCTTCGTAGAAGATCCCCCCAAAGTCATGACATTACGAAAGATGATTGCCCCAAACTGCTGCTGGATGCGATACATCTCTTGTCTAATATCTGGATCATTGATATTTGCCTTGGCTTTGGCCCACTGTTTGAGATGATCTGACTGCGTAGAATTTTTTTGGTCTAGTAGGAACACCCTCATGTGATGGAGTGTGTAGTAGGCTTTCTTATGACTGCCTTCCGGCTGCTTCACGCAGGGGAAGTTTGTTACGTGGGTGAAGACGTGCCTGCCGAACTTGACTTTCTTACGCATGAAGGTGGTTCCTTCCGCTGAGGCATAGCCAGTGAGAGCATCATCTAGAAGTTCCTTGATCTTGGCATAGTTTTTCTTCTTTCGTGCACTCCCCGAGTCGAAATACATGGCTTGCGAATGTTTTGGCGATAAGGCGATGAGTGTGCAGTGTTGATCTCTGTGCAAAACAATTCAAACGGAATTTGTTGGAAAAAGAATGATGAAAATCTACTAAAGCATGTTATGGAGGCGAGTGAATAATGACTTACTTAGAAAAATAAGGCACATGAATGTATTCCTTTGTCTTGTTCGCCACCAAGATGCCTTGGAGGTACGAGGCCACGAATCGCCGTTCAATGGGGCTTGCCAAGCAGCCATCACACATGTAGTAGGGGTCCACTATCGTGATGCCCGGGTTGTTATCTCTAATGATTTGCATAGCCAGGCTGAGAGAAACAGGCGGACCATGGTATAGTTCAACAGGTACAGTTGAACATATTGAAGATGTCATCAAACTGTAGGATGAACAGATTCGCGGGGACATTATCGATGAAGCCCAAGCCTGGTAGCACCTTAACCACAAATACCAGGTGTGAGGGATCTTTATCTCAAAGAAGGCATTTCTCTACCATCAGCACACCATCATGCACACTCTGCATTTCCGAACCGGTGAGCCTGTGCAATTTCTTAGTTAGCATGGGCTCACCCGCCACATTCATCCTCCACATAATACCCTTGGGTCTTGGTGTCCCGTCCTGAAACCTGATCGGATTCGCAGTTGACGCCACCGGTGGTACGCCCAATTTGCATCACCTTTCTATACCATAATCTACCCCTATTCATTGATATTTGTCTTATTATGAGGTATTACTTATGGCTTTTCATCTGTTTATGCATGTTGGATGATTCTTGGAGGATGAACTGCCGGAGTCTGGATTCTGATGGAAAAGAAGGTGTTTCGGTACAATTTCGCGAAGATCAGAAAAATACCAGTAAAATATGGAAACATATTATTTTCCTAGAAGATGAAGAAAGCCAGAAGGAGGAGCGAAGAGGGGGCGCGGGGGGGCCACACCCTCCTAGGCACGGGCCCACCCTAGGTCGCGCCTAGGGCAGGTGTGGCCCACCTGCCCGGCCTTCGACTTCGCCCCTTCTCCTATATCTTCCCTACGGAACCCTAAGCCTCAGGGAGCGACCACAGATAGATTTCCGCTGCCTCTGGGGGCGGAAAACACCGAGAGAGAAAGATCTCTCCGCATGTATTTCGCCAGGGAATTCCTTCCCGGAGAGGGGAGACCGTCGCCATCAACACCATCGTCAAGCTAGGCTTCATCGGGATCATCATCATCCACACCATCATCTCCACCAGCTCCATCATCACCACTCCGTCCCGCTGTAACAATTGTGTTGGATATTGCTTTAGTTCTTAGGGGAAACTTTCCCGGTGTTAATTACTATTGTAGTTGATGCTTGTGAGTGGAACCATTGGATTATTGTTTATGTTCAGATTATTATCCATTACCATATCATCTTTGATCTTGATCCATATGATGTCTTGTGAGTAGTTTGTTGTGTTCTTGAGTACATGGGAGAAGTCATGTTGTTAGTAGTGGATTTGTGTTGAGTTATTATTCAATGGTTTAGTATTTAAGTTGTGGTTCTATTCTTCTAGTGGTGTCATGTGAACGTCGACTACATGATACTTCACCATTTATGGGCCTAGGAGGATTCATTGTGTATTTGTCTACTAATTGTGGGGTTGCCGGAGTGACAGAAACCTGAACCCCCGTTAGGACACCTTTGCACAAGGGAGTGTAGGATCTCAGAGTTTAAGGCTATGGTTAGATTTATATCTTAATTACTTTCTTGTAGTAACGGATGTTTGCAGGGGGTTTAATCACAAGTATGTATTAGTCCAAGTAAGGTCGGCACATTAGCACAGGTTCACCCGCACAACACTTACAACACCAGAGAAGAGTACTCAGCTATTTGAAGCGAAAGCACTTGACAGAATTCTCATGTGTCCTCGAGAATGTTTGGTCCTTATAAGTATTTACACCGGCTTGTCCTTTGCTAAGAAAGGATTGGGCCACTTGCTCCGTTTGTTCGTTACCTTCGTTACTTGCTCTTTGTTTTGTTGTCTTGTCAGAAAACCACTAAAAATCCGTTTGCTAAGTATTCACAGGGATTTCCTGCTCCATACCACTATTTAGCACCTTCTGCTCCTCGTTGGGATCGACACTCCTATTTATCAAAAGTACTACGATACACCCCCTATACTTGTGGGTCATTAAGACTATTTTCTGGCGCCGTTGCCGGGGAGTGAAGCGCTATTGAAGAGTGGAACTGGTAAAGGAAACTTTTACTGTGAGTATTTCTTTTGTTACTACTTTTGTTTCCAATATGGATAACCCACTTGGTTTTCTGTTTGGGAAAACTACTACCACTGCTAGGGTAGTAGATGAACCACCACATGTTGAGATAGATCCTTTTAAGATATCTACAAGTATTTTTAATCGAGTTATGGATAATTATTATTTAGGGGATGGAACTGTCCACCCTGGTGATCGCTTGCTTTTTATCCATGAATTATGCGGGTTGTTTAAGTGTGCAGGTATCACAACTGAACAGGTGAAGAAGAAGTTACTCTCCATATCCTTGAAAGGGAGAGCTGAAGAATGGTATAAGCTGTTGAAGAATGGACAATCCATGGAATGGGAGGAGATGGCATCTCTCTTTTACTCTAAATTTTATCCTCCCAGTGAGATTCATAAGGATAGAAATCTTATATATAACTTTTGGCCTCTTGATGGAGAAAGTACAGCTCAAGTTTGGGGGAGATTGAAGTTACTAATGCTTAAATTTCCTATTCATGAACTCCCTAACAATATTATTCTCAATAACTTTTATGCTAGGCTTTCTCTTCATGGTAAAGATTTACTAGATGCTTTTTGTGCTGGATCATTCACACGTATGAAGGAAGAAGCTAAATGGGATCTCTTGGACCGTATTCAAGATAACACTGAAGCTTGGGAGAATGACAAAGGAAGAAAGTCTGGTATAAACTATGATTATGAATGCATTAAATCTTTTATGGGAACTGATAACTTTAGTGATATTAGCAAAATGAGTTTGGTCTTGATCCTCAAGTTCTTGCAAAATGTTTTAATGCCTTTTCCTCTTATATTGAGATTCCCAAGAAAGAGTGGGACAAGTACCATGCTCCATATAAAGACATTATTACCCATGTTCCTGCCAGCGTAGAGGTTTGTACTGTTGATCCTATTTTGCCTTAACCTTATGTTGAGAAAATCCCTATTCCTTCCAAGGTAAGGTAGCATTCTATTATGGCTAATGTGGTTAGCAAAAGCGCAAAGAAAACTATAGGGTCCGATGAGCTTATTGATATTGAGCATGTGGTAGCTATTGTGAAAGATCTTGTCACTCGAAATATAGAGGATGAGCATGTTGTGTTCTGTGAAGACGCTACTAATATTGTTTCTCATCCTAAGAAAGTTAGAAAAGCTAGTGTTCCCGTGCTTTCTGTTAGAATTGGTAGTCATAGCTATTATGGTTTATGTGATATTGGTGCTAGTTCTAGCGCTATTCCTTATGAGCTTTACAGGGAAATTATGCATGAGATTGGTACTTGTGAGCTTGAAGACATTGATGTGGTTATTCACCTTGCTAATAGAGAGCAAGTTTTCCCCATTGGCATTATAAGAGATGTGGAGGTCCTTTGTGGTAAGATTAAATATCCTGCAGATTTTCTAGTACTTGGTAAAGAAGCTAGTAAAACCTATCCTATTATCTTTGGAAGACCCTTCCTTAATACTTGTGGGGCTATCATAGATTGTAGGAAGGAAAAAGTTTTGACTAAGTTTGGTGGAGAGTCCTATGAGTTTAATTTTTCCAAATTTGCCAAAACTCCTTATGAAAATGAACTGCCTGATGAGGATTTTAGGGTTGAACAACTTTCTGCTATTTCTCTTACTCCTAACAATGCCTTGCAGCAGTTTATGGAAGATCATGAAAGTGATGTCTTCATGAAGGAAAGAAATGAGATTGACGAGGTTTTCCTTCGTCAGCCGGAACATCTTAAGCATAATCTACCTGTGGAAGATTTGGGTACCACACTACCACCTAAAGGGGATCCAGTTTTCGAATTAAAACCTTTACCTGATGATCTTAAATATGCTTATCTTGATGATAAGAAAGTATATCCTGTTATTATTAGTTCTAAACTTTCAGGAAAGGAAGAAGAGAGGTTATTGGAGATATTGAACAAACACCGAGGAGCTATGGGCTATACTCTTGATGATTTAAAGGGGATTTCTCCTACTATATTTCAGCATGCTATTAATATAGAGCCTGATGCAAAACCAGTTGTTGAGCACCAACGCCATCTAAATCCTAAGATGAAGGATGTGGTAAGAAATGAGGTATTAAAACTCCTTGATGCCGGTATTATTAATCCTATTGCTGATAATAAATGGGTTAGCCCTGTTCATTGTGTTCCCAAGAAAGGGGGAATAACTATTGTGCCTAATGAGGATAATGAGCTTATACCCCAAAGAGTAGTAGTTGGGTATAGAATGTGCATTGATTTTAGAAAGATTAATAAATTTACTAACAAAGATCATTATCCTTTGCCCTTTATTGATCAAATGCTTGAGAGGTTGTTCAAAAAGACTCACGTTTGCTTTCTTGATGGTTATTCTAGGTTTTCTCAAATTACTGTGAAAGCGCAGGACCAAGAGAAAACTACTTTCACTTGTCCTTATGGTACTTATGCTTATAGGCGTATGCCTTTTGGTTTATGTAATGCTCCTGCTACCTTTCAGAGATGCATGTCTGCTATCTTTCATGGTTGTTGTGAAGAAATTGTGGAAGTTTTCATGGACGATTTTTCTGCCTATGGAACTTCTTTTGATAACTGTTTGCACAACCTTGATAAAGTTTTGCAGAGATGTGAAGAAACCAACCTTGTTCTTAATTGGGAGAAATGCCATTTCATGGTTAATGAAGGGATTGTTCTTGGACACAAGATCTCCGAAAGAGGCATTGAAGTTGACAGAGCCAAAATTGAAGCAATTGAGAAGATGCCTTGTCCTAGAGATATCAAAGGTATTCGTAGTATCCTTGGTCATGCTGGTTTCTATAGGAGGTTTATTAAAGATTTCTCCAAAATTTCAAAGCCCCTTACTAATCTTCTTCAAAAAGAAGTATGTTTTGTTTTTGATGATTTTGTAAGGAAGCTTTTGAAACTTTGAAGAAAGCTTTGACAACTGCTCCTATTGTCCAACCACCTGATTGGAGTTTACCTTTTGAAATTATGTGTGATGCTAGTGACTTTGCTGTGGGTGCTGTCGCTGTGGGTGCTGTCCTTGGACAACGTGTTGACAAGAAGCCGAATGTTATTCATTATGCTAGCAATACTCTGGATGCTGCTCAAAAGAATTATGCTACTACTGAAAAAGAGTTCTTAGCTGTAATCTTTGCTTGTGATAAGTTTAGACCTTATATTGTTGATTCTAAGGTTACTAATCATGCTGCTATTAAGTACCTTATGACAAAGAAGGACGCTAAGCCTAGGCTTATAAGGTGGGTGTTGCTTTTGCAAGAGTTTGATTTGCATATTGTGGATAGGAAATGTGTTGATAATCCTATTGCTGATAATGTATCTCGTTTGAAAAACATTCCTTTTTGACCCATTGCTTGTTAATGATAGTTTTCCAAATGAGCAGTTAGCTGCAATAAGGGTAAGTCCGCATGAAAGTCCTTGGTATGCTGATTATGCTAACTTTATTGTTTCCAAGTATTTTCCTCCAACCTTTATAGCTCAGCAAAGAAGGAAATTCTTTTATGATCTAAGGCATTACTTTTGGGATGACCCACACTTATATAAAGGAGTAGACGACATTATGCGAAGATGTGTTCCAGAATTTGAACAACAAGAGATATTGAGAAAATGTCATGGCAGTGCTTATGGAGGACATCATGCTGGGGATAGGATTGCACAAAAGGGTTTACAATCTGGATTTTATTGGCCTACCCTTTTTAAAGATGCAAGGAAGTTTGTCCTATCATGTGATGAATGCCAACGAGTAGGTAATATCTCTAGACGCAATGAAATGCCTATGACCTATCCTCTTGTTATTGAACCTTTTGCTAAGTATTCATAGGGATTTCCTACTCCATACCACTGTTCAGCACCTTCTGCTCCTCGTTGGGATCGACACTCCTATTTATCGAAAGTACTACGATACACCCCCTATACTTGTGGGTCATCAACCGGCTGGCTCGAGCTGCTAGATTTTATTTTCTTGGCCTTCTTGCCTTTTGGATAGCGGGAAGGCACCCCAATCTAAGCACCGACCACCCTATGTAGTGTGTCAGGGCTTAGAATAAAGGGCCAGTTGGATATATCAGCTGGATCGGTGAAGCCTCAAGCTGGAGGCGTATCCTGAGAACCAAACAGGCGCTTGTTGCAAGGGGGTTTCTTTGCGGGGCCACCAGCTAGGTCTTCGTCGCAAAACTGAGTGTTGTTGTATTGATCGACGTCATCTTCTTCATCCTCATTCGGATCCTACGCCATGGGCATGTAAATATGATCAGTCGACCCATCGCTTGGAGGTGACAGCGGTAGTGTTGTGGAGGTCTTGCCATGGCTTGGAGTTGGCACGACAGTCAGTGTTGTTGTCTATGGGTGATGGCCCCGGCCGTCCCCAAACGAATCATGCTCTTTGGCCATAGCATGAATAAGCTGAAGCAATTTATGAGGACAGACGGATCGTCTTCATCCGCTCATGGGGGTTGAATGGGAGGTTCCAAGTCATCGCAGCCTCGTAGCACCCAAATAATTTTAACCCTATGCATGCTATCTAGCATCGGCTTTGAGTGGAACGTGCGATGAAAGGGTTGAATGATGGTACCCTTGGAAACATCCCTCAAATTGTTATTCATGTAGCTTAAGAGAGTGCATTGAACATCCATTTGAGAAAAACATGTATGGCATCAGAGATGCCATAAGAGTAATAAATGGCAAGGCGGTAAAGTAATTTGTTTACCATGATGTCGTCGATCTCGGATAATGTCGAGGCACCGCATACGATGATGGGCGTGAAAGATACGGAGGGGATTCTTGATGGCACGGTGCCGGACACCGGTGTATTCTCCCTACCAGGTGCATTAAGCTCCGGTGTTGCTGCGATGATGGAAGGGGGAGTCACCAACGTGTCCGGTGCCACAGTGATGGCAGGGGGAGTCACCAATGCTTTTGGCTCCACAGTGCTAGTGGGTGGAGTTACAAACGCATAATTCACTGGATTTTTGTCGATGCTGCGTTGATCAAGTGGTTGCTGACCATGCTTGGAATCGGGAACGGCCCTTGTCGACCACCCGCATTTCAGTTTGCTATTGACTCCACCAAGGTAGGCAGAATAGAGGTGAGGGTGATTTCCAGGTTGTCTTGGAAGATATGTAGGATCCGCGCCACTTGTTCCTTAAGTTCTTGAACCTCACGGTTTTCCTCGTCGCTCCTTGCCACCACACGCATCCTTGGCGGTACACCAAAATGATCCACCCAATTCTTAGCCCCGAAGCCATCCAGATGGCTAGCCGACGATGGCTTCTGCGTAACTGGCGTGATTTCCTTGGCCCAGTTCATCGCACTGTTAACAGGGTTATCCCATCGGGTGGCTGCCATCGACCCCTGGAATGAGGAACCCTAGGATCCCTGACTAGCAATTTCCTGCTCCTTCAGAATAAGTAACGTGAACCGTTTCAAAATTTGACTTCATCGATTAGAATGCAATCGACTTGATCCATGGTAATTAAATTCCTTACCACAAGAACCTCGAAGTCCTTCACCTTAGGATCCACGGCGAGTTGTTTGGTTTTTGGGTCCACATGGTAACAGGCCTTGATAAAGTTTCGAAGCTTCCTGTTTTCGAATTTTGCGAAGAGGTTAGGTTGCCCCTTAGCTCTATACTCATCATCCTCCTAAACCCATTTGGGCTCTGCAGCTCTATAACCGCCAGATCTGAGATGGTGGTGACCTATATTCATCTCTTGCAACTCCTTCCCCTGCCTACTCGAGGTTGCGGTTGCTTCGGATTCACACCTGGCCTTGAACTCCCGGTATTAAACTTCGGTGATATGCAGGTCAATCTTCTGGATCTCCTCGAGAATTTTCTCTTCTTTAAAGATCTTCATTATCAGGGCTCTCTAGCTGTCTAGGACGGTTCTCATCTTCGTGAGGGCGGATCTGTTTACTTCATTCCCATTATAATTTGTGTTCCGATACTGAGGAGGGGACTTGTATCTTGCGTACAGCTTCTCAAAGAGGAGTGTGCGCAAATGGCCATTCTTGGTGTTTATCGAGATAGCGATCCGGGTGATAGCCGCCACTTGCACACCGTACCCTTTGACAACTTGGTCGGGCGCCAAAGGAACCCCTGTTAGGATCACTTCGGTAATTTCCTCTCTGACAGTGCCGCCTATTTTCAGGTGCCATTCCTTCTTATTCTTAGGCGGATTGCTACCATATTCTGTGCCCTCACCGCCATGATGATGATCATCATCCACCGTTCCTTCGGCTTCTTCTTCCTTCATGTCCTCCATCTCATCGTCGTCGCTCTCGAAAGGATTGTATTCTTCATCGTCCCCTGTCATTCTTTCCAGCCTCTCAGCCTCCTCCCAAAATGACAATTTCTTTTGAGGTCTGACTTCTCCTTCAATATTGATGCTCTTAGAAGAGCCAGCCTCGTCGTTGTCACACATGTTTGCACTAAAAATCAAATAATGCTTAGAAAAGTTTATGGAAAAATCCGGCATGACCTTTGCTAATTTTCTTAACCTAGGAGTGTCTGATTTCTGCCAAAACAGAAGTTAATCAACATTTTGGCAAAAATCAGGAGTCATTTCATACAAGCACCTACATACATGATAGAATAAAGTGCTTCATACAAGCACAAGCACAATATATAATTGCACTAAATCAAGTGCTTCATACACAGAGTGTATGTCAGATGCAAGCAACCACAAGTATTGCAAGATCATTTTCAGCACAACAAGCCATAAGTATTGTTGCAGTTACCAACACAACAAGCTACAAGTATTGCTGCAGTTACCAGCAGGCAAGCTACAAGTATTACCAGCACATCACAACAAGCTACAAGTATTACTAGCACATCAAGCTACAAGTGTTAGATGCAAGCTACAAGTATTGCTGCAGTTGTATTTAAAGAATAAATAGTGGGTATTTAAAGTAAGCTTCTAGCAGAGGAAGAACAACAAGAACTACCTATTGTTGCAATTGTAAAGATCTTATCGTTGAACACATAATTGCTCAATTTATTTGGTTTGTAAAGATCTTTCCATTCTTGTTAGGATGTTAGTATGAGCTTACATAATTACATTATACTATCATAAATTGTGATGAACCAGTTGAAGGCTGTGTTATTACAGAAACAATAATGCTACAAATATAATGGATGACACAAATTATAGGCCAGTGCAGCAAAGTGTGCATACCCTTATTCGGGTTCCCAATTCGATTATGTTTCTGACTGAAGAACTAGTGTCAGACACCTAGCTACTTTTCCATTGCAAAATAAAGCTGATAGTAGTCTGTGACATGGCAACCATGCTTAATGACATGCAAATTCAGGACAACAAGGTGCATAACAGAAACTGGCCTACTAATTAGTCCATAGCTATCAACCTAAATTTCGCCACAAAATACGCAAATGTTGTTTTACTTGGCAACAACTACAATTTGGTTGAATGATATAAAAGGAACAATTTTAAAATAAGCCTCCCATTTCATAAATACATCTACCACATGCTCCTAAAATATCTATTAATATTTAGATATTAAAAAATGCCCGAAATTATCTAAACTATATAAAATATCTATTATATGTTTTATATGTCAAAATTGGTACATATATATCATAAAAGTGGTACAAATATGATTCAAAGTAGAAAGAAATTAAATAATAATGTGTCCATTAATAATACAATCATTTTTTGAGCTAGTGTTTTACAATCTTTTTTGAGCTAGCATTTTATAATCTTTTCCCTTCTTTGTCGCTGTTCAATAATTTAGCCCCAACAATTTAATATTTATTCTCTCGAATGGGCTGCCTTTTTTGGGTAAGGTTGTCCTTTTTCTTCTTGTGGTGTATGTTGCTCCATCGTAGTCGTCGTCATCTTTAATCTTTGGATTGTCGTACTGGTTAAAGTCTTACTCGTTGGCGACTCCATACATTCCGATAGTGTTTCTTTTTCCTCTCCTCATGCAAACACAACTAGGTTTTGTCGGGTCGGTAATAAAAACATTGGTCCACTTTGCTAGCCAATACACACAGTTCATTCTTCGCATCGACGTTCGCATCGACCTCCTTGGATTTGGCTGCTTTGGGTATAACCATGGTTGTGAAATACCAGTCTTCTCTTTTGACGCTCTTGGCCCATATGACATGGAACATCGACACCTTTCTCCACAGTATTCGAGCTCCTATATCTCCTTGATCCCTCCATAGAATCTTTTGTTCATGTTGTCATCCATGAAGAATTCCGACGTTACCCCTGAGTTCTGATAGTCACACTTGTTGTCCTTTTCCTCCGTGTAGAATGTGTAGCCGTTGATATCATACGCCTGATAAGTTACCAGATTGTGCATGGGTTCATGCGACAAGGTGAATATGATGTTTTCCTCCATAGAATGTTATTGCGGAGGATTATCTAGGAGCGTCTGTCTAAACCAACGTGTGAAAACTGAGCTGTGCTCTTTGATTATTTCTCCATGCGTCCTCTATATGCCCTGGTCACTGTACTTCTTCTCGATTAACCTTTTGTGCTTTTGTACCCAAGGATCGACCAGTTCTAAATGTTGTAGCGCGACTTGGTTTGATCTATCAAATTCTATGCGTCGACCATCGAAGTTTACATGCAATACGCGACGACCCTCTCGGTGGCCCAATCCCTCGAGCTTGCCAAGGTGCCTATTGACAGGAAGACCGACATGGTTCGCGATGTCTAGATAATTCATGCAAAAAGAGATGCACTCTTTGGCCAGAAAGCCCTTGGCTATGCTTCCATCTGGACGGGACCTGTTGCAAACGTATCTTTTGATGTGTCCATTCATCCTTTCGAATACCATCATGCTACGGAGGAACATCGTTCGAGTTGGATGATATCCTCCACGATATGGACCAAAAGATGCACCATAATGTTGAAAAATGCGTGCGGGAAGTAGATCTCGAGCTCGCATAGTATCACCATGATCTCCTCCTGTAGCCCCCCGAGCTGATTCATGCCAATCGACTTTCAAGAGATGACGTTGAAAAACTTGCAGATCCCAAACAACGTGTCACAGACGTGCTCGTCCATTATCCCACGTAGTGCAACCAGAAGTATCTACGTCATTAGCATGGCACAATCATGAGACTTCATCCCACTGAACCTCTGCTTTGCCTCGCCTACGTATCTACTTATCTTGCCAGCGTAGCCGTAAGGAAATTTGACTCCTAGAAGGCACTTGAAAAACCATTTGATCTCATCCTGGCTTAGAGTGAAGCACGAAGGGGGAAGTAATATTCGTTCTCCACGTTTTCTCCATGCATAATTCTTGCCAAGCCACCTCCGGTGCCCCATGAACATGGTTTTCAAAGACCCTGGATCTTTCTCTAGTTGGAGATAGGTTGTGTTATCCATGCACCTAACGCATGCAGAAAATCCTTGGATAACTTGCCCCGAGAAATATCTGCAATCGGGATAGTCTTGCACCGTAGTGACCAACGCGTCTCTCATAGTGAAATAATCTTGTGTGACAGCGTCGTATGTATTGGCTCCGGATTTCCATAACATGACTAGCTCCTCTTTCAACAGTCCGAGATATAGATTCATGTCGGTATCAGGTTGTTTTGTCCCTTGAATTATCATACTCATTTGTATGTACTTATTCATGCACAACTAGGGAGGGAGGTTGTACATCCATATAAACACGGGCCAAGTGTTGTGCGTGCTGCTCTGGCCACCAAACAGATTGATTCCATCATTGCTTGCACCTAGCCTGATGTTCCTCGAATATCCATTTAATACTGGGAATTCGAGGTCCAATGATTTCCACTGGCGAGCATCTGAAGGGTGCATCAGCAACCTGTCCTTTTGGGGGTCATCATCATCTCGTGGATTCTTTCTTTCTACATGCTAGTGCATGAGCTATGCTTTCTTAGGGTCTGCGAAATAGCGCTGCAGACGAGGAGTGATAGGAAAGTACCATACCACTTTTCGAGGAGCTTTCTTCCCTTTCTTGTATCGACTCACGTCGCACACCGGACATGTGGTTTTCTCCGCGTCCTCGCCCCAAAAAATGATGCAATTGTTGATGCGGACGTGGTATCTAACGGGTGGTAGATCGAGAGGACACACGATTTTCTTGGCGTCCTCAATACTAGTTGCTCACGTGTTCCCCTCTGGGAGACGATCATGCCATAATGGGACGATTGTGCCAGAATGCCATCATATCGTCGAATCTTGCGTCGTTCCATTTGTGTTTTGCCTTCATCTCCTTAGCCTCGATCATTACATTCAATCAGATATCATCGGGCTTGTATCCTTCATACAATGGAGTAACCGCGTCTTTCTCAAATTGTGCAAGCTTGGCTTTCTCTCTAGAGGCAGCCCTGGTGTTACTTGTCTGCTTGAGAAGCAGTTCTTGAATATAAGGGTCCTGCACCCAGCCTGACATTGCTCCATTGTATGCTCTGGCGTCTATATCGTCATCATCCTGGTATGCTTCCGCACCTTTACCATCTCCAGGAGACTCTTCGTCATCTCGCCCGTACTCGCCATGATCATAATGTTGCCCACCTTCCTCATTTCCTGTCACCCCATTTACATCCTCATCGTATTCATCACGTATCCACCGAATGTAGCCATCCATGAAACCATGGCGGAGCAGGTGCGCCTGCAGATGCCCGGAATCTGGGTCGATCAACCAATTGAGTTTGCATCTTTTGTACATACATCTTATCTTCGTCATGTTATTTCGTATCATGTCGTCCGTCGCGCATTTCAAAAATCTAGCCACAATGCCTTCGCTCATTATGAGGATCATGGTTGCCTGTACCGTGTACACGGTAGAATTAGAAGTTTATTAGAACCACACAACCAATGCATGCATGCAATGGTTGATAGAAAATTTCGGCATGACCTATCCTAAAATTAGGACCTTTGCAAAATGCCAAAGTCTTGCCAAAATGGAAATGAATCAACATTTTGGCAAAACAATGGCAACTCATTCACACACAAACACATGAGAGAGCATGCATGCTCCAGACACAAGAGCATCAATCCTTTGCATACATATGAGCATATCATCCATACACATGAACACATCCTCTTACATGGAAAACTTACCGAGATGAGAGACCGACAAGATGGAAGGAGAGGTGAGAGACCGAGAGGATGGTGGCCGGAAGGAGATCATTCATCTATTATGTATGTAGCATCCAAGGTAAGTTTTACATGCTACAAATGGTGAAAGAGTGTAGAAATTGAGGTGGGAAGAAGAATGACGACCAGATCCAAGGAGTAAGAAGGAGGGGAAAATGAAGCAGAGAGGTGGTAGTAGATAGCTATGTGCAAAAAGAAACTGCCAAAAAGTCATAGCAAGCACATTTGTGGCGCATATGGTGGTGGTGCGCCACAGGGATAAACCACAGCCTTGGCGCACATGCTCCACGGGTATGTTTCCCCAGTTACACAACAGACTGCACCTATTTTACCCACGCCATGTCTACCTCCCACACCCGTAGCGCACAGCCCATAGGTGCGCTATGACTAGGTGGTCTGCGGTCGGTCGTGCCCTGGCCCATTCGTAGCCGTGGCGCAGCACGGCCATGTGTGTCACAGTTATTCCAGTTAGCCGTAGGAAACTTGCTGGCAGTACGTCACAACTATTTTACCCATGGGGCACCATTGGCACGTACGTCACGAAAGTGTGGATTACCTATAGCCATTTTTCTAGTAGTGTTCCTAGGGGAATTTTTCCATCTTTGTAGTGTGCTTCACATATTAATATACCCAGGGTATATCTTTATTGTTGTAAAATATATACAAAAACTTGACCATTCAAGCTTCATTCTGAGCCCTGAGATTCAGAACATCTAGTCCTCCATTTTTCTTGGGTAGATAGACCAGTTCCCATTTGGCTAAGCATTTGCCGTTTTTTCAATATCTCTGTTGTTCCATAGAAAAGTTCTACATGACTTTTCCATATGGTCAATAGTTGATAACTGGATCATAACAATGCACATTGTATATATTGGTATGGCTGAGATAGTAGATTTGATGACTAACCGTCTACTAGAGTATGACATAAGGTTTGATATTCCAGCTAACCTTTTATCAACCTTCTCAGCCAAGTAAACCATATCATCCATTTTTGGCCTTGTAGTTTCTATTGGTAAACCCAGATAGGTGAAGGGTAAGCTCTCAATTTTACATCCAATAATGTCAGCTAGCTCTTGGCATCTATCATTGCTTATGTGGATTGGTACCATTGATGTCTGATTTTTTTTTCCAAAATTTCCTTTAACTTTTGTAGTTGAGTAGGATCTATAGGTAGAATGATTAATGTGTCATCTACATACTGCAACACAAGATAGTCTTGTCCAAAAGAGTTATCCAGAGACAGAGTGATTTCATTTTCAAGCTAAGCTTCATTGATAACAATCTGTAATAATTCAGCTACAAGCACAAACACTATCAGGACTAATGATGCTTTTAGGAAAATATCTTTATGTATTTTTTGTGTAGAAAACATAGAAAATAAATTTCGCAAAAATTCCACAGAAGGTTTTTGTGGAAAAGAAGTCATGCAGATGTGGGCTAGAAATGCCTGAGAGGGAGCATGGAGCGGCCATATTCTCTTCCCACGCCATAGTGGGACCCTGGCCCCTCGAGCCTCGTCTCGCCGCCTACCTTCACATAGACCTACATATGCTAGAAAAACCTATTTTCCCAGGGTCATGGAGATTTCACGAAATAGAGCATCACCATCACTGCAATCTTCGTTTTGAAGATGAGATTGGTCTTTATGTCCGTGTCGGATAGGGGAATTTAGACACCTCTTCACCACCATCATCGCTAATTCCGTCTTCGTTGACCATGTGCATATCCTTCATCGTCATGGTGAGGTGTATAGGAATTGGATGAGATTGATCATGTAATAATACATAACCATCAGGATTTTAGGTGCTTGTCTTGAATATACTTTAGTATGGATGTTAATGCACTTTTTGTTTGTGGAATGCTTGTTACTAGGGCCTGAGTGACATGATTTCAGTACCGGACTTTTATTGCCCGATCATATATTTGAGTTTGATATTTATCTACATAGTGTATTACCTATTATAGACCCTAAAGTGGCAGCTAGGATAAACAAGGGGGTTATGTTGTAATGTGAGGACTTTGTGTGTTCATGGAGTGTTAATACATTGTGCTGGGTGATAGGAAAATATCATCCTTAATTAGCCTAAGTTCCAAGTTGGCTCGGGTAAAATGGGAGGGCAGGACAATAGGCTTTGTGCAAGTTCCTAAGTGAATACAAACAACAATATTAGGAATACACACATACACATCACAATAGAGCCAAGCACGGTGGCACTTATGTTTGTATTACATAATTGCTCTCACCCATGCAATGTCTTACTTATCACCTCATGCCTACGTTTTTATCCACTGAAAGTTACAACTTAATTCTTTCCGGTGAAAGCTAGAAGTCTGGTTCTATAGTTTTCTGTTTTACTTTGATGTCTGATTCAAATATTGCATTCACCACTTTATTTTGATAATATTGATACACATATGTGGTTGAGAGTGATCTCTCAATTTCTAAAGTCTTATTGTTATTATTCTGCTCCCATTGTGTCGAACTATAAATTTGGGTTATACTTCCCACAGAAGATTTCAGCGATCTCTTATACTTGGAACATTAGCTGGCACCTAGTAATAGCGTCCGTCAATCAACACCTCGTCGTAGCAAGATGCTTTATATCAACACCTATGTAGGCCCGTTATCCCGAAGAGACAAGGCCATCGCGACCTCAGCGTCATTGCCAGGCGATCACTGGCTTCCCTTGTAGCCACCGACACCCCGACCATCACAGTCCTAGGGAAGCGCCCGAGAATTCATGATCCGCACGCATGCAACCAACATGCAGTGTCAACACCACTATCTAGGCCATAGATCTCTTGTCGAAGGAACATACGAGGAGACGAGACCTTGTTGGCAACGTTCCATCAACATGGGCTTTGTTTGACGGCTTCCTCAGGCGGTGGCGGTGAGTTGGAGGGTAGGAGGGTCAGTGGCTAGGGTTTTTCTCGAAACGCCCCTAGAGTGAAGCGGAGCCTTTTAGACATGGTAGAACCCACTCACATCAATGTCGAAGGGTTTAGCGTGTGAAAGCTAGGATAATGATTTTCATCCTAGATGACCAGTCGAATCAAATATATAACATCTAAACAAAATACAATACCATCAACTAAGAGGCAACACAACTCGAACAACTTGATTTTGTTTGTGGGAATGGTTCTATTAATCCTTAGAAGTTAGACATACCCTCCCGCTAGGGTTTTTGTGCTGCAGCGGTGATCCAGTCGCTATCGTGAGATTGGACTCATTTTCGAGTAGAAACAAAATGGCTTGATTTATTCCGTGGGACTACTGAAATCCGGATATCGTTACTTCAACCTCCCATTCCACATTGGCTATGATGGCGAACATCTAATGTGGCATAAGACCCCGCTAATCCACACATGAAGTGATGTGACAACCGTCAAGCGAGTCCATATATGAATGTGGCACAAAACTTATTTTTTTAGCTCGACTCAAAGTTCAACTCAAGAAGAAATGAACTGAGTATGAATGTCTTATATAACACAATTGAAAAACAAGCTGATCTTGAGCTAACACTAACTTAGTTGACCTAGCTCAAGATCTTGAAAAAATAATGTATAATAATTATGTTATATATTAAAAGGGAAAATGATATTTGTTACCTTATATGTTGTAGATGGGATTTATTCCTTCTATTTTGGATGGGACTTAATCAATAAAATCCGGAAGGTTAATTTATTTATTCTATATGCTGTTGATAGGATTTCCTCCCTATATACAAGCAGTATTGAGTCCCAAAATTGTTTTCTTAGTTTGAAACTAGCTCGAGATCGTTACAAGCTGAATATGAACCAATTTTACAACTCGATCAATAATTCAACTCAGTCTAAGTTTGTTTGAATTTTCGTAGAGTAGAGTGAAGACTAGTCTAACTCACTCTTGCATCCCTAATGCCGCCTATCACTAGTGACTCTATATTCTTGAGGAGAGCTTCTCATTGCCCTCTGCCGATAAGGACAGTCAAACCGTATGAATGCCATGAGAGCGCTGCAGCCGACCTTTTTGATCTGAGGCTGAATCGATAATTCGAAGAAGAATTAGGCCAACAATTATTTAAATTAGGATATATTCTGGGAAAATGAAACTTCCATGGAAGAGAAGCAAGTGAAACGCTTCCATAAAAAATGCTAGATCATGACTTAGTAATTTGCATCCAATTTTTAAGAAGTCCTGATTGTTTTGATTACTGGAATGGGATAGTGCAAGCCCATCCTTCATCATCGTCTGCCACGAGAGATAGCCTCGCTGCCACATGGCAGCGGCAGGGAGGAGAGGAGGATGGTAGGGGACAGAAGCAGCAACTGCTAGGATTTCTCTTTTTTTTTGAATCACGGCAGGCGAGCTGCTGTATTTCATTGCAATAGTAGGCAGCAGTACAAAAGTAATGGTAAAGTGCGGTCAAGCTTAGAGAGAAAGCTGACCAAGAAAAGGGAATAAAAACAGGAAACAATAGAAAATGGGTATAGGGGGATTTCAGCCTGGGTCAAAAGGAGCTCCTCCATATTGATTGACTAACGGTAGCGGTGCTCCAGCTAGTCTCCAGGCGTTGGCTTCCTCTTTTATTTTATTAATGAGGGTATTTGGCTCCATTTCCTTTTTTTCAAAGACTCTTCGGTTGCGCTCTTTCCATATTTCCCATGTTATTAGTTGTGCAGCCGGAAGTATACTTCTTCGCTTTTCCTTGGGTTGTTTACCAACCATTGACCGATACCATTCTTGGATGGTGAGATCTTTTCCAACCCACCTTTGTGGACAAAGGGAGTCCATCTGGAAGTGTGCCGACATCGCTTCCCAAATGGTTCGGCTAAACGTGCATTCAGAAAAAAGATGTGTGGCCGTCTCCAAGTTTCTGATACAAAGTGGGCAGAAATAGTTGTTCTCCCATTGCCTTTGCAGTAGTTTGTCTGCTGTTAGGACGCGGTTCAGCATGAGAGTCCAGATGAAGAACTTGCATCTTGCCGGAGCCCAACCTTTCCAGATAATCTTTTTGTAGTCCGTAGCTTCTGCCCCGATGAACTGAAGCCGGTATGCCATTTTGGCAGAGTATGTCTTGTTGCCCCCGAATCTCCATTCAATGTCGTCTGGCTGGTTGTTTAGTTGAATCTCCTCTAACATCTCTGCTAGTTTCACGAGCTGTGGCAGGTGCACCACCTCCAGGTGGTGGCGCAGGTCTATCATCCATCTGCCTCCGCTTAACGCCTCATTAACTGAGCGGTTCTTTCTCACTGAAATCTTGAAGATGTCTGGAGCAATCTCTGACGGAACCTGATCAAACATCCATCTATCTGTCCAGAATCTTGCTTTTTGCCCGTCCCCCAGAATGATTCTTGTTGCCGTCGCGAAAAGCGCGCGGTCCTTCCTGTTTGATGGCAACGCCATGTGTGACCATGGTTTGTTTACCCCTTTCCATCTTTGCCACAGCCATCTCATCCTTAGAGCTGTCCCAAAGGCCTCGACACAATGAACGCCAAGGCCCCCCAGCGTCTTTGGTCTGCACACCATCTTCCAGCTTACCCTGCATTTGCCCCCATTGTAGGATGAGTCCCCTGCCCACAGCCATGCTCTTCTCCTTCGGTCAAACTCCTTCCTGACCCAGGCGAGCATTTTGTTTATAGTCATCATGTAGATGGCTAAGGATGTCAGGACCGAGTTAAGCATTTCTAGCCTCCCAGCTTTGCTCATCATTTTTGCTTTCCAGGTGGCGAGGTAGTGGTCAACTTTATCCAACAAAATTTGCCAGTCCGCCTTGGTAAGTTGTTTGATGGATAGGGGCATCCCTAGGTAGGTGCATGGAAATTGTGCAACCGGAATCCCGACTTGATGCACCAGTTCTTCGATGTTTATGCCTTGACAGCTTATCGGAGTGATGGAGCTCTTTGCAAGATTTGTTTTTAGGCCAGTTGCCTTCTCGAAGCTCTCAAGGATCATTTTTAGGCCAGTCAGGTCTGCGAGGGTTGGGTTGATGAAGATTGCAACGTCGTCCGCGTAGAGAGATGCCCTGAAGGTAGCCATCTTGCCGCGGAGCTTTGAGATGACGCTTTCATCAGTTGCTATCTGTAACAGTTTATGCATGGGCTCCATGGCCAGGTCAAAAAGAAAGGGGGATAGAGAGTTCCCTTGCCTCAGACCACGGCGGTGCTGGATCAAACGACCTGGCACACCGTTAACCAAGGCTCTTGATTTGGCCGTCCTGAAGAGCATAGCAATCCAGTCTCTCCACCTTGGAGGGAAACCACGCGCTGCTAGCATTTCGAGGATGTATTCCCATGAGACGGTGTCGAATGCTTTGGCAATGTCCAGTTTGATCAGCAGGACTGGGGTCTTGGTCTTGTGGTAATGCTTTGCCAGGTTTTGAATGTATAGGATATTGTCCTGGATGGTTCTGCCCGAGATGAAAGCGCTCTGACACGGGGATATCAACCCATCCAACTTGGGTTGTAGCCTAGCAGCCAGAATCTTTGAGACGAGCTTTCCGAAGGCATGAATCAGACTGACGTCGATGGCGTGCGACTTCAGCTTGGTTGATCTTTTTCGAAGAGAAAGAAATGCGCCGCATTTAGATTCCCAAAGGAAGGGTCATTTAGATCATAGAACTTGTTCATTGCCCTGAGCAGATCTTCCTTCACCACATTCCAAGATGTCCTGAAGAAACCTTCAGAGAAACCATCAGGCCCTGGAGCTTTGTCTGCCGCCGTTGAGAACACAGCCCTCTTGAGCTCCTCCATGGAGAATGGATCCTCAAGATCCTGAAGCTCCATGGTTGGTAGCCCCAGCATTTCCCAGTTAAAAGTTTCGGAGCAGATAGCGGGCGTGCCAACAATGGAGTGCATGTGGTTGTAGATTACTTCCTCTATTTCATAAGGTGAGGTAGCTACCCCAGTCTCAGATTGCAGGGATTGTATTTTGTTTTTCTACCTGCGATGGGCCGCTCTCGCATGGAAGAATTTTGTGTTTGCATCCCCCAGCTTAAGCCACTTGATTCTTTCCCTTTGCCTTGCCTTGATTCTGTTAATGACTTCGAGGCCAACCGCTCTTGATTTGAGGCAGGAGCGCAGCTCCCTTTCTCCCACCGTAAGTTGTCTTGTTTCTTGTGCAGTGTCAAGGCGTAGAGTGATCTCCTGTCCAATGAGCATTTGCTTCCTGATGTCACCCACATAGTTCTTGGCCCAGACTGCCAAGTGCTTAGCAAGTCTTTTAAGCTTGCAATCTAGTATTGCGAACTGGTTGGTGAAAGCGCAGGGCTCGTTCCAGGATCTTTCCACCACCAGGGTGTAGCCCTCAAGCAGAGGACAAAAAGCCTCGAAGCGGAAACACGGCGCTGTTTTGATCACCAGGTCTTGCACCAGAAAAAGTGGGCAATGGTCAGACATTGACGAGGCTTGCGGTAGTAGTTTTGCCGCGGGGTAGAGGTCATCCCACTCAGAGTTGCAGAAAGCACGGTCCAACCTGACCAGAGTGGGCTCAGCCTGCTCGTTGCTCCAGGTGTAGCGTCTGCCTACTAACTTAATTTCCTTGAGGAAGCTATGGTCAAGGGCCTCTTTGAAACGTCTCATCCAACGCCTGTTTATTCTCCGATTGTTTTTATCTTCGTCGTGCAGGATCATGTTGAAATCGCCTATCAACAGCCATGGGCCGTCCACTTGATTGTGGATGTTGATAATCTCGTTGAGGAAAGCCTGTTTGCGCTCATCCTCAGAAGGACCGTAAACCACAGTAAGCGTCCAGGAGAGGTTGCTAGACTGGTCTAGAAAGGTCGCGGTGATGGAGAAATTTGCCACAAGGATGTTGGTGGCAGCTAAGAGGTCATCACGCCAGAACACGATTACCCCACCTCTCGTGCCAGAGGCAGGTAGAGAAGCATGCCCTTTTAGCGTTTGCCCGACGATGTCATTTCGGTCGTTGTCCGAAAGGCTTGCGAGTTTAGACTCCTGGATACAGAGAATGGAGCAGCATGTGCATGCCGCCAATTCTCGAACCACTGTTCGTCTTGCACGGTCGTTTAGCCCTCGCACGTTCCAGCTCAGCAATTTAAGTTGTGATAACATGGTTAAAGTGGCGACAAAGGGGCACATGCAAAGGTCTTCGCCGGCTACAGATAATGGCGAGTCCTGGGCACATCATAGCTAGCGGTTGAAAGCGGATGCCGTTGGATGCAACAGTGAACGGAGTAAGCCGGAGCTTGCCGCGCCGGCTACAGGTAAAGGCGGCGGCATCCTTCGGCATAACTAAGGGAATAGAAATACAATCCATCATGGTGCGGCGACAGGCAAGACGGGTGGAACCCGCTAATCCACGACCGTGGACTCCCTGAGGAACTCTGTAAGCTGGCCTTCCTGGATCACAAAAGCTGGCCTGCTGGTAGCCTCTGTCAGTGCTTCCAGGCTCTGAAGATGCTCGTGCGTGAGCTCCTGCTGGAACAGCCTAAGGTACTGCTCACGGATGTCGTCGTCGAACTCGTCCTCGTGGCGGATCAGTCCAAGCTGCTTGCATGCGCTCGCTTGAGCCTTTCTAGCAGTCAGCATCGTGGAGGCTTTGGTCGCCGGACGCTCGCTGCTTCTTCTTGATGCTGATGAAGAGGAGAAGGTGGCTAGCTTCATTTTGTTAAGCTTGGCTTTGCTTGTGGCCGTCAGGCTAGGAAGGCCAAGCAGGGATGGTGACAGCTTCCCCATGATCCGCCCAAGCAGAGAAGGCTTCGCAGTCTATACGTGCAGCTCGGCCACCCCAGAAGTAACCTCCTCCACTATCCCATGGTCGTACAGATTTGCCTCCCGCAGCGCTTTCAGTGCATTGGACTTGAGTGTGACATGGAGAAGCTGCTCGTCGTCCAGGTCTTCTGAAGACTGGTCCGGCGAGGGCGTTTGCCGCGGAGGCAGCATGGTCTGCCGCAGGCCCTGCGGCGGCGAAGCAAAGATGTCCTGAAGCTGCCAGCCGCCAGTGTCATGCTGCAGCAGCGAGCTGTACTCGCCAATCTCATAAACTATCCTCTCAGCAATTTGGGTGCTAGCTGTTGCGCAGCCTAGACCAGAAGGCTGCACGTAGAAGTCATGGGCAAGCAATGCCCCATCTTGATCAGTAGCATCATGCGCATGTGCCTGAGCCATAGAGGCCGTTGCTGTTGGGCTGTTTAGCCAAGCGCCATTCCAGGCTAGGACCGCCTGGGACGAAGGGACGTGGTCACCTGACCGCTCCAGGAGCAGCTCACCCCAGCCGAAGACTGGCGCCGTCGTTGCCGAGAGGAGTTGCTTCCCGGTGGAGCCAGTCAGTGCGTTTGCAACTTCCACCTCCGCGCCCGCGTCTGCTGGCACGATATTGGCAGACCAGTCGTCAGGGAAGGCGTTTGCCAGCTGGACTTGAGGAGCCGCCGAGGGCGAAGCTGCCCAGGGGACGCCCAGCGCTAGACAGCCCTGAGGCAGGCCGTCCAAGTCGATCGGGTCGCCGGTGGGGGAGCACAGCATGAGGTCGCCCCCGTCCAGCAGTTGGTGTCGCGCCCCTGTTGATGGCGAGACCTGCATGGGGCTGCCGCAGTCCTGATGATTGGCGCGAGGAGGCGATGGCGTCGCGCCCCAAGCTAGGGACCCGGTCGGCGTGCTTGAACCGCTCCGCTGCTGCCGCGCGCGGCCCCTCGGCGGCTGTTCCAGCACCGCAGGCAGAAGGAGCACCCCAGGCGCCCAATCTTTCGCAGCGATGCCTGCCACGTCGCTCTCGCTGGAGGCAAAAGCGCGCGACACCGAGCTCTTGGAGCGCCTGCGCGAGCCATCGCAGTTGACGCCCCCGTGGCGCCGCCTGTCCGGTGACCGGCTTGGCCTTCTATCATGACGCTGCCGGTTTCTTCCTTGATCACGGTCACGCCTTGAGTCCTCGCTGCCACCACCGCCCTCGCGCGTTGTTCTTGGCGGCTGCTGATTCCCGGCGGCGTTTCTTGCGATCATCGTGGTCCTCCTCCTCGTCCTTGTGGTGGCTGGAGGGCCCGAGCCTGTTCCGAACCGGCCTGGTCCTCGGGAGAGGCACAACGTCCTCCTCTCCCTACTGCCAGTCTCGGTGGAAGATGGCGGGCCACTCCGACCGGCGACGGCGATCAGCGTCCTCAGGAACCGGGCGGTAGTCCTTCACCAAGTCCAGATGAAGGAGGATATGGTAGCGTGTGCTGTCCAAACCCTCCTCCGACGGGGTGCCCTCTGGCAGTCCAGCGCGCCTGGCCGGCATGCGGCCGAGGATGGAGTGTGCCTTGATGCGAGGGATTCTGTCTGGGTGAAGCGACCAGACCCAGACGAAAAGGCCCGCGGTGTTGTCCTTCAGGACGGAGCGCATTTCGACGTGGTCGAGCTCGCACGCGCCGCCCAGAATGGCCTTGATTGTGTCGCCGTCGTTCCATGCGCTGAGAGGCGCACCCTCGATGACAACGCGGCAGTAGTACCTCCACGTCTGCGGTCGCCCCCGCGCCATCGGGGACCACGTCTTGAAGACCATGCTTCCGCGCCTGAGCTGCATCGAGCGCCGCTCGTACACCAGGTCGCGATCGCCAAGCACACCAGGAAGTCGTTGGGGAAGGTAGCGGACACGTGGATGTCCTCGTAGGCGAAACCCATGTCCAGCTGGATGGCCTTGGCGATGGAGCCTGTGCTGATGTTGATGTGTGAGTCGGAGACGAGGACGGTGAGGTGCGTGCGGCGCATCTCGAACGCGTCCGCCTCCATGGCCGGAGTGCTCACGGAGGGGCTGTACTCCTCGAGCGGCCGGCTGGTCGGCAGCCCAGGCCCCAGGTCATGCCCGTCCCGCTGCATGCGGAAGGTCCCAGGCCGCCGCAACTGCGGTTCCGGTAACGGCGCGGTGGTCAGGGGCGGCGGAGGGACCGAGCCTTGCGGCAGCGACGAGCAGGTGGTCTGGAGCGAAGGGGATGGGGCGGCGGCTGGCTTTTATGCGGGCAGTTCCTGGCAATGTGGCCAAGGCGCTTGCAATGGACACAACGCACCTCACTGGAGTACCGACGGACAAAATGCAGCGGAGAGAGGCAGCGAAAGCAGAGATCCTTGAGATGATTTGAGAAGGAACCAGTCTTGGTCCATTGATTTCTCTGTCTCCTCGCAGCACGCGTCCGACCAGAGGGGGAAGAATTAACACGCCTCCACCAAAATTTGGGCTTCACTTCTTTCCAGCTCTCTTCCCGAATCGGGGGGATCCCATGGCATAAATTCGAGTCCCGGCCAATTTTGACAATAATAACTGACCGGAGCCGGGGCGCCGCAGAGTCCACCACCGCCGCGGACGGCAAGCTTTGATGGCCGGCAAAGACCTGGGGCACCACCCCAGGCAGGAGAGGTGGTGGAGGAGGCAGCCCCGCCATTAGACTAGCTGCCGAGGCCTCTAGGCCTGCGGCCGCGGCAGAGCACGCCCCAATCGCCACCGAGGTCCTTGAAAGCGAGGAGGGGGAGGCCGCCAGCGCTTGCTGCGGCACGCGGCGCAGGCCATCAACGCTCCAGCGGCGAGATCCTGCTACCAAATCCGGAGTAATTGACCCGAAGAGGATCTCGAGCCCAGCCGGAGCGGCGGATCTTGGGGCTACGGGGGAGGCAGGCACATGGGCGGGGAGTGCTGCCGTGAGGGCGGGGGGGTTGGGCGCCACGGCCTGGAGCGACCGTGGCGAGGGAGGCTCTCTCGAGTCCATTTCTCTGTTATTCCTTTGAGGGCTTTAGACCCGGCCGCAACTGCTAGGATTTCTCCCCTGCTGCCGAAGAGGAAAAGCATGCACTACATAGTACAGTACTAGTTTGTACACATATAGGGAAATCTTTCAACTTCTGTTTCTCCCGCCTAATGTCTATCACCTATTGTGTATCCCTATTCCCTACCTTGTTGCGTAGTACATCAAGAATGTTCGGAACTTATATATGGTCGGTCCCTACTCCCTGTCTCCCTACAATTCCAGTCACATCAAGAATCTTTGGAAATTTTTCACAGTAGAAAAATGTTTCTATTGTGGAACCTTTTTTCATGTGTCCTTTTGTTTTTGTGAAGCTGCCTCCTTAATGAGCGTGAGAGACTGGTCGAAGTCATCCAGAAGATGGTGAGCATCTGGGAACTGTGCTTCGTCAACAGCTAGGACTAGCTTGATAATGTTGGCGTAGCTTTGATAATGCATAGTCAGGGCCTGCAGTACACATATAGAAACCAAGTGATGAAACAAACTGAAGAACATTACATAATTTGGGTCAGCAAATCCGAAAGATCGGGAAGTTGTTGCTGGAACTTACATGTGGATGGCCATAGACGCTGGGTGCAATGTATACGATGGGGTGGCCGTAGAACACCACCTGCTCGGTTGGCCCGGCCACGCTGGAGAAGGACAGAGTAGTGTTCCTCATCATGCCGTAGCATAGAGAAGCTGCGGCCTTAATGCCGAAGATTTTCAATACGACCGACCCGCTCCAGAACGTGAAGACCGACTCCATGGAGCTCTTCTTCCTGCGCGCAACCCGGGTCGCCTTCCGGACGTACTCCAGAGGGTCGTCGTGCTTGGCTATGTGGAACGGCAGTATCATGTAGCCCAGCCGATTCCCCCACTGCGCACCGTTGTCTTTGCCAGACTCCATCATGCTGGCCAGCGTCTGCGCATAACACAAATTAACAATTGGCATAATGAAGCATGTGTTATGTGTTTTATTTCTGAACTAAGATACTATTATTATGATCAGAGAGAGGATACTTGGGAAGAAGGTTCTTTACATGAAGGCCAGGCGTCTTTCTTAGGTTGACAAGAAGAGTGGACCGCACCTTGATGGTCTCTTTGCCACTTTCTCCTAAAACATAATTAAGGCTTGTCACAACAATCCGTGGATTTACCTCATAGAAAAGCAAGACACAACAACCAGCTCAAATTACCCGAGCTCACCTGTTTTCCGTAAATAATACCGAGACAATGCGGCCGAAGTCACTCCAAGCAGTACATCGTTTACAGTCTGCACATGGGGAGAAGAATTGCATTTCAGAGCTTAATTATCTTTGGCATATATGGGATACAGCATGTAGCCAAGATCAATATGCGGATTAATTCACGTACGCAGTTTACGGCGTTCTTGACGTACTTGACATCGTCGAGGCTGAGCGTGCGGTTCACGAACCGCTTGGGCCGGAACTCCACGCCCTCCGCGCCCTTGAACAGCGTCGGCCGGTCGCGCAGCACCGACGTCGCCGTCGCCGCGAAGCACGCCACGTCCACCACCGTGTGCCACAGGAGCACGAGCAGCGACACCACCCACGCGGCGAGAGCAGCCAGGGCGCCCCAGGAAGAAGGCGAGAGCCGCGGGCGCGACGAGAGGGCGTACACGGGGCCAGCGCCACGGCCGCCGGTGGTCGGCAGGGCCGGCAGCGTGGCTGGGTCGGAGGCGCGTCGCGTGCACGCGATGAAGAGCGACAGCAGAGAGACACCATCACCGACGGAGTGGTGCACGCGGAGCACGACGGCGGCGGCGGCCTCGGAGGTGGGGAAGTCGAGGACGTGAAGCTCCCAGAGCGGGCGGGACTGGTCCATGGGGAGCGTGGACAGGGACGACACGTAGTCCTCCAGGGCCCTGTCCGGGTCGGACGACGTGGCGGTGGGATCCAGGTCAGGGACGATGACGTGGTCGTCGACGTTCACCCTGGTCCGGACCCACTTCGGTGCAGCATCCTCCTGCTGCTCGTCCACAACCTGCACGTAAGTTAATTTCTTCAGAGCCGAGTTTGGTTTTCTAATAGGGCGCACGTTACGCTTTTTTTTACGTTAGTCAGATGCTGTAACTGAAGTACTGAACTAGGCACGAATAAATGCAAATCTGCATTGGTTCGATGGAACGATCACTCAAGCTACGGAATCACATCAAGTGGTTCCATTCACAAGGAGTAACACGAAATCCTTAATGCTGCAGAGACTACAAACCCAATTACTTCACTGAACTATCACAGCTTATTACCGACATGACTAACTCGCTGTTCAAATAATATCCGCCACACACATAGCTTTTTTCTAGCGGCGAACTGTCCCGAGCGATCGAGAAAGCACTGCATTAATACCAAGTGATGGTAGTACATTTTACAGAAAGGACTGCGATAAACTGGAAAATTACAACTTGGTCTTGAAACTTACTACAGAGGACCCTGAAACTAAATATGAAAACGCAATCATGCCCTTGGTCATGTAAACCACGCTTGCATGAAAACACAATCAGGTCCTTGGTCATCTACACCACGCTTGCATGAAGAAATCGCCCGTCAGCCATTGCCTCTGTCGTTGTGGAACAAGCTACTTGGGATGCAAGCGAAGCAAAACATCGTTGTCGATTCATCAAAGAAGGGGAGGCTGGACATATGCCTCATTGTCGGCATCGATAGTTGTCGTCCGTCGACTTCAAGGATCGGTGGTATGCATGGGAGCACCATGAAAGAGCTCTCATCTAAAAGTCCCCCGCTGCTATCCAAATCCGGCAGCCACCGAGATGTTCTCCCCTCCCCCCCCCTCTACACTAAGGTCGGCCAAGAGAAAGAGCCTTGCATATAAACCGCATGACTGGAGATAGCAACACTGATTGAAGGAGCCTGTATAGATAGTCTCATCTTCTGCCTCCCCCTCGGAAGCGAGTCGGAAAAGCTTAACGAGGATCGTCCGGTGTCACGGTAGAACACCAGAACAAAAGAGCTCGAAGCCATATAGCCCTAGTGTTGGAGATCCCTGAGTTTGGCTTCCCCAACTTCACGCCTGCAACAGCTCGTACCACCAGAGCACCGCAGCGAAGAAGATAAGGATCAAGCCGTATCCTATCGGGTACCACACTCTCCTACTCACATATATGCCATATAGGAGACACATGGACGAACCGAGAGCCTACTGTATACGCTACTAGGGCTAGTGGCCTCGCCTCAACCACCTCCGGTCATCATCGCCCGTCGACGAAGGCTCAACTGGTAATTTTCTTTTTCTTTTTTATTTAGAGAAAAGCGACTCTCGATCCTTTTGAAGTATTCCCTTTGTTTCAAATTACTGTCCCAACTTTATAAAGATTTACATGTATCTATAAATCGAAATGCGGGTAGATACATAGAAATTGGAACAACTAATTTGAAACGAAGAGAGTACAAGAACTATACTCCCTCTGTCCTGAAATACCCTGTATTCTGGATTTAGTCAAGGTCAAACTTTGTAAAGTTTGACCAAACATATTGAATAATTTATGTACACCTATAATACAACATAAGTATCATTAGAATCGTTATAAAATATATTTTTATAATATATACATTCGGTGCTATAGATGTTTATAGTTTTTTTTATATATTCTATCAAACTTTATAAAGTTTGATTTTGACTAAACCAGAATGCAGGGTATTTCAGGACAGAGGGAATATATCGATACGGTTGCGTGCTCGGAGAAGTTTGGTCAACGGCACTGCAGCACTATGGTCTGATTCTCAGGCACCGGACTACTACGCACGGCACATGAACAAAAACGATTTGAACCTTCTACTACGCACGGCACATGAGAATTACTGCGCAGTGGTTAACGACGAATCAAAATGAACGGATCGTGCCGCGCGTGGCGACTAGAGTAATTAACAGCGTACCTGGAGGCTGCAGAAGCGCGGGTGGCGCGCGAGGGTGGCCTCGAGCCCGGCTCGCACGGCGGGCAGGTCCACCGCCCCGCCGAGGCCGAACACGGACACGATGTAGCAGCTGAAGTGCGGCTCCCGGAACAGCCGCCCCGTCGGGCTCACCGGCTCCTCGCCCACCTTGTTGATCTCCGCCGTCTCCGCGCGCGTCGCGTCTATCTCCAGCGACCGCTTCCGCATGGCGCTGCCGCGGCGGCGATCCATCTTTCCTTCCGCTACTATTACCTACTAGTACTAGCTACCTGTTTGCGTCTCCGTCGACTGCTCGATCGTTTTTGTAGTCGTAATAACGCACGGGCCGGTCACCGGTGGCGGGTCGTGGCGGGGCAGCGCGCCAGTGCACGTGCGTGGACATCGCGCGCGCGCGCGTCGCTGCCGTGCCTTGGGTTTTTCTTTCTTTCGGGTAACATGTGCGTTGGCTTTCGTGTTGAGTTTCGAGGAAGACTTCCGTGTGAGTTCGGCTGCCCGAACTTGCAAGACTCTGCCCCGACTCTGCTTTCAGTGCGTGATTGAGTCGTCGTTTTGTTTGTAGCATAGCAGCAGGTCGCATCCAATAGATCACCCCCGCCGGCGGTTAGACCAAAGAAATTCGTTCGATTGGCTTTGTTCTAAAAAAAAAATCAAAAATCAGGGGGTCCCCCTGTGGACGTCGATCGACAAGGTATGTGCTGCTCTCGATCCCCTGTGGACGTCGACAAGGTAGTATGTGTTTCTCTCGATCCCCTGTGGACGTCGACAAAGGATGTGTTGCTCTAGATTTTGTCTTTCAAATCTATAAATACTGGCAGATTTACCGAGCCACGTTGCGCCAACATATAACTGGGCCTCAGGGGAGATAGTGCGTGTATTGCACGCTATGGCTACTTGCTGTTTCTGGGTTCGTTGATTGCACCTGGGGAGCTTGGGAGTCTTGGACATGGCTAAGTTGTAAGTTGTTGCTCGTTCATGTATATTGTTGTGCCAAATTGTAAGCCTGGAATATTTTTTGCATACATGAATATTCAATTATTGCAGCATTTATACGCAAAATTATATTATTTAATATTTTAAAAAACAAAACAGTGAATCAATGGTCCGACCGGTAAAAACCTGAACCAATAGCCTTACCGATTCGATCAACTATGTCACCGACGCTATATAGACTGGAAGACATTCTCCTGGATAGGACAGTCCACCTACGCCCTTGCTCAAGCTTTTAGCCTCTACTCTTAAACCCTGGAATCAGATACTCTTGTCGAGTACTTGTATAAACCCATCGAGATCTATCTTGTAAACACTTATGCGATCTCTTGATCGCCTTATGAATAAAGTCTTAGGAAATCCTTTCATCTTCATCATCTTTGTCTTTATGATCTCCACATGTTGACATGAGCCGATTGCTAAACAAATAAACTCTCTTTCGATTTTCGGAAGTGAGACTACCGTGGGATCGTGAAAACCATCCTTCGTCAACATGGCGACGTAAAAAACATTTGAGGTGTCTGCGCGTGCTCACGCCAAAAAAATGGAAACTACAAAAACGATTTTTTTGCGGCTCCCATTTACGGGATCTGTTCGACACGGAAACAATGTAGCCCTATAAATTGATCTATTTTCAGCTATTTCAACAAATTTGATAATGGATACGCAAATGGATGAAATAGTCAATAGTTTACATCCAATTGTTCCAATCAATGAGACCCAAACACATGGACAATGTTCAAGCATCGAGTGACACAAAAAGTTGCACCATCACCGCATCAAAGCCGAAGAAGATCAAGCAACACCGTGGACACCAAGCTCATTGAAGGAATCTCCATCGCCAACACCACTCATCGGAGACTCACCAATACCACTAGCCGATCCACACCACTTGTCGGAACACCAACACCTAGAAGCGCTTGCTTTCTTCTTTCCAAGACCTCCATTCTTGCTAGTTTCCACCACTCTAATTGGTGTGAATTATTTTGCTCGGATCCATCATCATGGTCTTGTTCTCCTCAACAATGAGCTTCTTCATTGCCTTCTTCTCCTCTAGTTGGATCCTCTTCTCCTCCAAGTCGGCCTTACGCTTCTCGATAATTGCAAGTGCTTGACACCATTTCTTTCTTTTCTTCGAGCTTCTACTCGGATATGATCATGTTTGCTTGCATGGTCTCCCTCATTAAAACCTCCTCTTATCACCATGTCATCGATTTTGGTCGTCAAGCATGCGTCCTCGGCCCTCCTTTTCCCGGACTCCTTCACGTTGTGGCCATCGGGCTTGCCCTTGTTTCTTCCTCCCTCCTTGTCACTCTCATCGCCATCAACGTCCATTTCGGTGAAAGCTCGCTTCTTCGGTGGAGCTTCTTCATCCCTCAACCTCCACTTTTCACAATGATGAGTCAAAGTGTAGCAACGTTGAAGCACAAATGCTTGCCCTTGGAAGCCACCATATCCTTGTACCTTAACATTGTAATTTTATCCTACATGCAAAACAATGCATTTGTGAGCAATTTATCCTACAAACCACCTCACAAATAAAGGAAAATAAAAAGCACAAAATACTCACATAATCATCAATGCTTTTACTCCACTTGGAGGTGCATTTCTTACTTGTTCCAAGCAAGCACTCCAACGGCTACAACAAGTTTGATCACATCCCAACGCCCTTGAAGTGACTTGGCTATGCGTGTGGATGGTTCGGTTGATACCATGGCTAGGTAATGAAAAAACTTATCCTTGATCCTTTGCCCACCGCATCAAATCACACCACATCCCATGCCCTACACAAGCATTGATCTTTGACTTCTTGATAGTTTAAGGATCTTCTTTGGGTTGGTTGCGAGCCGTCGAACACCTCATCGCCATCACCCTTGACACCATGTTCCTCCTCACCCTCACCCTCCTCTTCATCACCCTCACTCTCGGCCCCTTCTTGATCAACGGGCATTCCAAAATCGAACGACTCTAGCAGCGCATTGTCAATGTCAACCAAGCCCGAGTTCAACATGTTGACAAACGAGGTTGGTACCTCATGCAAATCGTAGCTACATGTAATCAAATTCCAAAATTTACCTAACCAAAATTGAGGAATTTCATACACATCCAAAATGGGGAAATTTCATACCTAGCCAGGGCAGTCGGGGCCATGGGGGCAGCGGGTCCGCCTCCTTGCACGCGACGAGGCGGATTCTTAGTGTGGATGCTCTTGGGATGCGGCACCTGCGTGGGAGAGGCAGCATGAGCAGGGAGCATGGCGGTATTGGGTCTGCCTCTTTGCACGCGGCGACCGTTGGTCCCCATGTGCTTCCGCTTCTGCCCGGTATGCCAGTGGCTGCGGGAGGAGCCCGGCAAGATCCCGAGGCGCCGCGAGCTGCCATAGCACGCATAGTTGGGACACGACAACTAACCTCACCGACGCCTTCTTCAGGGTGCAAGAGGAACGGTCGATTGGGCCCATGCGACCTGACACAACGACGAGCGGGAGCTCGGATGGATCCATGGCGGTGCTAGGGCGACACGACGAGGCCAGGCGGCTGCAAAGCGAGTAGATTGGCGGCGGCATGGCGGAAGCCAGAAGAGCGAGAGAGCTGAAATGCGTCGCCTATACAGGGGCCGCTCGGTTCGCTCGTGAAAACTAAGGATGCACCGCATCACGGGGTGAATCTATGAGGCACAGAAAAAAAAATGGTTTCGACGTTTCAGCGGAATCTAGTGGAAGCTGTTCTTGCCGCGGAAACCATAAAAATGCCACTATCTGATAGAGATGCGCTAAAACAATGACGGATACCAACCTTTTCAAAATATAAGATGTTTTAGGTTTGTAACGAAAATATATGTAGACTTGTTTTAGTGTATAGGTTCACTTGGTTTAGAATGAATCTATATACTAAAATAAGTATAGATATATTTGGTTTACAAAATAAAATATTTTATATTTTAAAACGGAGGGAGTACTTGCATAGGAACCGTAGATGTTTCCTCCAACAAGCAGCTTATGCCCTGCTTCTGAACAGTCTCGACCACCTGCTTTCCAGGCTCGGGGACATAGCAAGCTGGTCGGCGCACTATTTCTCAAATCAGATCATATTTGGATTGGTATTTTTTAATAAATTTTTTATTTATATCACGGAGATATTCATTTACACCCGGGCTTTGCAATACCGAAATATTCCAAAAACATTACGGATACATAGGCCTAAAAATAAAAATATCCTGCTACAGTGATCAAAACCTTATAGCCGCAACACAAACCCTGTCAAGACAACACCTGAAGTCCAAATTCTCTAAAAGTGACGCCTCCAATAAAGTCATTGCCCGATCATAGATCTAAGGTTTTCATCCTGAAAAAAGTCCACGCTCTCAAAACACAAACAAACCATTGCCAGGCACAACCAATTAAAGTCAGACCTTTGATTTTTACCCTGAAAGATAAGACTCTGTGCCCGTCCTGTATTGTCGTCCCCGCTTGCCGATGCCGCTGCTACAAGTCAAGAATTGTGAAGTAAAGTCCTCATCGCCTCGAAGACTCGGTCCACCATTACTATACCTCAGACCTCAACCGTCATGACACTCTCCGCACTATCTTCACCATAGAAATCGAAGCACTAACAGAGCCCATGATGACAACAAACAACGAAGTTTCACACCACACCCTGCTAAAGCCACACGGCCAGAAATAGGGGTGCTCACGACCGAATCTCATCAGATCCAGCAATCTATAGGCATAAAGCGCCAAGTGGAAATCTCCACCGGAGCCTTCCAAAACTCATCATTGGCCAAATCAACAAGGTCAGACATCAAGCAGAACACCGTCTTGACACGATAGGAATCCAAGGATCACCTTCTTTATTAGGCAGATCGTCAGACCCCCACTCCGCCGCCCGCCGACTTCCAATATCAGGCCAGAGATCTCAGCAGGACCGCCGCCACCACCCGCACCACGTGAAGACGAGGTGTTGAGCCACACCGAGCCCCCACAACCAGCTATCATGCCGCCCTCACGACCAAGGCAGCCACCAATGTCGCCAAAGAAGTGCGAGGCCACCATCCCAGCGTCCATCTCCGCCGGAAGAGCCGCTCTGTCCAAGGCACCCGCAAGGCTCCGGCTAGAGATCCCACCACGCGAAGAGGATGGGGGCCCCGCCGCCAGCCACATGATCTTTGACCGGTGGCATTCTTCAGCATCGGCAAGGGGGTAAGGGTGGAAGGGAAGGGTACCAACCGAGCCGCCCCTCCTAGGAGTGACACACGCCTAGTACTATTACCTCAGATCTGGATTGGTATGGAACCAATAATGATCAAACTGACCTTGGAGTTCCTTCTACTTGTGTGACGAGGGAATGAGCATAAGTGTTGACTCAATCAACAAAGTTCTCCTCAATCAATAACCAAAACTTTCTGTTCACTGACCGTAATTTGTACTATTACAACAAAAGCACCATTCATCCCCTGATCATGCAAACAGGAGGTTTCATCCAAACTTGCGAAGGAACAATTCACAAGTGTAACAGGACACACATCATCCACTTATTGATGCAAAACCATCCTCTATTTTCTTATGGAAATTTTGCCAAAAAGGATTGCACCCCAAACAGTCCAAAGGCCATACTTTTTAGCAATGCAAAATGGGTCATAAACCCAATCAGCCCCTAGTTCCATCTCAAAGACGAGCAATGTTTCACAATTCTCGATACAGTAAGTGCTACTTAACGGTTACGGGTCAGCATCGTAGGGAGAGCAGCTACCTTGCTGCGATGGAATAAGCAGGATTGGCTTTCCATGCGTCTTGAACTCAAAGGCTGCAGGAAAGACATCACTCGACAAATGCACATTGCCCATCAGGTCCAGTCGCGTCAAGTTACCTATAATAAGCTCACTGGTTATCGACTAATCTCTATTGGTATACGCCCATTAGGTCTACCTTAAACATGGTTAAAGAAAATACCAGGAAGTATATTTCTTACATGCTGTTTGCCTCAATGCGTTACAAATTACTTCCAACGAGTCAGGAGGTAGAAGGTTAGATCCTGCATTGACTGAGACAAGGTTTGGCGCTTGCAGTATTAGTCTGGAAATGAAGTGTGCAGTTTGAATCCCACCGCGGTTCTTACTGCAAAATAAAAATGCAAAGTGGCTAAGGAAACTGACACACTAAGCATGCATCAAAGTCACACAGGCAGCGTTTATTTATACCTGATGTTGATGTGGGAGAGATGTACTTTCCTTGGCAATGCTTCCTCAAGTATTTGGAAGCCTAGTGGTCCTAGGCTGATATCTTCAACATTTAGCTCCCTTACATGTGAACCCAGGAATTTCACTAATTTTGCTGCCACAGAACTGCAAATTCATCTCAGTTCAAAACGTCACCCAAGCTAATTAAACAACAGAAACTCTGCACAGTGACAAAATACTTACCTCCCAAGATGATTATCTGCTATAGAAAGCATATCAAGTGGTTTATTAACAGATGTGAGGCACTCAAGAAGTTTAGTCACACCAACACTGGAAAAATCACAGTTATCTGCTATTAATCTCCAAAGCGGATTCGCCCGTTGAAGAGCCCGTTCAAAGAAAGGAATAAGAAATCTGCAATTTTTATATGCAACTCCTGAGTGCTTACTGATAGAACATAAAATAAGAAGAAACTGTCTTGAACTTGAAGTTGAATCACAGACATAGAAGAACTACTATGCACTCATGATTGATGCAAATCTACAGAAAACGAAGACGAATAGGTAGTGAGGTAGTCTAATTCTATCGTCTACAATCAGCAGGATACACTTGATCATGTATAATATTCACAAAAGACAGGTACCTGATACCCTCATCAGTGATTGGATTGTCACTTATATCTAAACTTCTCAAATTAGACATTTTTGCTAGAATATTGGATAGATCCTCCATGTCACTCTCCTGCAAATTGTTTCCCCTGGCATAATAAGGATTATAATATGTTTAAATACACAGGCAATGCCAACTTTAAAAGAAAAGTGGTGACAAAGGTTTGGCGACTTGGTGGATTATGAAAAGGAAAAGGTAAATACCTTAGGTTAAGAACAGTCAAGGAGTTCAAGGATGTATTTGATTCCAGTGCTGATGAGAAACTTGTAGAACTTCTGTCTACAGTTGAAAGCCAACCTGAAATCTATTAGAGATTTATTATTTGCAGTCAAAGAGACAAATATCAGAGAAGGAAAGGTTCTCGTGTGAACCCACATTGTTTTCTGATATGTCAAGCGTTTGTAAGCAGCAAGAAGATTTGAGGAGAGTATGAATAATCATTTTAGCAAACGATGGCTGGATCTTAACATCGTTAAGTGATAGCAACTGCAGCGACCTGAAAAATAGTAAGAATACAACACAGTGATGATGTGCACCCAATCTTTTTGGATCAGTAACAAAGTATCAACACTACACCATGTATGCTTATAGACAGGGAGCATAACCAGTGTGCTGCGCATCCTAATTTTGAAATCCCAAACAACTGAATTGTTCTTACCATGATTATTTTTAAGATGAATGAACTGACGTACATCCTTCAAAAGAAAAATGAAATTGTCCACACGTATGTACTCTGAATAAAATAATGTTTTACTGGTTTATTATCTAAAACATGTAAAAGTTCAAGATGACTGGATCTTGCACCTTTTTTTGGTTTCCCGTTGAACCCATAGTCATGTCCAGGGTTTTTATCAGGACCTTGAACAGTGAAACAAGCAGTGCCCACTCCACACAGCCCTCAAAATGGACTCAATCTCTCCATAGTGTTATTTATTTTAATAAATTCTTTGAAGCTAACAAATACAACTTGGAAGCAATAGTTGAAAGATTGCTCTGTTACATTTGGCAAGTGTGAATTTCTTTTGAAACTAAGGATAATGGCATCATCTCTTAGTCATAAACTAGAAATTCTTCATAATGTTTGCAATTTCTCTAAATTATTTGGGATGTTGCTGCAAGTAGGCATAATCTGCAGATATACTCTACAAGACTGGATGCATGTCTCCTCCCTAGATTAGATTGTGAAATCATGATATAAAATGGCTGAACAAGATTGACTGGGCATCTAATTAGAGGGCCATTGTACAGAATAGTGCAAATACAACGACGCTTGCTAAAAAAAATAGAATAATGAAGAAAAAGGTTGGATTCTTCTGGGTATTCCCCAGCATCTGCTCAAAAACAAAAACAAAGGGGGAATAAAAGGGCATGCAACTTACTTTGCATATGAAAGAAAATTTAATAGACCAGCAGAGACGGTTAGAGACTTGCTTTCACCAACGCGGGATGATTTAATAATAAGGCGCTGGATCTCATGGTTTTGGGATACTAGTTGGCAAAGACTATTGCAGACTTTATCCATGACTGCAGGATAAAGCTGGCAGTGGATAAATTCAAGAGATAACAGTGTCTTTGCATGGCAGCTCAGAAGCAGGCATGCACCATTGACCTGTCAGTAAAAATTAAAAGGGGGCTTAGAAAATTGTAACTATTTCTCATTCGCTATCATCAGCTAACAAAACAGACGGAAGCAACAATATGGGCCATCATGCAGAGAAGTATACTAACGGTAGAAGCGTGTAGCTTATCTTCCGCATAACTTTTTTTTTCCTAGTCAACTTTTTCTTTGGTATGCTTCTTAACTAGGTTGCCTCAACATTTCTTTTCCCTATTTCTCTTGCAGTACAGAGATCTGTAGTTTACAGAACATAGGAACTTTAACTATTGAACATAATGTTCCTTTTAACCGAGTTGTAGCAAATGATCATGAGACTCTGCAAGCTTGTTTCGTAAAGCTTATTTTATGCAACGGCAAATGTAATATCACCGGCATAATATTACCTCAGGCTCTGATATGATCCTTACAAACACTAAAGTTTCTAGCCTGCTAGGTTGCAACATGTCCTGAAAAACATAGGATTCCAGCAGTCAACTATAACTGTCTTAAGTCTGAACTTTACACAATGGAATCACATTTGCCATGCCATACATATGCATATATATAACATGAAGGACAAATTATTATGGAATTTAGTGCATATTCATTGTCGTATGGATGATGGAGATATCAGACATAACAGTATATAAGCAATGTAAATGCACAACTGAAACAACACAAGTTGAGAACCATAGATCATTAATCATAGACAGTGGAAAGTTAAAGGAACAAGGTACTGATTGAGCACTTACACAAACCTCTGCTGTGCAAAGCACATTTTGAAGTCTCAAGCTACTGAAAAGAAGAAGAAAAACTACAGTAAGAATTATCATCGGTCTCAACAGCCATTAAGGACAAGTGTGAATTTCTTTGATTGAAAATAAATCACTAGCAAAGTAGCACCAAACAGTTCTCCATGATAAGGTTAAAAACGAGTTAAAGAGGAACAGACTATATCCAACTAATGCCATATGATCCCACCTTGCATAGGATCCAAGTCTGGTCCAATGATATGATAGTCTTGAATACTCCTGAACAATGTACTCACTGAGGTAAACAGAACTCATGATTTTAGCTGCATAGATCATTGTTAGACTCGAAGGTAATTTCAATCGCTACAGCAGGTGCAGTTACAGCTAACTGGAAGCATAACATGAAACTTTTCTTGGCTAGAAAGTAATCAGCCCACGGCCTTATGTTTGTAAGATAGTTGTTTACTGTAATAAGGAAATAACCCAATGTCAAGAATAAAAAATAATGAAGTAGGCGTGTTGAGGGGTTTTCTATATTCACCTGACATACTTATTTCACGGATACTCCCACGAAATAAAGGAAGTAATGCAGCCTCTGCAGCTTCATCCAGGCACCTGTCGAAAGATAAAAAGAAGTGACGAAGCCAGTCCTAAGAATTGATTAATTAATGATTAACACAGCTGTAATTGTTTGACAACACACTCTTGCAAATGCATTTCCCAGTACTGTTGCTGCCAATCTACAGTAACCAAGTTATCATGTAAGGGCCAGCGAAATTTGAACAATGCCTGCCAAACGGTGTTGAAGTCTTCACACCTGCGAACATTGATACAAAAAAAAGTTAAATATTTTAATTGTATTCTCTTGTTCGATGTCTTTTGACAAACACAAATGACTTATCGGTGTGTAGATGAATGTAACCTCGAACGTTTAGTCCCACGTTTATTGCCGTCAGGCCCTCCAAATCGAATAGTAATGGGAGTAGCAGAGCAGCATCTAGGATGGGAAACCAGAAATGCAAAGTGTAAGAAAATAGAAAAAGGAGTAAAACTAAGATGAGGGGTAGTTTTAAGTATGTTTTAAACTCCAGAAGTGCATATATAGGCCTCCAAACTTCTGCAGGTGAAAGCCCAAATTAGTTTGAGTGTTTGCCTGAAACTGATGGCTGAGGTGGCGCAGCGATGCGTGTAGATTCCCCTCGCTGCTTACTTTTGCTGTCTATGCTTATGATCGATGCCTGTTAATCGCAAGAACTATGCAATCCCTGTATGAATCTCCCGGGAATTTTGAATTTGGTATTTAAAGGTTCAGTTTGATGTTTTTTGATGTTTCTGTTCTGCACAACGAAATTTGAGACCACAAAAGACCAAAGCCAGCCTTTATCCGCGTTATAAGGGTTCGCGTTATAAAGTATCTGCTGGAAATGCTCTAAGAGCATCTCCACTCAGCCTACCCAGGAGGCCGATCCGGACGGCGAAATTACGTCCGGACGCCGAAAATCGGCCCAGTCGCGTACCTAACCTCTTTTCGGTTGGATTTGGGCCAACTTTGGTCCGGACTACCCAGGCCGAACCCAGGATCCTGGGTACGCCCTGGGGACGCCGGACGGAGCGAATTGGCCGAGTGGACCAGACTGTCAGCGACTCAAGCCGAGTCGCCGCCGGCCTTCCCGCCTTTTTCGCCTTCCCGCCGTTTTCCTTTTCCCACCCTCGCCGCCGAACTCCGCCTATAAAAGGCGTACATCCCGCCGTCTCTCTTCACAGTCTCTCACACCACCCCCAACTCCGGCGAACTTCGGTCGTTCACACCTTTCTTCCTCCTCAACTCCGCCGAGAAGCCATGGCCGAGGGCCGACGCACGATGCCGCCGTGGGAAGCCCAGCTCCTCCGGGAGGCGCACTATACGGCGCCGCCGGACACTCGTCTCCCCCCCCCCGGCTGGCAACTCAGCGCCGGCGGGATACCTATTCCGCCGGTGCCGGCCAAAGAGGACCTCGCCGGAGAGATCCAGGCGGCTATCGCCGACTTGCATGACCTGGATCTCGCCGAGGATCCGGGCAACCTGGTCTTCTGGAGGCAGTTCTTCATCGAGAGGCGCCTCGAGGAACTCGGCCTACACGACAGAACGCCGGGCTCGCCGCGTAATAATGTGGCTTTCCGCCGCCGTTGGTGGAGCGTTCCAGGGCAAACTCTCGGCGGCGTCATGGAGCACATCCAGGCCGGCAACCACCCCCGCCTCGGCCTGTAGTTGCGGCGTCCGGCGTCAACCACGGCGGCGGCGGCCTTTTCCTAGTTTTTAATCCGATGTAATATGTGCGCCCTCGCCCTACTTAATAAAATCCGCCTATATTCGTCCATATTTCGCCGAGTTTAACTGAATTTCGCCGAACCCGGGACTCGGCCTGGGTACGCGAGTGGGAAACTGGGCGTACCCAGGCCAAAAACGCATTTCGTCCGGCCAAAAAAAGGTCCGGTTTTTGGCCTGGGTTTGCCCAACGAGTGATCATCTCCACTCGCCTACCCAGTACGCCGAAATTCGGTCCGGACGCCGAAAATCGGTTCAGTCGCGTACCCAGGACCTGTTTTTGTCCGGATTTCGGCGTGTTTTGGTCCGGCCTACCCAGGCCGAACCCAGGTTCCCGGGTACGCCCTGGGGACGCCAGACGCCGCAAAAAAGGGCGTGGGCCAGCTCTGTCGGACATTCCCATTTCCACCCACTCCACTCGCCCAGACTGCCGCGAAGAGCTCCCAACGCCCCCTATCACCATGACTTCGCCGGCGGAGCTCCTGCGCGCCGAGGCATGCCCACGCCTCTAGCTACGCTCGCCGTAGTTGCCGCCCAACACCACGCCTTCCCCTCCACCAATCTCGCCGACCTAGCCTCGCCGTAGCTCTGCTTCGCTACGTGCTCCCACCACCACGCCCGCCAAGTGTTCGGCATTTGGCCGGATTCGACCATGGACTCCGACGAGGAGATGCTCGCCGTTGACTCCGACGAGGACGAGATACTCGCCATGGACTCCGATGACGAGGAGATGCTCGCCGTACTCCTGGAGGAGGAGAGCGCCGAGGTCGCCGAAGGCGAAGAGCACTTGCAGATCCTTATCGCCGCCCCAGTGTACATGCAGATGGCGGCCGGCAGTGGTTCGGCGCCAGGTCGCCGGAAGTGCAAGGCGAGACAAAGGATAGAGGGCTACTGCATGTTGTACGCCGACTACTTCGCCGACCAGCCACTCCATGGTGAGGACGTGTGCGCCGTTTCAGGATGAGCCGGAAGCTCTTCCTCAAGATCGTGCATGCCATCCGGGAGTTCGACCCATATTTCCTTTGCAAGAAGGACTGCACTAGCTTGGTTGGGTTTTCCTCACTGCAGAAGTGCACCGTGGCGATGAGGTTGCTTGCATATGGAGTGCAGGCTGATGCTGCCGATGACTATCTCCGCATGCCGAGTCCACCGCTCTTGATTGCTTGTACAGGTTCTGCAGGGCAGTGATTGCAGTGTTCAGGGAACAGTACTTGAGATCACCCACTGTTGAAGACACTGCTCGGATCCTCGTAGTCAATGAAAGTAGAGGATTTCCTGGTATGCTTGGAAGCATAGATTGCATTTGGAGTGGAAGAACTGTCCATTTGAATGACAAGGAATGTACAAAGGCCACAAAAGAGGATGCACTGTGATACTTGAGGCAGTTGCTACACATGATCTTTGGATCTGGCACTCCTTCTTTGGCATGGCAGGATCGAACAACAACATCAACGTCCTCAACTCCTTAACTGTCTTTTCCAATCTTGTTGAGGGTCATGCTCCCCCCGTGGAACTTGAGATCGGTTGGCACCACTATAACAAAGGATACTATCTAGAAGATGGCATCTATCCAAGATGACGAACATTTGTGAAGACTATCTCAAGCCCAATGCTCCCCAAGCATTCTCACTTTGCCAAGGAACATGAAGCTTGCAGGAAGGACGTGGAGCGGGCATTTGGTGTGCTCCAGCAGAGGTTTGCAGTTGTCCGGTTTCCTGTTATGACCTGGTCGAAAGATCAGATGTGGGAAGTGATGAACTGTTGTGTGACCTTGCACAACATGATCATTGAGGATGAGAGGAAGGATCCAGTGAGTTTGCTCGAGGAGGACGAGTCATACTACAGACAGGGTCCTCTTGCCGAGCCTGATCATCAGGTGCCTCCAACATGGGCTGCATTCATCGCAATGAGTCAGGAGATCCGAGATCCGGCGATGCATCAACAGCTATAGGATGATCTTGTCGAGCACCTATGGATACGCAGGGGCAACAGGACGTAGATGCCGAGGCCGAACTTGGCCAAAATATGTTGTACTTTTATTGCAGGCCGAACTATATTTACATTTACGCCGAACTCTGTTTAAAATTTCGCTGAACTTTGATCTTAAAATATTTTGTATTCATTGGATGACGAACTATGCCGAAATCTGGACGAACTTAAGCTGAATTTGAATCAAATTTGAGCGGAAACGGGAGCCGATAACTCAGCCTGATCTGGTGAAAGCTGGGCGTGCAGACCTGCATCAAAACTTGCGCCGTTATTCGCCAAAATTTGATCCGAATATCGGACTAGGTTCGGCCAACGAGTGAAGATGCTCTAACCCCAGCATCCCACCCCGCCTACACTAATCACTCCGGATGCCGCCACCGCCCTCAACCTCCTCCGTCTCTGCGGGCAGTATCTGCCTGAACGACGCTGAGCAGCGTTACGTCAGTTAGCACGGGCGCCGCTGGAGCAGCACACTCGCGGCCCTCATCAGCGCAACGGGAGAGGTCATACTAACTACTACTGCTTGTCAGATGTTACTCCACATACAGAAGAAGGGGGGAGGCAAGGACATTGAGAGGGGATGAGAGGAGAAGAGTAGGATACCGGGCATGGGCGGCGTGATGGAGCAATTCGAGAGCGAATGGCGGCAGAGAAGACGCCAGCTGGTGGAGAAGCTCCCAAGGCAGCGCCTTCGCAACCTGCTCCGGCGACAGGTGGCCATCCCCCTCCTCGTGCTCCTGGGCGAACCCCTCGAAATGATTAGCGCACCCACCAGATCGACCCGCGCCTGCTGCGTCGGCGGTCATATGGGCTGCGACCGCCTTCAAGCACAGCGACAGCAAAGTGGGCGCCTGCACCGCCTTCGTGACGACCTCCGCCATGTCCGTCCCCTGTCCGGTGCGAGTTGGGCGTGGCAGCGGTGGCGGCGAGGGTTGCGGCGCGGTGGTGGATTGATGGAGGCCCTAAACCGGGGGTATTTGCCACACTTTTCCTTGCACATTGCATATTTGTTATTTCTTATTATTTTTTATGTCACTCACATGACATGTGGTGGTCATATGACAAATATACAAATTTCAGATAAAAAATATGAAAAATGTATAAAAATTACCCAAAACCACAAAAAGACCGAAAACCGCTATCGTTAGCATGCTGAATTATTGTGCTCTATGGCCGCGATGTTTCCGCCAGCTCGATGCATCTATCTACCTTTACTTCTCTCGGAAAAAATATTCTAGTGGATCATTGCTGGTGATTTCAACCTCATCCTCAATCCGGAGGATAAGAACCAAGGGACCCTACATCGCCGCATGATGGCCAGGTTCAGGCGGACACTTGCAACTCTAGAGCTCAAAGAGCTCTACCTCAACGGCCGCAGATTCACCTGGACAAATGAGCGGGAACGACCCACTTTGGAGAGACTCGATCGGGTCTTCATGACAGTGGACTGGGAGGCACGCTACCCTGACGCCTTCCTCTCGGCTTTGTCTTCAGGCCCGTCAGACCACTGCCCCTTGTTGTTGTGCCTTGCCCCGGACCTCCAACGGGGACGTTGTTTCCAGTTTCAGTCCTTCTGGCCCAAGGTCGATGGCTTCATGGCAGTGGTATAGGAAGCATGGACCTCGCAGCAGTGGGAGCCGAACCCTTTCAAGAGACTTGATGCGAAATTGCGAGCCGTGGCTAAAAGTCTTTCTTGTTGGAGCTCCAAATTCATCGGGAATATTAAGATGCAGATCCTCCTAGCCACAGAGCTGATACTCCGCTTTGACGTTGCCATGGAGAGTAGGCAGCTGTCGACTCAGGAGCGTGGACTGCGGTGCCTTCTCAAGAAGAAGCTCCTTGGACTAGCTTCTCTTAAGAGGACGCTGGCTCGACAGAGATCGAGGATTCTCTGGCTACGAGAGGGAGATGCATGCACTCGCTTCTTTCACACGCATGCCAGCCATCGGAGGCGTAAGAACTTCATTAATCACCTTATGGTGGACAATGTGCGAATCTCGGACCACACAGAAAAGGCAGAGGCCGTGGACACTTTCTTCGAGAACCTGCTTGGTGTGGCAGGAGACAGGCCATTCACTCTGGACTTGGACTTCTTAGGGGTACAATCGGCTGACCTCCAACACATCGACGACGCTTTCACAGAGGAGGAAGTTTTGGCAACCATCCGAGGCATGCCGTTGGACAAGTGCCCTGGCCTGATGGCTTCTCTGCCCGCTTCTACGTATCTTGCTGGAGCATCATCAAGGAGGATGTTATGGACGCTTTCCACTCACTCTCTAGGCTAGACAGCCGTGGATTTGGATCAGTGAACAGTGCTTTGGTTACACTTCTACCCAAGAAGCCGGGCGCCAAAGAAATACGGGACTTCCGACCGATCAGTCTGATTCACGGAATTGCTAAGTGGGTAGCAAAGGTGATCGCCAACCGTGTTGCCCCGATCCTCCCACATCTGGTAGGGGTGCATCAAAGCGCTTTTGTGCATGGACGGTGTTTGCATGACAACTTCATGATGGTATAGGGGACAACCCGCAAGCTACATACCAGCAAGACGCCAGCAGTGCTACTCAAGCTGGACATTACCAAAGCCTTTGATACCGTGAGCTGGGCGTTCCTGTTGGAAGTGCTGAGGAAGCTGGGTTTTGGAGAGCGCCTCCTCACGTGCATCTGCGCACTTCTCTCCACGGCCTCCACACGCGTCCTGATGAATGGGTGCCCAGGGGCGAAGGTGGCCAACAGGCGTGGTCTCCGACAAGGAGACCCGCTCTCCCCACAACTTTTCATCCTGATCATGGAGGTTTTTCACCTAATGGTCGTAAGGGCGGAGGAACAGGGACTACTCACTCGGCTTGCAGCCACAGGCCTCCAGCATCGCACATCGATTTACGCGGACGATGTAGTCACCTTCCTGCGACCGTCAGCGGTGGATTTTCAGGTGATCTCCGGGATCATTGAGGACTTTGGAGAGGCTTCTGGTCTTCGTACCAATTTCGACAAATGCTCAGCCAACCTTATTAGGTGCTCGGCAGAGGACAGAAGCCTAGTGGAGCGGGAGCTACACTGTCCCATCACGCAATTCCCCCTTCGCTATCTTGGGTTACCGCTCTCGCTGAAGCCGGCAGCCATAACTCCAAGCTACCGTGGATCAGTGGCCGCCAAATTGCCATCGTGGAAAGCCTCCATGCTCAATAGAGGAGGGCGGCTCGAACTTGTCAAAACAACTTTATCCGCCATGCCTATTTTTGCCATGATGTCCCTCGATATTCCCATAGAGACCATCACCGCCATCGAGAAGATCATTCGCGGTTTCCTCTGGAAGGGGAGGAAGAACGTGCACGGCGGGCACTGCCTGGTGGCTTGGGACAGAGTGTGCATGCCCAAAGAGCTGGGGGGCTTGGCATCCCCAACCTGCGCCTCATGAACATTGCGCTGAGGGCCAGATGGTTGTGGTTAAAGCGCGTGGAGGTGGATAGACCATGGCATGGCCTTGACATCCGGGTCCCGGATCCCTCGAGACGTCTCTTTGAAGCGGCGACTACCTCAGTAATTGGGGATGGCGCGACTACTTTCTTCTGGACGGATAAGTGGCTCCCATGCGGGCGGCTCTGTGATGTGGCACCAAACCTCTTCGCTGCGGTCTCACCAAGTGCAATCTCCACACGCCGTGTTCGTGAAGGCCTTGCAGGAGGCTGGCTGCATGATGTCACTCCGGATCTTAGCGCAACAGCCATCAGGGAGCTCCTCGAGGTGGCGGACCGTATCGAAGCAATCACCCTGACAGAGGGTACGCAGGACATCCTCAAGTGGAACTGGGACCCAAGCAATTGCTACACGGCCCGATCCTGCTACCAGGCCCTTTTTGCCGGGCGAACTTCTATGGCAGGGGCCCTTCAGATCTGGCGATCCCGAGCCCCTGCTAGCTGCAAGGTGACCCTTTGGTTAGCCGTAAGGAACAGATGCTGGACAGCTGATCGGCTCAGCAGGCGTGGCCTTCAACATCCGGCGGCCTGCCCCTTCTGTGACAAGTGTGGAGAGACCATAAATCATCTTTTCATGGGTTGTGTCCTGGCCCGCGAGGTTTGGGCAGCCTGCCTGGGCTGGTGGAACAAGAGACACTGGATGCCGGAGCATGACTCCAAGTTTGTTGCTTGGCTCCAAGATAAACGGGGCGGCGAGGGCCACGAGCGCGACCTCTGGACAGGGATCGCTTTGGTTTGCTGGACGCTATGGCGCCACCGGAATGACGTGGTTTTTGAAGGGGCCACTCCTTCCCCTGAAGAGGTCATTCGCAAGATCACCGCGGAGGCAGACATCTGGAGGACGGCACGTCTTTTCCGCGACTGTCTAGGGCAGGTAGATAGGTGGAGATGCCGCAAATAGTTGTTTAGGGTGTGTGTGTGTGCCGTCTTTGGTACGGCGTGGATTTGCACCTTTGGCGTCTGTGCCACGGTGCGTTGTAAAGCTTGGCCTCTTGGCCCTCCTTCTATGAAGACGATACGTCTCCCAGGACGTATCCTTGAAAAAAAAAATATCTAGAAGTAGTTTTTGGGTAAAAAAGACTGATATTAATCTGGCAAAGTTACATAAAGGTCCACATAAGAATAGATATTACGAACAAGCCCTCCTACAACTCGATGATAATGGTGACACGACGCTGTCAGTGGCACGCGCCGCCTCTGCTCCCCTTGACTAGATCAGGAGCATCCCCTGTTGGGCGGGAAGTCGCCGAGCACAGGCCACAAAGGACCTACACCGAACGCCACCGTCGTCATCGAACTAAAACTCACCATCCTCTTCCACGATTTCTTCGGGAGCCGAAGCCGACATCCCATGGCCTCCGGCAAGGGGAAGTCGCCCACGCAACTCCGAGGAGCTGCGAATGCGACGGAGATGGTAGGTCACCTGCAGAACTCCACGGAGCGCCGCCGACGAAGAGGAGGTCCACCACCTACAAAAGCCACTCTGGTCGCGCCTCCTCTCCGACACCGCCGGCTGGCCACCAAAGACAACCTACACTATGTACACGTCGTGAATCGGGGTTCGCCCGTCCTCCCGCCACCGGAGCGGCCGGCGGAGGGCGGGGCAGCCGCCGATTCGGCAACGACGAGGTGGCTTTCTGTTGGTCGCTCACAAATCGCTCTCCAGGTACCGTAGACGGGGATATCTAGACGTATTTTAATGGACAAATATATGTGAATCAACGACATCTAATATCAAAGTTATGGTGGCATGTGGTGTTATCTTGTAATGAAATAGAGAAAAAGTCAAAATGGTCTATTAAATTGTCGTGTACCAGCGTTCTGGTTATCAACTCGCAAAAACATAAAAGCGGGATAGAAACTTGTTGCGGACAAGCGTTCAGTTAGTTTGCTAATCGTGATAGTCCATTTTTTATGATCTGCCCCTTGAACATAAGTTTCTACCTCGAAAGAAGTATATATACCCCTATAACTTTCAGATTTCACCATATTTTCATCCTTCTTTTAGCAATTTGCGCCAAACTCAAATTGATCTCAAATTGTTTAGGAATCCAATGGGTGGGACCCACTTGTCAGCCTAGCAAGAAAATCTAAGTACCTTGAGAAAGAAAAAGAAAAGTGAAAATCTAACAAAAAAGTGGTAGGCAGCCCGAGACCACGTCTCCCATCCCGTCCCGAGACCCGCCCACCATGGCCATAGTCTGGCGAGGCAGGTCGCCCCTACATGCCGATGAGGCAAGCCACTGTGCATTCTGGTGAGGCAGACTCGCCGCTCTGTCTGGTGAGGCAGGCCGTCGCTGCCCTCCCTCTAGTCTACCGCTGCCCCGCCCAAAGCCGCCTCGCGCCACACCGCCTGTCCCGCGTCACCCGTCACGCGTCGAAGCTCGCCCCACGTAGCGCCACTAATCTCGCGTCGAAGCTCGCCCCGCGCCGCCTATACCATGGCAGAACTCGTCCCACGCTGGAGCTCGCCCCGCCTAGAGCCATCCCACGTTGAAGCTCACCCTGTGCAGTGCCGCCCGTCCCGCATCAGAGCTCGCCCCGCCCAGAGCCGACACAACGTCCCGTGCCGGAGCCCTCCTCTGAGCCGCCGCATCAGGGATGTACGAATAGTTCTCCGAAGAGGGTGGGGAGGATGAGGTGGCAAGCTCGCCGGTGAGTTGGCAAGTTCGCCAGAAAGGAGGCGGTGGTGACTACTATGTGGTTAATGGGCCGGGGAGATAAGGGATAAGAGGGTTTTTTAATTGGGTTGGATCCCGCGTCCACGTTAGCATGGAGGTATTATGTTTAATATAATACCTATATAGTCTATACGATGAACAATGAGAACAACTAAATTTTTAAGGGGTGAATCGTAAAAAGATAGCTGCCACATGATCAAACTAACTGATTCTATCACGGAGTAACTAAAATGCTCGTATGCAGCAAGTTTTTGCCCCGCTTTTGCGTTTTCATGAGTTGGTGACCAAAACACTGTACGCGACAAGTTGATAGACCATTTTGGCATTTTCTTAACAAATTATCATGAAAATGCCACCCCACTAGTATAGATAGGGTCTTCGTGAAAATCATCCTTTACACACGATGAACTGAATAAACGTTACCCAAGGTTGTGCAAACGGTTTATCAAGTCATGCGCGAATGTGCATATATTTCTGGAAAATCGACCGTTTGCAAAGTAAGGGTCATACGTAAAGGTGTTTTCCTTTTCGACTGCATGACTACAAACAGGTTTCTTTATTAACCTTTTGCATTTTCACATGATTGAAAACGATTTATGTTGTGTCTACGTATGTGTTCAGCTAATTTCCCACGAAATTATTTATAATTAACTATTAGTGATTCTAGACATTTGCAAACATTTTTACTCTAAACCGTCTCTAGAACGGACTCATGTGGTAGATATGCAAATATAGTACCAAATATCAATTTTATTTGATTATTTCTCATCGGATACATTATATCTTTACATACATTTTGTAGCATAGCTTTATTTGGTAGCTATACAAACGAGAAGAGACACAAAAAGAGGAGAATTTGGAGCTTTTCTTGGTTAAGTATTTGTCTTTGTGACAGTGACATGGTTATACCCTACGGGTACATGATATTAGCATACCTGGTCCAGCCCAAGGAAGGCCCACAAAAATATACGCGGCCTGTGGAGATTTTCGGGTGGCCCAAGCCCATGACATCTTCGGATTCTTGGAGAGCAAGACTAGAACAGATAGAATATTTAAAGGGGCAAACCCTAAACTTGTAACCAACTCGATCTGTGTCCAAAAACTGCCTAAACTCTATATAAAGGCAAGGAGGGCACATCGAGGAGGGCCAGTCTCTTCCATCGCATACACACCTTCACGCCAGATTGCATCTACGCACCCCTGTACTTTTCGGTTTCACCGTAATCAAGAGCAGACAAGCAGGAGTAGGGTTTTCCCTCCGGGGCCTGAATCTGGGTAAATCTCGTGTCCCCTGGTTGCTTGTCTGTTAACCGTTCCGCGATCTCCAGCACCCCCATCTTCTTCAAAACCCAAGCTTACAACAATGGACATTAACGAGATTAAACCTCGTCAGATGGTGTATCTTGCAAGAATAAAAATAGAAAAGGTTTTTCCACTTATCCTTGGATCACCATCGCCGTGCATCACGTTGCAGCTAGAATACACCTGTTGTGATATCGCTTATGCGCAAAGGATAGACGTCACAAGTTGTATGCAGACACTTCCGCTCTTAGAAGTATTGCTCAAGGATCCGTAAATATAATATAACATTTTCTTCAATATAAGAAATGTAAATACATAGTCTATGTTACATCTGTAAATTGAAATAATTATTTACTTACATGTAGCCGTGGATATCAAAGGAAGGTGGCAACCTTAATTTTGACACCGGGTAACCACTGGCGAACCTTCTTGGAGGCGAAAAGGGTCGCCGCCCCCCCCCCCCCAGCCCATGAAGAAACAGGCTTTTATTTACAGATATTTGGCCCGTTTGTCTATTAAAATCAGCCCGCAGCTCACATTTTCGCCCCCCAGCCCATTTGCCCCCCCCCCCCCGAAATTCGGCCCAAGGTCCGCCAGTGCGGGTAACCCTTGCCTTCATACCATGCAATGCCACTAAAATAGTGTCCCTTTTATACAAGTTTGGAATGAAAATATATTAGTATAGATGATCATACATATTCACCGTTCATTTGAAGGAATTTTAAAAAGCCAACACAAATAGAGTGCATATGTACATCTAAAATACACAACCACACTATCAGCGAAGTTCTTAACAATCCACTATCATTTAAAGTAATAAAAAAAAGTTGAACACAAGGTTGGCTATTGCATATTTGATCTGAAATGCATAACCACACTAACATTAATTAACAAATCCATCATTCATTTAAATGTACTAAATAAGAAAAACACAAGGTTGGCCTAGTGCATATATAGATCTAGACTACACAACCACACTAAGAAGAGTAATTAACAAACCAACCACGCATTTAAAGGGATTAAAAAAAGACTAGCTAGTACACATATGAAGGATTTAACAACCTTTGATAGGGAGCAGCCACGGTTGGCCACCATCCCAGGCCACATGGATGAAGAGGACATGCCGATAAGATTCAACACATCGATGACGTGGATGAACATCGTCGCACGGGGGAACTACCCAAGAATAGCCGATGAAGCGTTTTATCGATATAGGTCTGACATGTGGTGGCTACAGTGGAAAGTGCGATCGTATTCTCAATATCTGGCTCCTTTCAAATAAACATTGACGGGTCTCATACATGGGCACACCATTTTTCGTGGAAAAACCTTTTGCAAATATGGCACACGTTTTTTTTAAAAAAACTCGTGTGTAATTATGCACCACACATTTATTTTTCAAATAAACTTATTCGATGTAATGACTACACCAACATATGTGAACCAAATTTTGACGAATCGCATGAACAAACTATACAGTTTAACACATGAAATTTGTGTACGAACTCAATTACATCACCATATAAACATCACACACCGTTTTTACGGGGCAAAAATGTTTGTAATACGAGACTAGAAGAATAGTTCATAATATATGGCCAGGTGGGCATGAACCAATCAAACATGGTTTATCTTTCCTGTTACCGTTAATAATATTTGGACATCAGCCGGTCGGAAGGGCTCCAACCAAACATGGTTGCCCTTCCCGTGTTATAAAAATATTGCTAACTTCACACTACATACCTATGTATGGTCTAACCAAAAATTTAATCCACTATATTAAATACCATTAGCGATAATGAGTCACCTTGTCTTAGTCTTTTTGTGTGTGGAAGTATTTGTAATCGTCATTATTTTGATGGCCATACTCTGCCTCTAGACACAAAACTATGGGCTAAAGCGCACCACTCTATAGAGAGTCCTTTCTTTTTGAGAGTCTATTAGAGAAAAGACCACTTGATTTGGTCATAAGATTTTTCAAAGTTATTTTTTAGTATTATCCAAGGAAAAAAATAGCACGCCATATCAAAATAGCGTCGGCCTAAAAATAAGCGTGTTGTATACGCTATAGTGTGCTATTAGCGAGACATTATACACTGATTAATTTAACATCGGCTCTCTATACAATCAATAACGCACTATTAGCATTAAAATAGCGTGCTATTTTTCCATGGTATTACCCCCATTCAACTTTTTCCGATGTATACATGTAGTGTTTCATGCAGAATTGCTACTCTAGCTATGATGTTTTCTTCCTTGCATGAATACAGTCTGTGTGGAACAAACTACATGATCGGCCACTGAGTTTAGTCTAACTGTTACTATTTTTGTGAATATTTTAAAATTAACTTTAATAAGACATATATAGGCCTATATTGTTGGACCATTTCTACCCATTAACCTTAGGGAGTAAAATGATCTCACCAAAATTTAGGCAAAACAGATTTAGTTGTCCAGCTTGGAAGCCAAACAAATCTACTCCCTCCGTCTCAGAATAGATGTCTTAGGTTTTTCAAATTTTGATGAATCTATATACTAAATAGTGTCTAGATTTATCCAAATTTTAACAAATTTGAGACATCTATTTTGGAACTGAGGGAGTAAAATGTTTGATTCGATGGTATCCCTGAAATTTTAGTAAAACTCAACTGGAAAACCATGTCCTCATTGTGTTTCATTTGGAAAATCGTCTTTCTGACTCTGAAGGTACTTTAGTTGGGTTTGGGTGTGGCAAGTTTTGAATTCAGTGTTTATTTTGCCCACATTTACACTAGAGAGGTTGTAACTACCTATCATACCTAACAACTCTTATCCCTATGGACCAAACATGAAATGTTATGTCTTGCTATGGGTGTGAAGAACACCATCAAATGGAGGTTCAAGCCCTCATAGCTATGTATTGATTCTGGCCGGAACGCGCAGACCCTGTCTTTCCTTAAGCCGCCTCCCGAATGAGCTTGACAGACTCGGCGAAGTCGTCCAGAAGGTCATGAGCATCTGGAAACTGTGCTTCATCTACAGCCAGGACTAGCTTGATAATGTTCATGTAACTCTGATAATGTATAGTCAATCCCTGTAGTACACATTGAGACGAAACGATCAGTAGTTGACTAGCTGTATATCGAGAAACCTACACCCTCAAAATGCAATAATGACATGCTGTTAAACAGCTAAAAACACGATGTATTTGAGGGGAAGAACAGAGAAAAAAAAGAATTATGAACTCGGCAATTTCTTGAGAGCTTACAGTTGATAGACCATAGACGCTGGGAGCGATGTAGACTATCGGGTGGCCGTACAGGACTACCAGCTCACTTGGGCCGACCACGTTGGAGTACACCAAGGTGGTGTTCCTGAACAAGTTATAGTACAGAGAAGCTGCTGCCTGCACATATACGAGCGAGGGTGAATCGCCAGTACTTTCTTCAGTTTAAGCCAAGTTAGAGATGAGAACCACTGAACCAGTATACTGGGTCGAGCACCTTAACGCCGAAGAATTTCATTACAGTTACTGGGCTCTTGTAGACGAGTACCGATTCCATGGAGCTTTTCTTCCTGCGCGCCACCTTGGTCCCCTCCCGGACGTACTCGAGAAGGTCGTCGTGCTTGGATATGTGGAACGGCAGTATCATGTAGCCGAGATGATTGCCCCACTTCCCGCCGTTGGCTTTGCCAGGTTCCATCATGCTAGCCTGCAGTGTCTGCAACACAGATTAACTGACGTACAGGACATACATAGCATAGGTACCTAAACTTGACAGCAAGAGGCGGGCATGAGAAATGCCAGGCCGGGCTTACATGTAGCCCAGGCGTCTTCCTTAAGTTGACAGCAAGGAGTGATCGCACCTTTATGCTCTTTTTGACACTTTCACCTGAACATGAAGTAACGAATGTTGTAGTACTCCGTCCGATCCTAATAAATGTCGCTCGTATAATACAAAGTTTGTACTAGTTTAATATAAAATAAGCGACACTTATTATGGATCGAAGGAAGTAAAATTATTTAGGTGCTCAAATTGCTGGAGCTTACCTGTTCTCCGGAAATAGTATCGAGACAACGCGGCAGAAGTCACTCCAAGTAGAACATCATTGACAGTCTGCAAAGGTCTGTTAGTTCTATCTTTACAGGAAAAAAAAGATAAAGTGGAGTATGTCGCCGGTGTACTTACACAGTTCATGGCGTTCTTGACGTACTTGCACCAGTAGAGAAATGATCTTTCGTTTTTTTCAGCTCCAACCTTTAGTACCGGTCTTGTCTGAAATCGGGACTAGTGTTAGCACTAGTCCCGGTCTGCAACGGCTTGATAGCCCCACATGACTAGTCCCGGTCCGTGGACAACCTCTAGTCCCGGCTGGTAAGTCGGGACCCACAAGCCGGGACTAGAGCACCTATGGGACCCATGGCTATATTTAGTCTGGGTTCTTGTTACCAGCCAGGACTAGAGGTCAACCTCTAGTTTGGGTTCGTTTTACCATCCGGAACAATTTATTACCACTATATATTCCTCTTTGATCCAACCCAAAAGCATGGCCATTTCCCTCAAGGAACAACTCAAGTTCATCCTTATTTTTTGTCCAATTTGATGGCAACTTTCAATCCAAGATTTGGTGGCATCATCTATCAATCCAAGCTTCTAAAATGGTTAGCAACTTCAATCATTCATCTCTTATTGTTATAGTTTAGCTCAATACTCTAGAACTAGAATGAGGAATTTCATGCTTAGAAGTGTAGAGGGAATTTTAGATGTGTAATTTTAAGCATAGTTTGATTATATAAAAAGCTACTGAAAGTTGAGATGTGCATTTTAAGAGTTTTGGATCTCAGAATCGAATAAGATTTTCACTGCTAGAGCAATAATTAAATAGTCAACATATTTATGTTAACAGTTTTGTCCAATTCAAAAATTAGTGCATGTAAAATTTTAATATGATAGAAAATCTTAATTCAAAAATTAGTGCATGTAAAAGTAATTATAGTAAAAATGATTCAAACTTTTATATGATAGAAAATTTTAATTATACTGCAGATGAGTCGAGAATGGATGTACGACGCTCCCCGAAAGTTTGACGCGTTCATTAAAAGCGTGCATTCTTTCCTCGAGTTGGCTGAGGAAAACAAGCGGAATGGTTTTATGTGTTGTTCGTGTCGTGTCTGTCGGAATAAGAAGAATTACTCTTCATCCAAAACCATTCACATCCACCTGATTCAATCAGGTTTCATGTCTGGCTATATTTGTTGGACAAAGCATGGAGAAAGCGGGGTTATGATGGAAGACAACGAAGAAGAAGAAGAGAACGATGACAACTATCCAATGTTTCCTGAATACGGTGGCACTGCACTAGAAGACAATAAAGAAGAAGAAGGTGAAGAATGTGCATTAGATGAGACTGCTGATGATCTTCGTCAGGCCATTCTTGATGCACGGAGCGAATGCAAAAATGAAAACGAGAAGAAGAAGTTGGAGCGCATGTTAGAGGATCACATAAAATTGTTATACCCAAATTGCGAAGATGGCAACACAAAGCTCGGTACCACACTGGAATTAATGCAGTGGAAAGCAGAGAATGGTTTATCTGACAAGGGATTTGAGAAGCTACTGAAAATTTGGAAGAAGAAGCTTCCAAAGGATAATGAATTGCATGTCAGTACATACGAGGCAAAGAAGGTCGTCTGCCCTCTAGGACTAGAGGTGCAGAAGATACATGCATGTATTAATGACTGCATACTATATCGCGGTGAGGAGTACGAGAATTTGGATGCATATCCGGTATGCGCGATTATGCTATAAGACTTATTTCGGGGCGAGATGACCTCGGTGATGTTGAGGCGAAAGCACTTGTGAAGAGGGTGTTGGAGATATGCCCTAGAGGCAATAATAAAAGTGATTATTATTATATCTTTGTGTTTATGATAAATGTTTACATTCATTCTATAATAGTATTAACCGGAAACATTAATACTTGTGTGATTTGTAAACTAAATAAGAGTCCCTAGTAAAGCCTCTTTGTAATACTAGCTTGTTGGTTAATAGATGATTGTGGTTTCCCGATCATAAACATTGAGATGTTGTTAACAACAAGATCATATCATTAGGAGAATGGTATGATGGACATACTCCTATAGATAAGCGTAGCATAAAGATCAAGTCATTTTAATAGTTCATTTGCTATAAGCTTTCTGATACATAGTAACCTAATTCCTTCGACCATGAGATCATGCTAATCACCATCACCGGAAGGATGCTTTGATGAAATCAAACACCACACCATAACTAGGTGGTTATAAAGGTGGCATTGAGTGTTTGGAAAGTATGGGTTGAGGCACATGGATCAAGAGTGCGATTTGTCCATCCATATGACAGATAGATATACTCTGGGCCCTCTCGGTGGAATGTCATCCAATTGGCTTGCAAGAATGTGACTGGCTCACAAGGCATCACATATCACGGGAACGAGAAAAGAGTACTTATCAGTAACGAGGTTGAACTAGGTATGCAGAGATACCGACGATCAAAACCTCGGATAAGTAAACTATCGTGAGACAAAGGGAATTGGTATCGTATGTAAGTGGTTCATTCGATCGCAAAGTAATCGTAGAAATATGTGGGAGCCATATGAATTTCTAGATTCCTCTATTGGTTATTGATTGGAGAAGTATCTCGATCATGTCCGCATAATTCACGAACCGTAGGGAGACACACTTAAGGATTCGATGTTGTTGAGTAGTTATGGAATGATGAGTAAGAGACCGAATGTTGTTCGGAGTCTCGGATGGGATCCGGGATATCACAAGGAGATCCAGAATGGTCCGGAGAATAAGATTCATATAAGGAAAGTCCTGTTTCGGAGTTCGGGAATGATTCCGGTGTTTTCACGAGGAATGTTCTAGAAGGGTCTAGAAGGCCCAGCACTCCGGAGGGGAAGGGTACATGAATGTGTCATGACAATGTGGAATGGTTGCATCATGTACTAGGTCACTTGGCTGGGCAATATGATGAGAGAAATCAAATCCAAGTTTGAAAGTCAAACGCCAATTTGAAAAGTCAAATCTGAAGTTTGCTTGGTGGAGGGAGAGTAGGAAACCTACTTGGGGAGGAAGTCCCACTCCCTCCACCCGCCGGCCAAGGAGGAGGAGTTGGAGGAGGACTCCCTCCTCCCAACCGGCCACCCTCCACCTATATAAGGAGGGGTAGGGCTGCCCCCTACCCTCACCCCAAAACCCTAGCTCCTGGCGCCTCCACCACAAGTGCAGCCGCCGCCTAGGGATCTCCCAACTTGTCGAGTTAGGGTTTCCCCAAACCCTAGCCGCCGGCCAAGCCCCTCCCCTTGGTGCCTCTAAACCCTAGATCGTCAAGGCCTCTCTCATACTCCACCATACTCGCTCCGGCTTAAGGCGAAGCCCTGCGAGATCTCCCCTCTACTTCCGACACCACGCCGTCGTGCTGCCGGAATCGCGAGGAGATTGCTACAACCTTCGCTGCCTGCTGGAACAAGGGAGAGGAAGGTCTTCATCGAGTACCGAACGTGTGACCGATCATGAAGCGCTTAACGCATACCGGAAGGACCGTCTACGCGATCTTGAGATCGGCAAGAGTACGACTACATCACCCACGAGAATCTGCTCTCGTTAACCGCTTTGGAATCTTCGAGGGTGAGTTCTTCTATCGAATCGTTGCTACAATCTAGTAGATAGATATTGGCTTGTTTGTGTGCATGCGGTAGAAATTTTTTGTTTTCCATGCTACGAACCCCTACAGAGGGTTCCTGCAAAGGTTACGTGGTATGCTCCTATAATACCACGGTTGAAACGTTTGTTTAGAAACAAAGAGCATGCCAAGTTGTTGCGATGGCACAAAGAAAAGCACAGGAAATACTCGATATTGAGACACCCCGCTGATGGGTCGCAATGCAGAAAAATCGATAGAGAGTACCCGAGCTTTGCAGATGACGCAAGGAACTTAAGATTTGGTCTAAGTACAGATGGCATGAATCCTTTTGGAGAGCACAACTGCAGTCATTACACCTGGCCTGTAACTCTATGTATAGATAACCTGCCTCCTTGGTTGTGCATGAAGCAGAAGTTCATTATGATGCCAGTGCTCATCCAAGGCCCGAAGCAACCTGACAATGACATTGATGTCTATCTAAGGCCATTAGTTAAAGAACTACTACAGTTGTGGCGCGATGAAGGTGTTCATATGTGGGATGAGCACAGACAGGAGCCATTTGACCTACGGGCGTTGTTGTTCATAACCATCAATAATTGGCCTGCTCTTAGTAACCTTTCAGGACAGTCAAACAAGGGATACAATGCATACACGCATTGTTTAGATGATACTGAAAGTATATATTTGGATAAAGGTAAGAAGAATGTGTACTTGGGGAATCGTCGATTTCTTTTGGCCAGGCATCCCGCAAGAAAGAAAGGCAAGCATTTCAATGGTGAGGCAGATCACCGGAAGAAGCCTATCCGCCGTACTAGTGATGATATATTTGGTATGGTCAAGGATCTAGAAGTGATCTTTGGAAAGGGCCCTGGCGGTCAATATGTTCCAAATGACGCTGACGGACATGTGCCCATGTGGAAGAAGAAATCTATATTTTGGGAGCTATCCTATTGGAAAGTTCTAGAGGTCCGCTCTACAATCGACGTGATGCACGTGACGAAGAATATTTGCGTGAACCTGCTAGGCTTTATGGGTGTGTATGGAAAGACAAAAGATATGCCATAAGCATGGCAGGACCAGCAAGGTATGAAAGACCGAGACGGCGTGCATCCAGTAAAGACAGATAAAGGACGTCTAAGTGCTACCAGCTATGCTCTTACCAAAGAAGAGAAGGAATTTTCTTTGAAGTCCTAAGAAGTATGAAGGTCCCATCTGGCTTCTCGTCGAATATAAAGGGAATAATAACTATGGCAGAGAAAAAATTTCAGAATCTAAAGTCTCATGACTGCCACGTACTTATGACACAATTGCTTCCGGTTGCATTGAGGGGGATTCTACCGGAAAATGTTCGACTGCCCATTGTGAAGCTATGTGCATTCCTCAATGCTATTTCTCAGAAGGTAGTCGATCCAGAAATTCTACCGAGGTTACAAAATGATGTGGTCCAGTGTCTCGTTAGTTTTGAGTTGGTGTTCCCACCATCCTTCTTCAATATTATGACGCATCTTCTAGTACACCTAGTTGACGAGATTACCATTTTGGGTCCTGTATTTCTACACAATATGCTCCCCTTTGATAAGTTCATGGGAGTCTTGAAGAAATATGTCCATAATCGTGCTAGGCCAGAAGGAAGCATCTCGAAGGGCTATGGAACAGAGGAGGTCATTGAGTTTTGTGTTGACTTTATTCCTGACATTAAGTCGATTGGTGTTCCTGAATCATGGCATGAGGGGAGACTGAGTGGAAAAGGCACACTATAAAGGAAATCAATAATATGTATGGACGGACATTATTTCACTCAAGCACACTACACGGTTCATAATTCCACCTTGGCAGCTCCGTATATAAAGGAACACAAGAATATTATACGCTCAAACAACCCGAGAAAGCATGAATCCTTGATTAGAGATGAACACATGAAGACTTTTGGCGGTTGGTTGCAAACACATCTCATGAATAACAACACTGTTTGTGATGAGTTGTACTTGTTGGCCAGCTCACCATCTTCGACTATATGGACTTACCAAGGGTACGAGATAAATGTGAATACATTTTACACGATCGCTCAAGATAAAAAGAGCACCAACCAAAACAGCGGTGTCCGCTTTGATGCAACAAACGACAATGGGTCAAAGGACACATATTATGGTTACATAGAGGAGATATGGGAACTTGACTATGGACCTGCTTTGAAGGTCCCTTTGTTTCGGTGCAAATGGGTCAAGCTAACAGGAGGCAGGGTTGAGGTAGACAAAAAATACGGAATGACAAAAGTGGATCTCAACAATCTTGCGTACATGAACGAACCATTCGTCCTAGCCAATGATGTGTCTCAGGTTTTCTATGTGAAGGACATGTCTACCATACCAAGAAAAAGAAAATATAAGCAAACAAATGCATCATCAAATGATGAGCCAAAGCGCCACATAGTTCTTTCAGGGAAAAGAAACATCGTAGGAGTGGAGGACAAGACAGAGATGTCCGAAGATTATGACAAGTTTCATGAAATTCCGCCGTTTGTAGTGAAGGATGACCCAAGCATCATGTTACTTGATGAAGATGTTCCATGGTTAAGGCCCCACAGTCATAAGAAAGTCATATGATGTATTCAGAATTTTGCCTGCGGCCGTTTTTTAGATGCAATCAATATGTACATATGTATATCATTTTGTGAAGATTTTACCAAGTTTTTTTTTCTGTTTTATAAGAATAATTATACTAACTTTCCCTCTGACCGAAGATTTTAGTCCCGGTTGTAGCCACTAACCGGGACTAAAGATATTTCCCGCCATTTTCCACCGCTTCCCGCCATGTTTTCCCGCCCTTTTCCTCTGACCGAAGCTTTTGGTCCCGGTTGTGGCCACTAACCGGGACTAAAGACATTTCCCGCCATTTCCCACCGCTTCCCGTAATGTTTTCCCGCCCTTTTCCTCTATATCTAGGCCGACCGCGCTATCGCTATCCACACATCCACACCTTCCTCTCTCACAACAATGGACAGCGGCTACTGGGCCATTCTGACCCTCGAGGAGACCGAGACGTTGTGCGCCTCTAGCTACCCTTGCCCTCCGGGCTACCGTCACCACGGGCCGGATGTCGAAGCGCCGAGGGGTTCTTGTCCCTCCTGTCCCTTAGGGTTCCGCACGCCAGGCGGCCATCACTAACCACTTCTACCACGAGCTCACGCCGGAGCAGCGGATGGATCCCAAGTGGGATCCCGACAACTATGACACCTGAAATGCCTTTTTTGCTAACCGGCAAGGAAGAGAGCTCTCCAGGTACAAGGGTGACACCTGAAATGCCTTTTTTGCTAACCGCCGACTGTGGTGGGAGAACCGGACTATCATCAGCATGATGCGCTACATCGCCGGGGGAGACCATCCTCGCCTGCGGTGCCCACAAGGCCACCTACCATAGAGCCACAAGAAGGCCCCTCCCCCGCTCGGCGGTAGCGGCATCATCTTCCAGGAGACCCCTCCTACGCCCGTCGTGAATCCAAGGCTGGAGTAGCAGGTGCCCCCGGTATATGCCATGGTTGGGCTGAGGATCCCCGGAGTGGCAGGTGACGATGACGATGACGAAGAAGACCCTGGAGCTGCGTACTATAGGACAAGGCATGATTATGACTAAAGGACATGTCCCGGTTTGTCCCGGTTTTTAATATTGAGTGTTAGTCCCAATTTGTGGCTGGACCGGGACTAAAGGGGGCCTTTAGTTCCGATTCGTACTACGACTTTCCCAAACTATGAAGGTGTTGTCCCGATTCGTACTTACCATAAAGATCTAATCTCCAAACACGTGTTGTCACATATTAGGGAGTGCCTCTATGACCAGTTTCTTGGAGATACCAGAGGACTAGGCTCCGATGGCATCTCCCTGAAACTGGCCGTAGTAGTGTCCCTGCTCTTAAATACCATCTTGCAGCTTGTAAATTTTCTAACTAGATCAATACGCCTGGGAGCTAACCTAATTTGACATATTAGGGAGTGCCTCTATGACCAGTTTGTTGGAGATGCCGGAGGACTAGGCTCCTCAGGCATCTCCCTCAAACTGGCTATAGTGGTGTCCCTGCTCTTGAAGACCATCTTGGAGATGCCTCAAACTGGCTGGAGGACTAGACTCACAAGGATGCCTATCTATAGTACAAGCAACTCGGCATAGTGTCGACACTCACGACATAATATCGACACTCACCCCTATTATTAGTGCTCACTCGTGTTTTGTCCCGGTTGGTGTCTCCAACCGGGACTAAAGGTTCAGCTTTAGTCCCGGTTGGCGACACCATCCGGGACAAGGTAAAATCTGCACGACATAATGTCGGCACTCACCCATATCATTAGGGCTGCCTTCCCTAGCTTGCCTGCCCTAGTCCTGCCACAAGCTTTAGTCCCAGTCCATATTTAGTATGCTAATAGATTTACATTATAGATCTTTTTTCTGCAAAAGTTGATTTATAATACATATTTTTCATCATCACAGAATAAAAGATATTGAAATAATAATATTAATAAATTCAAACTCTAGTATACAAAAGATATTTTTTAATTCAACAAAATATTAGTTTTATAACAGAATATGCTAATAGATTTACATTATAGATCTTTTTTTCTGCAAAATTTGATATATAATACATATTTTTCATCATAACACAACAAAATATATAGAAATAATAAATTTTAAAAAATTTAACCTCTAGTCCCGGCCCCAGCCTCCAACCGGGACTAGAGGTTTTTGCGCACGAGAATGAAATGGCACCGCGAAAAGACCTCTAGTCCCGGCTCGTGGCTGGGGCCGGGACTAGAGGCCCTCCCTCTAGTCCCGGTTGGACGCTGGAACCGGGACTAGAGGTGGTGGGTATAAATACCCACCGCCCTCCTCCCGGCCCGAGCAACTGCTCGGGACGCCTCCTCTTCTCCAAATCGATGCTGCATGTGCCGAGCTCAGTGCCAGGCCGCCTGTTACCGTAGATGCTCACGCTGCCCTGCCCACCGTCCCCTGCTTTGCGCCCCAAGGCTGTCCTCGCCCCTCACTGCCCGTGCCGACGCTGCCTCCCCAGCCTGGCGCGCCTCCCCTCACCCTCCCTCACTGCCCATCCTCACTACCACCGGTGAGTTTTTTTCTTTTTTTTCAACATAGTGTATTTTTTTAATATATAGTGTGTATTCAGTATTTAGGATATTAGTTAGTATTTAGTGTATTTTTTAGTATTTAGTTTTTAGTTAGTATTTAGTGTATTTTTTCAATATATAGTGTGTATTGTTTAGTATTTAGGATATTAGTTAGTATTTAGTGTATAGTGTATTTTTTCAATATATAGTGTATATTGTTTAGTATTTAGGATATTAGTTAATATTTAGTGTATATATAGTGTATTTTTTCTAAATAGTGTATTTTTTCCTAAGTAGTGTATATTGTTTAGTATTGAGGATATTAGTTAGTATTTAGTGTATACATAGTGTATTTTTTTCCTAAATAGTGTATTTTTTTCCTAAGTAGTGTATATTGTTTAGTATTTAGGATATTAGTTAGTATTTAGTGTATATATAGTATATTTTGTCCTAAATAGTGTATTTTTTTCTAAGTAGTGTATATTGTTTAGTATTTAGGATATTAGTTAGTATTTAGTGTATATATAGTGTATTTTTTCCTAAATAGTGTATTTTTTCGGTCAAATCTATACCTACTTTAGGATATGCCCTGGCATCCTCGTAGCCAACTCGGCCAGAGCGAGGGAGTACTACGCTCTAGCGGTGTTGTCGACATCGGGCTCCGCCAGTCAACCTTGGGAGGTGCTACCGTCAGGGACGCGTAGCTTGGTGAGGAATTCGGGTGTCGTCGTCGACCCGGATCTACTTTGGTGGAGGTCACATGGCCCAGAAAATGTGCAGAGGGAGCCGACCCCTGAGGAGGTGGTACGACGTCGCGTCAGGGAGGAGGACGAGCATGTCCATCACTATATGGTGATGTTGGACGCCAGGATGGCACCCCATACCTGGAAGGTTATTCAGGGATCTCACCCTAGTTATACTCTGGTGATGGTTCCGACTATTTGGTTGGTCACATCCCGCGGCTCAGGAGCCGGGAGTCGACGTTGAGTTTGAGCGATGTTATTAGACAAGATGTTATTCTTTATATGATATTACTACTTTGTCGTTATTCGAGATGTATTATGACTTTGTTGTTGTTTTCTGAGATGTTATTCGATATGTTATATGATATTAAAACTTTTATTGTCATTCGAGATGTTATATAATTTTATTACTCATATATGCACATCATGTCATAGCAGTTATTCTATGGATCACTTCAGTAGTAGAGAAGGTGAAGAGCCTTTATTCGATATGATACTAGGTGGTGGAGGAACGCTCCCCTATCAGGATGGAGCGCTCCCTTATCATGAAGGAGCACTCGTCGATCAGGGTGGAGAATAAGACTGTGGAGCAGAAGATGGCTCACAGTTTCTAAATGAGTCCGGTGAGGGAATAGAGATAGAACCTCAAGTCGAAGCGCATACTAGTTTGAATTTTGATGATGGCTTGGAAAATGATGGACCAGCCTTGAAAAAGTCTGGCGAGGTATATTATTAAGCCTCTTGATCACTAGATAGATGCATTAATTGATTTGTGTGTATATATATATTAACGAATGTTGTTCCTTATTTTAGACATCCACATCGACCAAGTCAGTTAAAAATAGTAAACGAGGACCGTCCAAAGGGATGCCCGATGATGCGCATCTCACAATTGTTGAGGTCTCTTCAGTGGGCTCCCCGTTGCTTCCCATAAAGAATGCAAACACATTTATTCATCAATGTGGATTTGTTGTTAGGGACAACGTCCCGATCAGCATTATCAACTGGAATAAGCCAGCAAAGGGAGATGAATATTCTATGAGTCATGCCGAGGACAGATACAAAGACATACTATGGGATAAGCTCATTCGCCATTTCACCCTACCGGTCTTAGAGACTAAGGAGGCCACAGATGATATGAGGTCCAAAGTTAAGTGTTTCGCTCTTAAGAAGATGGCCCAACAGTTCAATAACTACAAGAAAAGATTGTACAATGAATATCTTGAGGAAGGAAAAGTTCCAGAATTCGCGGACTCACTAGAGAAGCAGTGGCCTCACTGGGAAAGATTTCTAGACTACAAGAAATCAGCAATAGCAAAAAAAAGGTCCACAAAGAATAAACAAAATGCTACAAAAAAATATCACCATACGATGGGGACATGTGGCTACATGACTTCTGTTCCTAAGTGAGAGGAAGCCGATAAAGCCTTGCGTGCCCAAGGGCTCACACCAGCTACAGAGGACTGGCCCATCAGAGTAAGGAATTGGTTACTTGCCCATGGGGCAAAGTATGACATAGAAACAGGGGAGTTAATATTCGATAAAAAGTCCAATGTTGCTACACCCCATGAAGAAATTGTTAAAACAATTGAGGAGGTTAAAAAGGGTGACTTCAAACCTGACAGAGAGAACGACGAGCTAACAAAGGCCCTCGGGAATCCTGAAAAACCAGGACGAACACGAGGCTTTGGACCTTCTGTGCCGTAGAAGACTGGGTTTCCTGAGGACACTGAATCCTATAGAAGCCGAGCAAGGGCAAAAAAGCGGAAGGAGATAGCGGAGGCAGACCGGTTGCGTAGCATGGAAAGAAAGAACGAGGAAATATATGCCATGCTAAAGGAGCAATGACAGCTGGGCCAAATGCTGACAAGGGCCAACTCATCAGCGGCTAGAAGAAAATGTTGGTGTCCCATCTTAGCGGAGAAGCAGTATCGCTTCCACGGCGGCCGATCTGATAGATCGCTATCCCGTGGACAATATCACCGAGAAGACAAGATGCAACCTGCATGTGGGAGTGATGAACTTATCCTTCAAGGCGGATCTCGGCTATGCTTTATCTTGTGAACCTGAAGCACGCTGGCATTGCAAAGAGATTCCATATGGCTATGCTCGTGTTGGGGTGGATGAGATTCTACCTCTATATGAATCACTACAACTTGACATCCCTGGACCTGAAGATGAGAGCACGCTAGGAGAAGTCAGGGGCTCTATCATTCTATGGCGCAAGAAGTACATCGTGTTTCCAGGCTCTGCACCCAAGCCACCACCGTCTCCTCCGCATCAGCCGAGTCTTTCGCCTCCAAGTCCACATGAGGAGTGGGACGACCACCATAGCGCGAGTCCCCCGCCGCATCAGCCCACTCCCCCGCTGCGTTAGCCCACTCCACCGCCGCCGTGTCAGACGAAGAAGGCGGTCTCTCAGTCAACTAGTATAAATACTAGTCAGAAGAAAGCCAAAGGTAAAAATGTGAAGAAAATCATGCCGCCTCCTCCCAAGTTACCTTACGAGATGACTGATGAGGAAACCAAAGCGATTAGTGATGCCCAAGTTAAAGCCTTCTTTGCACCCAAAGCTCCCGAGCCAAAAAAATTATTTGATCCGAAAGCCAAAAAGTGGGCCAAGGGGTTTCTTGAGCAACCATCACAATATGAGATAAATAAGGCTGATGACTACAAACGCTGTCTGCTGAGAATTGGTAGGAAGAATCCATGAAATACTACTTCAAGCAGCGGTAATACTCCAGGAAATACTACTGCAAGCAGCGGGAAAAGAGATGTTGCGCAACTCGGAATGCAGGCAAACAAATCGATCGCCCCGCTCAAGGTGTTATCCAATACTAATCATCAGAATATTATAGCAATTGAATTTGCCAAAGGTGCTAATATTATAGTTGATCAAGTGCTAGGCGGGCATATACCCATACAAGAGGAATTTGCATGGAGATATGAATACGGGAAGACTCTGATCAGACCTGATGAGGTCAAATTTCTACCAACTCAAATGCGAAGACTGCATGAGTGGTACGAGAAAGTCTCTACATGCGATGAATAAGATCGATTGTCAGCGTTGCTTGTGAGAATTACAAGTGAACATTTTAATGGTGAAACCAGTTGCAAATTTATTTTGAGGAATTCTATATGTTATTCAAACAAGATGCCCTTGACTTGAGTCTCCTCGCTACCTATTGTCTATAAGTGGTTCATTTATTTCTATGATAAAGTCTCTAACCCAGCTCTTTTATTGCATGTTATTATCTTCACTATACGCTATTATGCAGAATGAAGAGCGATGAATATTATCGGAAGAAAATCTTTGACACTGGGTTCATCGACCCACACCGGTTTAATCAAAGATTGCTAAAGGAATACCCCAAGGACACGGAGCGTAACTTGCTAAGGGTCTTATTGAGGCAACATTACGAACAAAGAATATTGTTTCCCTACAACTACAGGTAAGAGTGTTACTGTCTTGTACAGATCACTTGATTCTGCTAAGTGTAATTGATGAGTTACTGACGTATATAAACATGCGCAGCTATCACTGGATTCTGCTACCATTGAAGTTGACGTCGGAAGAGTTGAAATCAAGGACTCACTAATGAGAGACGAATCAGAGTACGCATTCATTAAAGATGCACTCCAGAGGTAATTTCAGTCATTATCGCACTATATCGGTCTCTTTCGTTCATATATATATCATGAGATATTAAGTAACTAATAAGTCATTTATTCTCTTTTTTTTCAGGCAGGGTTTGGAAAGCTTTCACCAATGCTACGGTTGGTGAATTTAAAGACGATCTTAGTTTTCATCGGATCGATGTAAGTAGTACGAGCTAGATCCGCGCATCTCTTCAATTCTAGTTTCAATACCATTATGTCATGCTTGATTATTATTTGATTGAAACCTTTTATCGTAAAGTGCGAGAGGCAGCCACCAGGTACTAATCTATGTGGATACTTGCCAGTGAGCGGGACAGAGGGATATTTTTAGAAGTACGTGAACAATATATTCACAATTTTTGTTGAGTGTCATTCATAATATTTGTTATGACTATTGATATTCATATTGATCTCCTTCTTTTATATATAGTTGGAAAGATTGCGGGAGAATCTCGATCCAAGGAAGCGTCTGGTAGCAATTCAAGAGGAATTGGGGGGATTTCTTGTTGACCATGTCATAAACTCAGAAGGAAAATACCATACCTCCGGCTACCCGTGATTTAATGAACTTGTAACCGAATAGACGGGTTGTGATCTCCATTTATGTATATATTTATGTAATATAGAATTATATGTAATGTAGAATTATATCTATATAATTATGACGGTGTTGTGTGTAATGGGTTTCTTCGTTGCATGTCACTTTATGCCAAACGCAACCCTCCTCTACCTATCCTCCTGCCGTGGCAGAACCCCACATTCGGCTACTGCCGCAGAAATCAGCCCCCAAATTCTGCCGTGGCAAAAACCCGCATCGGCTGCCGCGGCAGAAAACGGCCCCAAAACTCTGCCACGGCAGAAAGCTCCATTGGCTGCCGCGGCAGAAAACAGCCCCAAAACTCTGCCGCGGCAGCCAAATTGGTAAAATGCTGCCACGGCAGAAAGAAACTAGTCTCGGTCCGTATTACGGACCGGGACTAAAGACCACCCCCCTCTCACTGCTACGCTGCCACGTGCAGAGCCTTTAGTCCCGGCCCGTAACAGGACCGGGACTAAAGGCTGGGACCTCTAGTCCCGGCTGTCAATCCGGGACTAGAGGCCCTCTAGGACCGGGACTAATGCCCCGTTCTCCACTAGTGTTGATGTCATCGAGGCTAAGCGTGCGGTTGACGAAGCGCTTGGGCCGGAACTCCACACCCTCTGTCCCCTTGAGCAGCGTCGGTGGGTCGCGCAGGATCGACAACGCCGTCGCGACGAAGCACACCAGGTCCACGACCGTGTGCCACGCGAGCACAAGGGTGAATATGACCCACGCGAGCATGGCGGAAACCGGCGGGTGGCGTCGGCGGTCGGCAACGTCGGTGGCGCCGTGGTAGGGTCGGCGGCGGGGCGGGCGCATGCGACGAGGAGGGACATGAGCGAGGCGCCGTCGCCGAGCGAGTGGTGCATGCGGAGCGCAAGCGCGGCGGCTGCCTCAGTGGTGGGGAAGTCGAGGACATGGAGCTCCCAGAGCGGGCGGGAGTGGTCCATGGGGAGCCTGAAGAGGGACGACAAGTAGTCCTCCATGGCCCTGTCAACCTCCGTCGACGTGGCGGTGGGGTTTAGGTCGGGGACAATGACGTGGTCGTCGAGGCTCACCGTGGTCTGAACCCATTTTGGTCTCGAGGCCTTCCTCGACTCGTCCATCACCTGCACGTTTGAGATGCACATGAAAAGCATGGTTCATATTAGTGTTATCTCATCCTAGCATAAGGTCGCGAGTTTGATTCCTCTCACAATTTTTTTCCTTTTTATTTTTTGGACAGGTGCCTCTTAGAAAGTCGGCGAGGCCAGGTTTTTTTTTTTGGGTTAGAGCACCGAACCGGTTAGGTTTTTAAAACTCGTCCATCATCTGTAATTTGATGATTCCGTTTGAGCTCTCCAGCTGCCAGGTAGAGGTGCAAGTGGAATCCGACCAAAATATGGCTTCTCGGTTTATTTTGTGATTTCCCATTTAAAATATAAGTCAAAATTTTAAAACTAAAAATCATAAAATACTAGACCAGAAGTGGGAGGAATCCCGTTTGACGCTTAATGAGTATGGGCGAATATTTTTGGAAGCGTCTATAGTTCAGGCGACTGAGATACAGTTAATTTCTACTATTTGTGACATACCTAGCTAGTACTTCGCATGAATTATTAATGAGTATAAGTGAATATTTTTGGAAACGTCTATAGTTCAGGCGAGTATGAATGAATTCTAACCTTGTGAACTAAAAAACTATATCGCATGAACAAAAAAAAGTTCTGTGTGAACAAAAACATAGTGTTGCGTGAGATTTTTCTCAGTTCCAACTACTCTCTGATCGCACAAATCATGAGACAAATTCAATGATAAGAGAGATGACTATGATTTAACAAGTTCTCATATGAGAACTGCAAATCCAAAAGAAATTCAACTGCTGAATTTTTTTTCGAAATAAAGTGCGAATAGACGACCCGAGTGAAGAGATTCCGATCGATTACGATCCCGGCCGCACCAGGCACCACAGCTAGGAACTTGCTACAATACCTGGAGGCTGCAGAAGCGCGGGTGACGCAGGAGGGTGGCCTGGAGCCCATCCCGCAGAGCCGGCAGGTCGACGGGCGCACCGAGCCCGATCACGCACACGACGTAGCAGCTAGCGCAAGTGTGGCTCCAGGAACAGCCGTCCCACCGGGCTCACCGGCTCCTCCCACTCCCACGCCGGCGGCCCTTCGCCGCTGCAGTTCGTCACGTCTATCGCGAGCTCCTGCGTCGGCGCCATGCTGCCGTGGCGTGTGTCGTGCGTGTGTGTGTGAGCGCGCACTGCGCGCGTTTGTTCCTAGCTACTCCTGTGGAAACGGGCTGAGATCTCTGCTCGTCTTTGTAGTGGGACGCACGCAGCGCAAGGCTGCGAGCACAGCGCGTGCATGAACATCAGGCGCACGCGCACGCGCACACCCACGCGCGTCGACGCCGGTGCTGCGTGTAAGTTATGAGATTTTGTTTTCGCTGTGTGAGTTTGGATGTTGGACGTGCTGACTATGACCGCAGATAATACACTACTTCACTGCGGCGACCAGAGCACCGTGGATAACCTCCTTACATTTTTCAAGAGAAACATTCTTGTCACCTTGTTGCACTTATTAGCAAGTTACTCCGACCGGGGAGCTCTTCTTCTTTTAAACCCAGTACAATGCATACGAATACGAACATACACTCACCAATATGAACGTATACACATCCTACATCTATGAATACCTTCGAAAGACTAAATCCAAAAGCATCTTCACTCGTCTCCCTAATACCCCCCCCCCTCCCCCCCCCCCCCACACACAAGTTTAGTTTTGGCGCCGGCACGCCGGTCCGTTTCATCCGTCGCCCCTAGGCCGAACCCGACGCGCAGGGACTAGGGGGCGCCGGACGGAACAAAGTAAGTGCGTCGGCCAGCCCTGTCAGCGAGACATCCCCGACATACCCTTCAGAACATTTATTTCCCTCCATTTGGTCACCCATATCACCCCGTTTCCCCCACCTGGCTGCCCACTCCCGCCATTTCCCCCCTCCAACCAACCGAGCCAGGGCCATTTTCTCATGTCGCCAAAGAGGATGTACGTCGCTCCCGTTCAGTCGACGCAGCTGACGCCATCGACACGACACCAAAGAAGAGGGGGAAGGCCTAGAAGGAGCAGTCGAAGGGGATGACCAACCTCGACTGGGATTTTGACCTCCAGCGCCGCAAGGTAGAGAACGCCAGCCGCCGGTAGAGGGAGATGAAGGTGAGAAAGCGAAAGGCTATGGAGGCGCATGCAGTCCTAGCGTAAAGGGCCGCGATGATGGAAATGATGGTGTTGCCGACAACACCTCAGGCTGGCCAGTTCATTCACCATGCGACGGGGAGCCAAAGCAGCGTGTCCTTGCCCTCTCCGTCAACCTCGTCTCCGGCGCAAGTAGCCGGCTTCCTAGAAAGCCAAGGTACACCTGTTGGGGATATGCTAAATGGGTATCACCATTGCATGTCTCTAATCTGGCTAACTCGGGCGGCCCACAGTTTGTAGCAAGGCCCATTCCCTGCTGGGCAGCCCAGTTAGACAGATCCAGAAGGGAGGCCCATGCCGGATAAAGGAAGGCTACGGCGTAGTCACCGACCAACCCAACTCCTTGGAGTGCAAGACACGAAGACTAGTTAGTATCAGTGTAGAACTCTGTGACCTGTCTGGCTAGGACTTCTCCCTGTAACCTTAGGTTTTGGTGCCTTTATAAGCCGGACCTCTGGGAGACTTTAGGACATAACTCATATCATCGCGCACAACAAACCGATCCCTGTAACTCGGCGTATTGCCATTATATGATTTATAGCAGGAGTGGGATCCCGCCATCGCTGTGGGATCTAAACCTAGGTAAGCTGTGTTACCTCGTATCCGCCAACTCGCCGCCTCCCCTCACCTCTCTAAACACGCTCTGTAAGGACCCCTCCATGGCGTACTCGTCGGCAATTCCACGACAGTTGGTGCCCACCGTGGGGCAAGAGGTGCTTTGAGCTCTACAATGGGCGAGGTCCAAGCTCTTTACGGGAATCGGCGACATGTCGTAGCCATCAGGTGTTTTCTCTTCTCCGGCAACGTTTCGATCGTCCCTCCCGACGAGTTCTGGGTCCCAGCAAAGATGAACCCCACCCGCTGCTTGATTGTCAAAATCAGGGACATCCACCTCTTCATTGGCGAAACCGGCCCGGGCACTAGTTCCCAGGAAGTCGTAGGATTGTCAAGGCCTACACGGACCGCCTCCGGGCAGGATACGTTCGCGTAAGGGTCAAAGTCGGATCTCTTTTTGGAGTTTGTCGGCTTAGACCAGAAAAATTTAAGGCCCACCTAAACCGCCCCTGTGCAGAATATAATAGTGGAAGATTAATGCAAGTTCATCGGCTTACCCCGTGCGTTTGGAAAGCAGCTATCACACTTTGTCGGTGTCGTGACCATATTCAATCTGGCTCGTTGCGTTCAGAGAGATGGTGAGAGCCCCCCGAGATTACCTTGCTATATGGCTCCGGCTGAGGGCCGACTTGGAAGGCTATCCCAACAATGACGCAATCCACCACTCCGTCGAAGGGCTTGCGCACGACACACTTCTTCGGCATACGCTCAGGAGGCAGCAGGCCACAGGGAACCTCACTCTCGATCAGATGGTTAATATTGTAAATAGTTTTGCGGTTGCCAATGAAGTGTCCCATGCTGGTGCTGTTGCTTTACCCGGGCCACCGCCGCCGTCGCCCAATGCCCCCGCTTCCTCAGCATCGTACTTCGCCATTGAAGAAGCTCCCGCTCCCTCCGACTCCATTCTGAACGCGCTTTATGCCGACATCAACATGGACTCAGAGGAGATTGGCGTCAACGCGGAAGATCTTGACACCGCTATGAAGGAGATGGAGGAGGATATCAACCGTGAGGAGCATGCCGTCAAGGTCGTCACTTCCCACCAGGTGCTAGTCGCCATCGGGAGTGTGATATAAGAAGATCAACCAACCGGAGCAGCTCCGCCATAGCCATGGGACACCGGGAAGGGACCAACCGTCAATGTTGATGATCCTCCGGCAAGGGATATGCCTCCTCCGACTATCCCCGTGCAGCAGCCGCAGGAACTAGCCACCAGGCCCAGCAATGCTAATCCCGCAAATCTTCCACCACTGCCATCTACGTCTATGGTCACCCAGATCACTTTAGCAGATCGAGTGATGTACAAAAACTTGCTCGTCGATCCCGTGACCGTGGCCCATATCCGGAACATCGTCCATCTTGATGAGAAGCGCTAGAAACTACTGGAGGAGGCACATGCCATCGTGGAGCAAGGCACGAAGCTAGATCGAGATCTGTCTAAGGCACATAAATCAATCGAGGCGGCTAGATCCATGGAGATGGAGTACAAGAACCTGCTCAAGCAGCAGAAGAACAAGAAAGCTCCGGCTCACGTCGTCAACGATCCTGGCGTACAACGTAACTTGGGGTGGGCTCTGACGAAGCCGGCACAAGCTAAGCTATACATTGACAAAAATGGAAAGCAAGTCATGCCCACACCCGCCCTCAACTTGCCCATCGCCAAAACTTTGCTCGAGTAGGATAGATCCCTCGCGCCCGGGGATCAGGTCTATGACCTTGTCACCAAGACTGCCAGACATCAGGAAAAGGCCACCACTCAGAGGCTGGAGTCTGACCCGACATATTGTCAGTCTAGCGCTCCTAAGCAACCCAGGGAAACATATCCTCTAGATGTCAGATCTCAAACGGGCTCATCGGAACGAATATGGAGGGGGGCACGCAACAGGACTAACGATATCCCCATATCCTGTGATCATGGAGGAAAGTCTCATCCCCGGCGTTCGCCGCCACCGCCCCATCATCCCTGGCATCACGAAGATCTCAAGGCTCACCATCGCACGAGCATGCCTCCACCTAGACGCCCCCAGGATAGCATCGTCATCCGCGACAATGTGGAGCGCCCTCGACATGACGGAGAGCGCAGTGGAAACCATGGGCACAGGAGCAGGTCGCATCATGACCCTCTGTGTCCGACAAGCAACTGCGCCAGGCGTGAGGGGTCGCAGGAGGGGAACAACAAGAAAGCCAACCCACCGCCACCTCTGCCATCGTCGCCACCTATTAGGCACCATGGCGGAGGAGGTCCACGTCGTTCACACAGCTCCTCCCATGGAGGCAACAAGAACAAAGCAAACTCGGAGCCATATGATGCGCGTTCACGCTTGGACAAGATGTACGAGGCCCAGGAAGGACAATACTTGGGACCATGTTGCTTTGGCCCAGTGATACGGGCCAAAACTTACCCCAAGGGTTTCCGGATTGACAAGATGATCAAGCCCTATGACGGCACCACCCGGCCAGCTACGTGTTTGCAGGATTAAAATGAAGTGGTCGAGATAACAGGGGGCAACCCCAATGTCGCCGTCAAGTACCTCCTACTGATGTTAACGAATACTTCCCGCCAATGGATCGATGACTTGCCAAAGAAGTCCATATGCAATTGGTTGGACATGCATGAAGCGTTCACCAAGAATTTCGACGGTACGTATAAACATCCCTACACTATGGGTGACCTACAACGGTGAATCCAGGAAAAGGATGAGTCATGTCGAGCCTACCTCTCTCGCTGTATGGACATGGAAAATTCCTAGGTGGGAGTGCACGATCATACCGCTATGGCCGCCTTTATCGATGGCTTGGAAAAGGGAACTTTGCTCTGACATACAGTGAAGCACATGCAAGACAATCACAAGCTGGATCTCAATCAGATGATCTCCTTGGCCAGTGAATTCGCGGCTGGCGATGACGATGCTCGCGGCTCTCTGCTAGTAATAGAGATACCAACCAAAGCCAAGATGAAGAACACAACAAGCGGAAGAATCCGCCATAAGAAAAGCCAACCTCCGACATGGTCGCCATGACGTTTGTAGGCAGAGGCGAAGGCAGACAACGTGGCCGAGGCCGGGGGACTAGTCGTGGGCAGCGGCGTGGTAGTAACACTACCTCGGGCGCCCCGCATTCCCCAGACATACAAGGAGTACCGTGATATATCGTTCTTCATACACCTTGATGCCAATGGCAAAGCCACGCATACCAACCGCCAATGCAAGTTTGTCAACAATCTCAAGGAAGACCTGGAGTCCGGCTACAAGCGAAGACGGAAGAACTGACCGCGAGGCAAGGGCAAAGGGAATAAGAAGGAAGAGGAGTCCAAGGATTCAAGTGACATGGATGAGGATGTAGAGCTCAAGCACGCCGACAAGGGCGATGGAAAGTGCAAGAACCAGTTCGAGAAGAAGGCCCCTGAAAGGGCATGTATGCCCCCATGTGTGGTTTTGGTAATTAATGACAATCTCTATAGACTAATGTGTAAATTGAGTTTCACTTGTAGTTTTGTCCATTGGCATCGCTTGGGCCATGTGTTGGTCTCAAGGTTGGAATATGAAGAAATGTCCAAGGGCTTTGTGCCCATTGGAATCATGAAGAAAGAAGGAGCTTGAAGGTTGATCAAGACATGTGCAAAGAGTTGCATCAGGATGGATCAACCTCAAGTAGGGATGAAGAAGGGCGAGCTCAAGATGCGCCATCTCTAGAAGATCTCATGCTTGAATCTTGCCATCCTCGTGCTCATGGGATGATGAAGACAAGTTCAAAGAAGAGGTTTCCCCATGGAGTATGGGGGAGCAATTTGCAAGTCTTCATCTTCATCAAGCAAGAGCATCCAAGAAAGGTGTTCCCACTATAGAAGAACAAGACGGTCTACATCAAGTTCAAGTGGGATGCTCAAGGCAAAGGTATGTTCTTGATAGGGCTTCTCTTTTGCCGGTCTCGTGTTGTTAGTTGGGAGACCGGGTTTAGGATAGATAGCCGTTCTATCAAGAGGGGCTCTCAAGCGGGTGTCTCGTTTGCATCGTTCGGAGAGAGATCAAACCTTTGCATTCATAGCATCATATTTCTTGGTTGTTATTTGGTTCTTGTCCATGAGAGGATCTAGATCTTGTGGTCATCATCATAACAAGCTCTAGTTCATCATCTAAGGATTTCACTTGCATATCATATTGCGGTTTTTGATCTTGCGAGTTTTCCGGCTCCACACCTTGGGGGATACTTCACATATATATTCATAGTATTTTCTCCCAAGGTGATACCCAATATTTTTGTTGGATTCTATTCTTCGTTATCTTTCCAACAAAATTGGTTTCATCCCGTTTGGAGTTCGGATGCAAAAGTTATTGTGTTTCTGGTTTTCTGGTTTTTGGAATTTCCCTGACCGGAAGTTCCGGCTTGCCATCGGAAGTTCCGCTAGGGCATTTTTGCCGCCGAAAGTTCCGGTGGAAGTTCCGGGTCTTCTTCCGCTCACGCTCAGTAACGTTCTGTTTTGGATGTGTTATTTGACGGAACTTCAGTCAGAATTTCCACCGGAAGTTTCGCTCTCACCGGAAGTTCTGGCCAGTGACCGGAAGTTCCGCTCAGGCCGAAAGTTCCGGTTGAAATTCTGGCTCTTGTTCCGCTCACGTTCAGTAACCTTCTGTTTTCGTTGTGTCTATTTGACGGAACTTCTGTCGGAACTTCCATCAGAAGTTTCGCTCCCACCGGAAGTTCCGGTGAACCGGCGGAAGTTCCGACTTGGATTCGCTTTTTCAGTTTCTCGCTCAGCAATTTTTAACCGTTGGCTATGTGCCACCGAAACTTCCGGCCTCCCACCGGAAGTTCCGGCCAGGAGTCGCGAATGCCCATAACGGGCAGATCGGGGAGCCCTTTAAAAGGGGCTCCTCTTCCCCTTCGTGGGCACTAGCTTTTCTTCTTGGTTCTTGGCTTTCTCTCTCTCCTCCATTGTCAACCTTGAAGAAGCTTTCCCTCTCCCTTTCCCCTCCTATGATTCTTGCATATTTTTGAGGGATTTGAGAGAGGAGATCTAGATCTACAATCCCCCCAAGCCAAATCCCTTCTTTGTGAAGGAATCATTGGGATCTAGATCTTGGAGAGTTGTGTTTTCTCCTCTTGTGTTCTTCCTCCCTTATTCCCCCAATAGCTTTTGTAGCTTTGTTGGAATTTGGGAGAGAAGGACTTGCCCTTGCATTTGGTGCATAGGTTTGAGTTCTCCTCGGAGATTCGGCGAGTTCAAGCTTGTGAGCTTGTTTCTCTTGGGTTCCTTGGAACCCTAGACGGTTGTGTGGTTGGGTTGTCGACCTTTTGTGGTCTTGTTGACCTTTTGTGGTCTTGTAGCCTTTTGTGGCGTTGTTGGCCTTTTGTGGCATTGTTGGCCTTTTGTGGCTTTGTTGTTGGGAGCCTCCAATTGAGTTGTGGAGTTAGCCCCAAACTTGTACGGGTTCGGTGACCGCCCTCAAGCATCCCATAGTGGAGCAAGTGCCCGCCTTTTGTGGTGTGCACTTGGGAGAATAGGGTGAGCCTTTTGTGGCGTCGGTGAGTTGTGTGCTTCCGCATCCGGGGTGAGGCCTTGTGTGGCGTTGGGTGAGCATCGAGCCACCACACCTCGAGGTGAGCCATTTGTGGCGTTCGGAGAGCATTGCGCCATCGCACCTCTCCAACGAAGACGTAGCTTCTTTGGAAGTGAACTTCGGGAAACAAATCTTCGTCTCCGCGTCCATCAGTTATCTCTCAACCGAACCCTTTACTTATGCACTTTACATTGTGATCGCCATCGTGCTTGAAGTATTTATACCTTGCTATCACCTTGTTGCTTGTATTGCTTAGCATAGGTTGTTGGTGCACCTAGGTGAACTTAGTGGCTAGGTTTTGTGCTCAATAAATTAAATGTTAGTTTTATTCCGCATTTACTTGAGCCTTAACCGTAATATTTTTAAAAGCCTATTCACCCCCCCTCTAGGCGACTTCCTTTGTACTTTCAGCCCCCATCTACCACACTTTCCTTGGCACCCCAACTGTCCGGGAACAGAAAACCTCACTGAGGATACTGATGGCCACCCTACGTCCAGTTCCTCAATACCTGCGTTGGTCGGAAGTTCTAATCCCTTGGGATAGGACATACCACCCCGACCTTGTTCCAACAGAGAACTAGTATGCCATGGTCATCAACCCCTTCATTGACGGCAATGAGTTCACCAAGTGCCTTGTGGATAGTGGAAGCAGCATGAACATCATGTACCTGGATACACTGCACAAGATGAACTTGACGGAGACCAACCTAAGGTGGACTAGGACCGTGTTTCACGGCGTATTTCCTGGCCGGGAGGCTCGGTCCCTTGGGTGCATCACCCTTCCGGTCGCCTTTGGTGACGTTAAAAATTACCGCCAAGAGTGCATGACCTTCGAAGTGGTACCCTTCAATAGCATGTACCACATCATATTCAGTCGCGACATCTTCCACTCCTTCATGGCCAAACCATGCTTTGTTTACAACAAGTTCAAGATACACGGACCAAACGGTGTCATCACCATTGTCGGAAGTTTTGCAAAAGCAAGGGACTGCGAGATAGGGGAAGAATCCTTTGCCAAAGTCGTCCTCTACGACGAAGAATTCAAGTATATCCAGCGCCAGGTTGATGCCTCAGAGATGTCAGCATCAAATAAGCAGATTTCTGACTCTGATCCCACATTCAAGGCCTCCATCGAGACCAAGCCGGTGGAACTTGTGGCAAGCGATGCCTCCAAGACCACCGCCATTGGGATGAACCTGGATCCCAAATAGGACAACACGCTCGTCGAGTTCCTCCATGAAAATAGGGACATCTTTGCCTGGCAACCTGCCGACATGAAAGGTGTACCTAGGGAACTTGCCGAGCATAGCTTAAACATCAATCCTAAATGCAAACAGGTGAAACAACCTCTACGACGCTTCGGGGATGAGAAGAAACGCGCCATAGGCAAGGAGATAGCTAGGTTACATAAGGCTAGTTTTATCCTAGAAGTTCTTCACACCCGATGGGTGGCCAATATTGTACTTGTGCCCAAAAAGGGAACCAAAGAATTAAAAATGTGCGTTGATTACACCAGCTTGAACAAAGCGTGTCCGAAGGATCCATTTGCTTTGCCTCACATTGACCAAGTCATTGACTCGACGGCTGGCTTAGAACTTCTATGTTTTCTAGATGCATACTCAAGATACCATCAAAACAAGATGCGAAAGTCAGACCAATTGGCCACTTCTTTCATCACACCCTACGACACTTATTGCTATGTAATGATGCCCTTTGGGCTGAAAAACGCAGGTGCTACATACCAGCGGACAATGCAACGTTGCCTCCATGACCAAATTGTTCCGAACATTCACGCTTACACGAATGATATCACGGTGATGTTAAAGAAATCAAATGATCTTATTGTTGACTAAAGAAAACCTTTGATAACCTCTGAAAGTTTAACATGATGCTTAACCCTAAGAATTGCGTCTTTGAGGTCCCTGCCGACAAATTGTTAGGCTTCATCATTTCCCATAGGGGAATTGAGGTCAACCAATAGAAAATCAAGGCTATCCTCTACATCAATTGTTCGACATGCCTAAAGAACATTCAACGGATCATCAGCTACGTTGCAGCAGTAAGCCGGTTCATCAGCTGACTTGGAGAGAAGGACCTGCCATTATACAAGTTGCTAAAGAAGGCAGACAATTCGTATGGAAGGACGAGGCGGATGCCGCATTAAAGGAGCTAAAAAGGATACTTTCCTCTGCACCTATACTTGCAGCATTTGAGTCAATTGAGCCTATGTTAATCTACATGGCGGCCACCAACCGGGTTATCAGCATCGCCGTCGTGGTAGAGCGGAAAAAACCAATGCATGAGTATGGCGTACAATGACTAGTTTACTATTTAAGTGAGGTCTTGACGGAGTCCAAACATCGTTAGCCAAACTACCATAAGACGGCTTACAAAGTTCTCCTTGCTTCTCGGAAGCTAAGGCATTATTTACCGGAGCACCTAATCATAGTGGTGAGCAAGGCTCCACTATTCGACATCATCAACAACAACGACACTACAGGAAGAGTGGTGAAGTGGGTCATTGAGCTTGCCGCCTTCAAAATCACTTACAAAAGACACGACGGTATCAAGTCACAAGCCTTGGCAGATTTTATTGCAGATTGGACGGAGCTGCCAAAAGATACCCCTATGCTAGAGCAAGAATTTTGGGTAATACACTTTGATGGATCAAAGCTACTCAATGGATCGGGGGCTGGTGTATTATTGCAATCACCAACAGGGGAGAAGCTACAGTATGTCCTGCAAATCCACTTTGAGGCTACAAATAACATGGCGGAATATGAAGCACTCATTCACTGACTTCACGTAGCCATGGATATTGGCATCAAGCACATAGTTTGTTGTGGATATTCTGACTTGGTTGCCTAGCAGGTGGCTGGCACCTGGAACACGCGGAACCCTATGATGGCGGCATATCAGGACAAAGTAGATGAGATATCCAAGTGCTTCGAAGGCTACAAAGTCAAGTACATCAAAAGGGAGGAAAATGAGGCGGCATATCTACTATCAAAGCTTGGATCCGCTTGCAAACCAATTCCGCCAGGCGTTTTTTTGAAGCATCTACGAACTCCATCCGTGAATGGAGTAGACCCCGAGAATCCAGATAGAGTTGACTCATTTGTTAATACAGTAATAATAGTCTCTCTGGCTTGGACAAAACCGTTCATGGACTATCTCAAAGATGAATCTTTTTCTGCTGATGAAGTCGAAAGACGACAAATAGTACGTCGAGCAAAGGGCTATACCATAATAAATGGGCAACTCAACAAAAGAAGCACCACAGGAATATTCCAAAAGTGCATTTCCCAGCAACAAGGTATGGATATCCTTCATGAGATTCATCTCGGAGATTGTGGGCATCACGCCGCTCCTCGATCATAGGTCTCCAAAGCTTTCTGGCAAGGATTCTATGGCTGACCGCAAATGAGCACGTCGATAAGCTGGTTGAAAACTTGCATTGGGTGTCAATATTATGCACGGCAACCACATGTTCCAGCGGAAGAATTATGAACTATACCAATAACTTGGCCGTTTGCAGTCTGGGGGCTTGACATGATTGGGCCATTGCAGACAGCACCCCGTAGGTTTACGCATATGCTCGTAGCAGTTGACAAATTCACTAAATGGATAGAATCTAAACCCATTAGAAAGCTCGATGGGCAACAACCCTTAAGTTTGTCCAGGATCTAGTGGTGAGATTTGGTGTGCCACATAGCATCATCACCGACAACGGCAGGAACTTATCACTCAGAGAAGTGAAGGCTTACTGTCACGAGAAAGGCATCCGCATTGACCTAGCATCTGTGGCACACCCACAATCTAATGGTAAAGTTGGACGGGCCAATGGACTAATTTTGCAGGGAATAAGGCCATGTCTAGAAGCACTGCTACATAGAGCAGCTGGAGCCTGGGCAGAGGAATTACCATCTGTTTTGTGGAGTTTAAGAACTCCTCCCAATAGATCCACCGGCTATAACCCCTTCTTCATGGTATATGGAGCAGAAGAAGTCCTACCCTCTGACAGCCTTCACGATGCACCAAGAGTCGTCGCCTACGATGAGGATGACGCTTAGATGTGTATTTGCTCGAAGAGGAACTTGTTATAGCATGCCAGAGATCCGCCATATACTAGCAAAAGCTATGCAACTACCATTGTCGCTGTGTTCAGCATCACTCGTTTAAAGAAGGGGATCTGGTGCTCCGACTTAAGAAGAAAAAGTCACATAAATTATCCCCGCCATGGGAAGGACCGTTCATAATAAGAAATGTGCTACTCAATGGTTCCTATTTCCTCATTGATAATCGTGATTTTAAAGGCAGTCCAAGTGAGGATCATAAGCGTAAGCGACATGACCTAGATGATGACTACCCGGAGCTTGATCGTCCATGGAACATAGCACAACTACGTCCCTTTTACATTTAGCATATTTTATTATATACTATGTATCTTTATATGATTGATGACCCATAAGTATAGGGGTGTATCGTAGTTATTTTGATAAATAGGAGTGTCGATCCCAAACGAGGAGCAAAAGGTGTTGACTAGTGGTTTGGATCAGGAATTCTCTGTAAATACTTAAAAATAGATTTTTAGGGGTTTTTGATAATGCAAAGAAATAAAGTGCAAGTAAATAAAGACAATAATAATTGCAGCGAGTGGCCCAATCCTTTCTTCAGCAAAGGACAAGCCGGTTGAATTACTTATGAGGACCAAACGTTTTCGAGGATACATGGGAATACTGTCAAGTGCTTTCGCTTCATATAGCTGATTAATCTTATTTGGTTGGATAAGTGTTGTATGGGTGAACCTATGCTAATGTACCGACCTTACTTGGACTAATACATACTTGTGATTATACCCCTTGCAAGCATCCACAACTACAAGAAAGTAATTAAGATAAAAACCTAACCACATCATTAAACTCTGAGATCCTACACTCCCTTGTGCAAAGTTTTCCTAATGGGGGTTCAGGTTTTTGTCACTCCGGCAACCCCACAATTAGTAGCCAAATACACAATGCATTCCCCTAGGCCCATAAATGGTGAAGTATCATGTAGTCGATGTTCACATGACACCACTAGAAGAATAACACCTCAACTTAAATATCAAACCATTGAATATTACTTCAACACAATTCCTCAAGAACTAAACGAACTACTCACGAGACATCATATGGATCAAGATCAGAGATGAAATAATGATGAATAACAATCTGAACATAAACAATGATTCAAAGGTTCCACTCAAAAGCATCAACTACAAAAGTAATCAACACTGGGAAAGTTTCCCCTAAGAACTATGCAAGATTCAACCCAATTGTTATAGCGGGACGGAGTGGTGATGATGGTGCTGGTGGAGATGGTGGTGAGGATGACGATGATGATCCCTATTAAGTACAGCTTGATGACGGTGTTGATGGCGATGATCTCCCCTCTCCGGGAAGGAATTTCCCCGACAAAAATCTGCCTACCGGAGGGCTCTTTCTCGCTCTTTAGGTTTTGCCCCACAGAGGCGGCAGAATCTTTCTGTGGTCCCTCCCCTTGTCTTAGGGTTTCAAGGAGAATATATAGGTGAAAGGGCGAAGCCAGAGTTGGGCTAGGGTGGCCACACCACCTGGTGGCACGGCCCAGTGTGGGCCCGTGCCAGGGGGTGGTGTGGGCCTCTTGTGGCCCATCTCCGCCTCTCCTTCTGACCTCCTTCGTCTTCTGGAAAAATAAGAACTTCTGTATATTTTTTGGAATTTTCTAATCTTCACGAATATTGCATCTGGACACCGCTTTTTCCATCAGAATCTTGACTCCGGCAGTTCATCCTCCAAAAGTCATCCAACATGCAAAATAGATGAAATAACATAATTATCATCTCTTATTATGAAATATATCAATGAATAACAACAAATTATGATATAAAATAGTGATGCAAAATGGACATATTAACTCCCCCAAGCTTAGACCTCGCTTGTCCCCAAGCGAAAACTGAGCTCAGTAAACATGACCACAAGTTTATGGAGTGAAGTGTTGATAAAAAGAATACGGATGAGAAGCATCACATTCACCAATACACAAATCATAATAGAAAACAACTCACCATTATATAACTTAACTTGCAACGAGTATGGGAGTCACAATAGAGATGCATAACGACAATCATAATTGGTAATGGCAAACTTTGTTCTTGGTCAGAGAACAATTGGCAAATCATACTTGGTTTTCAAGCAAAGCTTTGTAATGAAGTTTATAACAAGAATCCTTTTGGTCAAACATAAAGGGATTTTCACAACGATAGCTTTCAAAGTAATATTCATTCAGATAAGAGCAATGTGCAAAACAATGAAGATAAGAAACATGATTGAATAAATCATCATATGAATGATTGAATCACAACAACTCAAATGCTTGCTGGAGAAAGAAATGATTAGGTTTACTGACTCAACTAAGAAGTAAAAGATAGGCCCTTCGCAGAGGGAAGCAGGGATTTCAAGTTTCATAAAGAGCTTCCAAAAGATTAGGTACTTACTAGCTTTGAGCTCTCATTGCCCCTATCATAAGCATCTTGAGGTGATTAAGGTTAAAGTTAATAAATATGGAGTATATGCTTGACAAATCATAAGTTGGCAATCTCATGTCCCTTGAGTACGAGGTTCATTCCTCATGCTACTCAACTTTAGTCACAAGAAAGTTCTTGTCATTGTAAGTATATGTGTATCATAGAGAACCGCCAACGGGGTACCCCTTGCCCCATGACACAGGAGCTATCCCATATCAAAATGACAAGGCAACAGACAGTGAGCATCTCAACGATCCTTTATTTACCATGAGCATGGTGCATATTTTTTTCTCTTTTATCTTTTTTTTTCTATATATTTTTTCTGAGGATGCTTCATAGATTGCTCACTATTGTGATGCTGCAAGTTTCCACCATGATTAGGCATGGCTTAGACTAGCCGCCCGGGAGTTTCTCTAACACGTATACATAACTCCATGGACTTACAAGCTCCCCTTTTATTTCACACCGCTAACATCCGCAAAAAAAGATCATGATATCAACTGGGTAATATGTGCAGGTGTTGAAAGCGTTCCCCATGACAGCATGGTTTTGCTAATTCACAACTTATAAGTGCAAGCATATACAACATAGTTGACACAATGGTTTCTATTATTTACAATGGTTCCCCATGACAGCATGCCAAAGATTGTTTTATTTACAAAAGTGGTTTCTATTGGGCTATAAACATTCTAAACCCCTTATTGGTCATTTTTAAAAGTGGCAAAATCATTTGCAAAAGACTTTACTTATAAACCATTTTTAAACCAAAGCATTATTTTATGTGGTTGAAAAATGACTTTATCAAAGTAACAATCTTTATAGAGTTCACTAAATACATTTTCAAATCATAAAACTTGGTGTTTAGGGTCAGAGAGTTTAAATCAAAACATTTCCCAAAGGTTTTCTCCAAAAAACATTTTTAACAAATAAATAATATTTTTAATTGACTAGAAATGGTTTAAATCAAAGGTTTATTATTTTGTTTCACCAAATATATTTTTGAAACCACAAATTGATTTCTATGGTTAGTAGGTTCAAAACAAACCATTTGCCAAAGATTTTATCTCAAAAATCATTTTAGAACAAATTTTATATTCTAAATATGCCTACACAAGTTTCTGCAAAAATAAACAATTTAACAGAAGCAATTTACTAAACAAAGGGCATGGTTGGGTAGGATTTGTCTTGCTGATTCCATTGATATAAAATTTGCAAATTTGGACGTGTGGTTTGAAAGTTATGAATTTTTCAAATTGGAACATCTAATAGACAAGTTTCTGGTTTTTAAAACAATCAGGTGCAGCGTCGTGTTGTTATTGACATTAGATGCGCAAAGACGTGGCGAATACAGGAGTATCAACGAGAAGGGGATGCGCGGTCAGAGACTACTAGAGAGTTTCGCCAGAGCTGCTGCAGACCGTGGCGGCGCTCGGTGTCGAGGTTGTCGAGTCTTCGGTGGATGCGTGGGCTAGCGAGAGGCACGGGGAGGTGCACTCGGAGATGGTGAGTAGGCTCGCATTCACTGGGAGGCGAGGGGAGGAGCTGCGTCGCCGGAATCGTTGCCGGAAGGTCATCAGCACAGAGGTGGTCTCGGCTCAAATTGAGACGGCCTGGAGGCAGAGAGGAGGCCTTGGTTAGATTCTATCCTAGCCACTAGATCGAAAATAGAGGGGGTACAGGTGCTTAACGGAGCGTGGTCGCAGGGGGTAAAGGCTGCGTCAATGCCGCGAATTTAATCGAGCATTAATCGGCTAAAACAGCCGGCGAGGCGTGGTCACCGCGGGGAGGAGGACGATGAGGTGCCAGTGGGGCATGGCGTCAGCGAGAGAGGGAGTGGGGAGTTCAGACCTAGCAGTCAGCGTCTGAGGGGGTGAGTTCCTAAGTGCAAAACGATTCAGGAAGGGAAAGGAGATGGGCTGCGCCGTTGGGCTGGGCCTTGCTCTCGGGCTGGCTGTTTGTTTATAAGCAAGGGATGGGATGTGACAGGCCACTTAAAATAAATCTCGTCCGAGATTTGGGTGGTGATGCTCAAATCTCTCTGGGAAAACATCTCATAGTGTCCTGTAACATGTGACCAGATTGAGCTCTTCACGTATCTTCTATCATTACATAATGGCTAGCTCTTTGCAGTTGTTGCACCATGGTGTGCTCTTTGCAATGGCAACATTGCACTTGGCTTTTGTCCTTCTTAGGAGTCATATTGCATGGAGGTGCAAGCTGAGTCTTTTCATTTTTTTTTGTTCTGATTGTTTTTCCTTTTCCATTTCTTTTATTCTGTTTTGATTTTGATTAATTATTTCAAACATCAATTTGATTTCAAACCTCAACCAACATTTGTGTAGATTCATATATTGATTAATAACACATTCCAAAGTCAAATTTAGAATAATTTATTTATTCTTTTTAGGATCTTTTAATTATTTAAAATAGGCTCTAGTATTAATTAAATAAAATTTATTAATATTTTTCAATCTCCATTTGAATTCAAATCACCACCAAACTTTGGGTGAATTTTAATTCTGTTTATCAACATATTTCAAAGTTCAAAATACAATAATTCTTTTAGGATCTAGTAATAATTTAAATAAATAGACCATAGTCTTTAATTCAAATAGGTTTTAATTTATTTTAAAACTCTTTTTGAAATCGAAATAATATCAAAATCTTTTCAGTAGGTTTCTTTTGAAAAACTAAAACACTTGGAATTCTTATTTTGAAAATCTTTAATAAATTTTTAATGTTTATTTGAAAGGAAAAAAGCCTTTACTTAAATAAAATTGGATATTAATAAATCCTTATTATTTTATTTAAACAAATCTTTATTCTTTTTAACAAGTAGAAATAATTTATTTCATTTGCTTGGCCAAGATTTAATTTGGCTCTTTAAAATAATCCTTGTTTATATTTCTACCTATGCTTATCAAAACCATATCTTTATATTTAAAGATCCAAAAATAGTGATTCCAACTATTATAACTTTATTTATTATTTGTTTATCTTTTTAAATCCTTTTTGGATTATTTGCTCACCATTTGGTATGAATTTTAGATAAGTGCTTTATTAGCTTTGGAAATTACTTTTCCTTATCTTATTAAATTCATAAGATTTTATTCATGGCTCCAAAGTAAGTGAATCCAATTCATATGGTTTTATAATATTTCTAATAATCATTCTTGATCAATTTGAAATGTTTGTTGACAAATTGTTATATGGATCAAATCTTTAGTCTTTTGAGATAACTTAGAAATGATTTTCTTCCATTAGGGTTTTAGAGTTTTGGTTTATTTCTCAAGTGTTTAAATTTCAAGATGCATTTTATGAGGAATGCATTCCACTTGATTTGAATTTAGTTAGATTAAAAAATTAACCAAAGTTTGTTGAAGATGGGATTTTAAGTTTCCATTTAGAAACAAAAGTTTCTTTTCACCCTAAATTTCAACAATTATTTATTTTGTTTATTTATTTTTCACATTACAAGATTTGGAAAATCTTGGGATGTGACATAGACTTGTAATCCTAATCAACACACTTCACTAACATCAAACAAACCTGCAACATAATAAGTTACAGCCACAAGGGTCAATACATTTGAATTGTATTGGCAAGTGATACTATGGTGGTATAGTGGAGTCTATCATCTATATGCATTTGGCTAAGTGGAGCTTAGGCTTGCTTTGATCAAAATAGATTTTCCTTATCATTTGAAAACACTAAGTTTTTGCTTGACAAAATCACCCAAGGCATCTCCCAATAGAAATTGGTGATCCTTCAACCCTTGTTCAACCACAAGTTTTTAACTTAGAAATTTGGATGAGGAGATTCTTGATAGCTTCAATGTCTTGATGCTCAAATTGTCCTTTACCAGGGACATGGCTAAGTACTTAGATTTTACACTCTACAGAGGTGGTGCACTTTCCCCACAAGACTTGGTTTCACCAAGACAAGATATTTCAGAAGCCTTCCCTTAGACCAGAATGGACGCGTTCCAATCTATCATCCCCTACCACCAACTGTCCATTTGGCTAAGCTATTGCAACCTATATGATCCAGGCAGATCCCATAATGCCAAGTGGCTGCACTTGAAGCTTCTCAACATTTGACATCTCAAATCTCTTTGTTCCTGGGTGGCATTCCACAAGTGAGATACACAAGGTAAACCATAGAAAAGGGCCTTTTATAACCACTCAACACAAACCATTCCTTCCATTCCACCCAGGTGATTCGTTCACTTAGTTGTTTTATTAAACAAAACACAAGTCCTTGACTTAGAAATATTCCATAGTATGAATATATTCCACCCTTGTTTTCTACTAGCTAAGCTAAGCATGATAGTAGTGGGAATATTAACTTAGGAAATTTCTACTAAGGTTTCATCTACTAGGATTTCCCATGGCATGGTGTACACTTAGCAAAAATTCCATGCAAGTCCTACTTTAGAAATAACACTAATGCATAGTGAAAATAATGGGACAAAAGTATGAAGCATCACTTGCCTTTTTGGTTGAGAATATAAGTTCACTCATTGATCTTGCAATATTCACACTCTTCAAATCACTACAATTCAATCAAGCAAGCAATAATTCAATCTACCATTCAAGCAAACATCACATAAAATAATAGAAACAAAGCAATGCATGCAAGCATGCCAAAGATTGTTTTATTTGGAAAAGTGGTTTCTAATAGGTTATAAACATTCTAAAACGCCTATTGGTCATTTTATAAAAGTGGCAAAACCATTTGCAAAAGATTTTACTTATAAATCATTTTTAAACCAAATCAATACTTTATGTGGTTGAAAATGCCTTTAGCAAAGCAACAATCTTTATAGGGTTCACCAAATACATTTTTAATTCTAAAACTTGGTGTTTGGGGTCAGAGAGTTTAAATCAAAACATTTCCCAAAGGTTTTTCTCCAAAAAGTATTTTCAACATATAAACAACATTTTTATTTGACTAGAAATGTTCTAAATCAAAGATTTATTCTCTTGCTTCACAAAATATATTTTTGAATCCACAAGTTGGTTTATATGGTCAGTATGTTCAAAACAATCCATTTTCCAAAGATTTTATCACAAAAAAATAATTTTAGAATGAATTTTATATTCAAAATATGCCTACACAAGTTTCTGCAAAAACAACCATTTTACGAGAAACAATTCATTAAACAAAGTGCATGGTTGGAAAGTACTTGTGTTGCTTATTCCATTGATATAAAATTTGCAAAATTTGTACGTGTGGATCAAAAGTTATAGATTTTACAAAATCTAGCATCTAATAGATCAAATTTTCTAATTCAGATCAGACCCTGGCCACATGGTGAGTTCTGATTCGCTGGTACCGGTTCGGGCGGATCAAGCGATGCGAGGCATTGGATTAAAATGAGATCGTGCAGCACAAGCTCCGTAACGCTTCAGGTTATGATCTATCGCATCCGTTCGATTCAGATCGCATGGCTCTAATCGATTCTACCAGAAAGTGGCGGCGCTGCGACGACGCTTGGCGGCGGCGCGCTCGGCAAGCGAGGTTGCCGGCGATACATGTCAACACCCGGATTTTTAATCCCAGATGCCTGTTATGCCATACATCGCAATCCCAGGTACCATTTTTGCGAGACATAACATAATTGGATACCATAGTACATCATCCATTACAAACCGTACATAAGTTCTTACACAAATAGGGATCTCATGATCCAATTCTTAATACAACTTCAAGCAGCGGAATACATAATAATAATGGTAGCGTAGGCGAAGCTCCATCTTCGGGGTCACAGTAATCTTGACGATGGGAGATGATCCTAGTTGTCGTAATCTTCCTGGGGTCCATCCTCCAGGTACTCCTCTTCATAGTCTGGCCACGGGAATAGCCAGGGACAAAGGCATGAGTACTCTTTAAGTACTCGCAAACTAATACTAACAAGTGAAGGGTGTTTTTGTAATAGGACACTAAGCTCTAGGGTTGTTTTGCAAAAGCCAGATTTATCTTTACTAAGTTTAGAAGCAACGAATGCTAGTTGGAGTTTTATAACACCTAAGTGGGAACTTGTATTTCATATCACAACCCTGTTGTGGTCAAGTCAAAGTCTCAATTCATTTCACAAGTCTTTTGAAAACATCTGACGGGGGAACAGTGTAAGCCCTCCAAGCTGTCCATAATCATGAGACGTGACTATTCAATAGTTTGACACTCTGCAGAGATTGTACACTTTCACCACAACATTCGATACATCAGAACAAATCCTGAATTCACCATACCTCGATGTCATAATCAATCCTAACCTTTCAATTACATGCCATCGTATAAGCACCTCTCCTGTGAGTTTGGCCTTCCAACCATGACCAACTGTCATCTTGGGTACTACACAGGTGGACAATCTTCACAAGGTAGCCTCAGCTCAGACCTTGGACGTGATGGAACTAATACTAAGGTATATAAGTTTCCAGTCAAGCCCTACCCAATATTCGGGTATTGTGGTTGTACGATAAAATTGGAATGGTATTGCATCCAGACAACCATCAATTTTATAAAGGGCTAAGGCTCATGCCTCAACATTTTCGTTACCATAAATCATCTGGTGTTCGGAAACACATGTCCAAAACATTTCAATAGAATGATCCATCATTCCAAGGTTTTCATAACCATTTTTCCACCAAGTATTCCCATCTAAAGTTGATCAAGTTTTATGCTTAGCACTAGCATCTACAAGTGGGGGTAAGTACTAATGAGGGGTAGTAAACAAGTGGAGTTTCAACTAGGTTCAATCTCATGCCTTAGGATGACATAAAGATTATCTAGCTTAGGCCAAATTTTATGCTCTTTATGCAACCTTCAAATATCTTTCTAGTATCTACAATTTACTGAAGTAAACTCTAAGTAATAGCTTTGATAAAGAAATAAAGTGATAAGCTGGTAAGTAAAAACTAGGATTGGTTTATCAAGTGGGTATGATCATCTATGCTTAAGGCATATAGTTGGCATGGTGACAAGCAAGTATTGGCTTGCATAGGTCAACTTGATTAGTAAGGCTTGCTAAAGTAGAGTATCTTGCAAGTGTTAGCTTGTTGGTCCACTTAGTTAGTAAAGCTTGCCTTGTGCAGAGCAGTGGTTGAAGTTGTCCTCGGATTCTTCTTCGTAGTATCCTCCTTCCTTCTCGTATCCTTGGTCGGTACTAGCGTCTATGAATAAATACGAGGTACACAATCACCAAACAATACTTAACTACTTGCATTCATCACACACAAGGGTCCTATATATGATCTAGCATCATCATTAATATTACAAGATTAAAGTTTGGTTTAATTGCTTTTATTTTTAGAAAAGTAATTTCTACTTTTTGAAAAACTACTTAAGATTTAATATTATCCAAACCAAACATGGGATCATGTTGACACATGTCATCACCACATATTTTAGTCCATGGTAATGTGATTTAAAGTGGTGTCACAATTTAATAAGGTTTTTCTCTTTTATTTTAATTAATTAAAGTGGCTAGAAATGCCTATGTGGCATTCTTTTATTACTTGGTCCTTATTTCTGTAAGTAAACCTATATATTTTTATATATTCTGAAAGGTATGATCAAATGTGATTTTTGAGAGTTGGAATCAACTCAAAAGCTATTATGGTTTAAATTTGAAAACTGTTTGAATGCAGAAAAGCTTCTGCCTTGTTATTTTTACCAAGGATGATCTACAGATCCAAATGACTTGAATCCAACGGGATTGGATTCAGCATTCCCAGACCTTTCTAACAAAATTGGTTTCATTCAATTTGGTTCAGTGAATCGATTTGGGTTGGTTTTTGAATCTAGGTTCAGAAGTGTGTTTGGAAATAAAATGGAAGGTATTTCAAATGGTACAAAGCGCGAAACGATCGGCGCTAAGATGCTAAACACAGCCTTTACGTTAAGTGAAAGCTGTCCCACCCGTCGGTGGGAGGAAGGGGGGGTTGCGGTATAAGCGGTAAATGTGGTGCGTTCGATGGTTCTCAATCCGTGAGGTCATCGTCGACGTTGAACGCGCCGGCCAGAGAGAAAACCTCGCGCAGTAGAAATTAGATTGGGGGCTCACGGGGAGTTCAAGCGAATTTCAAATGGATCGGGGCAATACAAACGACATCGGGCCGCATGCTGCTACGATGCAATATGGTGGCTGTCCCCACGCCGCTGAGAGACGAGGGGTGCGCGGGTATGGGGGTTAAATGTGGTGTGCGTTCTAACTATCGACCGAGGGTCATCACGACGTTGGGGCAACGCCGCAAGATGTAGTCGCCGCTACGACCTGGGGGTCGCTAGCTCACCAACGTAGGGGGGGCGAGGCGGGCGGCGTAGGGCGGCGAATCGGCGACGGTCCTCCTGGTACCGCAGCCGTGGTACCGGGTTCTAATCGCTGGCCCTAATTCTCATTCCCCCTTCTTCCCCCCAAAGGAAATTCCTCGCTGGTGCTGCTCGCTCGCATGATCTTTGGCTGGCGATCTCCATGCGTGATTCTCTATGGCTACAAGCTGGCCCTTTCTTCACAGCGATGGCTATTCATTCACCATTGATGTCATTGCCCAGCTTATAGTGAGGCTAGTGCTTGGTTTAACTTGCTAGATGATCTACTGAGATGGTTGTGAGCTAGAGAGGGGACAAGTTAGGCTTTAATCACTGCTCACAATAGTGTTTAAGATTTTGATGATTTGTGTCTGCATTGTGTTTGATGAAATGGCCGCAAGAATTCAAGTTTTGAATTTTGAAAAGATTTTTGGTGGGTGTGCTAGGTTGGTGCTGGTGAGTCTGCAGATGCTTGGGTTTTGAAAGTTGAGCTTGTTTGAGTGGTTTTTGAAAAAGTGGGATCTTCCCATATGATAAAGATTCAATTTTGAACTATCCTTTAAACTATGCATTTGAATGTTTCTGGATGATCACAAAGTGGGCCTTGATACTTTGTTATGAGTACAATAAAAGGGTGCAAATATCCAATTAAGTTTCTGTTAAGTTCTGAAAGTTTGAGACAACCAAAGTAGGCATGGGAGTTAAATTGGTCAAAATGACCATTCCCTTATTTTATTTGTTTTGATTTACTTGTCTTTGAGAAAAATTTGGAAATTGTTTAGATGATGTTTATTTCACCTAAGCATCCATTTACAAGCAAAGGAACACACAAACAAGTTGGTTCAAAAGAATTCAAAATGAAATGCATACTCACATGCATGCTTTCATATTTTTATTTAGCAAACGTTTTTGTTAACCCTAAATTTGAGGATTAGAGTTTGATGATCCAAGTTTAGTATTTTTGGGATGTTACAATACAAGAGGCTAGGGAGATAGGGGAAGGGATTACCAAGATCGCAGAGTTGAGGTGAAGCTCAAGGTCGTCGTGGGGAGGCCAGGGGCGCACGGTGTCGACCTTAATCGCTCGCCGGAGTTTGCGTCGTCGTCGGGCTTCTCTGTCCGTCGTCATTGGTGATGATACGGTGCACGCTAAAGGAAAAGGAAGGTGACATTAGATGCGCAAAGACGTGGCGAATACAGGAGTATCAACGAGAAGGGGATGCGCGGTCAGAGACTACTAGAGAGTTTCGCCGAGGTTGTCGAGTCTTCGGTGGATGCGTGGGCTAGCGAGAGGCACGGGGAGGTGCACTCGGAGATGGTGAGTAGGCTCGCATTCACTGGGAGGCGAGGAGCCCGAGGTGGTCTCGCTCAAATTGAGGCAGCACAGGCTGAGGAGGGAAAGGAGGGCTCAAATTGGAAAAGATAGAGGGGGTACAGGTGCTTAACGGAGCGTGGTCGCAGGGGGTAAAGGCTGCGTCAATGCCGCGAATTTAATCGAGCATTAATCGGCTAAAACAGCCGGCGAGGCGTGGTCACCGCGGGGAGGAGGACGATGAGGTGCCAGTGGGGCATGGCGTCAGCGAGAGAGGGAGTGGGGAGTTCAGACCTAGCAGTCAGCGTCTGAGGGGGTGAGTTCCTAAGTGCAAAACGATTCAGGAAGGGAAAGGAGATGGGCTGCGCCGTTGGGCTGGGTTGGGCCTTGCTCCTGGGCTGGCTGTTTTGTTTATTTTTTGTATTGATTCTTTTTCCCTTTTCTTTTTCTATTTATCTGTTGTGATTTTGTTTAATCAATTCAAACAACTAATTGAATTTAAACTTCAACCAAACTTTGTGTATATTCAAATACTGATTAATAGTTCATTCTAAGGTCAAATTTAGAATAATTCTTTTATTCTTTTTAGGGTCTTTTATTTATTTTATAAATAGACATTTGTCTTTATTTCAAATAGGTTTTAATGTGTTTTAAAACTTTGTTTGAAATCCATATTTTTACCAAACCTATTCAGTAGGCTTTATTTATTTAATAGGGTGTCAAATAATTCACCTTGAATTATTTGGAATATTTTTAATATGATCTATTAATCATTTAAATTGGGTATTTGTTTTTATTCTAATGAAATCAATTATGGTTTTAATTCCATAATTTTTATTTGGGTGATTTCCTTGATTCCATTTAAGTTAATTAAATGAATTTAGTCCACTTGGGTAAATTCCAAATACTATTTTCCCATGATTTAAATAATCAAACTTTTTAGGGATTTGTCTTTATTCAAATAGAAATAGAATTTGGTTAATGCCATTTTATTTTATTTGTAAATTCTTTATCCTTTTATTTTATTTGGATTTGGATTATATTCATTCCATTTGCTTATGGATTAGGCCAAAATTTAATTTGGTCTTTAAATATTCCTCATTTAATATTTCTTTCTTTAACTTATAAAATTCATATCTTTTTATTTATAGATCCAAACTTGGTGTTCCAATTTTTATAATTTTATTTAGTATTTGTTTATCCTTTTAAATACATTTAGGATTATTTTCTCACCATTTCATATTGATTTCTAGATAGGTGCTTTAAGCTTTGGAAATTCAATTTCCTTATCTTATTAAATTTATAAGATTTTATCTATGGCTCCAAATTAAGTGAAACCAATTCATATGGTTTTATATTATTTCTATTTGTCATTCTTGATCATTTTGAAATGCTTGTTTGACCAATTTTTTATATGGATAAAATCCATAGGCTTAGGGATATCTTTTGAAATGATTTTCTACCATTAGAGTTTTAGGGTTTTGTTTATTTTCCAAGTGTTTAAATTTCAAGTTGCATTTATGAAGAATGCTTTTCACTTGATTTGAATTTAGTTGGATTCAAACTTTATTCAAAGTTTGTTCAAGATGGGATTTTAAGTTTCCATTTAGAAATAAAAAGTTTCTTTTCACTCTAAATTTCAACAATTATTAATTTTGTTTATTTATTTTTCACATTACAAAATTTGGAAAATTTTGGGATGTGACAGGCTGCCACCCTTAAAATAAATCTCGTCCCGAGATTTGGGGAAGATAGGGGTTACAAGTTGGTTCAAAATAACTAGGGTACTACCACCCTTAAAAAAATTCCACTAGATTACTTCTTGGCTTGCTTGGGATCTTGATGAAATCTCTCTGGGAAAACATCTGCATAGTGTCCTTTGTTTCCACACTTGAAACATGTGACAAGGATAAGATCCTTTATAGGCTTGTTTATCTTGTGCTTCATCTTTTCTAGACAATTGCTTGCATAATGTCCTTGATCACCACAATTTTAACATGTGACCAGATTGAGCTCTTCACGTATCTTCTATGGACAAGTTGATACATAATGGGCTAGCTCTTTGCAGTTGTTGCACCACACTTGGTTAATCTCCTTATATTTTTGTTTCTTCTCAGGACATTCATTGGCATAGTGTCCCATCTCTTTGCAATGGCAACATTGCACTTGGCTTTTGTCCTTCTTCTTCTTGGGTTTCTCCAAAGCTAGGAGTGCTTCTAGTTCATGTTCTTCATATCTCACCTCAAAGTTGGGAAAGTTTCCTGGTCTCCTTAATCTTTCCTTGGGTAATACATATGTCTCCTCTTTGGTCCATCAAATTGAGTCATATTGCATGGAGGTGCAAGCTGAGATTTTCCTTTGTCTTCATCCTTCTTGGTAGAAGTTGTTCCCTCCTGGGGGTTTACAATCTGTTGATGTACTCCACCTTGTTTCCTTTGTTGAACTGTGGAATAGATGGGGCATTGGATAGGGACATGATTATTTCCTTCACATAGGAAACAAGTAGCTTGAGTTGTGGGGCATTGATTAGTTGGATGCTTCTCTTCACAATTGGGGCATTGATCTTCATGCTCTTTGGAAGTGTGTCCTTGTCTCCACAAACATTGCAAGCTTGAGTTCCTTCTATAATATCATCCTTGACATCATTGTTATCACAAACTCCTTGGGAAGGGTTGTCTCCCATGTTGATCATTTGACTTGTCATCCTATGCAACAATTGGGTTTGGGTTTCCAAAAACTTTTGCATGGTTGGGTCTAACTCATTGTAGTTGGCTAAAATCTGAGTTGTCACTTGGTTCAACTAGGTTTGGGTTGTTATGAGTTCTCTCATGTGCATCTCTTGGTTGTTGTTGTCATCATCCTTGATGTTGGAGTCTCTTGGAGTAGTCATCTGTTTGTGTTGGATTGGGATTAGAATAGGCAAAAGATTTCTTAGGAAATAATTCTAATCACACATAACACAATTCACACAAGCAATGTGCAAGAAATCACAAACAATCATTCCACTCAAACAACAAGTTTCAAGCACATTTATAGGCAACAAAATATTTTTGTTACACCACATAAGTTGGTGTGTTTGATTTAATCTAAATATGGTGGTCCAACTATATGGTTCACTTGAGATCCTTCCATTATTCTTTGTTGTTTCTCCTTGAATGAGATCATGGTTTCCTTGGAAAAATCCTTGTGTCTTGGTCACAAAACTTCAAATGTGATGATGGTTCCTTCTAAGTTGTGTTTCCTTAGTCTTCAATTCTTGAGTAACATTTCTTGTCTCACTTGTAGTCCTTAGTGATATCCAAGTTGAAGTCCTTGTTGAGAATAAGGTTGAAATCACTTGAGTTGGTGAAGTCCTTTGCTCATGTTGAAGTCTTTGCTCATGGTGGAGGCTTTATCCATCAAGTTGAAATAGACAAGATGTAGAATCAAAACCAAAATGGTTGAGGAAATAGTATACAAGATTGTTTGTAAATAAGTTTTGGAACAAATACAACTCCTATTTTTCTAAGTTTTTTTTTCTAATCCTAGGGTCACAATCCTACAGGAAACACAGTGCTCTGATACCATCTGTAGAGGTCCCAACCTTTAATAAGGTAGAGATCCCTGTGTTTACAATGCTAGTCCCTGGATCAATAGCTAGCATCCACAGTTAAGATGTAATATCAAGAAACAAAGGTCATATTACAAATTTATAGCCAGGAATAAAATAATTCATTACATCTTACATAGCTCATTTGGCTATCTCATTACAATGCAGCAGAACATAACTATAGCATGGGGTCCTTCATCTTCAAAGTGCCACAGGCAATCATGTTGGTTGTAGAAATGTAATCCTAATCAACACATTTCACTAACATCAAACAAACCTGCAACATAATAAGTTACAGCCACAAGGGTCAATACATTTGAATTGTATTGGCAAGTGATACTATGGTGGTATAGTGGAGTCTATCATCTATATGCATTTGGCTAAGTGGAGCTTAGGCTTGCTTTGCTCAAAATAGATTTTCCTTATCATTTGAAAACACTAAGTTTTTGCTTGAGAAAATCACCGAAGGCATCTCCCAATAGAAATTGGTGATCCTTCAACCCTTGTTCAACCACAAGTTTTTAACTTAGAAATTTGGATGAGGAGATTCTTGATAGCTTCCATGTCTTGATGCTCAAATTGTCCTTTACCAGGGACATGGCTAAGTACTTAGATTTTACACTCTGCAGAGGTGGTGAACTTTCCCCACAAGACTTGGTTTCACCAAGACAAGATCTTTCAGAAGCCTTCCCTTAGACCAGAATGGACGCGTTCCAACCTATCATCCCCTACCACCAACTGTCCATTTGGCTAAGCTATTGCAACCTATATGATCTAGGCACAGCCCATAATGCCATGTGGCTGCACTTGAAGCTTCTCAACATATGACATCTCAAATCTCTTTGTTCCTGGGTGGCATTCCACAAGTGATATACACAAGGTAAACCATAGAAATGGGCCTTGTATAACCACTCAACACAAACCATTCCTTCCATTCCACCCAGGTGATTCATTCACTTAGTTGTTTTATTAAACAAAACACAAGTCCTTGACTTAGAAATATTCCATAGTATGAATATATTACACCCTTGTTTTCTACTAGCTAAGCTAAGAATGATAGTAGTGGGAATCTTAACTTAGGAAATTTCTACTAAGGTTTCATCTACTAGGATTTCCCATGTCATGGTTTACACTTAGCAAAACTTCCATGCAAGTCCTACTTTAGAAATAACACTAATGCATAGTGAAAATAATGGGACAAAAGTATGAAGCATCACTTGCCTTTTTGGTTGAGAATATAAGTTCACTCCTTGATCTTGCAATATTCACACTCTTCAAATCACTACAATTCAATCAAGCAAGCAATAATTCAATCTACCATTCAAGCAAACATCACATAAAATAATAGAAACTAAGCAATGCATGCAAGCATGCCAAAGATTGTTTTATTTGGAATAGTGGTTTCTAATAGGTTATAAACATTCTAAAACACCTATTGGTCATTTTATAAAAGTGGCAAAACCATTTGCAAAAGATTTTACTTATAAATCATTTTTAAACCAAATCAATATTTTATGTGGTTGAAAATGCCTTTAGCAAAGCAACAATCTTTATAGGGTTCACCAAATACATTTTTAATTCTAAAACTTGGTGTTTGGGGTCATAGAGTTTAAATCAAAACATTTCCCAAAGGTTTTTCTCCAAAAAGTATTTTCAACATATAAACAACATTTTTATTTGACTAGAAATGTTCTAAATCAAAGATTTATTCTCTTGCTTCACAAAATATATTTTTGAATCCATAAGTTGGTTTCTATGGTCAGTAGGTTCAAAACAATCCATTTTCCAAAGATTTTATCACAAAAAAATAATTTTAGAATGAATTTTATATTCAAAATATGCCTACACAAGTTTCTGCAAAAACAACCATTTTACTAGAAACAATTCATTAAACAAAGTGCATGGTTGGAAAGTACTTGTCTTGCTGATTCCATTGATATAAAATTTGCAAAATTTGGATGTGTGGATCAAAAGTTATAGATTTTACAAAATCTATCATCTAATAGATCAAATTTTCTAATTCAGATCAGACCACAGCGTGGTGAGTTCCATTATTTAGTGGTTGGGCGGATCAAGCGATGCGAGGCGTTGGATTAAAATGAGATCGTGCGGCACAGGAAGCTCTGTACCGCTTCAGGTTATGATCTATCGCATCCGTTCGATTCAGATCGCATGGCTCTAATCGATTCTACCAGAAAGTGGCGGTATTTGGCGGTGTACGGCGTGATGCGCTTTGCGAGTTTGCCGGCGATACAGGAGGCTTGGGAGATAGGGGAAGGGATTACCAAGATCGCAGAGGTGTTGTGAAGCTCAAGGTTGTCGTGGGGAGGCTAGGGGCGCACGGTGTCGACCTTAATTGCTCGCCGGAGTTTGCGTCGTCGTTGGTGATGATACGTTGCGCGCTAAAGGAAAAGGGAGGTTCCATTAGATGCGCAAAGACGTGGCGAATACAGGAGTATCAACGAGAAGGGGCGAAGCGTAGAGACTACGGAGAGTGCACTGGAAAGGTGAGCAGAGCCTCGCATTCACTTTGCGGCGAGTCGAGGTTGTCGAAGTCTTCTCGTGGATGCGCGGCGAGAGGCACGGGGAGGTGCACCTGGAAAAGGTGAGCAGGCTCGAGGCACCGGGAGGTGGCGGTTAATTTAATCGAGCTTTAATCGCTGAACGGCTGAGCGAGGCGTGGTCACCATGGAGGACGGCGATGGCCTGGCGTCAGCGAGAGAGGGAGAGGGGAGGTGGGACCTAGCAGTTAGCGTCTGAGGGGGTGAGTTCCTGAGTGGAAAATGGTTCGGGGAGGGAAAGGAGATGGGATGCGCCGCTGGGCTAGGTTGGGCCTTGCTCCTGGGCTGGCTGTTTTGTTTATTTCTTTTGTATTGATTCTTTTTCCATTTTCTTTTTCTATTTATCTGTTTTGATTTTGTTTAATCAATTCAAACAACTAATTGAATTTAAACTTCAACCAAACTTTGTGTATATTCAAATACTGATTAATAGTTCATTCTAAGGTCAAATTTAGAATAATTATTTTATTCTTTTTAGGGTCTTTTATTTATTTTATAAATAGACATTTGTCTTTATTTCAAATAGGTTTTAATGTGTTTTAAAACTTTGTTTGAAATCCATATTTTTACCAAACCTATTCAGTAGGCTTTATTTATTTAATAGGGTGTCAAATAATTCACCTTGAATTATTTGGAATATTTTTAATATGATCTATTAATCATTTAAATTGGGTATTTGTTTTTATTCTAATGAAATCAATTATGGTTTTAATTACATAATTTATATTTGGGTGATTTCCTTGATTCCATTTAAGTTAATTAAATGACTTTAGTCCACTTGGGTAAATTCCAATACTATTTTCCCATGATTTAAATAATCAAACTTTTTAGGGATTTGTCTTTATTCAAATAGAAATAGAATTTGGTTAATGCCATTTTATGTAAATTCTTTATCCTTTTATTTTATTTATATTTGGATTATATTCATTCCATTTTCTTATGGATTAGGCCAAAATTTAATTTGGTCTTTAAATATTCCTCATTTAATATTTCTTTCTTTAACTTATAAAATTCATATCTTTTTATTTATAGATCCAAACTTGGTGTTTCCAATTTGTATAATTTTATTTAGTATTTGTTTATCCTTTTAAATCCCATTAGGATTATTTGCTCACCATTTGGTATGGATTTCTAGATAGGTGCTTTATTAGCTTTGGAAATTCAATTTCCTTATCTTATTAAATTTATAAGATTTTATCTATGGCTCCAAATTAAGTGAAACCAATTCATATGGTTTTATATTATTTCTATTTGTCATTCTTGATCATTTTGAAATGCTTGTTTGACCAATTTTTTATATGGATCAAATCCATAGGCTTAGGGATATATTTTGAAATGATTTTCTACCACTAGAGTTTTAGGGTTTTGGTTTATTTTCCAAGTGTTTAAATTTCAAGATGCATTTATGAAGAATGCTTTTCACTTGATTTGAATTTAGTTGGATTCAAACTTTATTCAAAGTTTGTTCAAGATGGGATTTTAAGTTTCCATTTAGAAACAAAAAGTTTCTTTTCACTCTAAATTTCAACAAAAAAAAATTCACATTACAAAATTTAGAAAATTTTGGGATGTGAGTCATCTCCTCGGTGAAATATTGACTTCGGCTTTTGTCCCGTCCAATTCCAAGAGTATTTCCTTACTAGCTTTTCTAGAACCAAAAATAGCAGAAAATAGGCAACTGGCACTGTGGCAACTTGTTAATAGGTTAGTACCAGAAAACATATAGAAACACCTCAAAGTGTAAATAAAGCAAAGCAAAGTAGATACTAAACAAGCATGGAACATCAAAAATTATAGATACGTTTCTGACGTATCAAGCATCCCCAAGCTTAACTCCTGCTCGTCCTCGAGTAGGTAAGTGATAGAAAGAATAATTTTTGAGGTGACATACACCATCAAAACCAAGATCAAATCATTTGCAAGCAATGAAAGATGGGATCAAAAAACTCTAAACATGAGCATGAAATATGGAGTTCTAACAGTAAGACAAAGTAACTATGCATGCAACATGAAAGGCTACAAACAAAGATCATGAATAACATGAATTGAAAAACTTTTGTTTGTTTCACATACAGAAAACATAGCATAGTGGCATTCAGCTTGTCCCTCATAGAGTAGCAAATAGATGCATAGGATACCTTCAAAGTTCATAAGAGTGACTAGATACAAATAGCACAAGAACAAGTAATATCAACAATATGCATCAATCAATAAGTTTTCACACAATGCACATAGAACTAAGAATGGCAACTATGCTCTCTTAACTGGTGCCTAAAGGTAGAAGGTGGAGACTCAATATAATGGTGGAATAAAGGCCCTTCATAAAGGGAAGCAGGGATTTCAAGTTTCAAAATGAGCTTCCAAAAATTATGGTACTTGTTAGCTTTCAGCCCTCATTGCCCCTATCATAAGCATCTTGAAGTGATTAAGGTTAAAGTGAACAAACTATGGAGTTGTAAGGTTCCCAACCTTTAATAAGGTAGAGATACCGGTGTTTACAATGCTAGTCCCTGGATCAATAGCTAGCATCCACAGTTAAGATGTAATATCAAGAAACAAAGGTCATAATACAACTTTATAACCAGGAATAAAATAATTTATTACATCTTACATAGCTCATTTGGCTATCTCATTACAATGCAGCAGAATATAACAATAGCATGGGGTCTTTCATCTTCAAAGTGCCATAGGCAGACATGTTGGTTGTAGACTTGTAATCCTAATCATTAAACTTCACTAATATCAATCAAACCTGCAACATAACAAGTTACAGTCACAAGGGTCAATACATTTGAATTGTATTAGCAAGTGATACTATGGTAGTATAGTGGAGTCTATCATCTATATGCATTTGGCTAAGTGGAGCTTAGGCTTGCATTGCTCAAAATAGATTTTCCTTATCATTTGAAAATACTAAGTTTTTGCCTGACAAAATCTTTCCCAAGGCATCTCCCAATAGAAATTGGTGATCCTTTCAACCCTTGTTCAACCACAAGTTTTTAACTTAGAAATTTGGATGATGAGATTCTTGATAGCTTCCATGTCTTGATGCTCAAATTTTCCTTTGCCAGGGACATGGCTAAGTACTTAGATTTTACACTCTGCAGAGGTTGTGCACTTTCCCCACAAGACTTGGTTTCACCAAGACAAGATCTTTCAGAAGCCTTCCCTTAGACCAGAATGGACGCATTCCAACCTATCATTCCCCTACCACCAACTGTCCATTTGGATAAGTTATTGCAACTTATATGATCCAGGCAGAGCCCATAATGCCAAGTGGCTGCACTTGAAGCTTCTCAACATTTGACATCTCAAATCTCTTTGTTCCTGGGTGGCCATCCACAAGTGAGATACACAAGGTTCACCAGTCCCCTGGACTTGTGTAACCACTCAACATAAACCATTCCTTCCATTCCACCCAGGTGATTCATTCACTTAGTTGTTTTATTAAACAAAACACAAGTCCTCAGACTTAGAAATTTTTCCATAGTATGAATATACATTCCACCCTTGTTTTCTACAAGCTAAGATAAGCATTATATTAATAGGGATCTTAACTTAGGAAATTTCTACTAAGGTTTCATCTACTAGGTTTTCCCATAGCATAGTTTATACTTAGCAAAATTTCCATGCAAGTCCTACTTAGAAATATCACTAATGCTTAGTGAAAATAATGGGACAAAAGTATGAAGCATCACTTGCCTTTTTGGTAGATGGTATAAGTTCACTCCTTGATCTTTGCAATGTTCACACACTTCAAGTCACTACAATTCAATCAAGCAAACAATATTTCAATCTACCATTCAAGCATTTCATCACATAAAATGATAGAAACAAAACAATGCATGCAAGCATGCTAAAGATTGTTTTATTTGTAAAAGTGGTTTCTAATGGGTCATAAACATTTGAAAGCACCTAATGGTCATTTTATAAAGTGGCAAATTCATTTGTATAAGATTTTACTTCATAAACCATTTTTAGATCAAGTCATTATTTTATGTGGTGAAGAAATGCTTTTAATAAGGAAAAATTCTATAGGTTTCACAAAATATGTTTTCAAACCATATAACCTTGTGTTTAGGGTCAGAGAGTTTATTTCCAAAACATTTCTCAAAGGTTTTCTTCCAAAACCATTTTTGATAATTAAACCATATTTTTATTTGACTAGAAATGGTTTAAATCAAAGACTTATTATTTTGCTTCACCAAATACATTTTTGAAACCACCAATTTATTCCTAGGGTTAGTTGGTTCAAAACACACCATTTGCCAAAGATTTTATCCTCAAAATCATTTTGGAACAAATTTTATATCCTAAACATGCATACACAAGTTTCTGTAAAAACAAACAATTTAACAGAAGCGTTTTACTAAACAAAGTGCATGGTTGGCTAGGGCTTGTTTTTCTGAATCCATTGATATAAAGTTTGTAAAATTTGGACGTGTAGATTAAAAGTTATAGATTTTACAAAATTGAGCAACTAATAGATCCAATTCTGATTTTAAACCAGATTCTGTGACACGCGGCGCATTTCTATTCGTCGGCACCGCTTCGGTCGGATCGCACTACGGGAGGCGTTGGATCAAGTTACATCACACGGCACAGATTGCGTACCCCTTCGGCGTTAAGTGGTTCTATCGCATCCATTAGATCATCATCTAACGGCCATCGTCACCCTGACCATACCTGCGCCACGCCGCTGCAGCGGCGGTGGTCGGTTAGCAATGAGCTGGCGCTAGAGGAAGCAAGGAATATTAAGGAGATGCTCACCAGGTTCAGGATATCGTGGCGAAGCTCAAGGTACTCGCGGGAAGGCAAGGGGCGCACGAGGTTGCTGTCAATCTCTCGCTGGAGTAGCATGCGGGCTCGGGCACCGCCTGCTTGTAATCATCATCGGGGTCGTCGCTAGAACGCGGGAGGAGGAGAGGATTGACGCAAGGCAAAGGTAGGGGGGGGGCAGGACATCAAAGAGAGAGCGGCGCGTCGTCGAACGTTGGGGAGTCACGAGAAGAAGGGGTGGAGGGTGCTGGTGTCCTGGTTTCAGCGCTTGGGCGGAGGCTGCGAAGTATATAATGATCTGCGAGCTAGCAGAGAGAGATGGGATGGGGGATCGTGGGGGGGGGATAGAGGCAGGAGAAGGAATGAATGTGAAAATAAATATAGAGGTTGCAAACCGCGGGACAACCAAATTGCAAACCAAATCGTGTGATGTTTGAGGAATGAAGAGAGAGGAGGAGGGGTTAAGGGCATAATCGCGGGAGGAATTACTGGCGGAATCAAGCCGATTTACCCGAGGTTTGAACGTAGTAACGGCCGGAGTCGGGCGAGGTGCGGGGAGGAAGAGTGGACGGCGTAGGGGTGGGGCCGGCGAGAGTGAGAGAGAGGGTCCTGGGGTCCTGCCGACCTTGCGGGTTTATAAGTGGGTGCGAAACGTTTTCTTGCAGGAAAGAGAGGGAGTGGCTGTTGGGCCTTGTTGGGCTAGCCGGCTGGGCTGAGTCCTTTAACATTTTTTTGTTCTGTTTGTTTTTCTTTTTTCCTTTTCTTTTATTCTGTTTTGGTTTTATTTAGTCATTTCAAGCATCCATTTGAATTCAAAACTTTGCCAAAATTTGTGTAGCTTCAAACACTGATTAATAAAACATTCTAAAATCATTTTAGAATAATTTATTTATTCTTTTTAAGGTCTTTTAATTATTCAAAAATAGGCTCTAGTTTTAAATCAAATAAGATTTAATAATATTATCAAACACCATTTAAATTCTTTAAACTTTCCAAAACCTTTCAGTAGGTTTTTATTTGTTTATTTGGGTTCAAATAATTCATCTTGAATTATTTGGAAAGTATTTAATATGATTCATAAATCATTTGAATTGGGTATTTGTTTTAATTCCAATGGAATTAAATATAGTTTTAATTCCCTAAAGTTTATTTGGAAGATTTATTTTATTTAAGTTGATTAAACAACTTTTATTTCACTTGGGTAAATTCCAAATATCATTTTCTCATGGATTATATAATTACCCTTATTAGAGATTTGTCTTTATTAAAAAAATAGGGATAGAATGGTTAATGCCATTTTATTTTATTTTGGAAATTCTTTATCCTTTTATTTTATTTGGATTTGGATTATATTCATTCCATTTGTTTATGGATTTGGCCAAGGTTTGATTTGGTCTTTAAAAATTCCTTATTTAATATTTCTTTCTTTATCTTATAAAATTCATATATTTTTATTTATAGATCCAAACTTGGTGATTCCAATTTATAAAATCTTATTTAATATTTGTTTATCTTTTTAAATGTCTTTAGGATTATTTGCTCACCATTTGGTATGGATTTGTAGATAGGTTCTTTATTAGCTTTGGAAATTAAATTTCCTTATCTTATTATATTCATAAGATTTTATTTATGGTTCCAATTTAAGTGAAACCAGTTTATATGGTTTTATAATATTTCTATTTGTCTTTCTTGATCATTTGTAAATGTTTGTTGACAATTTTTATATGGATCAAATCCATAGACTTGGAGTTAACTTGGAAATGATTTTTATTCCATTAGGGTTTAGGGTTTGGATTTATTTTCCAAGTGTTTAATTTCCAGATGCATTTTATGAGGAATGTGTTTCTCTTGATTTGGAATTTTTTTGAATTCAAACTTTAATTAAAGTTTGTTCAAGATGGGATTTTAAGTTTCCATTTAGAAAAAAAGTTTCTTTTCACCCTAATTTTCAACAATAATTTATTTTGTTTATTTATTTTTCACATTACAAGATTTGGAAAATCTTGGGATGTGACAGGAGTATATGCTTGAAAAATTATAAGTTGGCAATCTCATGTCCCTTGAATATGAGGGCCGCTCCTCATGCTACTCAACTTTAGTCACCTGTAAGTTCTTGTCATAGTAAGTACATGTGTATCATAGAGAACCACCAACGGGGTACCCCTTGCACATGGTACTGGAGCTATCCCATAACCAAAGTGACAAGGCAAGCAGACAATGATCATCTCAGCGATCTTTTTATTTGTTATTTGCATAGGTTTCTATTGAGTATGCTTCATATATTACTCATTATGGTGATGCTACAAGTTTCCACCATGATTAGGCATGTCTTAGGCTAGCGGCCCATGCGTTTCTCTAACACAAAATACATAACTCCATGGAGCTACAAGCTCCCCTTTTACTTCACACCGACAACATCCATAGACAAAAGAGCATGATATCAACTATGTACAAAGTACAAGTGCAATGTTGAAAGCGTTCCCCATGATAGCATGGTTCTGCTAATTCCAGCGTATAAGTGCAAGCATATACAACATAGATGACACAATGGTTCAAGTTTATTAGGGGCAAGAAAAAAAAGTGTGCCATCAAGTTCGTGAGAGCTTTAATAACTAAGTTTTCACATAACAAATACTTTTTAATTGGAAGATAGCTGAAAACAAGAATATACTTGGAATGGTGTAACACACCATGCATAGGAATTTATAGTGGACACTTTGGAATAACTTGGTTTCTTGGGAGTTGGAAGCATGAGTAGAGCCTACTCATACAAGTGGAGGATAGCAAAAAGACTGGGAGCAACCAACTAAGAGAGCAATAATGGCCATAATCATGCAGAGCGACAAAACATTACTAATCAAAGCATACAGTGGTACTACAAGTCAAGGATTAAATGATCATAGAGGCTATTGTGACTTGTTCATAGTCATAACATGGTGTGATCATGTGCCAAGTCAACCCAAACAAAACATCAAAGGAGAATACCACAATACTATGCTTTTGTATGCTAAAACAACGCATGATTCTTTCAAGGAACACTAAGCAATCCCAATTGTTTGGAACAAGTCATGCTACAGAAATAATCACTAAGCATAAGGTCAAAACAACACCTATCATGTCATGCTAAAGTCTAAGTCACAGTCAAAGGAAGCTCCTCTTGCACTATTCAAGCAAGAACTTTCTTCTCCTTTCAAACACCAATCAACTTATTTGAAACAACACAATGAGAACGGGGGTCCAAACTACTTTATTCAAGCAAAATAAACAAACTAAGCAAAGTAAACAAAAACTAAGATGCTCCAAGAACAACACAACAGAGCATGAAACAATAAAAACGAAGTGTCTAGAAAGACCTGAGCTTTTTATTCACGAAGAAGGGGATGACTTGGGCATCCCCAAGCTTTGATGCTTGTACCTCTTCGATATTTCTTGGGGTGACACCGGGGTGGCATCCCCAAGCTTGAGCTTTTGTCCATTCTTCATCTCATTACATGTAGCACCCCCCGGGGTTAGGGTTAAACTAACGTCAGATCACCATCTAAGATAAGTTCAACTCCAAACATGAAAGATCACAGTATGATTCGGTAACATTACAGAACACATGGACTCAACAACATAAGTTTAAACTCTTAACAAAGTAAGATATTAGAGTTATTACAAACTAGAGGTCATAGATCCAACATTACATCACACAGCGAAAGCAAATTATGTTGTTCTACACAACAACTTAGCAAAAGGCCTAAGAGGCCATTAACAAAAGCGACGTCCATCCCATAGTCCTCGCCTACCGACCCCCAACCACTACCGATGTCAACATAGATGCCACCTTCAGTTGCAACCAGATCCTCTGTAGAAAAACAATAATGGCGCAAGGCTGAGTACAAGAATGTACTCCACAAGACTTAGATAAACTAGTATCTACATGCTCTGGCTAGAAAGGCTTTCTCTAGATTTTCTTTTGCGGAAAGCAATCTTTATTTGTAAATAAGAGAGAGAAGAGTCTCGTCTACTCAGAATCTTTTAAAAGGGATAAGATAACCACTTCTTCATCTTATTCAACATATCTTGATAACCACCAACTTCATCAGAACCTCCTATCTAGGATCACCCCCTCGACCCGGAGGAAGCATCCTTAAGCACACATGGATCAGCAAATTTTATAGTGGTTAATGTTATCTATGATCTTAAGTCCGGTCGCCAAGTCGTTTGTCACATCCCAATTTTTTTCCAAATTTCGTAATGTGAAAAATAAATAAACAAAATAAATAATTGTTGAAATTTAGGGTGATAAGAAACTTTTGTTTCTAAAAGGAAACATTAAAACCCATCTTGAACAAACTTTGAATAAAACTTGAGTCAAACTAAATTCAAAACAAGTGAAATGCATTCTTCATAAATGCATCTTGAAATTTAAACACTTGGAGAATAAATCAAAACTCTAAAACCCTAATGGGGGATTTCCAAGATATCTCTAAGACCATGGATTTGATCCATATAAAATTTGTCAACAAACATTTATAAATGATCAAGAATGACAAATTGAAAAATTATAAAACCATAGAAATTGGTTTCACTTAATTTGGAGCCATAGATAAAATCTTATGAATTTAGTAAGAACAGGAAATTAAATTTCCAAAGCTAATAAAGAACCTATCTAAAAATCCATACCAAATGGTGAGTAAATAATCCTAAAGGGATTTAAAAAGATAAACAAATAGTAAATAAAATTATAAAAGTTGGAATAACCATTTTTGGATCCTTAAATAAAAAGATATGGATTTTATAAAATAAAGGAAGAAATAAATAAATAAATAAATAAGGACTATTTTAAAAGACCAAAATAAATCTTGGCCAAGCAAATAAAATAAAAGATTTTTTGTTTAATAAAAAGAATGAAGGAGTATTTAAAGAAAACCATGAGGATTTATTATTATCCAATTTCATTTAAGTAAAGACATTTCCCATTTTAAATGAACATTAAAACATAATAAAGTTTTTTAAATAATAATTCAGAGTGTTTTATTTTTAAATAAAACCTACTGAAAAGATTTGGTAAAATTTAGATTTCGAATAGAGTTTGAAAACCTAGTTAAATCTTATTTTGAAATAAAGACAAATGTATATTTTTAAATACTTAATAGACCCTAAAAGAATAGAAATATTGTTCTAAAATTTGACATTAGAATGTATTAATAAACAATATCTGAATATACACAAAGTTTGGCAAAGATTTGAATTTAAATGGAGTTTGAATTGTTTGAATAAAAATCAAAACAGAATAATAGAAATGGAAAAAGAAAAAGGAAACAGAACAAAAAAATGAAACAAAGCCAGCCCAGCTAGCAAGCCCAGTCCAGGCCCAGCTAGCCCATTTATTCTTCCCCGCAGAAAAACGATTCACACCAAAGTTGAACCCGCGGAGTCACTGACCGCTGGCCCCCACTTTTCCTTACACTCTCTCACTGACTAGCTAGGCTCACTCGACAGTCATCTTCCTCCCCCTGGAGACCACGCCCGGCCGCTTTCAATGATGATGCCGAGGTTAAATTCGCTTAAACGCCTCGCTTAAACCTCGCCGCGACCATGCTCTATTAAACACCTGCTCCCCCTCTCCATTTCTCCCCAGAAACCACCCACTCTCTGCCCCCAGGCTGCTCCCATTTTGGCTCGCACCGCCGCGGACTCCGACAAGCTCTCCGAGCAATTCCGGCCGCTCCTCGCCGCCCCTTGCCTCCCAGTCCCCACGAGCCTACTTGCCAAGATCAGGCGCTTCCCAAGACCAAACCTGCCCGCTTGTCTTGTCCCAGAACATTGGCAAGGACGACCACTGCACGCCACCGTCGCCTGCCACTTCTCCGACGATCTCCCTCGGTATGTCCTGACCACCCCCTCCCCTCTCGTTGACACGCGTATGATCTCCAGCACTATGTGCATCTACAAAGAACTTTTTTCGCCTTTCCGCCGAAGCATCGCCTCCGCGATGATCGACCGCGCTGGACGCCGTCTTGAACTCCAGAGAGAGATTGACAGCAACCCCGTGCGCCCCTCGACAAACAGCAAGCACGTTGAGCATCCCCTCGTCGTTGCAAATCTGGTGAGCTACCCCTCTCTCTCTCTATCCCCCTGTATCGTCGGCAACCTCACTAGCCGAGCGCGCCGCCGCCACTCGTCGTTTTTGCGCCGCCAAACTTTGGTCAATCACCTGTGAGCCGTTAGATCATCATCCGGTGGCTTAGATAGAATGACTAATCAAAGAGGTATGCGAAGATCTGAGCCGCACATGCCCCTTTTAATCCTGCGATCCACATTGCTTGATCCGGACAAACTGGTACCAGCCAATCAGAACAGGACGTGTGGCCTGTGTTTTGTTTTAAAAACCAGAATTTGTTCTATTAGATGATCAAACTTGTAACTTGCATAACTTTTAATCCACACATCCAAATTTTATAAATTTAATATCAACGGAATCAGCAGAACAAGTACTTTCCAACCGTGACCTTTGTTTAGTAAATTGCTTCTGTTAAATTGGTTGTATTTGCAGAAACTTGTGTAGGCATAATTTGAGTATAAAATTTATTCTAGAAATGTTTTTAGGATAAAATCTTTGACAAATGGTTTGTTTTGAACCTACTGACCATATAAAACAATTTGTGGAATTAAAAGTGTATTTTGTGAAGTTAAAAGATGAATCTTTGATTTAGAACATTTCTAGTCAAATAAAAATGTTGTTTATATGTTAAAAATGCTTTTGGAGAAAAACCTTTGAGAAATGTTTTGATTTAAACTCTTTGGCCCTAAACACCAAGTTTTAAGATTTAAAAATATATTTGGTGAACCCTATAAAAATTATTACTTTGCTAAAGGCATTTCCAACAACATAAAATATTGATTTGGTATAAAAATGGTTTATAGGTGAAACCTTTTGCAAATGATTTTAATGTTAAAACACTTGACCATAAAACACCAACATTGTGTTTAAAATGTATTTGTCAAAACACTAGAAAATATTACTTTGGTTTGAACCATTTCTAACAAAACAAAAATGACTTAAAGTGGCCATTTTTCACTAACCTGATATCAAATAGTTTTACCACTTTTATAAATGACCAATGGGTGTTTTCCAAATGTTTATAACCTAATAGAAACCACTTTTTCCAAATAAAACAATCTTTGGCATGCTTTCATGCATTGCTTTGTTTTTATTATTCTATGTGATGATTTCTTGAATGGTAGATTGAATATTTGCTTGCTTGATTGAATTGTAGTGGAATTTGAAGATTGTGTCTATTACAAGATCAAGGAATGAACTTATAATTCTCTACCAAAAAGGCAAGTGATGCTTCACACTTTTGTCCCATTATTTTCACTATGCATTAGTGATATTTCTAAGTAGGACTTGCATGGAATTTTTGCTAAGTATAAACTATGCCATGGGAAATCCTAGTAGATGAAACCTTAGTAGAATTTTCCTAAGTTAAGATTCCTACTACTATCATTCTTAGCTTAGCTAGTAGAAAACAAGGGTGGATTATATTCATGCTATGGAATATTTCTAAGTCAAGGACTTATGTCTTTGTTTAATAAAACAACTAAGTGAATGAAACACCTGGGTGGATTGGTAATTGCTTGGTGGTTTTTGGTTGAGTGGTTACACAGGGCCCATCTCTATGGTTTACCTTGTGTATCTCACTTGTGGAATGCCACCCAGGAACAAAGAGATTTGAGATGTCAAATGTTGAGAAGCTTCAATTGCAACCACTTGGCATTATGGGCTCTGCCTGGATCATATAGGTTGCAATAACTTAGCCAAATGGATAGTTTGTGGTAGGGGAATGATAGGTTGGAGCGCGTCCATTCTGGTCTAAGGGAAGGCTTCTAAAAGATCTTGTCTTGGTGAAAATCAAGTCTTGTGGGGAAAGTGCACCACCTCTACAGAGTGTAAAATCTAAGTACTTAGCCATGTCCCTAGCAAAGGACAATTTGAGCATCGAGACATGGAAGCTATCAAGAATCTCCTCATCCCAATTTATAAGTTAAAACTTGCGGTTGAACAAGGGTGAAGGTTCACCAATTTCTATTGGTGGTTCCTTGGGTATTTTTTAACAAAGAAAAACTTAGTGTTTCCAAATGATAAGGAAAACCTATTTTGAGCAAAGCAAGCCTAAGCTCCACCTAGCCAAATGCATATAGATGATAGACTCCACTATACTACCATAGTATCACTTGCCAATACAATTCAAATGTATTGACCCTTGTGGATGTAACTTATTATGTTGCAGGTTTGTTTGATGTTAGTGAAGTGTGTTGATTAGGATTACAAGTCTACAACTAGAATGATTGCCTGTGGCACTTTGAAGATGAAGGACCCCATGCTATAGTTATTTCTGCTGCATTGTAATGAGATATCCAAATGAGCTATGTAAGATGTAATGAATTATTTAATTCCTAGTTATAAAGTTGTATTATGACCTTTGTTTCTTGATATTACATCTTAACTATGGATGCTAGCTATTGATCCAGGGACTAGCATTGTAAACACAGGTATCTCTACCTTATTAAAGGTTGGGACCTCTACAGATGGTATCAGAGCACTGTGTTGCCTGTAGGATTGTAACCCTAGGATTGGACAAAACCCCTTAGAAAAATAGGAGTTGTATTTGTTCCAAAACTTATTTACAAACAATCTTGTAAACTCTTTCCTCAACCTTTTGGTTTTAACTCTACATCTCTTCTATTTCAACTTAATGGATAAAACCTCCACCATGAGCAAAGACTTCAACATGAGCAAAGGAATTCACTAACTCAAGTGGCTTCAACCCTAGTTTCAACAAGGACTTCAACTTGGATATCACTAAATAATACAAGTGAGACAAGAAATATTACTCAAGACTTGAAGACTAAGGAAACACAACTTAGAAGGAATCATCATCACCTTTGAAGTTTGTGACCAAGATACAAGAAATTCTCCATGGTTATAAAGATCTTGTTCATGAAGAGTCAACTAAGAAGAATGGAAAGATCTCAAGTGAACCATATAGTTGGACCACCATGTTTAGCTTAAATCAAACACACCAACTCATGTGGTGTAACTAAAATATTTTGTTGCCTAAAATTGTGCTTGAAACTTGTTGTTTGAGTGGAATGTTTGTTTGTGATTGCTTGCTCATTGCTTGTGTGAATTGCGATGTGTGTGATTAGAATTATTTCCTTAGAAATCTTTTGCCTATTATAATCCCAATCCAACTCAAACAGATGACTACCCCAAGGAACACCAACATCAAGAATGGTGACAACAACAACAACAAGAACCAAGAGATGCTCATGAGAGAGCAACTACTAGTAAACCAAACCCATTTGAATCAGTTGACAACTCAGTTTTTAGCCAACAACAATGAGTTAGACCCAACCATGCAAAAGTTTTTGGAAATTCAATCCCAATTGTTGCAAGGAATGACCACTCAAATGATCAACATGAAAGACAGCCTTGCCCAAGGAGATGGTGACAACAATGATGTCAAGGATGATATTATAGAAGGAACTCAAGCTTGCAATATTTGTGGAGACATGGACCACACTTCCAAAGAGCGTGAAGAGAAACATCCAACTAATCAATGCCCCACATCTCAAGCTACTTGTTTTCTATGTGAAGGAAATAATCATGTCCCTATCCAATGCCCCATAGTTCAACAAAGGAAATAAGGTGTAGAGCCTCAACAGTTAGAAAACCCCTAGGAGGGTGTAGGGTTCGCAGCATAGAAAACAGAAATTTTCCTACGATGGGAACAACTATGTACCAAGATCTATCTACTAGATACAAACAATGGGCGGATGTATATCTGTAGAGAACATACCCTTGAAGACCGATAAAGCTTAACAAGTTCAACTCGTGGTTGATGTAGACGATCTCTTGCCGATCTCAAGATCGAGAGGAAGTCCTAGCACCGCAAAGCAGCAGCGCATCCGTGCTCGCACACATGTACAAGACACCGAGCAACCTCCGCCTCCTCGCTCCAGCGATGCAGCGGAAGCACAACCCTTTCTTGCCGAATAGCCACCGGGAACATGTATCTCGCTAGTCCGAGACCATGGGGGATAAATTCTAGAGGGGGAGAGAGATACTTCACGAGGAGGTGTGAGTGAGAAGTGAGGAGAGAGGTGCCTTTTATAGGAGAGGGGGGGACCCCAAGGGGGTGTCCGGCACATGGGGGCTGCCCCATTGCCCTCCCTTCTTCATGTGGGTGGACACTCCACTCACAAAATCCATTAAGATCCCTCCACTCAAAATCCCACTCAAACTTGCCATTAAATTTTCACCAAATTTAATGCAAACTCTCATTAATAAAACTCTTTTATTTTATTTAGAATTTTGTCAATTAATTTAATGACAAACATTCACAAATAACCCCTTGCTAGAATTCCATTTCACATGCATAACCTCTTTATGCAATTTCACCCGAAAACCTGTTTCGGTATCTAGTGAAATAAATTCTTGCGCTTGTTTATTCTTTCGGCATGAAACATTTGCTCCAACTGGATGTCAGTGTCCCTTAAATGTGTCACCCTACGGTTCACGAATAATGCGGACATGATCGAGACCCTTCTCCGATCAATAATCAGTAGCGGGACCTAGAGATCCATACTGACTCCCACACATTCAACGATGACTTTCCTGTGATCATCGGAACCTTTTACGATTGTATCTTAATCCCTTTGTTTCACGATATATCACATGTCCGAGATTCGATCATCGGTATCTCCATACCTAGTTTGATCTCGTTACTGACATGCACTCTTTTCTCGTTCCCGTGATATAACATTCTAGTGATCAAATCAGTTGCTTGCAAGCTAACCAATGTGGTATCACCGAGAGGGCCCAGAGTATATCTATCCGTCATCGGGATGAAAAAATTCCTCTCTTGATCCATGATTATCAACATAACACTTTAGTAGCTTTGAAGCCATCTTTATAATCACCAAGTTACGGTGTGAAGTTTGATGTCAACAAGAAACTCTTCCGGTGTTAGTGATTGGCATGATCTCATGGTCTAAGGATTAGGACTACTTCGTAAGTTGTTTATAGCAATATAAACTCAATGACTTTGATCGTAATGCTATACTTCGGATGAATTTTCATCACACCATTACACTAATGTTGTGATCTCGTTATTAACAACATCCAATGTCTATGATCAGGAAACTGTGATCATCTTGTTAATCAACGAACTAGTTTATGAGAGAGGCATAACTAGGAACTTTGTGTTTGTTTATTAAACACACATGTATTAACGTTTCTGTATTAATACAATTATAGCATGCAAAATAAACATCTATCATATACTTGGAATACACATAATAAACATTTTACTATTGCCTCTCAGGGCATATTCCCTTCAGTCTCCCACTTGCACTAGAGACAATAATCTAGTTACATAGTGATGTATCTAACACCCATGGAGTTCTGGAGTTTTAGTCAACGGATATGCTACATTGAGATCCGTATGTACTTTACAAATCTTTATATCTCCATCCTTGACATGCTCCCGGATAGAGTGAAACCGGCGCTTAATATGCTTGGAATGCTTGTGAGACCTTGGCTCTTTGGCATTGGAAATGGCACCATTGTTGTCACAATAGATCACCATTCGGTCCAACGCATTTGAAACCACACCTAGTTCGGATATGAACTCCTTCATCCAAACTGCTTCCTGAGCCGCTTCTGAAGCAGCAACATATTCGGCCTCCGTTGTTGATCCCGCCACCACAGGTTGTTTGGAGCTCCTCCAACTAACCGCTCCGACATTCATGAGAAATACGTATCCGGATTGAGACTTAGAGTCATCCGGATCGGTGTCAAAGCTAGCGTCGACATAACACTTAGCGACGATCTCTTCTTCACCTCCGTATACAAGAAACATATCCTTAGTTTTTCGCAAGTACTTAAGGATATTCTTGACCGCTTTCCAGTGTTTCGAACCTGGATCCAATTGGTACCTACTAGTCAAACTAATAGCATGTGCCACATCCGGTCTTGTACATAGCATGACGTACATTATAGAGCCTATGGCTGAAGCATAGGGGACTTTGTCCATTTTCTCTGTTTCTTCCGTCGTAGCCGGACTTTGAGTCTTACTCAATGTCGCGCCTTGTGTCATAGGTAAGAACCCCTTCTTACTATCTTCCATTTTAAACTTCTTTAAAATCTTATCAAGGTATGTACTTTGCGATAGCCCTATTAGGCACCTAGATCTATCTCCATAGATCTTTATGCCTAATATGTATGACGCTTCACCTAGGTCCTTCATTGAAAATTTGTTGTTTAGATAACTTTTAACACTGTTTAAAAGATCTATATCATTTCTGATCAATAATATGTCATCCACATATAATATCAGAAATGCCACATTGCTCCCACTCACTTTCTTGTAAATACAAGCTTCTCCATAAGTTTGGACAAATCCAAACTCTTTGATCACCTCATCAAATTGGAGATTCCAACTTCGTGATGTTTGCTTCAATCCAAAGATGGATCGCTGAAGCTTGCACACCTTGTTAGCATCCTTAGGATCGACAAAACCCTTTGGTTGTATCATATACAACTCTTCTTCAATATTACCATTGAGAAACGCGGCTTTGACATACATCTGCCATATCTCATAATCGAAATATGCAACAATTGCTAACATAATCCTAACTGACTTTAGCATCACTACGGGAGAGAATGTCTCATCGTAGTCAACTCCTTGAATTTGTCGAAACCCCTTTGTGACAAGTCGAGCTTTATAGACGGTTACATTACCATCAGCATCAGTTTTTCTTTTGAAAATCCATTTGTTCTCCACGGCCTTTCGGTCATGAGGTAAGTCCACCAAGTTCCAAACTTTATTTTCATACATGGATTCCATCTCGGATTTCATGGCTTCTAACCATTTGTTGGAATCTGGGCTCATCATCGCTTCTTCATACGTCGCAGGGTCATCATTTTCATCAACCATGAAATTCATGACAGGATTTCCGTACAGCTCGGGAGCTACACGCGTCCTGCTAGACCTACGAGGTTCGGTAGTACTCTCTTTTGGAGTTTCATGATCATTATCATTAGTTCCCTCTTCAACAGGTGAAGCCAACTCCGGAACAACTTCCGGTGCTGCGCTACTCGCCATACTTTGAAGAGAAGGTTCAATAACCTCTTCGAGTTCTACCTTCCAACTACTCACACCTTTCGCGAGAAACTCTTTCTCTAGAAATGATCCATTCTTGGCATCAAAAACCTTGCCCTCGGATCTGTGATAGAAGGAATACCCAATAGTTTCCTTAGGGTATCCTATGAAGACGCATTTTTCCGCTTTGGATTCGAGTTTATCCGGTTGAAGTTTCTTCACATAAACATCGCATCCCCAAACTTCAAGAAATGACAGCTTAGGTTAGTTTCCAAACCACAATTCATACGGTGTCTTTTCAACGGATTTAGATGGTGCCCGATTTAAAGTGAATGCAGCAGTTTCTAGTGCATAACCCCAAAATGACAATGGCAAGTCCGTCAGAGACATCATAGATCGAACCATATCTAATAAAGTACGATTACGACGTTCCGACACACCATTTCTCTGTGGTGTTCCGGCAGGTGTGAGTTGTGAAACAATTCCACACTCTTTCATGTGAGTGCTAAACTCGTAACTTAGATACTCACCTCCATGGTCGGACCGTAGAAATTTGATCTTTTTATTACGATGATTTTCCACTTCATTCTGAAATTCCTTGAACTTTTCAAAGGTTTCAGACTTGTGTTTCATCAAGTAGATATAACCGTATAATCAAATCATCCATGAAAGTAACAAAATAACGATATCCACCTCGCGCCTACACACTCATTGGACCACATACATCAGAATGTATGATTTCCAATAAATCTATCGCTCGTTCCATTGAACTGGAAAACGACGTTCTAGTAATCTTGCCCATAAGGCATGGCTCACATGTATCAAATGATTCAAATCAAGTGATTCCAAAAGTCCATCCGAATGGAGCTTCTTCATGCGTTTAACGCCAATATGACCTAGACGGCAGTGCCACATATATGCGGATATATCATCATTTAGTTTAATCCTTTTAGCATCAACATTATGAATATGTGTAACATTATTATCGAGATCCAATAGAAATAAACCATTCATCATCGGTGCATGACCATAAAAGATTTCATTCATATAAATGGAACAACCATTGTTCTCGGATTTAAATGAATAACCACTTCGCATTAAACACGATCCAGATACAATGTTCATGCTAAGTGCTAGCACCAGATAACAATTCTTCAAGTTTATTACTAATCCCGACGGCAAGTGGAGAGGTAGCGTTCCGACGGCAATCACATCAATGCTTGATCCATTGCCGACACGCATCTTGACCTCACCCCTTGTTAGCGGTCGCTTGTTCTGCAGCCCCTGATTCGAGTTACAAATATTAGCAACTAAACCGGTATCAAATACCCAGGTGCTACTGCGAGCACTAGTCAAGTACACATCAATAACATGTATATCATATATACCTTTGTTTTCCTTGCCGGCCTTCTTTTCTGCCAAATACTTGGGGCGATTGCTTCGATGGCGATCCCTTACAATAGTAGCACTCGGTATCAGACTTAGGTCCAACTCGGGGTTTCTTTTCAGGCACGGAAACCGGCTTGACGCCCTTACTTCCCTTCCGTTTTCCCTTCTTGTCTTTCTTGAAACCAGTGTTCCTATTGATCATCAACACTTGATGTTCCTTTTTGATCTCCACTTCTGCAGTTTTAAGCATTGACAGAAGCTCGGGGAGAGACTTCTTCATGCCTTGCATATTATAGTTCATCATGAAGCTCTTATAGCTAGGTGGCAGAGACTGCAGAACACGATGGATGCCTAAGTCAATGGGAATCGTTATTCCGAAGGACACAAGCTTATCGGCGTAACCCGACATCTTGAGTACATGCTCACTAACGGAGTTGTGCTCTTCCATCATGCAGCTAAAGAACTTTTCTGAAGCGTTGTAGCTCTCTACAGTAGCATGTGTGTCAAAAATCATTTTCAACTCACCCATTGTATCAAATGTATTGCTGTTTTCGAAACGCTTTCGAAATTCTGGCTCTAGCCCATACAATATGCCGCAACGAACTAGGTTGTGGTCCTCCCGACGAGTCTGATAGATATTCTTCTCCTCGTCAGGGGCATCCTCAAAGGGTGGGGGGCCTAGCGGTGCTTCTAGCACATATTGCTTTTGTGCAATAGAGAGGAGAATCCTCAAATTCATGGCCCATTCGGTAAAGTTGCTACCGTTCGTTGCAAGTTTCTCTTTCTCCATGAACACATTGAAATTAAAAGCAGGTGGTGCCATCTACAACGGAATTTGTAAAGTTTAGACTAAGTTTATGATAGATTGAGTTCAACTAATCCATATTACGAATGAACTCCCATTCAAAAACGACATCCCTCGTGCCTTTTTGGTGACTACATGAACCAAATCCACTACACCAAGTCCGATCATCACGTGAGTCGGTGTAGCTTCAAAGGCGAGCATCAAATGGGCATCATATCTACTATATGACTCATGCTTAAACTTTCGGTTCGTGTTCTGAGTCCATGTCTGTACATGCTAGGCTCGCCAAGTTAGAACCTTAGTATTCGCGTGTGTAACTGTTTTACACCCGATATATGGTCGTGGATACAAGAACACCCGATCATCACGTGATGTCTTGGAGCGATGAAAACATAATCGGTGCTTACTAATGGAAGAACACATTCTTATTTTGATATTTAAATGAGTGATCATCTTATTATGCTAACAAAGCGCTAAACAAGCAATATAAGATGCTATCAAACATCACTTGTTTATTAGTGGAATGATATGGTTGCCGCATATGATCTCTATCATGTGCACCGTGGTATGATCACTATCATACCTATATGTGTAAGTCCAAGGTCTATGGATATTACACGTTATGTATGTTGTAAGAGTATCATCTCATACTTCTACTTATAACATCACCATATCATAACACTAGCCCAGCAACAATCTAAACTAGACGCCTCTAATTTATCCATTGCAAGTTTTACGTGGCTTAGGGCTTTCGAGATAGAACCGTTCTTACCTACGAACATGAACCACAACGAGGATAACCAAATTGTTGACAACTCGTTGCAAAATAGATATTGACTATAGTAGGAGAGACAGACACCCGCTAGCCACTTATGCAAACTAGTTGCATGTCAAGCGTGGAACAGGTCTCATGTGCGAGGACATGTAAAGTTTGTCTGGGCCGCTTCATCCCACTATGCCACCAATATACAAAACAACAACTAAGGAGCAACAACATGATCATCATCGCCCACATACTCATATGTGTACTACCCGTGTAAAGCATCTACGCATAGATCCGGCTCTAATACCACTGTAGGGTTCACAGCATAGAAAACAAAAAAATCCTACGATGGGAACAACTATGTACCAAGATCTATCTACTAGATACAAACAACGGGTGGATGTATATCTAGAGAACATACCATTGAAGACCGACAAAGCTTAAAGACTTCAACTTGTGGTTGATGTAGACGATCTCTTGCCGATCTCAAGATCGAGAGGAAGTCGTAGCGCCGCAAAGCAGCAGCTCATCCATGCTCGCACACACGTACAAGACACAGAGCAACCTCGGCCTCCTTGATCCAGCGATGCAGCGGAAGCACAACCCTTTCTTGCCGAATAGCCACCAGGAACATGTATCTCGCTAGTCCGAGACCATGGGGGATAAATTCTAGAGGGGGAGAGAGATCCTTCACAAGGAGGTGTGAGTGAGAAGTGAGGAGAGGGGTGCCTTTTATAGGAGAGGGGGGAACCCCAAGGGGGTGGCCGGCGCATGGGGTCTGCCCCCTTGCCCTCCCCTATTCATGTGGATGGACACTCCACTCACAAAATTCCTTTAAATTCCCTCCACTCAAAATCCCACTCAAACTTGCCATTAAATTTCCACCAAATTTAATGCAAACTCTCATTGAATAAAACTCTTTTATTTTATTCATAATTTTGTAAATTACTTTAATGACAAACATTCACAAATAACCCCTTGCTAGAATTCCATTTCACATGCATAACCTCTTTATGCAATTTCACCCGAAAACCTGTTTCGGTATCTAGTGAAATAAATTCATGCGCTTGTTTATTCTTTCGGCATGAAACATTTGCTCCAACTGGATGTCAGTGTCCCTTAAGTGTGTCACCCTACGGTTCAAGAATAATGCGGACATGATCGAGACCCTTCTCCGATCAATAATCAGTAGCGGGACCTAGAGATCCATACTGACTCCCACACATTCAACGATGACTTTCCTATGATCGTCAGAACCTTTTACGCTTGTATCTTAATCCCTTTGTTTCACGATATATTACATGTCCGAGATTTGATCATCGGTATCTCCATACCTAGTTTGATCTCGTTACTGACATGCACTCTTTTCTCATTCCCGTGATATAACATTCTAGTGATCAAATCACTTGCTTGCAAGCTAACCAATGTGATATCACCGAGAGGGCCCAGAGTATATATATCCGTCATCGGGATGAACAAATTACACTCTTGATCCATGATTCTCAACATAAAACTTTAGTAGCTTTGAAGCCATCTTTATAATCACCCAGTTACGGTGTGACGTTTGATGTCAAAAAGAAACTCTTCTGGTGTTAGTGATTGGCATGATCTCATGGTCTAAGGATTAGGACTACTTCGTAAGTTGTTTATAGCAATATAAACTCAATGACTTTGATTGTAATGTTATACTTCGGATAAATGTTCATCACAGTATTACACTAATGTTGTGATCTCATTATTAACAATATCCAATGTCTATGATCAGGAAACTGTGATCATCTTGTTAATCAACGAACTAGAGGCATAACTAGGAACTTTCTGTTTGTTTATTAAACACACATGAACGTTTCTGTATTAATACAATTATAGCATGCAAAATAAACATCTATCATATACTTGGAATACACATAATAAACATTTTATTATTGCCTCTCAGGGCATATTCCCTTCAGAGGGAACAACTTCTACCAAGAAGGATGAAGACAAAGGAAAGTCTCAACTTGCACCTCCATGCAATATGACTCAACTTGATGGACAAAAGAGGAAACATATGTATTATCCAAGGAAACAATTAAGGAGACCAGGAGACTTTCCCACCTTCGAGGTGAGATATGAAGAGCATGAACTAGAATAACTCCTAGCTTTGGAGAAACACAAGAAGAAGAAGGACAAAAGCCAAGTGCAATGTTGCAATTTCAAAGAGATGGGGCACTATGCCAATGAATGTCAAGAGAAGAAGAACTATAAGGAGATTAGCCAAGTGTGGTGCAAGAATTGCAAAGAGCTAGGCCATTATGTATCAACTTGTCCACAGAAGATACGGGAAGAACTCAACCTTGTCACATGTTACAATTGTGGTAACCAAGGACATTATGCAAGCAATTGTCCAGAAAAGATGAAGCACAAGACAAACAAGCCTATGAAGGATCTCAGACTTGTCACATGTTTCAAGTGTGGAAACAAAGGACACTATGCAGATGTTTGCCCAGAGAAGTTTCATCAAGATCCCAAGCAAGCCAAGATGTAATCTAGTTGGAAACATTTAAGGGTGGTAGTACCCTAGTTGCTTTGAGCCAACTTGTAACCCCTATCTTTCCCAAATCTCGGGACGAGATTTCTTTTAAGGGTGGTAGCCTGCCACATCCCAAAAAAAATCCAAATTTTGTAATGTGAAAAATAAATAAACAAAATAAATAATTGTTGAAATTTAGGGTGAGAAGAAACTTTTGTTTCTAAAAGGAAACATTAAAACCCATCTTGAACAAACTTTGAATAAAACTTGAGTCCAACTAAATTCAAAACAAGTGAAATGCATTCTTCATAAATGCATCTTGAAATTTAAACACTTGGAGAATAAATCAAAACTCTAAAACCCTAATGGGTGATGTCCAAGATATCTCTAAGACCATGGATTTGATCCATATAAAATTTGTCAACAAACATTTATAAATGATAAAGAATGACAAATTGAAATATTATAAAACCATAGAAATTGGTTTCACTTAATTTGGAGACATAGATAAAATCTTATGAATCTAGTAAGATCAGGAAATTAAATTACCAAAGCTAATAAAGCATCTATCTAAAAATCCATACCAAATAGTGAGTAAATAATCCTAAAGGGATTTTAAAAAATAAACAAATATTAAATAAAACTATAAAAGTTGGAATCACCATTATGGATCCTTAAATAAAAAGATATGGATTTTATAAAATAAAGGAAGAAATAAATAAATAAGGACTATTTTAAAAGACCAAAATAAATCTTGGCCAAGCAAATAAAATAAAAGATTTTTGTTTAATAAAAAGAATGAAGGAGTATTTAAAGAAAACCATGAGGATATATTATTATCCAATTTCATTTAAGTAAAGACATTTCCCATTTTAAATGAACATTAAAACATAATAAAGTATTTTAAATAATAATTCAGAGTGTTTTATTTTTAAATAAAACCTACTAAAAAGATTTGGTAAAATTTAGATTTAAAATAGAGTTTGAAAACCTAGTTAAATCTTATTTTGAAATAAAGACAAATGTCTATTTTTAAATAATTAATAGACCCTAAAAGAATAAAAATATTGTTCTAAAATTTGACATTAGAATGTATTAATAAACAGTATCTGAATATACACAAAGTTTGGCAAAGATTTGAATTTAAATGGAGTTTGAATTGTTTGAATAAAAATCAAAACAGAATAATAGAAATGGAAAAAGAAAAAGGAAACAGAACAAAAAAATGAAATAAAGCCAGCCCAGCTAGCAAGCCCAGTCCAGGCCCAGCTAGCCCATTTATTCTTCCCCGCAGAAAAACGATTCACACCAAAGTTGAACCCGCGGAGTCACTGACCGCTGGCCCCCACTTTTCCTTACACTCTCTCACTGACTAGCTAGGCTCACTCGACAGTCATCTTCCTCACCCCCCCCCCCCCCGCGGAGACCACGCCTCGCCGGCCGTTTCCTGCCAATGATGCCGAGGTTAAATTCGCTTAAACGCCTCGCTTAAACCTCGCCGCGACCATGCTCTATTAAACACCTGCTCCCCCTCTCCATTTCTCCCCAGAAACCACCCACTCTCTGCCCCCAGGCTGCTCCCATTTTGGCTCGCACCGCCGCGGACTCCGACGAGCTCTCCGAGCAATTCCGGCCGCTCCTCGCCGCCCCTTGCCTCCCAGTCCCCACGAGCCTGCTCGCCAGCACTGTGCGTGTCTCCCAGTACCCCGAACCTGCCCGCGCTTGTCCCAGAACGTCGGCAAGGATGACCACTGCACGCCACCGTTGCCTGCCACTTCTCTCGCGATCACCCTTCGTATGTCCTGACCACTCCCTCCCCTCTCGTTGACACGTGTATGATCTCCAGCACTGTGCGCATCTAACAACAACCCTTTTTCGTCTTAGCGCGCACTGTAGTGTCGCCTCCGATGACGACTGACCGCACCCGACGCCGTCTTGAACTCCGGCGAGAGATTGACAGCAACCCTGTGCGCCCCTCGACAAACAGCAAGCACGTTGAGCATGCCCTCGTCGTTGTGAATCTTGTGAGCTACCCCTCTCTCTCTCTAGCCCGTGTATCGCCGGCAATCTCACTAGCCGAGCGCTCCGCCGCCACTCGACGTTGTTGCACCGCCAAACTTTGGTCAATCACCTGTGAGCCGTTAGATCATCATCCGATGGCTTAGATAGAATGACTAATCGAAGAGGTATGCGAAGATCTGAACCGCATAGGCCCCTTTTAATCCTGCAATCCATGTTGCTTGATCCAGACGAACCGGTACCAGCCAATCAGAACAGGACGCGTGGCCTGTGTTTTGTTTTAAAAACCAGAATTTGTTCTATTAGATGATCAAACTTGTAACTTGCATAACTTTTAATCCACACGTCCAAATTTTATAAATTTTATATCAACGGAATCAGAAGAACAAGTACTTTCCAACCATGACCTTTGTTTAGTAAATTGCTTCTGTTAAATTGGTTGTATTTGCAGAAACTTGTGTAGGCATAATTTGAGTATAAAATTTATTTTAGCAATGTTTTTAGGATAAAATATTTGACAAATGGTTTGTTTTGAACCTACTGACCATATAAAACAATTTGTGGAATTAAAAGTGTATTTTGTGAAGTTAAAAGATGAATCTTTGATTTAGAACATTTCTAGTCAAATAAAAATGTTGTTTATATGTTAAAAATGCTTTTGGAGAAAAACCTTTGAGAAATGTTTTGATTTAAACTCTTTGGCCCTAAACACCAAGTTTTAAGATTTAAAAATATATTTGGTGAACCCTATAAAAATTATTACTTTGCTAAAGGCATTTCCAACAACATAAAATATTGATTTGGTATAAAAATGGTTTATAGGTGAAACCTTTTGCATATGATTTTAATGTTAAAACACTTGACCATAAAACACCAACATTGTGTTTAAAATGTATTTGTCAAAACACTAGAAAATATTACTTTGGTTTGAATCATTTCTAACAAAACAAAAATGACTTAAAGTGGCCATTTTTCACTAACCTGATATCAAATAGTTTTACCACTTTTATAAATGACCAATGGGTCTTTTCCAAATGTTTATAACCTAATAGAAACCACCTTTTACAAATAAAACAATCTTTGGCATGCTTGCATGCATTGCTTTGTTTTTATTATTCTATGTGATGATTGCTTGAATGGTAGATTGAATATTTGCTTGCTTGATTGAATTGTAGTGGAATTTGAAGATTGTGTCTATTACAAGATCAAGGAATGAACTTATAATTCTCTACGAAAAAGGCAAGTGATGCTTCACACTTTTGTCCCATTATTTTCACTATGCATTAGTGATATTTCTAAGTATAAACTTGCATGGAACTTTTGCTAAGTATAAACTATGCCAGCGTGGGGACTGCGGATCAAGAGAGGAAACGTTACAGGGTCTTTTTTGCAAATGTCGCATCATCGTCTACCTCGCCTACTGGAAGCAGCTCGCTGGCCGGAGCTCTGCCGTTGATGGACCGTCTCAGTGTGATGCGTGCTACCGCAACTGGAAGGAAGGGATAAGAACATCACGACGTCATCTGTTCGTCCTCATCCCCATTTCCCTTCTTTGCAGCTCTCTCTCTCTCTCAATTTTTTTATCAGTGCCGAAACCCTAGCTCGCCTCACTGTCGAGACGCACCTTCCCTGTAAGATCCCCTCCCTTTATAAAGGTAAGGATCCCTGTGATTGCAATGCTAGTCCCTGGATCAATGCTAGCATCCACAGTTTAAGATGAAGTACACAGAAACAAAGGTCATTATTACATATCATTCTAGAGACAAACATAGTCTTTTACAAACTCCATGGCCACAGGCCTAATACAAGAGTTCAAATATATAATAAGATAAATAAGTCTTCATCTTCATGTGCCATAGGCAAGCATGTTGAGTGTAGACTCATAACCCCTAATCATCATCAGAATAACCTGCAACATCACAAGTTACAGCCACAGTGGGTCAATACATTGGAATAGTATTGGCAAGTGATACCTTAGTAGAATTTTAGCATCTAGATACTACATGCATTTGGCTAAGTGTAGCTTAGGCTTGCTTTGCTCAAAAATAGGTTTTACCTATCAGTTGAAAACACTAAGTTTTTCTTTGACAAAACTTTCCCTAGGAACCACCAATAGAAATTGGTGAACCTTCACCCTTGTTCAACCACAAGTTTTAACTTAGAAATTGGGATGAGGAGATTCTTGATAGCTTCCATGTCTTGATGCTCAAGTTGTCCAATACCAGGGACATGGCTAAGTACTTAGATTCTTTCATCTGCAGAGGTTGTGCACTTTCCCCACAAGACTTGATTTTCACCAAGACAGGACCTTTCAGAAGCCTTCCCTTAGACCAAATGGACGCGCTCCAAACCTATCATCCCACTACCACCAACTGTCCAAATGGCTAAGTTATTGCAACCTATATGATCCAGGCAGAGCCCATAATGCCATGTGGCTGCACTAGAAGCTTCTTAACATTTGGCATCTCAAATCCCTTTGTTCCTGGGTGGCTTTCCACAAGTGAGATACACAAGGTAAACCATTGACATGGGCCTTGTGTAACCACTCAACACAAACCATTCTTTCCATTCCACCCAGGTGTTTCATTCACTTAGTTGTTTTATTAAGCAAAAACACAAGTCCAAAGACTTAGAATTATTTTCTCATAGCATGAATATATAACCACCCTTGGTTGCTACTAGCTAGGCTAAGCATGGCAATGGTAAGCATCTTAACTTAGAAATTTCTAGCATTTCTACAACTACTAGGATTTCCCAAGCATAGAATATAGATCAAAATATTTATGCAAGTCCTATACAAAATATTTCTAGTGCATAGTTGAAAATTATAGGAATAAAATCATGAAGCACCACTTGCCTTGGTAGTTTGGGGAGTAGCAACAATCTTTGCAATCACAATCACTATTTGCACCAAAATCTACACATAAAATAATGGCACAAAGATCACATATCAAAATATACAAACAAAAAATATATGAATGCATGCAAATGCCATGTGATGATTTTTCTACACCAAACAATACAAGTATATCGTACTGAATCCTAAACAAGTCCAAAACACACTAAATAAACTTTATTTGATCAACAAATCATTTTTCAAATAAATACTATACACAAATTATGCCTACAAATGTTTCTTTAAAAACAACCATTTTTACAGAGGCAAAACATTAAACACATTGCATAAACAGAAAGGATTTTCTCTCCTGATTCCAATGATATAAAATTTGTAAAATTTGAACGTGTGGATCAAAAGTTATGAATTTTGCAAGTTTGAAACACAATTAAATCTAAATTCTGTTTTTAAAACAAAGAACTAGCCATGCGGCGCTCCCTGATTGGCTGATACCGTTTCGCACCGGATCACACTCGCGAGCCGTTAGATCTAACTTAACACGCACGGCCCAGATCTGCTCGTACCGCTTTGCTACAGATCTATTTCTAATCGCTGGATCTAGATCCTACGGCCACGGATCAAATTACCACAGACGGGCAGCGCTAGCGGCGGCGATGCGGCGGTGCGGCTCTGTCAGAGATGTTGCCGGTGATTCAGATCGCGCGGGGAGGGGTGGAGGTGGTTACCGTGTTCGCGGGGCTGCAGTGAAGCTCAAGGTGGTCGAGGGACGGACAGGGGCGCTCGGATTTGGCTGCTATTGCTCGTCGGAGTGGAGCCTGTCGTCGGGCAAGCTCTGGCGTCGTCAGGGGCGAGGTTCTGGTGCGCGCAAAGACAAACCAGAGACGCTGTTAGATGCGCACAAGCCTGACGAAGAAGTGAGTATCCAGAAGAGAGGAAGGGGTGGTCGGGAACTACCAGGAGGGGTCGCCGGAGTTGTGCTGAGCTTCGGTTGCTTCTAGAGGTGGACAGTGACGACGCTCTAGGATGATACAGAGAAAAAGGAAGGCATGAGAAGATGCGCAAGGACATGTTGATCACGCTCGTATGAAACAGAGACAGGGGCGGACGGTGCTTACCGGAATCGCATGGCGGAGTGGTTCGGTACTGCGACGGTGCAAGCGAGAGTGTGGGCATCCTGGTGGCGGAGAGGGGGAGCTGAGTGAGGGGAAATGGTCGTGATGCAGAGGGGCTTAAATAACTATGAGCGAGGCAGCGATTATGCGCTGCATCAATGGGAATTAAGTGGACAAAGGATCATGCGAGGTAATCTGGAGCCTCGGCCGCTGCTGATTGAGGGGACGGCAGGACACGGTGGGGTCGAGCTGTCAGCGGCTGGGTGCATGCAGGCGCGGTGAGGAAAGGCAGAGAGAGAGGTGGCCCGGGTGGGCTGCTTTGCTTACTGGGCCAAAAACGTGGCGCCAGGCCCAGTACATATTTCTAAACTCTTTTCTTTTTCTGATTTGATTTTCAGGAATCATTTTCAAATGAAATCAAAAGCATTTGAATTCAAATCTTTTTCTGGATATTTGTAAAGTGTAACCTTCATACTTTTGGGCATAAAACCATGTTGTCTCTCTGTACTTGCTTGGTCCTTTTTGAAAAATCAAAATAAACAGTGCCTTAGCACAAGATTTGAATAGGTTTTGAAAATGGTTTAAGCCATATTTGTTTTGTAAATTTTTGTCCAAGCCTTGACACATAACCAAACCAACTTAAGAGCAAACTAAACTTGGTTTAAAACAAATATTCTCTCATTTGAGAGTGGCATTAGATCAATGCTTGCTCACATAAAATAACAGCACTCAGTGCTTCTGTTTTCTTGAAATGAGTTTGAAATTGATCCCTAAATGATATGCATGCATGAATGATATGAAATCTTTGAAAACATGATTTTAGAGATGTTACATTCCCACTCTCTTCCAAGTAGCCATGGAGATGCCCCGTTTTCCGTAGATCCTCTGGGTGGAATCTTGCATCAATTGGAGCACTGGAGACGGCGAATTTTGCCATTACTCTTTGCGGCAGTTCGTCAGAATCCTCGTCGGAGAGCTCGTCTCCGACCACACCAGTCCTCGCCGACACCACCACTTCAACCAGGGTGAGCCACTGGTTTTTCTAGTACCTTTTACTCTTGTATTTTGCTCTAGTTCGTTCACACCACGAGCACCCGACACCCCCGTCGTTATCCACCGTCATTAACCATCCTCCGACGACCATTTGCTAGTGGCGCCACCACTCCTAGACTTCTCGCATCGTCCTCTTTCCTACAAGCCTCACTTCAGCCCCGCACGTGCACCAAATCACCTAATCCATCATCGATGTGAGAGGATCAAGCTCTGATGACGTCGTGCCAACGTCACCCTCGGCCTAGTCAGCCAGTTTGACCTAGTCTCTGTCTCGCGTGGCTAATGATGTGGCCATAGGCCCATAGGTCAGTGACCTTGGGTAGGCTTAGCCCCGGTGCAAAAGGTTATTTTCTGTTTAAGAAATAAAGAAAGAATATAAACCCAAGTTTAAATATTCCAGAAATAAAATAAAATCATTAAATCTTATTAAATCCATAACTTTTGTTTTATAATTTAGAAAAATATGTATTATAATGAAAAAAATAGAAAAATAAAATCTATAACATTAATCCATTATAAAAATTTGTTATGTTGGCAATTTAAATAGTTATTATTTAATAAAGATTTTATAAGTATTAATACTTTGAAAATTCATATTTTAAATTGGTAAATCTTAGAAAAATATAAATAAAATACCAAAAATCTTAGAAAGATAAAAACAATACTTTAAAACTATAATCATGCATTATTACTTCACTTAAATAAGTATTTATTATTTATTAAGTATTTATAAAGTAATAAATCTTATAAAAATCATATTTTATTATTTATGAATCACAAAAATAAATGTAATATATCAAAATGATCACAAAAATAATGTCTACTTGTTAAAAAAATAACACTCCACTTTTAAAGTAAATAAAAACTTAATACTCTAGCAATTTAAATTTAAACCTATTTCCTTAGTTAAATATTTCTAAAATTAGTCAATTAAGTCTAATAAATAGTATTAGTCTTGAATATTAATAATATGAAGTCATAATGGTTAAAAACATTAAAAATACTATTTTATTAAATTATCCTTCAACCATAAGTGTAGATTATTTTCCAAAAGAATCCTTAGCCAATATAAAATCCCCAAGAATAATTGTAACTAAATCCAATCTTTTCCATATACTTCAACCATCAGTTTACAAAACTATCGCAACACTATAGTGAATCCATAAATAGTTAAGTAATATTATTTCCTTGTTTATAAACTATAACCACTCATTTATAAAAAGGTAAATGATATTGTTCCATTATAAAATCAAGAAACCACTACACCAAGTAAAAGGATAACCATTCTTTAGTAACCTTAAGGAAAAATTACCAGGTACACAAGGTACAAATATCATAAGCATTACACTTCCAAACCATCTATGTTTTTAAAGTTAACTTTATTCTCAAGGCTTATAAACATTATGTCTAATAAACTACATATGTTTTTATAGTTAACTTTGGTCTATTCCAATTAAGACATAAAGCATCTCAAGTCCAAACTAATCAATCACACACCAAAAGACATTGAACACATCATATTAACAATAAAGATTGTTTAAACCTTAGAAAAGAAATCTTTTCTTCAAATGTTATTCTTTTTGCCACTTCAAACAACAACTCTTATATAAGCAATCTTGAGTAGCATTTCACATTTGTGTGTGTCTCATTGTTTTATGATATTGTAATTACATGTTGTTTCACACACACTCACAAGCATTAATAAGAAGCACAAGTATGAAACTTATCTAAAAGGGACAACACATTCTAAAGTAACCATTTCCGGAATCCAAACCCTAGAACAACTCTATCCCCGGGATTCTCTTTTATAAAATGCATCACATTACTTATGCATAAAAGCATTTTTCTTCTTTAAACATTAGTCCTTACCATACCAATGGTGTTGATTTCAGATAATGGATCTTATATTGTCTTGAAGATCGTGAGTGCATAATCTTGCAATCACAAAAGGGAAGTTCACACTTGCTCATGTCCTTTGATTATTTTCTATAAAGTATTTTACAAATCCAGTGTTGTCATCACCTGCATTTGAAAAAAGGTTTGAAATGTTGGAGATATGCCCTAGAGGCAATAATAAATGTAGTTATTATTATATCATTGTGTTTATGATAAATGTTTACATTCATGCTATAACAGTATTAACAAGGAAACATTAATACTTGTGTGATTTGTAAACTAAATTAGAGTCCCTAGTAAAGCCTCTTCATAATACTAGCTTGTTGGTTAATAAATGATTGTGGTTTCCCTATCATGAACATTGAGATGTTATTAACAACAAGATCATATCGTTAGGAGAATGGTATGATGGACATACTCCTATAGATAAGCGTAGCATAAAGATCAAGTCATTTTAATAGTTCAATTGCTATATGCTTTCTGATACATAGTAACCTAATTCCTTCGACCATGAGATCATACTTATCACCATCACCGGAAGGATGCTTTGATGACATCAAACACCACACCGTAACTGGGTGGCTATAAAGGTGGCATTGAGTGTTCGAAAAGTATGGGTTGAGACACATGGATCAAGAGTGGGATTTGTCCATCCATATGACGGATAGATATACTCTGGGCCCTCTCGGTGGAATGTCATCCAATTGGCTTGCAAGCATGTGACTGGATCACAAGGGATCAGATATCACGGCAACGAGAAAAGAGTACTTATCAGTAACGAGGTTGAACTAGGTATGCAGAGATACCGACGATCAAAACCTCGGATAAGTAAACTATCGTGAGACAAAGGGAAATTGGTATCGTATGTAAGTGGTTCATTTGATCACAAAGTAATCGTAGAAATATGTGGGAACCATATGAATTTCCAGATTCCTCTATTGGTTATTGTTCGGAGAAGTGTCTCGATCATGTCCACATAATTCACGAACCGTAGGGAGACACACTTAAGGATTCGATGTTATTGAGTAGTTATGGAATGATGAGTAAGAGACCGAATGTTGTTCGGAGTCTCGGATGGGATCTGGGATATCACGAGGAGATCCGAAATGGTCCGGAGAATAAGATTCATATAAGGAAAGTCATGTTTCGGAGTTGGAGAATGATTCCGGTGTTTTCATCGGGAATGTTCTAGAAGGGTCCCAAGGTCCCAAGACTCCGGAGGGGAAGGGTACATGAATGTTTCATAACAATTTGGAATGGTTGCATTATGTACTAGGTGTCATCGCTGAGCAAAATAAAGGGATAAATCAAATCCTAGTTTGAAAAGTCAAACGCCAATTTGAAAAGTCAAACGGCAAGTTTGCTTGGTGGAGGGAGAGTAGGAAACCTACTTGGGGAGGAAGTCCTCCTCCCTCCACCGCCGGCCAAGGAGGTCGAGTTGGGGGAGGACTCCCTCCTCCCAACCGGCGCCCTCCCACCTATATAAGGAGGGGCAGGGGTGCCCCTCTAGCCTACACCTCTCACCACCCAAACCCTAGCCCTAAGCCGCCGGCGCCACCACCCCCTGCTGCCGCCGCCTAGGGCACCACCAACTCGCCGAGTTGGGGTGAAACCCTAACCCTAGCTGCCAGCTAGGCTCCTCCCTTGGTGCCTCTAAACCCTAGATCACCAATACCTCTCTCATAGTCCACTATACTCGCTCCGGCTTAAGGCGAAGCCCTGCGAGATCTCCCCTCTACTTCCGGTACCACGCCGTTGTGCTGCCGGAATCGCGAGGAGAGTGCTACAACCTCCGCTGCCTGCTGGAACAAGGGAGAGGAAGGTCTTCATCGAAAATCAACGTGTGACCGATTGTGGAGCGCTTTAACGCAGCGCCGGAAGGATCGTCTACACGATCTTGAGATCGGCAAGAGTACGACTACATCACCCACGAGAATCCGCTCTAATTAAACACTTTGGAATCTTCGAGGGTGAGTTATTCTATCGACTCGTTGCTACAATCTAGTAGATAGATCTTGGCTTGTTTGTTTGTATGCGGTAGAAATTTTTTGTTTTCCATGCTATGAACCCCTACAGTGGTATCAGAGCCGTTTCTATATGTAGATCTGTTGCACGAGTAGAACACAATGGTCATTCTGGGCGGTGGTGCTTTTATTATCAATTGCTTCTTGTGTACTTTGCATCTTGCGGTATGATGGGATGAAGCGGCCCGGGCTAACCTTACATGACATCGTTCATGAAACTTGCTCCACGCTCAACATGCAACTTGTATTGCATAAGTGGCTTTGCTGGTGTCTGTCTCTCCCATTATAGTATAGATCCAATTTATAACAGGCACTTGATAGTTCAAACATCAACGTTGTGATTCTTGTTCGTAAGTTAGTTCGACACTTATTGAAAGCCCCAAACCACGTAAAATATGCAAAGAAATTAGAGGCGTCTAACTTTGTTTTGCAGGGGTGTGCTGTGATGTGATATGGCCATGATTGTGATTATATTTGATGTATGCAATGTTCCTTATTGTAAGTTGGCAACCGGCAGGAGCCATATGGTTGTCTTTAATTTCTGTTAAGACCCGCGTGCCTATTCAAAGTAGTTGTAATAGTTGAAGCTGGTGGACGACAATCATGGAGCAGCGTCATTGACCTTGATGCATTGCCGGTGAAGATGGAGATCATGTTCGTGCTTGAAGATGGAGATCGGAAGCACAAAGAAGAAAGGCCATATCATATCACATATTATGAATTGCATGTGATGTTAATCCTTTATGCATCTTGTATTGCTTAGTTAACGACGGTAGCATTATAAGATGATCCCTCATGCACATAAATTTCAAGTTCTAAAGTGTTCATCCTTAGTAAGCACCGTTGCTAAAGCTTGTTGTTTCGAAGCACCATGTGATGATCGGGTGTGTTAGATTCTGCAAGTGTATACAACGTGAGCAAGCCAGATTTGCTCATGCGGAAGCTAAGGTTTGATCTTGATGAGCCTAGCATGTACAGACATGGTCTCGGAACACGGATCACCGAAAGGTAAAGCATGAATCATATAGTAGATATGATGAACATGTCGATTGTTCGCCATTGAAGCTACATCAACTCTCGTGATGATCAGTTTTGATGTGGTGGATTTAGTTCGTGTGATCACGAAAACAATGTGAGGGATATTGTTTTGAGTGGGAGTTCACCTAGATTAATTTAACTATTAATTAGAAATCAATTTGTCATAAACTTAGTCTAAACTATTGCAAATATGTTGTAGATCAATGGCGGCCCTACCATCAATTTTAATGCGTTCCTAGAGAAAGAAAAGTTGAAAAACAATGGAAGCAACTTCACGGATTGGTTCCGCAATTTGAGGATTGTCCTCAATGCTAGTAATTTGACCTATGTGCTGGATGCACCATTGGGTGACTCGCTGCGGTGATGCTACCGATGAAGTAAAGAATGTTTACCTCACTCGAAAGAATCAGTACTCCACAGTTCAGTGTGCTATCTTGTATGGTTTGGAATCGGAGCTTCAGAAAAGGTTTGAGAATTCAGACCCACATGATATTATCCGTGAACTCAAATTGATATTTGAGACTCATGCAGCAGTTGAGAGCTATGAGGCTTCTGAAAAGTTCTTTAACTGCAAGATGGAAGAGGGCAGCTCTGTCAGTGAGCATGTGCTTAAGATGTCTGGGCACGCAAACAAACTCCAAAGCTTGGGTATAGTGATTCCTAATGCTTTGGGGATTTACCGTGTCCTCCAATCACTACCACCAAGTTACAAGAACTTTGTGATGAACTACAATATGCAAAGCATGAACAAGCAGTTGCCAGAACTCTTCTCCATGTTAAAATCTGCAGAAGTGGAGATCAAGAAAGAGCACCAAGTGTTGATGGTCAATAAGACCACCAAATTCAAGAAAGGCAAGTCTAAGCAAAAGGTACACTTCAAGAAGGGTGGTAAGAAAGTTACCGCACCGACGAAGAAGACCAAGGCTGGACCTAAGCCTGATACTGAGTGCTTTTACTGCAAGGGAGAAGGTCACTGGAAGCGGAATTTCCCAAAGTACTTGGCGGATTTGAAGAACGGCAACATCAAGAAGAAAGGTATATCCGATATACATGTTATTGATGTATCTCACTAGTACTCGTAGTAGTTCCCGGTATTTGATACCGGGTTGCTCATATTTGTAACTCAAACAGTGCTGCAGAATAAACGGAAGCTAGCGAAGAACGAGGTGACGATGCGCGAGGGAAATGGATCAAAGGTTGATGTGATCGCGGTGTCGCACGCTACCTCTTCATCTACCATCGGGATTAGTTTTATACTTAAATAATTGTTATTTGGTGCCTGCGTTAAGCATGAACATTATATCGGGATCTTGTTTATTGCGAGACGGTTACTTGTTTAAGTCCGAGAATAAAGGTTGTTCGATTTATATGAGTAATATGTTTTATGCACATGCACCTTTGATAGATGGTCTATTCTTATTGAATCTCGATAGTGGAAATACACATATTAATAACATTGAAGCTAAACGTTTGAAATTGAGCGATAACTCGACCTATATGTGGCAATCGTCGTCTTGGTCACATTGGAGTGAAGCGTATGAAGAAACTCCATTCGATGGACTTCTTGAATCACTTGATTTCGAATCACTTGAAAGATGCGAAGCATGTCTGATGGGTAAAATGACTAAGACTCCATTTTCTGGTATGATGGAGCGAGCTACGGACTTATTGGAAATCATACATACCGATGTGTGTGGTCCGATGAGTGTAGCATCGCGCGGTGGTTATCGTTATGTTCTTACCTTCACGGATGACTTGAGTAGATATGGGTATATCTATTTCATGAAACATAAGTCCGAAACTTTCGAGAAGTTTAAGGAATTTCAAAGTGAGGTGGAGAATCAACGTAACAAGAAGATTAAATTTCTACATTCTGATCGTGGAGGTGAATATCTAAGTTACGAGTTTGGCGAGCATTTGAAGAAATGCGGAATACTTTCACAATTGACACCGCCGGGAACACCACAGCGTAATGGTGTGTCCGAACGTCGTAATTGAACTCTCTTAGATATGGTTCGTTCTATGATGTCACTTACAGATTTACCGCTATCATTTTGAGGTTATACATTAGAAACAGCCGCATTCACTTTAAATAGGGCACCATCTAAATCCTTTGAAATGACACCGTATGAATTATGGTTTGGGAAGAAACCTAAATTGTCGTTCCTTAAAGTTTGGGGTTGCGAAGCCTATGTAAAGAAATTACAGCCGGACAAGCTTGAACCCAAAGCGGAAAAATGCATCTTCATAGGATATCCAAAAGAAACTATTGGGTATACCTTCTATCATAGATCCGAAGGCAAAATCTTCGTTGCCAAGAATGGATCCTTTCTAGAGAAGGAATTTCTCTCGAAAGAAGTGACTGGAAGGAAAGTAGAACTCGACGAGGTTGTCGAACCTTCTCTCGAAATTGCGAGTAGCGTAGCACCAGAAGAAGTTCCTGTGGTGCCTACACCAATAAGAGAGGAAGCTAATGATGATGATCATGAAACTTTGGTTGTAGTTGCTACAGAACCTCGCAGGTCAACGAGAACTTGTACCACTCCTGATTGGTATGATCCCGTTATGAGTGTCATGTTGGTGGACAACACCGATGACCCTGCGATATATGAGGAAGCGATGATGAGCCCAGATTCCAATAAATGGCAAGAAGCCATGAAATCCAAGATTGGATCCATGTACGAAAACCAAGTATGGACTTTGGTGGACTTACCGGATGGCCGGAAGGCTGTCAAGAACAAATGGATTTTCAAGAAGAAAACAGATGCTGATGGTAATGTTACTGTCTGTAAAGCTCGACTTGTCGCAAAAGGGTTTCAAAAAATTCAAGGAGTTGACTACGATGAGACTTTCTCACCAGTAGCGAAGCTAAAGTCTGTGAGGATTTTGTTTGCAATCGCTGCATATTATGATTATGAGATATGGCAGATGGATGTCAAAACTGCGTTCCTCAATGGAGACATTGATGAAGAGTTGTATATGATGCAACCCAAAGGTTTTGTCGATCCTAAAGATGCTAACAAGGTATGCAAACTTCAACGGTCCATATATGGATTGAAGCACGCATCCCGAAGTTGGAATCAACGTTTTGATAAGGTAATCAAAAGTTTTGGTTTTATACAAACTTATGGAGAAGCTTGTATTTATAAGAAAGTGAGTGGGAGCTCTGTAGCATTCTTAATACTATATGTAGATGACATATTGTTGATTGGGAATGATGTAGACCTTCTTAATAGTGTCAAGGAATATTTGAATAATAGTTTTTCAATGAAAGATCTTGGCGAAGCAGCTTACATATTAGGCATAAAGATTTATAGAGATAGATCGAGAGGCCTAATATCATTGTCACAAAGTACATATTTGGACAAAGTTCTAAAGAGGTTTGGAATGGAAGATAGCAAGAAAGGGTTCTTGCCCATGTTGCTCAATACGACCTTGAGTAAAACTCAAAGTACAGCAACGGCAGAAGATAGAGAAAGGATGAGTAAGACTCCCTATGCCTCAGCCATAGGATCTCTAATGTATGCCATGCTATGTAGTAGACCCGACATTGCATATGATGTTAGTTTGACTAGCAGATATCAAAGTGATCCAGGAGTGGATCATTGGACAGCGGTCAAAAATATCCTTAAGTACTTGAGAAGAACTAAGGATATGGTTCTTTCTTATGGAGGTGATGAACAGCTCGTTGTTAATGGTTACACCGATACTAGTTGGAACACCGATCCGGATGATTCTAAATCTCAATATGGATACGTATTTACTTTGAATGGTGCAGCAGTTAGCTAGAGGAGTGCAAAGCAAAGCGTTGTGGCGAGATCTTCAACTGAATCGGAATACATAGCTGCTTCAGAGGCTTCACAAGAAGCGATATGGATGAAGGAGTTAATTACAGACCTCGGTGTGGTTCCAAGTGCGCTGGACCCAATGTCTATCTACTGTGATAACATGGGCGCCATAGCCAATGCGCAAGAGCCAAGGTCACACAAGAAGCTGAAGCACATTAAGCTACGTTTTCACGCTATTCACGAAAATGTCCAAGATGGTGACATAAAGATTTGCAAAGTACACACAGATCTGAATGTGGCGGATCCGTTGACTAAACCTCTCCCGAGGGCAAAACATGACCAACACCAAACTGCCATGGGTGTTCGGTATATTACCATGTAATCTAGATTAGTTGACTCTCAAGTGGGATCTTTGGAGATATGCCCTAGAGGCAATAATAAATGTAGTTATTATTATATCTTTGTGTTTATGATAAATGTTTACATTCATGCTATAACAGTATTAACAAGGAAACATTAATACTTGTGTGATTTGTAAACTAAATTAGAGTCCCTAGTAAAGCCTCTTCATAATACTAGCTTGTTGGTTAATAAATGATTGTGGTTTCCCTATCATGAACATTGAGATGTTATTAACAACAAGATCATATCGTTAGGAGAATGGTATGATGGACATACTCCTATAGATAAGGGTAGCGTAAAGATCAAGTCATTTTAATAGTTCAATTGTTATATGATTTCTGATACATAGTAACCTAATTCCTTCAACCATGAGATCATGCTTATCACCATCACCGGAAGGATGCTTTGACGACATCAAACACCACATCGTAACTGGGTGGCTATAAAGGTGGCATTGAGTGTTCGGAAAGTATGGGTTGAGACACATGGATCAAGAGTGGGATTTGTCCATCCATATGACGGATAGATATACTCTGGGCCCTCTCGGTGGAATGTCATCCAATTGGCTTGCAAGCATGTGACTGGCTCACAAGGGATCACATGTCACGGGAACGAGAAAAGAGTACTTATCAGTAATGAGGTTGAACTAGGTATGCAGAGATACCGACGATCAAAACCTCGGATAAGTAAACTATCGTGAGACAAAGGGAAATTGGTATCGTATGTAAGTGGTTCATTCGATCGCAAAGTAATCGTAGAAATATGTGGGAACCATATGAATTTCCAGATTCCTCTATTGGTTATTGTTCGGAGAAGTGTCTCGATCATGTCCACATAATTCACGAACCGTAGGGAGACACACTTAAGGATTCGATGTTGTTGAGTAGTTATGGAATGATGAGTAAGATACCGAATGTTGTTCGGAGTCTCGAATGGGATCCGGGATATCACGAGGAGATCCGGAATGGTCCGGAGAATAAGATTCATATAAGGAAAGTCCTGTTTCGGAGTTGGAGAATGATTCCGGTGTTTTCATCGGGAATGTTCTAGAAGGGTCCTAAGGTCCGCACTCGGAGGAGAAGGGTACATGAATGTGTCATAACAAGTTGGAATTGTTGCATCATGTACTAGGTGTCATCGCTGAGCAAAATAAAGGGATAAATCAAATCCTAGTTTGAAAAGTCAAACGCCAATTTGAAAAGTCAAACGGCAAGTTTGCTTGGTGGAGGGAGAGTAGGAAACCTACTTGGGGAGGAAGTCCTCCTCCCTCCACCGCCGGCCAAGGAGGCCGAGTTGGGGGAGGACTCCCTCGTCCCAACCGGCGCCCTCCCACCTATATAAGGAGGGGCAGGGGTGCCCCTCTAGCCTACACCTCTCACCACCCAAACCCTAGCCCTAAGCCGCCGGCGCCACCACCCCCTGCTGCCGTCGCCGCCTAGGGCATCACCAACTCGCCGAGTTGGGGTGAAACCCTAACCCTAGCCACCGGCTAGGATCCTCGCCTTGGTGCCTCTAAACCCTAGATCACCAAGACCTCTCTCATAGTCCACCATACTCGCTCCGGCTTAAGGAGAAGCCCTGCAAGATCTCCCGTCTACTTCCGGTACAACGCCGTTGTGCTGCCGGAATCGCGAGGAGAGTGCTACAACATACACTGCCTGCTGGAACAAGGGAGAGGAAGGTCTTCATCGAAAATTTAACGTGACCGATCAAGGAGCGCTGCCGAAACGCAGCGCCGGAAGGATCGTCTACACGATCTTGAGATCGGCAAGAGTACGACTACATCACCCACGAGAATCCGCTCTCGTTAAACACTTTGGAATCTTCGAGGGTGAGTTATTCTATCGACTCGTTGCTACAATCTAGTAGATAGATCTTGGCTTGTTTGTTTGTATGCGGTAGAAAATTTTTGTTTTCCATGCTACGAACCCCTACATGAAAACACTATTTTTATAATAATGTGATTATAGGTTATTGACCATGAGGTAATATCCTACTATGAAAGTTCTGGTGGTAAAGGAACATATTATCTAGGACTTAACAACCAATGTCGCCAGTGATTCTTGCGCTGTATATCACGCGTTAACCATGAGATTTGGAATGGGACGGAGAAGTCAACTATATCTTCTTCCTCTCGCATGTAGCCGGATGTGCAGGTCATGGTTGTTATCCTCGTAGCATGCATAATAATTGGTAATTCGTAGAGGATATGCAGCATATGGGTGGGAACCCTCAACGTCCCACGATAGTTCTGGCATCTAACGGTTTGTACAAACCATTGCCGTAATCCAATATGTGGGCATGGTGTACACCAAGGAGGCATGCGAGGTCGCGAAGGGGGCAGTGATTGGCTTGGATCATCTTCTGGGCCCCACATCATGGAATTGTGGATGGGAATAATGCGGTGACCCAGCATACCACTGCATGTGTAGTACACTATAGTCTTTGACATGACACCTACAGAACATTGTTCCGTAAATATCACATCCTTCAGAGTGGTACAACAGAAACATTGCAGGTCCATATTACAAACATTCACACATAATTATTATTACAATACCAGAAGTTTAAGACTTCAAAAGGTTTCAACTTACAAACCAAAATTTAAAGTGTTTAAGAGGAATTTAAAGATAACAACTCCGACTAGCAGTTGAGCTCAGCAGCTTATTCTATAGAGTTCATGTTGCTCGGCACCGTTGGTTACTACTAACTAGGTACTTAGTTGGACTCGTTATCATCAACACCATAGCGGATTTTGTAATCCACCCCTTCAACACCTCCTGACAGGTTAGGCTCCTCGTAGAACACATCTTCTTGACATTCAGCTACATACATTGGCACGTCTTCGGAATCCTCAGAGTCTAAGCAAGGGATCAAAGGAAAGGATGAGTAACAGCGTTACCCAACAATTTCATTATATGCAAGGTGGGAAGTTTGATGCTCTAACTACCACCTAGGACTATAAGTCCTTGGCACTATGCAGTTTTTGTAAATCTTTCTTCAAAGATTAATTTTATTATAAAAATCTATGACAATCAGCCTTCACAGGTTGACCAGAACTTTCATGGAGTTCCTTTCCTGCCATGTTCGTAGCTCCTTCCCGGAACAGGGAATAACAAGTTACAATTCTTACACTCTGCAGAGGTGCGTTACTTTACCCATGAGAGATCAACTCCTTGTTGCACAACCGGGCGTACTTTCCCGTCCACAATTCCATGATGTGGGGCCCAGTAGTTGGTCCAAGCCAATCACTGCCCCCTTCGCTACCTCGCATGCCTCCTTGGTGTACACCATGCCCACATAATGAATTACGACAATGGTTTGTACAAACCGTTAGATGCCAGAACTATCGTAGGACGATGAGGGTTCCTACCCATATGCTGCATATCCTCTATGAATTACCAATTAATATGCATGCTACGAGGATAGCAGCCACGACCTGCACATCCGGCTTCATGCGAGAGGAAGAAGATACAGATGACTTCTCTGTCCCATTCCAAATCTCATGGCTAACAAGTAATATACGGCACTAGAATCACTGATGTCAGGGGTTATTAAGTCCCTAATTGATCATCTTTGTTGCAAATAGAACCTTAAGTTCTATTGCTGTATTATACCATCACTTAGGATGATCTTCATGATTTCTTTATTTGTGAAAATAATATTTTCTTTCTTTAGAGTATATATGATAACACACAATTTGTAAATACTTTGATAAAGACTCTTCAAAGGATATGAGCAAGTGATGAACTTGCCTTGTGATGGCAAGGTAGTGAAGTCTGATGCTTGCACTGGACCTTGAGCTTCTATGTCTACAAAAACATCATTATTGCCCGGTAAGGACAATATTTAAAGAAGCAAAATGATTATGCAAAGTAATGTAATGCATCATTTAACTTGATATGCATTTTCCCCATTTTTATAAAATTATTTTTAATAATAAAGGATTTATAAATATTACTTTTTAATATTTATAGTATATATTGTATTTTTTTTATTTTATTTTTCCATTTATTTGACTTCTATTGATTTAATAATTCTTTTAAGAATTATCACTTAAATATCAAAAATTGTTATTAAATTTTTGTTTAGTATTTTTCTAAAATTCTATATTATAAATAAATATAAACGGAAAGTGATTTTTATTTATTTTTATCATCTTTCAATAATTTTGTAAAATTCCATAAGGAATATATAAATTACAAAATTCTTAATAAAATTTATATGTCTAAAATTTTATATCTTAATTTATTTGGATAATTTGGATTATTGTGAATCCAAAAATATTTTATTTATAATTTTTGGACTTTTATTTTAATTTCTAGATTTTAATTAAGTTTAGGGCATTTTGGTCTTTTTCCTATTTATTAAAACAGATTCTAAATGAATTGGGCTGGCCTTTTCGGTCTATTGGGCCCTAGGATAGGGTCAAAACAACCACCCCGAAGGGTTTTTGGCCCACCCAGCCCACTCATTCACTGTCTCCTCTCTCGAGCTCACCCCTCTCCTTCTCCTTCAGTGGTGTCGTCGTCGGTGATTCCCGTCGCCGTGGACCGCCCTAACCGCCGCCGTGGTGCAGGAAGAGGTTGTAGACTCCGCTCTTCCATCATATCCAACTGGATTTGGACATGGAGCTCTCCTGCGACAAATCGATGCCGTCCCGAACCCTAGGGTTTGGGATTGGCGTTGATCCTGGCGCCGCCGCTGCTGTCTTGCGCTGTGGTGATTCACCTCGCCCCTAGGCGTGGATATGGTCGCCGCCGTGGCACTGTATGGGTCGCAACGCCCCCTGGGGGTGCTCCCCATGACGCCATGGTCGTCGGCCACCTCTGCTTCCTCTTCTAGTCTCCGGAGAGGACCTTTGGTGAGTCATTCCTCTCCCCTCATGCTCTCGGTACTAAGACAATCTATTCTAGATGTTGGTGGTGACCTTCCTGGTTACTGTCCTATCCTGATTAGGGTTCTTGGTTTTACTTAGCGTTCATACCCTGTTGTGGATTAGATACTGACGAATTGGATCATGTGTTGATTGTTCCTAAGCATGCTAAATGATTGTTAGTTGTGGTTTGCTGCTTAAGATGAACTGTGGTGATGCTAGTGGCTTATCAGATGATTCTATTGATTAATTTTTTATGTGATCAGATGATCTAGTTGCTTTAGAAGCAATACTTGGGAATTTTATGGTTTAGTGCTTCACCACTATCATTACTTGGTTAATGACAGTGAATGTTGTGTGATGAAATCACTATATTAACACCTGTTGGCTTAAGAATTCAGATGTAGTTTGAGATCAAATGATTCAAATAGTGAAGATATACATAGGTGAATATCTTGTTTATGATTCCTGTGTTTAAGAACAGGAAAATGATTTACAGTGGGTTGGTTGAATCTGGGAAGGTTGAATGCTTAACCTGATTAATATAGAATTGTTCTTGTGACACTATCTTTGGATGGCACACAAGTTATATTCTATTTCATTGATTGGGTTGGTGCAAGCTTAAGATGGGTTTGGCTTTAAAGATAAGTAGAAATTTTCCTTTCTTAAATCCCTAAGACCAATGATGTTGGTCTGAGGTTTAGGGATTTAAGATTTACCTAATTGATTCATATGGATGGTTCTGGTAGTGGTACCAGCTACTGTTTCTTGAATCAAAGCTTGGAAAAAATGATTGTAAGCTTGATAACTTGCATAGATCCACATGATTAAATTCTAAGGTGCTACTCTTATCCTAGAGATGTGCCTAGAAGTTAAAGCTTAGCTATATTCATTCTAGAATTGAAATATAGCTTGATAGCTAAATCAATGATGTTGTTCTGAGATTTAGTTGGATCCTTGTACTTTGTTGTTTGCCTTTAAACTTTAAAAACCTCAATGATGGATTCACCCCACTTGGGTGATTTCTGAGAGTTTAAATAAGAGACAAATCATGTATGCTTGTCTAATCTTAGATAGATAGATCATTTGATGTTCTATTTACTCACCACTGACACTTGATGTTGTGGTTGCTAGTGGTTGCCCTTGTGGTAGCTTGATCTGGTGATCCCCTGGTGTTTCTAGTTCCTGGCTTGTTCCTGATCTAGCCCATATCTCCTGATCCTGATGACTTGAACTTGGTATTGCTATCCACCTGATCTTCCCCCTCCTTATGTCACCATCCTGGTGATGTTGCAACATCCCAAAAATACTAAACTTGGATCATCAAACTCTAATAATCAACATTAGGGTTAACAAAAACTTTTCTAAAATAAAAATATGAAAGCATGCATGGTGTATGCATTTCATTTGGAATTCTTTTGAACCAACTTGTTTGTGTGTTCCTTTGCTGGTAAATGGATGCTTAGGTGAAATAAACATCATCTAAACAATTCCCAAACTTTTCTCAAAGACAAATAAATCAAAACAAAGATAAATGAGGGAATGGTCATTTTGACCAATTTAACTCCCATGTGTACTTTGGCTGTCGCAAACTTTCAGAACTTAATAGAAACTTAATTGGATCTTTGCACCCCTTGATAGTACTCATAACAAGGTATCAAGGCCCACTTTGTGATCATCCAGAAACATTCAAATGCATAGTTTAAAGGATAGTTCAAAATTGAATCTTTATCATATAAGAAGATCCCACTTTTTCAAAAACCACTCAAACAAGCTCAACTTTCAAAACCCAAGCATCTACAGACTCACCAGCACCAACCTAGCACACCCACCAAAAATCTTTTCAAAATTCAAAACTTGAATTCTTGCGGCCATTTCATCAAACACCTTGCAGATACAAATCTAACAAAATCAAAACACTATTTTGAGCAGTGAATTGAGCCTAACTTGTTCCCTCTCTGGACACCACTAGCCTTAGTAGATCATCTAACAATCTTAACTAATCACTAGCACCATTGTGAGCTTGGCAATGCCATCAATGGTGAATAGCCGAAGCCACCCATGCCACCCCAGTGTAGACAGCAAGCTAGGAGAGAAACTAGCCATGCCAACCTTATCTGGGAGCAAGCCCATGCCTCACTGCCCCCTCTCGACCAGCCCTACCTCGAAGACATCGACCAGAGCACCCAGGAACGCCACGCCCGTGCCTCTGTCAACCATGCCGAGCGTGCGCTAGAGCGCCACCCTCGACCGAAGCCCACAGACCGCGCACCGCCCTCTCCGTGTGCATACATGATCACCACCGACCCAGGAGACCGCCAGACATCCCCGTTCGCCGCCCCATGCCTCACATCCACCACTCGCCGTCGAAGACGCCGCCTCTGCCGCGCAGAGCGTCGCGTGTTCCAGACCAAACCGCACTGCCCATACATGCGCATTAAAGCCGTAGAGCATCGCCAGGAGACCACCAAGCGATCGCCACCACCGGCCATGCCTCTAGCACCCCGTAGCCATGTCGCCACCGTCGCCTGCCCATGCCGTTCGGTCTCGTCGTCGCGACTATAAATATAGGCCACCCCCAGCCGAATTGAGCACACCATCTCACTCCTCTCTCCTCACTGATCGTGCCATCCCGTTCCCGAAGCAAGGCGAGCAGCACTTTGCCGGAATTTCACCGGAGCCTGCCGCCTCTGGAGAAGAAGGAAACCAGCGATTGGAGCCACCCCAGGAGAAGCTGTCGGTACCAGGAGGTTCGCCGTCATCGACTTCGTCGTTCGCCCGCCTCACCGACCCTCGCCTGAACCCCGGTGATCTAGCGACCCCCAGCGGCGCTAGGTTTCGTCTCGCCATTAGCGTCGACGATGACCCTCAGCCGTTGGATTAGAATCAGATCGAACGCACCACATCGCCCCATACTGCTTCGCACCCCCTTGTCTCACTGACGCGTGGGGACAGCCACTTAACCAGCCCGCGTAAGCGCTTAGCAGGCCGGCCCAGTATCGCTTCCCGCGCAGCCCAGTTATTTGAATTTAACCTTTTCCATTTTATTTCAAAAACACTTTTGTACCCAGTTTCAAAAATCAACCCAGGTCGATTCAGTGACCCAAATTGAATGAAACCAATTTTTTTAGAAAGGTCTGGGAATATTGAATCCAAGCCCATTGGATTCAAGTCATTTGGATCTATAGATCATCCATGGTAAAAATAACAAGGCAGAAGCTTTTCTGCATTCAAACATTTTTCAAATTTAAACCATAATAGCTTTTGAGTTGATTCCAACTCTCAAAAATCACATTTAACCATACCTTTCAGAATATATAAAAATATATAGGTTTACTTATAGAAATAATGTTCAAGTAATAAAAGAATGCTACATAGGCATTTCTAGTCACTTTATTTAATTAAAATAAAAGGGTAACACTGTATTAAATTGTGACACCACTTTAAATCACATTCCCATGGACTAAAATATGTGGTGATGACATGTGTCAACATGATCCCATGTTTGGTTTGGAGAATATTAAATCTTAAGTAGTTTTTCAATGAGTAGAAATTACTTTTCTAAAAATAAAAGGAATTAAACCAAGCTTTAATCTTGTAATGTTAGTGATGAGGCTAGATCATCTATAGGACCCTTGTGTGTGATGAATGCAAGTAGTTAAGTATTGTTTGGTGATTGTGTACCTCGTATTTATTCATAGAAGCTAGTACCGACCAAGGATACGAGGAGGAAGGAGGATACTACGAAGAAGAAGCCGAGGAGAACTTCAACCACTGCTCTGCACAAGGCAAGCCTAATGCTACTAGTTGACCTATGCAAGCTAATACTTGCTTGCTACTATGCCAACTATATGCCTTAAAGCATATATGATCTTAACCACTTGATAAACCAATCCTAGTTTTACTTGCAAGCTTATTACTTTTTTATCAAAGCTCTTACTTAGAGGTTACTGGAATAAATGGTAGATACTAGAGGGACAATTGAAGGTTGCATAAAGAGCATAAAATTTGGCCTAAGCTAGATAATCTTGATGTCATCCCAAGGCATGAGACTGAACTTAGTTGAAACTCCACTAGTTTACCACCCCTCATTAGTACTTACCCCCAATTGTAGATGCTAGTGCTAAGCATAAAACTGGATCAACTTTAGATGGGAATACTTGATGAAAATGGTTATGAAAACCTTGGAATGATGGATCATTCTATTGAAATGTTTTTGACATGTGTTTCTGAGCACCAGATGATTTTGGTGATGAAAATGTTGAGGCATGAGCCTTAGCCCTTTATAAAACTGATGGTTGTCTGGATGCGATACCATTCCAATTTTATCGCACAACCACAATACCCAAAGATTGGGTAGGGCTTGACTGGAAACTTATATACCTTAGTATTAGTTCCCTCATGGCCAAGGTCTAAGCTGAGGCTACCTTGTGAAGATTGTCCACCTGTGCAGTACCCAAGATGACAGTTGGTCATGGTTGGGAGGCCAAACTCACAGGAGAGGTGCTTATACTAGGGCGTGTAATTGAAAGGTTAGGATTGATTATCCGCATACTGAGTATGGTGAATTCAGGATTTGTTCCTGACGGATGTATCGAATGTTGTGGTGAAAGTGTACAATCTCTGCAGAGTGTCAAACTATTCGAATAGCCGCGTCCGCGGTTATGGACAGTTGGAGTGGCCATAATGTTCCCCCGTCAGACTTTTCAAGATGATTTGTGAAAGGAAGTGAGACTTTGACTTGACCACAACAGAGTTGTGACATGAGTTACAAGATCCTATTTAGGTGTTATAAAAATGTGACTAGCTGCTCTTATTTCTGAACTTAGTAGAGGTAAATCTGGCTTCTTGCAAAACAACCCTAGAGCCTAGTGTCCTATTACCAAAACCCCTTTTACTTGTTAGTATTAGTTTGCGAGTACTTAAAGAGTACTCATGGCTTTGTCCCTGGCTATTCCCATGGCCAGACTATGAAGAGGAGTACCTGGAGGATGGACCCCAGGAAGGTTACGACAACTAGGATCATCTCCCATCGTCGGCATTGCCTGTGACCCCGAAGATGGAGCTTCGCCTATGCTACCATTATTATTACGTATTCCGCTGCTTGAAGTTGTATTAAGAACTGGATCATGAGATCCCTATTTGTGTAAGACCTTATGAATGGTTTGTAATGGATGATGTACTGTGGTATCCAATTCTGTTATGTCTCGCAAAAATGGTAATCCTGGGATTGCGATGTATGGCATAATAGGCATCTAGGATTAAAAATCCGGGTGTTGACAGATGTGATCCTGGAATTTGGTTGGTTTGATCTGGCTTAGCTTTGGCTTGATGTAGCCGATGGCTGCTATGCTTGGTTTAGCTGTTGGTTGCTTTGCTTGGTGTGTTAGAGTAAAGGAATGATGTGGGGATTGGTTTTCCCACGGCTGTGTTGACAGTTTTGTTTAGTTGTGCTGCTGATGTGGTGTTGACAGCACACATCATGCAGTTTGGTGTGTGTGCTGCTTGTGTGCCTGCTGCACAGATGTGGATATGTTCAGAATTTTGAAAGTTACTTTCATCTTGTTACTTCTACCTGGCTGGTGAAACTTTCCCCTCTTTAGTGTTATTTGCCTTATGGCTTGAATTTATGAAAGATACATTCTTTCATATTGGTGAAATTTGCCCCTTTTATAAGATTACTCAATGATGAATCTTGATTAGTGCACTTCACTAACAAGTCTGAGAGTAATTCCATTTTAACCTTAACCTTCTTTATTTTTTCTTTGTGTTTGTTTTGTAGGTACCAGAGTTGGGAATTAAAGATTTTAGTTTAGGTTTTCTTCTTTATTTATAGAATAACCCTATGTAATCTTCTTTATTCTTTTGTAATTTTAGTTCTATTCTTTTGTAATCTTTATTTTATTATTTTGTAATAAAGATTATACTATGATCAATAAAGAAATATTATTCTTTATTTATTTATTATTGTAAGAATTGTGAATGATTTCCATAAGTTACATTTTTTGTAACTTATTTATTTAATGAAAATATAAAATGGAGATTCTTATTCTTAATTACCTTCTTTATATAAAGTTTGAGTTATTATTGGTTAACTCTTAATTGAATCAAATATTCAAACGTTATTCAAAATTATTTTGAACTACAATTCAAACACTCAAGTTCTAAATTCAAATTTCATTTCCCTAAAACACATAAATCCACAAAGAACATATCAAAGTCTACAACAATCATCCTTCAAGACTAAACCTATTCTCAAAGCATGAAAGCAACCTTGATCACTTTAGGTTTTTATTTGGCGAAAAATTTACCCACATTTTCATGGATGAATGCATGCAACATTCCAAATTCCTAAATCTACCCTTCGTTAGTTCCTAAATGTTGGGATGTTACAGACTTCCCCCCTTAAATTAAACTTCGTCCCGAAGTTTGTTGAGATGTACCTGAATAGTTCTGGATAGGTTTTTCTTAAATCCTCTTCTTTCTCACACGTGGCTTCCCTTTCAGGGTGATGTTCCCACTATACTTTGCAATATTTAATTGCTCTACTCCTCAACCTTTTCCAGTTTTCTTCCAAAATTTTACAGGGCTTTTCAACATAGGTTAGGTTTGCTTGTAGTTCTATCTCCTGATGTGTGATTGCATCATCCGGAAATTTCAAACATTTACGAAGTTGTGACACATGGAAAACATTATGCAATTGAGCTAGTCTTGATGGTAACTCTAAAGCATAAGCTATAGTTCTGTTCTGACTCAATATCTTGAATGGTCTGATGTATCTTGGACTCAATTTTCCTTTAACTCCGAACCTTTTCACTCCTTTCATTGGACTTACTTTCAAGTATACAATGTCTCCTACTTCTGGATGCCAAGATCTTCGACTTTGATCAGCATAACTTTTCTGCCTACTCTAGGCTATTTTCAGTCTATCCCATGATCTTATCAATGATATCTTGTCTTTTCTTGATATAATCTGGCGCAAATTCTTTGCTGCTTCCAGGTTCATACCAACATATTGGTGATCTACACTTCCTTCCATACAGAACCTGATATGGAGCTGCCTTCAGACTACTCTGATAGCTATTATTGTAGGAAAATTCTGCCAATGGTAGATTATATTCCCATGTACCTCCAAAATCTAATGCACAAGCTCTTAACATGTCTTCTAGTATCTGATTTGTTCTCTCTGTTTGACCCCCTGTCTCAGGATGATAGGCTGTGCTGAAATCTAACTTTGAACCAAGTGCTTCATGCAATTGCTTCCAAAATGCTGAAGTAAACACTGATCCCCTATCAGTTACGATCTTTTTGGGTACTCCATGCTTACTTACTATCTCTCTGATGTAAACTTCAACTAACTTCTCGGCATTACCTTTTTGATTTACCGGAATAAAATGTGCACTCTTAGTGAGTCTGTCCACAATTACCCATATCATATCCTTCCGTTTAGGTGTCATGGTCAATCCTGTGATAAAGTCCATACCTATTTCCTCCCACTTCCACTCGGGAATTTCTAAAGGTTGTAATGGTCCTGCTGGACTTTGATGTTCAGCCTTAACCCTTTGGCAAGTATGACATTCTGATACATATTTAGCAATGTCCCTTTTCATGTTATTCCACCAGAATAGTTCTTTCAAATCCATATACATCTTAGTACTTCCTGGATGTGTAGAGTATGGTGTTTCATGTGCTTCTCTGAGTATGGCATCACGAATCTCAGTCACATCTGGAACACAAAGGCGGTCTTGAAACCATAAGGACTCATAATCTCCAAGGTGAAAAACTAATTTTTGCCCTTGAGATATCCTCCGAATTTCTTCAGCAATGAAAGGATCTTCTGCTTGATGTCTAAAAATTTCGTGCTTAAGATCACTGTCCTGCTCTGCAACTACCTGCATAGTAGCTAATCCTCCTAGAACCTCTATTCTAATGAATTGAAGCTCTAATCTTTCTAAATCCATTTGTAACTCTTTTGGTAGCTCCCGATTGCTAGGCTGAACATCTGCACTCTTTCTGCTTAAAGCATCAACTACAACATTTGCTTTCCCTGGAGTATAGTTGATTGTTAAATCATAATCTTTGATTAGTTCCAACCAACGCTTCTGTTTCATATTCAATTCCTTTTGAGTGAAGAAATATTTGAGACTTTTATGGTCAGTGTACAACTCACATCTGGCTCCATAAAGAAAATGCCTCCATCCTTTTAGCGCAAGAACTACTGCTGCTAACTCTAAATCATGAGTTGGATAGTTGACTTCATGTGGTTTCACTTGTCTTTAACCATAAGCAATCACTTTCCGATCTTGCATTAACACACAACCTAGACCTTCTTTATATGCATCATAGTATACTGTAAAGTCTTTCCCTGTTTCAGGAACTGCTAAGATTGGAGCTGTGGTTAACCTAGTCTTCAACTCCTGAAAACTTGCTTCACACTTCTCATCCCAATTGATTGGTGTATTCTTTCTTAACAATTTGGTCATTGGTCCGGCTATTTTGGAGAAACCTTCAATGAATCTCCGATAATAACCAGCCATTCCTAAGAAACCTCGAATTTGCTTCACATTGGTCGGTGCAGTCCACTCTACTGACTGAATCGTAGATGGATTTACAGCAATTCCATCTTTACTGATCACATGACCGAGGAATTATACCTCATCTAGCCAAAATTCACACTTACTAAACTTAGCATAAAGTTTGTGTTCCCTTAGAGTCTGCAATGCTATTATCAAATGATCAACATGCTCTTCCTTATCCTTGGAATATATTAGAATATCATCAATAAAGACTATGACAAACTTGTCCAAATATGGCATGAAGATCTTGTTCATCAGATTCATGAATATTTTTGGTGCATTGGTCAAACCAAATGGTACTACTAGATACTCATGGTGTCCATATCTTGAGACAAATGTTGTCTTTGGAACATCTTCCGGTTTGATTTTTATTTGATGGTATCCAGATCTTAAATCGATCTTTGAGAATACTCCGTATCCTTTCACTTGATCAAACAAATCTTAAATTCTTGGTAAAGGACACTTATTCTTGATAGTAACGTTGTTCAGATTTCTATAATCTCCACACATCCTTCTTCCACCATCTCTCTTATCCACAAAGATTACTGGTGTTCCCCATGGAGATAGACTTTCCTAAATAAATCCTTTTCTGGCTAACTCATCAATTTGCTCTTTGAGTTCTTTTAACTCTTTGGGTCCCATTTTATATGGTGCTTGAGCCAGTGGTGCAGTACCAGGAATTAGATCAATAGTGAACTCTATCTCCCGGTCTGGTGGCATTCCTGGTAGCTCTGCTGGAAAAACATCTTGAAACTCATTTACTATAGGAATATCTTCCAATTTGACCTGTTTCACCGTGTTCAACTGCAGATCCACCATAATGTGATTTTGCTTATCTGCTTGGTACACTATCCTTGCTCCACTTGGAGTTTTGATTGAGACAGCTTTCTCCTCACAATTTATTTGAGCTCCGTGTTCCATCATCCAATCCATTCCCAGCACTACTGCAATTCCCTTCAAAGGAATCACATAAAGGCCTGCGAAGTATGTACAACCACAGATCGAGATAACCTGATCTTGTTTTATGTGGCGTACAATCACATTTCCCCCTGCCGTAACTATGGTCATAGGACTTTCCAACGTTGCCCTTCTAATCCCGAACTTATCACAAAATTCTTCAGAAATGAATGAAGTAGTTGCACCAGTATCAAATAGAACTTTGCCAGGATTGGTAAGGATATTGAGCGTACCTATCACTGCATGCTCCGAATTATCCACCTCCTCGAGGGTTGCACAGTTTAGTTTCCCGGTAGGTTGGTTCCTCTTGCCATTGTTGTTCTTGCCATTATTTCCCCCTTTATTAGGCTGTCCATTTCATCCACTGGCTTGTCCTCCTCCCTTGGTAGGCCAACCTCCTGGTGGTTTGCTCGGACAATCGGGCTTGATATGCCCCTTCTGACCACAACCGTAACATATCACTACAGGCTTTTTGCATTCCCTCTAGAAATGCCCTAGAATTCCACAATTGTTACAAATAACATTCCTTCTCGGATTGGATTGATTTCCACCACTGCCCTTGTTATTGTTATTGTTATTGTTATTGTTGTTGTTGCCATAGTTCATGTTCCGAGGTTTGAACTCCAGGTTGGGTTTAGGTTTGCTTGCCTGAATTCTCCTGGTTTCCTTCTTGGCTCTCTTCCTCCTATCCTCTTGGACATTCTTGTAATCATCTTCGAAAGTAATTGCTGCATCCAGCAACTGCTGATAAGTTTGCTTATTAGCTAACCTTAGCTTCATTTTCACAAATGGGTTTAACCCACGCAGAAAACGTTTCTTCCGTTTCTCTTCAATGTTAACATCCTCCTCAGCATAACGAGACAATTGACTAAACTCCCGGATGTACTTCATGACACTAGTATATCCCTGCTGAAGCTCCTCAAATTCTCTCTGCTTCAACTCCATAACACTTTCTGGAACATGATATTCACGGAATCTCTGCTTAAACTCCTCCCAGGTGAACTCCCTTCCTGGTTGTTGCATAGCCAACTGATTCTCCCACCATGATGCTGCAGGTACAGTCAGAAGATGAGTTGCATACCTCAATTTCTCCTCATCATTGCAACCTACAGTTTTCAGCTTCCTTTCTGTATCTGCTAGCCAATCCTTTGCATCCATTGGTTCAGGAGCTGATGCAAAAGGTAACGGCCTTGCATTCTGGAAGTCAGATAGACTCACTTCTCCACCTTCAGGTGCCCTCTGATTTGCTCGTCCCAGCAACTCTTCCATTAACTTGTTTTGGGTCTCTTGCATCATTTGCATGCACTGCATAAAGTTATGCTCCATTAACAGCCTCATTGGTGGTTGTAAGATCCCTCCTTTATAAAGGAAAAGGATCCCTATGATTGCAATGTTAGTCCCTGGATCAAAGCTACCATCCACAGTTTAAGATGAAGTACACAGATACAAAGGTCATTTATTACAGCCATTCTAGAGATAAACATAGTCTTTACAACTCCAAGGCCACAGGCCTAATACAAGAGTTTGAATAAGTAAATAAATAAAAGTCTTCATCTTCATGTGCCACAGGCAATCATGTTGAGTGTAGACTCATGACACCTAATCCTCATCAGAGTAACCTGCAACATCACAAGTTACAGCCACAGTGGGTCAATACATTGGAATAGTATTGGCAAGTGATACCTTAGTATAATTTTAGGTGGACTAAATACTATATGCAATTTGGCTAAGTGTAACTTGGCTTGCTTTGCTCAAAATAGGTTTTGCCTATTAGTTGAAATCACTAAGTTTTTCTTTGTCAAAACTTTTCCCAAGGAACCACCAATAGACATTGAGGTCCTTCACCCTTGTTCACCCACAAGTTTTTACTTAGAAATTGGGATGAGGAGATTCTTGATAGCTTCCATGTCTTGATGCTCAAGCTGTCCATTGCCATGGACTTGGCTAAGTACTTAGATTTTTCATCTGCAGAGGTTGTGTACTTTCCCCACAAACCTTGATTTTCACCAAGACAGGACCTTTTAGAAGCCTTCCCTTAGACCAAATGGACGCGTTCCAACCTATCATCCCACTACCACCATCTGTCCAAATGGCTAAGTTCTAGCAACCTATGTGATCCTGGCAGAGCCCATATTGCCAAGTGGCTGCACTAGAAGCTTCTTAACACTTGGCCTCTAAAATCTCTTTGTTCCTGGGTGGCTTACCACAAGTGAGATACACAAGGTAAACCATAGAAATGGGCCTTGTGTAACCACTCAACATAAACCAAACCTTCCATTCCACCCAGGTGTTTCATTAACTTAGTTGTTTTATTAGGTAAAACACAAGTCCAAAGACTTAGAAATATTTTCATCATAGCATGTATATTTCACCAACCCTTGTTTGCTACTAGCTAGGCTAAGCATGGCATAGATAGTAACTTAACTTAGAGACTCCCTAGCAATTCTACAACTACTAGGATTTCCCAACATGGCATATAAGCAAAATATAGCATGCAAGTCTAACAAAATATTTCTAATGCTTAGTAGAAAACATAGGAATAATAATATTCATGAATTACCACTTGCCTTGGTAGTTTGGAGAGTAGCACTCCTCACAATCACAATCACTAGCACCAAAATCTACACAAAGCATCATAGCCACAATCACATACCAAACATATACAATCAAGAATATATGCATGCATGCAAATGATATGTGATGATTTTTAAAACTCAACAAAGCAAGTAAACAGTACTGATTCATAAACAAGTTGAAAACTTGCCAAACAACATTTGTTTAAACCCTAAATCCTTTCCTAAACATTTCATATACTCAAATTATCCCTACACAAGTTTCTGCAAATAAAACCTTTTTAACAGAAGCTAAACATTAAACACATTGCATATTTAGAAAGATCTTGCTCTCCTGATTCCAACGGTATAAAATTTGTCAAATTATAACGTGGGGATCAAAAGTTATAGCCAAATCAAATTTGAACATCTAATAGATTCAAATTCAGTCTTTTAAATCTAAATCACACGCCATCCTTCGCGTCAGATCGTGCTCGCGCACCGTCAGATCTTACTTAACATCTGCGGCTCAGATCTAATCATACCTCTTTGGTGATGGATCTATCGCGTCCACTGGATCTAAATCGAACGGCCCTAAGCAGCTAACCCTAAACTGGTGGCGCTAGCAGCGGCGACAAGCGGCGATGCGCTCTGTCAGTGGCAGAGCCAGCAAACTAGGTCGCGCGGGGAGGTGGGAGGATGCTCACCAGAACTGCAGTGACGAGGTGAAGCTCAACGTGTCCCTGGTTGGCGAAGGGGCGCTCAGAGTCGTCGCGGATTGCTCGTCGGAGTTGTCCCTGGCGACGGTGGCTTCTGTTCGTCGACGTTGGCGATGCTTTGGGCCGCGCTAAGAAAAGGGGAGGGTACTGTTAGATGCGCAGGAATCTGGGGATCTTACGCGTATCCATCAGAGGGAGAGGGGAGGCTGGGACTTACGGGAAAAAGGTCGCCGAAGTTCAAGTAGAAGCGTTGCTCGCGATCGTTGCCGAGGCTACAGACCATGCGCGTGCAAACGGGAAGTGTCAGTAGGTGCGCATGGGCATGTAGAACAAGCTAGCGTGAATCATAGACAAAGGGGAGTGCGGTGCTCACCGGAATAAGTCGCCGGAGTGCGTCAGACAGCGGAGTTGCGGCTCGAATTGTCGGCAGCCTAGTGGCGGAGTGGAGGTGCTGTGTGAGGGGAAAAGCTCGCGGTGCAGAGGAGCTTAAGTAGGCAGGGGCTCGACAGGAAACGCCTGCAGATTCAATGGTAATTACGCCGCGTGATCAACGCCAGCAACGGCCCGCGGCGACGTGTTCTTCGCGAGATTTGGGGAAGACGACGGTGACGTGGACGGGGCCCAGTTTTCTGCGAGAGAAACAGAGGGGGGATGGGGTCCTGGTGTCAGTCACTCGATGGGTGCGTCTGCGAGTGAGAGAGGGAGAGAGGGAACCCGGGTGGGCTTAGTGGGCTGCTTTCTCAGTTGGGCCAAAAGACTGGCGCTGGCCCTTTTCTATTTCCTTTCTCTTTTTCTTTTTCTGTTTTGAATTTCTGGAATGATTTTCAAATGGTTTCAAAAGCTTTTTGAATTCAAATTTTTCCAGGATTTTGTAGGGTGCAACATTCATATTTCTGAGCATAAAAATATGTGGTCTCTCTGTTCAAGCTTGGTTCTTTTGAACAAACAAAATAAACAATGCTATAGCACTTGATTTGGAAATGTTTTGAAAATGGTTTTGAAACCATATTTGTTCTGTGAATTTTTGTCCAAACTCCACATTCAAACCAATCAACAAGGAAGCAAACAAAACTTGGTTTTAAACACCTTTGCTCTCAATTGAGGATAGTCATTTGATTTATGTTTGCTTACATAAAATAATAGCACTATGTGCTTCTGTTTTCTTGAAATGAGTTGGAAAAAGATCTCAAAACATATATGCATGCATGAATGATATGCAATCTATGAAATCATGATTTTAGGGATGTTACAAATCTAACCCCCTTAAGGTGAATCTTGCCCTCGAGATTCGGATTGGCTAGCAAATAGGTGAGGGTAGTCTTTTCGAAGATCATCTTCTCTTTCCCATGTTGCTTCTTCTTCGGAATGATGGTTCCACTGGACTTTACAAAACTTGATAGTCTTGGTCCGTGTGACTCTTTCTATAGTCTCAAGAATCTTGATAGGCTTCTCTTCATAAGTGAGATCACTCTCCAACTGAACCTCCTCCAAAGGTATAGTATCCTTCAAAGAAGTTTCTTCCATTTCTGGATGACATTCCTTAAGCTGACTCACATGAAACACATTATGAACAGCTGACAAAGATTCCGGCAGTTCAATTTCATAGACAACTTCTCCTTTACGACTCAGAATCTTGAATGGTCCAACATACCTTGGTGCCAATTTTCCTTTGACTCCGAACCTCTTCACTCCACGAAGTGGTGACACTCTAAGATAAGCTCTATCACCGACTTCGTAGGTGACTTCTCTACGCTTAGGATCTGCAAAGCTTTTCTGTCGGGACTGTGCTATCTTCAATCTATCCTTAACCATTTTGACCTTCTCTTCGGCTTCTTTGATAAGTTCCGGTCCGAATAAACTTCTTTCTCCCACACCATTCCATAACAAAGGGGTGGTACACTTTCTCCCGTAGAGAAACTCAAATGGTGCCATCTCAATGCTGGCTTGATAGCTGTTGTTATAAGAAAATTCTGTGTAAGGTAGACTTTCATCCCAACTGGCTCCATAGTCTAGGTCACATGCCCTTAACATGTCTTCAAGAATCTGGTTGGTCCTTTCTGTTTGTCCATCAGTTTGAGGATGAAAAGCAGTACTGAATTCCAACCTCATTCCTAGTGACTCATGTAACTGTCTCCAAAAATGAGAAGTGAATTGAGTTCCCCTATCAGACACAATACTCTTGGGCACTCCATGTAAACATACAATTTTACTCATATAGATTTTGGCCAACTTAGCACTTGTATAGGTTGTCTTCACGGGTATGAAATGAGCCACTTTAGTTAGGCGATCCACTACTACCCAAATAGAATCGTATCCTGACCGGGTTCTTGGTAATCCGGTAATAAAATCCATACCAATTTTGTCCCACTTCCAATCAGGAATAGGTAGTGGTTGAAGCAAACCTGCTGGTTTCTGATGTTCCGCTTTCACTCTACTACACACATCACACAAAGCAATATGTTCGGCGATGTCCTTCTTGAGGTTATTCCACCAAAATCTTTCCTTCATGTCCATGTACATTTTGGTGTTACCCGGATGAATGGAATACAGAGAGTTGTGTGCTTCTTGCAAATCAGTTTCCGAAGCTCCGGATCTTGTGGAACACAGATACGTTTCCCATGCCATAAAGTTCCCTGTTCGTCTTCATGGAATCCTTTGGATTTTCCCTTGCCAATCTTCTCTTTAATTTCTTCAATTTCCTTATCAATCTTCTGGGCTTCTTTGATCTTGTCCAACAGAGTGGGTTGAACATCCAAAGACATAAGATGTCCTTCAGGCAGAATCTCCAATCTGAGTTCTCTAAATTGGGCACACAAGTCATCTGGCAATTCTCCTTTGGTAAGGCCATTCACAAAAACTTTACGACTTAAAGCATCTGCTACAACATTTGCTTTACCGGGATGGTATTGCAAACTTAAGTCGTAGTCCTTGATGAGTTCTAGCCATCTTCTTTGCCTCATATTAATTTCCTTCTGGGTGAATATATACTTCAAACTTTTGTGATCTGTGAACACTTCACAGCGTTTTCCCAAAAGATAGTGTCTCCATGTTTTTAGTGCATGGACAACAGAGGCTAACTCTAAATCATGAGTAGGATAGTTCACTTCATGAGTTTTGAGTTGTCTTGAGGCATAAGCCACAACTTTACCGTCTTGCATAAGTACTGCACCCAAACCCTGATGAGATGCATCACAATATACTTGGAAATCTTTTTCCAAATCTGGCAGACACAAGACTGGTGCTGTCACAAGTCTCTTCTTCAATTCCTGAAAGCTGAGTTCACAACCTTCAGACCAAGCAAACTTCTTGTATTTCTTTAGCAATTCCATCATGGGCTTAGCTACCTTTGAGAAATTTTCAATGAACCTTCTGTAGTAACCTGCTAAGCCAAGGAAACTACGAACTTCTTTCACTGACTTGGGAGATTCCCATTCAGTCACAGCTGAAACTTTAGCAGGATCAACTGCTACACCATCCTTTGTCATAACATGTCCAAGAAAACCAACTTCATCCAACCAGAACTCACACTTGCTGAATTTGGCATAAAGTTTATGCTCTCTTAACTTCTCAAGTATCAAAAGCAAATGTCCTTCATGCTCTTCTTTGCTGTTGGAGTAGACTAAAATGTCATCGATGAAGACGACAACAAACTTGTCAAGGAATTCCATGAACACCTTGTTCATCATATTCATGAAGTATGCTGGAGCATTGGTCAAACCGAAAGGCATTACGGTATACTCATACAATCCATACCTTGTAGTGAAAGTTGTCTTAGGTATGTCTTGTTCTCTTATCTTGAGTTGAAAATAACCTGACCGGAGATCAATCTTTGAGAACACACAAGCTCCTTCTAGCTGATCAAACAAGTCATTGATTCTAGGCAAAGGATATTTGTTCTTGATAGTCACCTCGTTGAGTGAACGGTAATCTATGCATAACCTTTGACTTCTATCTTTCTTCTCCACGAACAAAACTGGGGCTCCCCAAGATGAAGAACTTGGTTGAATAAATCCTTTCTACAACTGTTCTCCAAGTTGTTTCTTGAGTTCTTTCAGTTCATCCACTGACATCTTGTATGGTCTCTTTGCTATTGGTCCAGATCCTGGTACCAAATCTATAAGAAATTCCACATCTCTATCTGGTGGCATTCCTGGCAATTCTTCCGGAAACACATCCGGATATTCACTCACAATTGGCACACTGTCTATGCTAACCCCCTTAAGAGAATTTAGCATACTCCTTTTTGCTTCAAAGTTGGTCTTGAATCTGATCCTTTTATTTTCTGGAGTTGTGAGTGAGACAGTATGGTTGGCACAATCTATCACTCCCTTGTGCTTAGTCATCCAGTCCATTCCCAAAATGACATCCAATCCTTGGGAGTTTAGAATTATCAAGTTAACGGGAAACCTATACTTCCCAAACTCTATGACTAGATCATGACATCCTGAATTCACTATCATTTCTCCACCAGGAGAACTCACTTTTATAGGACACCCAATAGTTTCTACCGGTAGTTCATTTCTTTCAACAAATGCTCTTGATATGAATGAATGAGATGCACCAGTATCAAAGAGAACAAATGCTTTGGACAGAATTGAGTTTGAACTTACCAAAGAATAGCATCAGCTCCTCATAGATTTCCTCCACATTGATGTGGTTCACTGTCCCTTCGAAAAGGGTTGGGCTTGTTGGGTCCTTCAACTTTCTTTTCTGGGCATTCATTTGCATAATGCCCCATCTTCTTGCACTTGAATCATTCAACCTGACTAATGTCTTTCTTGACAGGCTGACTTCCACTTCCACTTCCATTTCCACTGTGGTGGCTCTTATATCCACCCTTGTGGTTCTTGTACTTGTCATTGTCATGACTACGGTGATGCTTGTTGTCATGACGATTGTGGTTGTGGTGCTTGTTGAATTTCCCATGCTTGTGGGATCCTGAGCTTCCTTGTCATCATAGTGGGCGTTTGTGTAGCGATCCAGCTGTGCTTGTCTAAGTGCTTTCTCTTCTGCTTTCAACTTGCTTTATTTTGTTCTCCAAAATAGCAGCCTTGTCACAGAGGCGATAAGTGGGAACATAGGCCACTGCCAACTGCAGGTTCAGTTCATCATTTAACCCTTCGAGGAACTTTTCTTTCCTCTTAGCATCTGTGTCAACTTCATCCGGTGCATATCGCGCCAGATTGTTGAACTCCTCAATATATTCGGCCACGCTACGGTGGCGCTGCTTCAGGTTATGGAACTCTTTCTTTTTCAGACTCATCACTCCAGATGAGATATGAGCAGTGCGAAAGCCATCCTCAAAGATAGCCCATGTCACATCTTCTATGGGAGTGGTGATCTGGAAGTTATCCCACCAAGTGGCGGCTGGTCCTTCCAACAAGTGTGTTGCAAATCTGACCTTTTCAGCATCAGTACAGCCCACAGTTACCAAGTCCTTGTTCACAGAGCGTAGCCAATCATTGGCCACCATGGGATCAGTTGTTCCTGAGAACTTTGCTGGCCTCAACCTCAAGAACCTGATAAGCATGTCAAAACCCGGTGGGTTGTTGTTGTTATTGTTGTTGTTGTTATTGTTGTTATTGTTGTTGTTTTGTTTCTGGATGAACGTCGTCATCATCTGCATCAGCTGTGTTTGAGCGGTCATCATTTGCTGCATTTCTGGAGTGATGTTGTTGTTGTTGTTGGGGTTGGGGTTTGCACGACGGGGAGGCATCTGTGGTTTGATCAATAGACATAAGAATGAGATACCCATAGATGCTATCATGCACAATACATCACATAAACAATCACAAAGCATGCAACAAAAGGATAAAGGTTCAACAACAAGATAACAAGTTCGCAAAGTAAAACACACACAAATAACAAGCCATCCACATGTCGGATGGTCAAATAACAAGTTCTCAACGGCAAGTATGATAATGAATAATAAATGAGTAGTCATATCTACTCCTCGGCATCAACCTCCTCCTCGACAAAGGTAAGACCTGCATTCTCCATTGCGGTCTTGTATTCCTCGACATTGGTGGTCAAGGTCTCTATCTTGGCCTTGAGAGCCCTCTTATGGGAACGAAGCCTCTCAATCACCGTCTGCTGATGCTCGAGCTCGAAGTCCTTGGCCTGGAGTTCTTCAGTCATGTCCCGGATCTTCTTGTTTCTATCCTGGACTCGCTTCTCCTGACTCTTGAACTTTCTGTCCTGGCTCTCGAACTTCGCCTCCATCTCCTTGACTATCTCATCTTGCTCCGTGAAGAGCTTGTCCTTCTCATGCTGCACAGAGTTCGTCATTGTTGAGCATGACGTTGGTCCTATCAGTGTCCACGTGCCTAATGAGAGACTCTAAGTCCTGGAGGTATAGACGAATCGGCTCTGCTGTGTCCCTCGAATCGTCCTCGAATTCGATGGACTCTCCATCCTCATCACGTCTACCGAAGACGTGGAAGTGAGTACCTCTAACCTGTCGGGAGTGTCTCCCTAGCAGACGTCCTATCAGATCCTGCATCACTACCTCAATGCCTCTCTCCTTGTCATCATGCATGAGCTTGAAGATGATGGCCTCCGTGGTAGGCTCTGTCTGGCGTCCGGGCTGGTTGACCTTGAAGCCCCAAAGGTCTTTCCTCTCAAACTTGGTGAGGGGAAGCACCATGATGGTAGGAAGAGGGAGATTGAGCAAAGTGGTAAGCTCAACAATACGAGGACCAAAGCGAGTTCCCTGGAACTCCTCAACGGTGCTGAAGGTAACAGTATGCATCTATTTATAAGATAGAAAAAGTTAGAACAACACAATTCAAGATACAACACAAGGCAAAACATCACATACAAATCCTTGGAAATCAAAACACACAAGTCATAGCATAAATGGATCCATTACAACAACCAAGGTTCAACTTATTTTAAAGCAACATTTGGAAAATAAGGTAATATGTGGTGGTACAACTAACGAAGTACGTTTACAATCCTATCTCACTGGATCTGTTGGCTAACACAATGTTTCTAGAAGCAATCAATCTATCTTGCTCACATGACTCCATCACTAAGTCTATTATGTCTCCTCTTAAGGTTTGGTTGGTAGCTTCCAACTCTTGGGTGTGTTTCTTCTCTTCCTTTAGATCATTTTGGAGGTTGAACATTCTGCACTTGACTCTATCACCAAGTTCTTTGATGGTCTTCCAAGCTGCATCCCTTGCTGATTCAAAGAATGTAGTGTGTACCACTGAATTGGTGAACATGCAGAACCCTTTTTCCTGGTGGTTGTCTTCCTTGTTTTTATACAAGTGAAGTTGCACCCACCAGTATTCAACTCCTTCATCCATCACAGGAAAACCTTTGTACACAGTTGCACCTTGTATCTCTAATGCAGCCATGAGGTCCTTGAGAGCTTTGGGGAATTCTGTCTCACACTCCAAAGTCATTGTCATGAGTGGTCCTTTCCTTACGGCTTCGTTGATGGAGTTCATCTACAAATAGAGATGAGAAAGAAGATTAGAAAAGTTTACGAGAAGAATAGACAAGTGTAGAAGTTGCTGAAATTTTTTCCTTAGTGGTTTCCAATCCTAGGGTCATAATCCTACAGTCAACACAGTGCTCTGATACCATCTGTAAGATCCCTCCTTTATAAAGGAAAAGGATCCCTGTGATTGAAATGCTAGTCCCTAGATCAAAGCTAGCATCCACAGTTTAAGATGAAGTACACAGATACAAAGGTCATTTATTACAGCCATTCCAGAGATAAACATAGTCTTTACAACTCCAAGGCCACAAGCCTAATACAAGAGTTTGAATAAGTAAATAAATAAAAGTCTTCATCTTCATGTGCCACAGGCAATCATGTTGAGTGTAGACTCATGACACCTAATCCTCATCAGAGTAACCTGCAACATCACAAGTTATAGCCACAATGGGTCAATACATTGGAATAGTATTGGCAAGTTATACCTTAGTATAATTTTAGGTGGACTAAATACTATATGCAATTTGGCTAAGTGTAACTTGGCTTGCTTTGCTCGAAATAGGTTTTGCCTATTAGTTGAAATCACTAAGTTTTTCTTTGTCAAAACTTTTCCCAAGGAACCACCAATAGACATTGAGGTCCTTCACCCTTGTTCACCCACAAGTTTTTACTTAGAAATTGGGATGAGGAGATTCTTGATAGCTTCCATGTCTTGATGCTCAAGCTGTCCATTGCCATGGACTTGGCTAAGTACTTAGATTTTCCATCTGCAGAGGTTGTGCACTTTCCCCACAAGCCTTGATTTTCACCAAGACAGGACCTTTCAGAAGCCTTCCCTTAGACCAAATGGACGCGTTCCAACCTATCATCCCACTACCACCATCTGTCCAAATGGCTAAGTTCTAGCAACCTATGTGATCCTGGTAGAGCCCATATTGCCAAGTGGCTGCACTAGAAGCTTCTTAACACTTGGCCTCTAAAATCTCTTTGTTCCTGGGTGGCTTACCACAAGTGAGATACACAAGGTAAACCATAGAAATGGGCCTTGTGTAACCACTCAACATAAACCAAACCTTCCATTCCACCCAGGTGTTTCATTAACTTAGTTGTTTTATTAGGTAAAACACAAGTCCAAAGACTTAGAAATATTTTCATCATAGCATGTATATTTCACCAACCCTTGTTTGCTAGTAGCTAGGCTAAGCATGGCATAGATAATAACTTAATTTAGAGACTCCCTAGCAATTCTACAACTACTAGGATTTCCCAACATGGCATATAAGCAAAATATAGCATGCAAGTCTAACAAAATATTTCTAATGCTTAGTAGAAAACATAGGAATGGTAATATTCATGAATTACCACTTGCCTTGGTAGTTTGGAGAGTAGCACTCCTCACAATCACAATCACTAGCACCAAAATCTACACAAAGCATCATAGCCACAATCACATACCAAACATATACAATCAAGAATATATGCATGCATGCAAATGATATGTGATGATTTTTAAAACTCAACAAAGCAAATAAACAGTACTGATTCATAAACAAGTTGAAAACTTGCCAAACAACATTTGTTTAAACCCTAAATCCTTTCCTAAACATTTCATATACTCAAATTATCCCTACACAAGTTTCTGCAAATAAAACCTTTTTAACAGAAGCTAAACATTAAAAACATTGCATATTTAGAAAGAGCTTGCTCTCCTGATTCCAACGGTATAAAATTTGTCAAATTCTAACATGGGGATCAAAAGTTATAGCCAAATCAAATTTGAACATCTAATAGATTCAAATTCAGTCTTTTAAATCTAACTGCGGCCACGCGGCGCTATCCTATTGGCCGGTACCGCTTGTCAAGACCGTCACGATCTTACTTAACATCTGCGGCTCAGATCTAATCATACCTCTTTGGTGATGGATCTATCGCGTCACTGGATCTAAATCGAGCCCTAAGCTAACCCTAAACCGTGGCGTGGCGGCGGCGCAATGCGGCGATGCGCTGCTGGCGAGCCAGCAAACTAGGTCGCGCGGGGAGGTGGGAGGATGCTCACCAGAACTGCAGTGACGAGGTGAAGCTCAACGTGTCCCTGGTTGGCGAAGGCGCCGAGTCGTCATGATTGCTCGTCGGAGTTGTCCCCGGCGACGGTGGCTTCGTCGACGCGTTGGCGATGCTTTGGGCCGCGCTAAGAAAAGGGGAGGGTACTGTTAGATGCGCAGGAATCTGGGGATCTTACGCGTATCCATCAGAGGGAGAGGGGAGGCTGGGACTTACGGGAAAAAGGTCGCTGGAGTTCAAGCATAAGTGGCGGTGCTCAGTCGTTGACGTTGCCGAGGCTACAGACCATGCGTGTGCAAACAGGAAGTGTCAGTAGGTGCGCATGGGCATGTAGAACAAGCTAGCATGAATCATAGACAGAGGGGAGTGCGGTGCTCACCGGAATAAGTCGCCGGAGTCGTCAATGGAGTTGCGGCTCGAATTGCCGGCAGCCTGGTGGCGGAGTGGAGGTGCTGTGTGAGGGGAAAAGCTCGCGGTGCAGAGGAGCTTAAGTAGGCAGGGGCTCGACAGGAAATGCCTGCGGATTCAATGGTAATTACACCGCGTGATCAACGCCAGCAATGGCCCGTGGCGACGTGTTCTTCGCGAGATTTGGGGAAGACGACGGTGACGTGGACGGGGCCCAGTTGTCTACGAGAGAAATAGAGGGGGGTGGGGTCCTGGCGTCACTTTCGATGGAGTGCGTCTCATGAGTGAGAGAGGAGAGAGGAACCGGGTGGGCTTAGTGGGCTGCTTTCTCGTTGGGCCAAAAGGCTGGCCTTGGCCCTTTTCCTTTCTCTTTTTCTTTTTCTGTTTTGAATTTCTGGAATGATTTTCAAATGGTTTCAAAAGCTTTTTGAATTCAAATTTTTCCAGGATTTTGTAGGGTGCAACATTCATATTTCTGGGCATAAAAACATGTGGTCTCTCTGTTCAAGCTTGGTTCTTTTGAACAAACAAAATAAACAATGCTATAGCACTTGATTTGGAAATGTTTTGAAAATGGTTTTGAAACCATATTTGTTCTGTGATTTTTTGTCGAAACTCCACATTCAAACCAATCAACAAGGAAGCAAACAAAACTTGGTTTTAAACACCTTTTCTCTCAATTGAGGATAGTCATTTGATTTATGTTTGCTTACATAAAATAATAACACTATGTGCTTCTGTTTTCTTGAAATGAGTTGGAAAAAGATCTCAAAACATATATGCATGCATGAATGATATGCAATCTTTGAAATCATGATTTTAGGGATGTTACAGTGGTGGTGATGGCAATGCTCCCTGATTTGCTGCATCTGCATTGGCCTTCTCCTTGGCATCTCGCTCCATCCGCTGCTGCTCAGTTTCGATTTCTACACCTGTATCCATGACCCCCTAGTCCTGCAACATAAAGCGAATACTCATAATTACATCATGCACATGTGTTCTGAGCTCGACTTTACGCACAGAACTAGTCACACAATGAAGATCCAAAGAAAATCCAAATATGCATTTCACATATTATACATAATATCATAATAATACAAAGTCATTACAACATATACCATATAGGTATAATCACAAAACTACCTTATTCATCTAACTATCTTATTTCTTGGAGTACAATGCATGGTACTTGATACCTCTACATGTCTGCCTACTTCTAGTAGTAACTACGTTCATCATACATGCCTGATATCCAACCGTGATGACGTGTTGTTCCTCGCACAATTTGTGGAACAAATGGCCTTCCAGAAGGAACATACTCTGTATCTGAAGTGTCAGGACTTGAGTTGTTACTCAATCTGAGCGCATTGACTCCCTCCAGCTCAGCTGAAAAGTCTTTAGAAACATATTCAATATTATCTCCCGCTTGCATCTCCTGAGCTTCATTCCTTGAGTTGTCAATAGGATATGCAGATCCTGCTGCTTCCCAGGTGCTCCTTTGGGCAAGATAATTGAACACTGGATAATGTAGATTCCCTGGGTTTTGAGAAGATGTTGATGATTCAAACACTCTCTCCTCAGGATCTTCTTCTTCATCCTAATTATCTATCGACATGGCATTTCTACTATTGTTACTAGGGTTAATCCTTGCACCCATCCCGCTAGATTGTCCAACATTTCTGTCAGAACCATCTGCGGACATCTGATGTTCATGAGATCCTTCATATGATCCCCTTCTCCAACCATCAGAATTCTCAATAGGAAGTTCTGAGTGAGAACCATCCTCTGAGCCCTGTGGTACTGCATACCTCATATCCATAGTAGGATCATGTCTAGGTTCAGGACTTGGTGAATAAGGATATGGTATAAAATATTCAGGATCTATAGGTATATCCTTAAAGATAGGTGTTGCACTACTATATGATTCCTTCTCTAACTGGAATGCTAACTGCTTCCTCCTTTCCGGATAGGTTAGATCCTCTAGCATGTCATTTTTATCTTCAACAATCACTTGATGTGTCTTGTAAAAACACGCAACGAGTGTTCGGTATCTATCCATAAACTTGGAAGCTAACTTAGGATGCTTCTTAACCAAAGTAAGATGATCCGGTATAGGCTCCGAGACTATAGAATCATGAGGTATCACAGAGAATGTGCTACCTTCTAACTCCTTGGCTTTATGCTCCCGGATGTTAGCTATCGCCTCCACAACAGCAACATGATATGCTGCTAAATGACTCCTACCTTCACCTATAGGTATATCGTGATATAATCCAAGCTCCTCCGGAATTTGGATACTCACACGATACTTGGATAACATCCGGCCATCAAGGTAAGTGATAGTATTCACTGGTATTCTAGTTGGACAACTAAAGATCTTTAAAAGTTGACGAAGTTGGTAGGTGAATGATCCTTGATAATCATCAAGAGTCTCATCTTTCCTTACCAAAGTCTGTTTTGGAAACTTTGGTGCCATATCTCTGTATATCAGAAAAATAACTTTGGTGCTCCCCGTGCCGCCATGGTCGTCGGCCACCTCTGCTTCCTCTTCTAGTCTCTAGCGAGGACCTTTGGTGAGTCATTCCTCTCCCCTCATGCTCTCGGTACTAAGACAGTCTATTCTAGATGTTGGTGGTGACCTTCCTGGTTACTGTCATATCCTGATTAGGGTTCTTGGTTTTACTTAGGGTTCATACCCTGCTGTGGATTACATACTGACAAATTGGATCATGTGTTGATTGTTCCTAAGCATGTTAAATGATTGTTAGTTGTGGTTTGCTCCTTAAGATGAACTGTGGTGGTGCTAGTGGCTTATCAGATGATTCTATTGATTAATTTTTGATGTGATCAGATGATCTAGTTGCTTTAGAAGCAATACTTGGGAATTTTATGGTTTACTGCTTCACCACTGTCATTACTTGGTTAATGACAATGAGCGTTGTGTGATGAAATCACTGTATTAACACCTGTTGGCTTAAGAATTCAGATGTAGTTTGAGATCAAATGATTTCAAATAGTGAAGATATACATAGGTGAATATCTTGTTTATGATTCCTGTGTTTAAGAACAGGAAAATGATTTATAGTGGGTTGGTTGAATCTGGGAAGGTTGAATGCTTAACCTGATTAATATAGAATTGTTCTTGTGACACTATCTTTGGATGGCACACAAGTTAGATTCTATTTGATTGATTGGGTTGGTGCAAGCTTAAGATGAGTTTGGCTTTAAAGATAAGTAGAAATTTTCCTTTCTTAAATCCCTAAGACCAATGATGTTGGTCTGAGGTTTATGGATTTAAGCTTTATCTAGTTGATTCATATGGATGGTTCTGGTAGTGGTACCAGCTACTGTTTCTTGAATCAAAGCTTGGAAAAAATGATTGTAAGCTTGATAACTTGCATAGATCCACATGATTAAATTCTAAGGTGCTACTCTTATCCTAGAGATGTGCCTAGAAGTTAAATCTTAGCTATATTCATTCTGGAATTGAAATATAGCTTGATAGCTAAATCAATGATGTTGTTCTGAGATTTAGTTGGATCCTTGTACTTTGTTGTTTGCCTTTAAACTTTAAAAACCTCAATGATGGATTCACCCCACTTGGGTGCTTTCTGAGAGTTTAAATAAGAGACAGATCATGTATGCTTGTCTAATATTAGACAGATAGATCATTTGATGTTCTATTTACTCACCATTGTCACTTGATGTTGTGGTTGCTAGTGGTTACCCTTGTGGTAGCTTGATCTGGTGATCCCCTGGTGTTTCCAGTTCCTGGCTTGTTCCTGATCTAGCCCATCTCTCCTGATCCTGATGACTTGACCTTGGTCTTGCTATCCACCTGATCTTCCCCCTCCTTATGTCACCATCCTGGTGATGTGATCCTGGAATTTGGTTGGTTTGATCGAGCTTAGCTTTGGCTTGATGTAGCTGCTGGCTGCTATGCTTGGTTTAGCTGTTGGCTGCTTTGCTTGCTGTGTAAGAGTAAAGGAATGATGTGGGGATTGGTTTTCCCACGGCTGTGTTGACAGTTTTGTTTGGTCGTGCTGCTGCTGTGGTGTTGACAGCACACATCATGCAGTTTGGTGTGTGTGCTGCTTGTGTGACTGCTGCACAAATGTGGATATGTTTAGAATTTTGAAAGTTACTTTCATCTTGTTACTTCTACCTGGCTGGTGAAACTTGCCCCTCTTTACTGTTATTTGCCTTATGGCTTGAATTTATGAAAGATACATTCTTTCATATTGGTGAAATTTGCCCCTTTTATAAGATTACTCAATGATGAATCTTGATCAATGCACTTCACTGACAAGTCTAAGAGTAATTCCATTTTAACCTTAACCTTCTTTATTTTTTATTTGTGTTTGTTTTGCAGGTACCAGACTTGGGAATTCAAGATTTTAGTTTAAGTTTTCTTATTTATTTGTAGAATAACTATGTAATCTTATTTATTCTTTTGTAATTTTAGTTCTATCTTTTGTAATCTTTAGTTATTATTGGTTAACTCTTAATTGAATCAAATATTCAAACATTATTCAAAATTATTTTGAACTACAATTCAAACACTCAAGTTCTAAATTCAAATTTCATTTCCCTAAAACACATAAATCCACAAAGATCATATCAAGTCTACAACAATCATCCTTCAAGACTAAACCTATTCTCAAAGCATGAAATAAACCTTGATCACTTTAGGTTTTTATTTGGCGAAAAAATTACCCACATTTTCACGGATGAATGCATGCAACATTCCAAATTCCTAAATCTACCCTTCGTTAGTTCCTAAATGCTGGGATGTTACAGACTTCCCCCCTTAAATTAAACTTCGTCCTGAAGTTTGTTGAGATGTACCTGAATAGTTCTGGATAGGTTTTTCTTAAATCCTCTTCTTTCTCACACGTGGCTTCCCTTTCAGGGTGATGTTCCCACTGTACTTTGCAATATTTAATTGCTCTATTCCTCAACCTTTTCTAGTTTTCTTCCAAAATTTTACAGGGCTTTTCAACATAGGTTAGGTCTGCTTGTAGTTTTATCTCCTGATGTATGATTGCATCATCCGGAACTTTCAAACATTTACGAAGTTGTGACACATGGAAAATATTATGCACTTGAGCTAATCTTGATGGTAACTCTAAAGCATAAGCTATAGTTCTGTTCTGACTCAATATCTTGAATGGTCTGATGTATCTTGGACTCAATTTTTCTTTAACTCCGAACCTTTTCACTCCTTTCATTGGACTTACTTTCAAGTATACTATGTCTCCTACTTCTGTATGCCAAGATCTTCGACTTTGATCAGCATAACTTTTCTGCCTACTCTGGGCTATTTTCAGTCTATCCCATGATCTTATCAATGATATCTTGTATTTTCTTGATATAATCTGGCACAAATTCTTTGTTGCTTCCAGGTTCATACCAACATATTGGTGATCGACACTTCCTTCCATACAAAACCTGATATGGAGCTGCCTTCAGACTACTCAGATAGCTATTATTGTAGGAAAATTCTGCCAATGGTAGATGATCTTCCCATGTACCTCCAAAATCTAATGCACAAGCTCTTAACATGTCTTCTAGTATCTGATTTGTTCTCTCTGTTTGACCCCCTGTCTCAGGATGATAGGCTGTGCTGAAATCTAACTTTGAACAAAGTGCTTCGTGCAATTGCTTCCAAAATGCTGAAGTAAACACTGATCCCCTATCAGTTACGATCTTTTTGGGTACTCCATGCTTACTTACTGTCTCTTTAACGTAAACTTCAACTAACTTCTCGGCATTATCTTTTTGATTTACCGGAATAAAATGTGCACTCTTAGTGAGTCTGTCCACAATTACCCATATCATATCCTTTCGTTTAGGTGTCATGGGCAATCCTGTGATAAAGTCCATACCTATTTCCTCCCACTTCCACTCGGAAATTTCTAAAGGTTGTAATGGTCCTGCTGGACTTTGATGTTCAGCCTTAACCCTTTGGCAAGTATGACATTCTGATACATATTTAGTTCTATTCTTTTGAAATCTTTATTTTATTATTTTGTAATAAAGATTATACTATGATCAATAAAGAAATATTATTATTTATTTATTTATTATTGTAAGAATTGTGAATGATTTCCATAAGTTGCCTCTTTTGTAACTTATTTATTTAATGAAAAAATAAAATGGAGATTCTTATTCTTAATTACCTTCTTTATATAAAGTTTGAGTTATTATTGGTTAACTCTTAATTGAATCAAATATTCAAACATTATTCAAAATTATTTTGAACTACAATTCAAACACTCAAGTTCTAAATTCAAATTTCATTTCCCTAAAACACATAAATCCACAAAGATCATATCAAAGTCTATAACAATCATCCTTCAAGACTAAACATATTCTCAAAGCATGAAAGAAACCTTGATCACTTTAGGTTTTTATTTGGCAAAAAATTTACCCACATTTTCACAGATTAATGCATGCAACATTCCAAATTCCTAAATCTACCCTTCGTTAGTTCCTAAATGCTGGGATGTTACAAATAAGCTGACCAGTTGTGCAACAAAGAGTTGATCTCTCATGGTAAAGTAACGCACCTCTGCAGAGTGTAAGAACTATAACTTGTTACTCCATGTTAGGGAAGGTCTTTAACGCGCGGAAAGGAACTCCATGAAAGTTCTGGTAAACCTGTGAAGGCTGACGGACATAGCTTTTTAGAATAAAAGCAACCTTTGACGAAATGTTTATGAAAACTTGCATTGCCTATGACCTACGGTCTGTAGCTGTATTTATAGTGCATCAAACACCCCTTTTCTAGTGCACTTGCTGAGTACGCTCGTACTCAATGTATCTTCTTAACCCTTGCTAGATTCTGAAGCCAATACAGACGATGTCTATATCAAGTTATGCTCCAGGAATCATCATCAACCGCTAAAAGCCCTTCAAGGAAGTCAAGAAAGTCAACATACACATCAACTCAAGTGAGGACGAAGTTACTGATTAGATAGGGAAATAATCTCTAACCATAGAACCTATCTCTATAGCATATTGCAATAGAAGCAATGCCAGACCATTAGTTAGCATACTAGTCTAAATAGTATGATAGTATTTGAGTTGTTTATTTCTGATTCTTCTTTGTAAGAAGATTCTTTCTCTCTCTTTAACCTAGAGTGTTCTCTGGATCTTGTGTATAGAGTGAGTTGTAACCTTTTGCCATGTATTGGACCTGCTGTGTTTCTGTTGTACCACTCTGAGGGATGTAATACTAGTGAACGGTGTTTCATTGGTGTTATGTCAACGACTATAGTATACTACATCATGCAGTGGTATGCTGGGTCACCGCAGTTGGTATCAAAGCATATGCTTTGACCTCAGGTTGGAAACCTAGTAAATGGGTAGAACCTGTAGGACTTATACATGCAAGAATAAAGAGTTCTCTAGTGATATGAGGGATATTCACTTGAGAATAATCATGTCATGTTGCTAGTGCGACAATTCTTTAGTATGATTGTGTAACATCCCTAAAATCATAATTTCAAAGTTTGCATATCATTCATGCATGCATATAGATTTGAGATCAAATTTCAAACTCATTTCAGAAAAACAGAAGCACTTGGTGCTATGATTTTATGTGAACAGATTTAAATCAAATGGCTATCCCCAGTTAAAAATTTGATTGTTTATGAACCAAGTTGTTGCCTTCTATGAAGATAGGTTTGAGTGTAGAATTCAAACCAAGTTTTTCAAATTGGAAATGGTTTCAAAAACCATTTTTCAATTTTTGCAAACCAAGTACCTAGTCTCTGTCATTTTTGATCTCCAAGCTTGACCAAGCCTTTACTTAGCAAACCACCTGACTTTGTGCCTAATTGGAGACTACTGTACCCTGCAAAAATCCCAGAAGGATTTGAATTCAAAAAGAGTTTGAATTCAATTCAAAACCATTCCTGAAAATCGAAATAGAAAAAGAAAAGAAGCAAACAAAAGAAAAGGGCCAGGCGCCAAGAATATAGCCCAGCAGTGGAACAGGCCCAACTAGCCCACCCGGGGTATTTCTTTTCCTCCCGCACGCACGAGCACACCCACTTAGCCACTGACAGCCAGACCCCACACTTCCTCTGCTTATTTCACTGCCAAGCGGGCCCCGTCCACGTCAGCGTCGTCTTCCCCTGATTCCGCGCACGACCTCCGCCGCTGCCCGTTGCTGCACTGATTTCGCGAGCTTAATTGGCATTGATGCAGCGAGCGTTTCTTGTCGAGCCTCTGGCTATAAGATCCCCCATCCTCGCGACCATTTCCCCCCAAACAATTCTGCTTTCACGCCACCAGGCTGCCCACAACTCGCACGATGCCGCCGCTGTTCCGACGACTGCGCCGGCGAATTCCGGTGAGTTCCGTGCTCCCCTCTGTCTCTCGTTCATGCAAACAGGTTCAGTGAGTCCTTGCGCACCCCCTGAGACTTTCCTTTTGACCTCGCATGACCCGTAGCTCCACCAACATCGACGACGGCCGCCACCGTTCTCTGCACGAACTCCGGCGACTTCCCTCCGTAAGTAGCCACCGCCCCTTGCCCTCTGACTTGTACGCCTAGAATCTACGTCGATGTGCGCATCTAACGGTACCCTTATCTTGGCTTAGCGCGACGAGGAACCTCGCCAACATCGACGACTGACCGTGCCGACGTCTGCCTCTACTCCGACGAGAAATCCTCGCCGTATCAGCGCGCCCCTTCGCAAACCAACGCTACCTTGAGCATCAGCAGTCTCCTGCGGTTCAGGTATGACCCTTCTTCCTCTCGCGCACGACCTGAAACGCTAGCGCCGCCAGAGATGAGCGCTCATTGGCGACGCCGCCAGGACATGGTCGCGTGCTCGAGCACCGTTAGATCTAGATCCAAGCGACAGGATAGAATCACTTATCAGTGAAGAGGTACGCGCTCAGGGCCGTGCGATTTATTTAGATCCTGCGGCGCGGAAGGGTGATCCGGTGTGAACCGGTACGCGCCAGTAATATCGTTACGCGTGGCTAGGGTTGATTCAAAAATAGAAATTCAAATCAGATTTAGATCAAATTTTCAAAGGGCTATAACTTGAGTTTCCCACGTTAGAATTTTGCAAACTTTATACCGTTGGAATCAGTGAATCACTTGCCAATACTATTCCAAAGTATTGACCCACTGTGGCTGTAACTTGTGATGTTGCAGGTTACTCCGATGATGAGTAGGAGTCATGAGTCTACACTCAACATGCTTGCCTGTGGCACATGAAGATGAGGAATTGTGTTTATTTACTTATTCCATAAACTCTTGTATTAGGCCTTTGGCCCTGAGTTGTAAAAGACTATGTTTTATCTCTGGAATGAATGTAATAAACGACCTTTGTATCTGTGTACTTCATCTTAAACTGTGGATGCTAGCATTGATCCAGGGACTAGCATTGCAATCACAAGGATCCTTTCCTTTACAAAGGAGGGATCTTACAGATGGTATCAGAGCACTGTGTTGCCTGTAGGATTATGACCCTAGGATTGGAAACTACTAAGGAAAAAATTTCAACTACTTCTACACTTGTCTATTCTTCTCGTAAACTTTTCTAATCTTCTCATTCTCATCTCTATTTGTAGATGAACTCCATCAACGAAGCCGTGAAGAAGGGGCCACTCATGACCATGACCTTGGAGTGTGAAACTGAGTTTCCCAAGATTCTCAAGGACCTCATGGTGGCAATGGAAGCACATGGTGCAGCTGTTTACAAAGGCTTTCCAGTGATGGATGAAGGAGTGGAGTATTGGTGGGTGCAACTTCACTTGTACAAAAACAAGAAAGACAACCACAAAGAAAGAGGATTCTGCATGTACACTAACACTGTGATGCACACCACATTCTTTGAGTCAGCAAGAGAAGCAGCTTGGAGGACTATCAAAGAACTAAGTGCTAGAGTCAAATGCAGAATGCTCAACCTCCAAAAGGACTTAGGGAAAGAGAAGGAACTTACTCTAGAGTTGGAAGCCACCAACCAAACCTTAAGGGGAGATATTATAGACTTAGTGATGGAATCATGTGAACAAGATAGGTGGATTGCCTCTAGGAACATTGTGTTAGCCAACAGATCCAGTGAGATAGGATTGTAAACGCACTCCGTTAGTTGGACCACCACCTATCACCTTATTTTCCAAATTATATCTTAAATAAGTTTGGACCATGATTGATGTAATGGATTCATGTATGCATGACTTGTGTGATTTTGTGTTCCAAAGATATGTATGAAATGTTTGTCTTGTTTTATCTTAAATTGTGTTGTCCTAACTTTTCTATCTTATAAATAGATGCCTATTACCATCAGCACTGTTGAGGAGTTCCAGGGTACCCGTTTTGGTCCTCGTATCGTTGAGCTTACCACTTTGCTCAATCTCCCTCTTCCCACCATTATGGTGCACCCACTCACCAAGTTCGAGAGGAAGGACCTCTGGGGCTTCAAGGTGAACCAGCCCGGACGCCAGGAAGAGCCTACTACAGAGGCCATCGTCTTCAAGCTTATGCACGATGGCAGGGAGAGAGGCATGGAGGTCGTCATGCAGGACCTGATAGGACGTCTGTTAGGCCGTCACTCCCGACAGGTTAGGGGCACCCACTTCCACGTCTTCGGAAGACGTGATGATGATGGAGAGTCCATCGACTTTGAGGACGACTCGAGGGACGCAGCAGAGCCGATACGTCTCTATCTCCAGGACTTAGAGTCTCTTATTAGGCACGTGGACACGGACAGGACCAACGTCATGCTCAGCAATGACGAGCTCCAGGTGCAGCTTCGCGAGAAGGACAAGCTTTTCGCATAGCAGGATGAGATAGTCAAGGAAATGGAGACGAAGTTCGAGGCCCAGGACCGTAAGTTCAAGAGTCAGGAGAAACGCGTCCAGGATAGGAACAAGAAGATCCAGGACATGACTGAAGAACTGAAGTCCAAGGATTTCGAGCTAGAGCAGCAGCAGATGGTGATCGAGAGGCTTCGCTCCCAGAAGAGGGCTCTCAAGGCCAAGATCGATTCCTTGACCACTACGATTGAGGAGAACAAGACCGCGATGGAGAACGCAGGTCTTACCTTTGTCGAGGAGGAGATTGATGCTGATGAGTAGACTTGACTACTCGTTTATCTTTCATTATTGTACTTGTTATTTGTGAACTTATTATTGGACCATCCGACATGTGGATGGCTTGCCACTTGTGTGTTTTATTTCGAGAACTTGTTATCTGGTTGTTGAACTTTTACCTGTGTTGCATGCTTTGTGTTTGCTTGTGATGTATTGTGCATAAAACATCTATGGGTATCTCATTCTTATCTCTATTTTAACAAACCACAGATGCCTCCCCGTCGCGCAAACCCCAACCCCAACAACATCACTCCGGAAATGCAACAGATGATGAATGCTCAAACACAGCTTATGCAGATGATGACAACATTCATCCAAAACCAGAATAACAACAACAACAACCCCAATAACAACAACAACAACAACCCTCCGGGTTTTGATATGCTCACCAGATTTCTGCGTTTGAGGCCAGCTAAGTTCTCGGGGACAACTGACCCCATGGTGGCAAATGATTGGCTACGTTCCATGAACAAGGACTTAGTGACCGTGGGCTGCACGGACGCTGAAAAGGTCAGATTTGCAGCGCATCTGTTGGAAGGACCAGCCGCCACATGGTGGGACAACTTCCAAATCACCACTCCTTTAGATGAGGTGACTTGGGCTATCTTTGAAGATGGCTTTCGCACTGCTCATATTTCATCAGGAATGATGAGTCTGAAAAATAAGGAGTTTCACAATCTGAAGCAGCGCCACCGCAGCGTGGCTGAATACATAGAAGAGTTCAACAATCTGGCGCGCTATGCACCGGATGAGGTTGACACAGATGCCAAAAGAAAGGAAAAGTTTCTGGAAGGCTTGAATGATGAGCTAAACTTGCAATTGTCTGTGGCATATGTTCCAACTTATCAGTCTCTGTGTGATAAGGCTGCTATTTTGGAGAATAAGATGAAACAAGTCAAGAGTAGGAAGAGGAAACACTCTGACAAGCACAGCTCGGGATCGTCTCACAAACGATCTCATATTGATGACAGTGGAAGCTCAGGATCCCATAAGCATGGGAAATTCAACAAGCACCACAATCACAACCGTCATGACAACAAGCATCACCGCAGTCATGACAATGACAAGTACAAGAACCACAAGAGTGGACATAAGAGCCACCACAGTGGAAATGGTAGTGGAAGTGGAAGTCAGCCTGCAAAAAGGGACATCAGTCAGGTTGAGTGCTTCAAATGCAAGAAGATGGGACACTATGCAAATGAGTGCCCCGAAAAGAAAGTCGAAGGACCTGTCAAGCCCAATCCTTTCCAGAAGGGTCAGGTGAACCACATTAATGTGGAGGAGGTCTATGAGGAACCTGACGCTGTTGCTGGTAAGTTCAGACTCAATTCCATTCCAGCATTTCTACTCTTTGATACTGGTGCATCTCATTCATTCATATCAAGAGCATTTGTTGAAAGAAATGAACTACCGGTAGAAACTATTGGGTGCCCTATAAAAGTAAGTTCTCCTGGAGGAGAAATGATAGTGAATTCAGGATGCCATGACCTAGTCATAGAATTCGGGAAGTATAAGTTTCCCGTTAACTTGATAATATTAAACTCCCAAGGTTTGGATGTCATTCTGGGAATGGACTGGATGACTAAGTACAAAGGAGTGATAGATTGTGCTAGCCATACTGTCTCACTCACAACTCCGGATAATAAAAGGATCAGATTCAAGACCAGCTTTGGAGCAAAGAAGAGTATGTTAAATTCTCTTAAGGGGGTTAGCATGGACAGTGTGCCAATTGTGTGTGAATATCCGAATGTATTTCCGGAAGAGTTGCCAGGAATGCCACCAGATAGAGATGTGGAATTTCTGATAGATTTGGTACCAGGATCGGGACCAATAGCCAAGAGACCATACAAAATGTCAGTTGATGAACTGAAAGAGCTCAAGAAACAACTAGGAGAACAGTTGCGGAAAGGATTTATCCAACCAAGTTATTCATCTTGGGGAGCCCCAGTATTGTTCGTGGAGAAGAAAGATAGAACCCAAAGGCTATGCATAGATTACCGTTCACTCAATGAGGTAACAATCAAGAACAAATATCCTTTGCCTAGAATCAATGACTTGTTTGACCAGCTAGAGGGAGCATGTGTGTTCTCAAAGATTGATCTCCGGTCAGGCTATTTTCAACTCAAGATAAGAGAACAAGACATACCTAAAACAACATTCACCACAAGGTATGGATTATATGAGTATACCGTAATGCCTTTTGGCTTGACGAATGCTCCAGCATACTTCATGAATATGATGAACAAGGTGTTCATGAAATTTCTTGACAAGTTCGTTGTCATTTTCATCGATGACATCTTAGTCTACTCCAAGAGCAAAGAAGAACATGAAGGACACTTACGCTTGATACTTGAGAAATTAAGAGAGCATAAACTTTATGCCAAATTCAGCAAGTGTGAGTTTTGGTTAGAGGAAGTTGGTTTTCTTGGTCATGTTATGACAAAGGATGGTGTGGCAGTTGATCCTGCTAAAGTTTCAGCTGTGACAGAATGGGAATCTCCCAAGAACGTGAAAGAAGTACGTAGTTTCCTTGGCTTAGCAGGTTACTACAGAAGGTTCATTGAAAATTTCTCAAAGGTTGCTAAGCCCATGACTGAATTATTAAAGAAAGACAAGAAGTTTGCTTGGTCTAAAAGTTGTGAAGTCAGCTTCCAAGAATTAAAGAAGAGACTTGTAACAGCACCAGTTCTATGTCTGCCAGATTTGGAAAAGGATTTCCAAGTATATTGTGATGCGTCTCATCAAGGTTTGGGTGCCGTACTTATGCAAGACGGTAAAGTTGTGGCCTATGCCTCGAGACAACTCAAAACTCATGAAGTAAACTATCCTACTCATGATTTGGAGTTAGCTTCTGTCGTCCATGCACTCAAAACATGGAGACATTACCTTTTGGGAAAACGTTGTGAAGTGTTCACGGACCACAAAAGTTTGAAGTATATCTTCACCCAGAAGGAAATCAATATGAGACAAAGAAGATGGTTAGAGCTTATCAAGGATTACGACTTAAGTTTGCAATACCACCCCGGTAAAGCAAATGTTGTAGCAGATGCTCTAAGTCGTAAGGTATTTGTGAATGGCCTTACCAAAGGAGAATTGCCAGATGATTTGTGTGCTCAATTCAAAGAACTCAGATTGGAGATTGTGCCTGAAGGACATCTCATGTCTTTGGATGTTCAACCCACTTTATTGGACAAGATCCGAGAAGCTAATAAGGCCGATAAGGAAATTGAACGGATCAAGGAAAATATTGGCCAAGGGAGAGCTAAAAATTTCCATGAAGACGAACAGGGTACTTTATGGCATGGGAAACGTATCTGTGTTCCACAAGATCCGGAGTTACGGAAACTGATTTTGCAGGAAGCGCACAACTCTCCGTATTCCATTCACCTGGGTAACACCAAAATGTACATGGACATGAAAGAAAGATTTTGGTGGAACAATCTCAAGAGGGACATCGCCGAACATATTGCTTTATGTGATGTGTGTAGTAGAGTAAAAGCGGAGCATCAGAAACCAGCAGGTTTGCTTCAACCACTACCTATTCCTGATTGGAAATGGGACAAAATTGGTATGGATTTCATCCCCGGATTGCCAAGGACCAGATCAGGATATGATTCCATATGGGTAGTCGTGGATCGCCTAACTAAAGTGGCTCATTTCATACCCGTGAAGACAACCTATACAAGTGCCAAGTTAGCTAAAATCTACATGAGTAGAATTGTATGCCTTCACGGTGTGCCTAAGAGTATTGTGTCCGATAGGGGAACCCAATTCACTTCCCATTTTTGGAGACAGCTACATGAGTCATTAGGAACGAAGTTGGAATTCGATCGCTTTCATCCTCAAACCGATGGACAAACAGAAAGGACTAACCAAATCCTTGAAGACATGTTGAGGGCATGTGCCCTAGACTATGGAGCAAGTTGGGATGAAAGTCTGCCTTACGCAGAATTTTCTTATAATAACAGCTATCAAGTCAGCATTGAGATGGCACCGTTTGAGTTTCTCTATGGAAGAAAATGTACCACCCCATTGTTATGGAATGGTGTGGGAGAGAGAAGTCTATTTGGGCCAGATCTTATCAAAGAAGCCGAAGAGAAAGTCAAATTGGTTAAGGACAGGTTGAAGATAGCACAGTCCCGACAGAAAAGCTACGCAGATCCTAAGCATAGATAAGTCACCTACGAAGTGGGTGATAGAGCCTATCTTAGAGTATCACCACTCCGTGGAGTGAAAAGATTCGGAGTCAAAGGAAAGTTGGCACCAAGATATGTTGGACCATTCAAGATTCTGAGTCGCAAAGGAGAAGTTGCTTATGAAATTGAACTACCAGCATCTCTATCAGCAGTCCATAATGTATTTCATGTGAGTCAGCTTAAGAAATGTCACCCATAAATGGAAGAGTCTTCTTTGAAGGATACCATACCTTTGGAAGAAGTTCAACTAGAAAGTGATCTCACTTATGAGGAAAAGCCTATCAAGATTCTTGAGACTGCAGAAAGAGTCACGAGAACAAAGACTATCAAGTTTTGCAAAGTGCAATGGAATCATCATTCCGAGGAAGAAGCAACATGGGAAAGAGAAGATGATCTTCGGAAAGACCACCCTCACCTATTTGCTAGCCAATCCGAATCTCGAGGGGGAGATTCACCTTAAGGGGGTTAGATTTGTAACATCCCTAAAATCATAATTTCAAAGTTTGCATATCATTCATGCATGCATATAGATTTGAGATCAAATTTCAAACTCATTTCAGAAAAACAGAAGCACTTGGTGCTATGATTTTATGTGAACAGATTTAAATCAAATGGCTATCCCTAGTTGAAAATTTTGATTGTTTATGAACCAAGTTGTTGCCTTCTATGAAGATAGGTTTGAGTGTAGAATTCAAACCAAGTTTTTCAAATTGGAAATGGTTTCAAAAACCATTTTTCAATTTTGCAAACCAAGTACCTTGTCTCTATTTTGATCTCCAAGCTTGACCAAGCCTTTACTTAGCAAACCACCGACTTTGTGCCTAATTGGAGACTCACTGACTGCAAAAATCCCAGAAGGATTTGAATTCAAAAAGAGTTTGAATTCAATTCAAAACCATTCCTAAAAATCGAAATAGAAAAAGAAAAGAAGCAAACAAAAGAAAAGGGCCAGGTGCTAGGAATATGGCCCAGCAGTGGAACATGCCCAACTAGCCCACCCGGGGTATTTCTTTTCCTCCCGCACGCACGAGCACACCCACTCAGCCACTGACAGCCAGACCCCACACTTCCTTTGCTTATTTCACTGCCAAGCGGGCCCCGTCCACGTCAGCGTCGTCTTCCCCTCGATTCACAGACGACCTCCGCTGCCCATTGTCGCACTGATTACGAGCTTAATTGGCATTGATGCAGCGGCTTTCTTGTCGAGCCTCGCTATAAGATCCCCATCCTCGCGACCATTTCCCCAAACAATTCTGCTTTCACGCCACCAGTCGCCCATTAACTCGCGACGATGCCGCTGTTCCGACGATCACCGGGCGAATTCCGTGAGTTCCAGGCTCCTCTCTCTCGTTCATGCAAACAGGTTCAGTGAGTCCTTGCGCACCCCCTGAGACTTTCCTTTTGACCTCGCATGACCCGTAGCTCCACCAACATCGACGACGCCACCGTTCTCGCACGAACTCCGCGACTTCCTCCGTAAGTAGCCACCGCCTTGCCCTCGACTTGTACGCCTAGAATCTACGTCGACAGCGATCTAATCGGTACCCTTTATCTTGGCTTAGCGACGAGGAACCTCGCCAACATCGACGATCGACCGTGCGACGTCGCCTCTACTCCGACGAGAAATCCTCGCCAGACGGTAGCCTTCGCAAACCAACGCTACCTTGAGCATCAGCGATCTCCTGCGTTCAGGTATGACCTTCTTCCTCTCGCAAGACGACCTGAAACGCTTAGCGCCAGCAGAGAGCCGGCGCTCGACGCGCTACCGCCAGACATGGTCGCGTTTCGAGCACCGTTAGATCTAGATCCAAGCGATGGATAAAATCACTTATCACGAAGAGGTACGCTGGGCCGTACGATTTATTTAGATCCTGCGCGGAAGGGTGATCCGTGCGAACCGGCACGCCAGAATATCGTGACGCGTGGCTAGGGTTGATTCAAAAATAGAAATTCAAATCAGATTTAGATCAAATTTTCAAAGGGCTATAACTTGAGTTTCCCACGTTAGAATTTTGCAAACTTTATACCGTTGGAATCAGTGAATCAAGGCCTTTCTGAATCTGCAATGTGTTTAACAAATAGTATCTGTTAAAAATGACTTTGTAAGCAGAAACATGTTTAGGTCCATTTTGAGTATAATTTTTGTTTAGCAAATGGTTTTAGGGCTAAATAAGTTAGCAAACTTTGGGACTTGTTATGTTTCTGTATCATACACTTGCTTGGTAGAGTTTTCAAAATCATCACTTAGTAATTTCTTGCATGCATGCATTCATATTTTTGTTTGTATATAAATTGTGCGTAATTGTATGCTACAAATTTTGTGTAGATTTTGCTAGTGACTGTGATTGTGAAGAGTGCTACTCTCCCCATTACCAAGGCAAGTGATACTTCATGATATTTCCACCCTTTATTTTGAATAAGCATTAGAATTATTTTTGCTAAGTCTTGCATGCTACTTTTGCCAAATGCTATGTTGGGAAATCCTATGTAGTGTAGAATTGTAGAATTGCTAGGGAATTTTCCTAAGTTAAGTTATTATGCCATGCTTAGCCTAGCTAGTAGAAAACAAGGGATGGTTAGTTCATTGTAAAAGTACTACATTGATACTAGTTTTGTCACAGAGTACAAATTAAGTTTTATCTCAATCTAAACTAAGGGTGGCACAATATAATGGAAAGTAGGTTCCATAATGGATTTGGATGAGTTCCAAAGTTAAGACATTGTGACAGATACTACAACAAAAGGCTAAGTATATGACTGCTATTATAGCATCAAAAGAGGGCATTTGTGTCAAGTAGTTTGTTATCAAACTAGGTGTAGTTCACAGCGGGATAATACTATGAAGATATATTGTGCGACAATATTATCAACATGTTTTAACCCCAAAGAACTAAAGGTCACACCGAAAGACCAAATTATACAAAGCCATCTCATTAGAGAATGAGTGATGCGTAGAGACGCAAAGATATGCAATTACACGGACACGGAAGTGTCGGATCCGAGATCGATTGACCACTAGCAATCGTGTACATACAACACGGAAAGCCATAGGTGTTGAATACACAAAGGTTTGAAACTAGATTATTGACTCTAGTGCAAGTGGAGACTGTTGGAGATATGCCCAAGAGGCAATAATAAAGTGGTTATTATCATATCTTCATATTTATGATAAATGTTTACATACCATGCTATAATTGTATTAACCGGAAACATTAATACTTGTGTGATTTGTAAACTTAATTTGAAGTCCCTAGTATAGCCTCTATACTTCACTAGCTTGTTGGTTAATAGATGATTGTGGTTTCCCTATCATGAACATTGAGATGTTATTAACAACAAGATCATATCGTTAGGAGAATGATATGGTGGACATACTCCTATAGATAAGCATAGCATAAAGATCAAGTCGTTTCAATAGTTCAATTGCTATATGCTTTCTGATACATAGTAACCTGATTCCTTCGACCATGAGATCATGCATATCACCTTTACGGAAGGATGCTTTGATGTCATCAAACACCACACCGTAACAGGTGGTTATAAAGGTGGCATTGAGTGTTTGGAAAGTATTGGTTGAGACACATGGATCAAGAGTGGGATTTGTCCATCCACATGACGGATAGATATACTGGCCCTCTCGAAATGTCATCCAATTAGCTTGCAAGCATGTGACTGGCTCACAAGGGATCACATATCACGGGAACGAGAAAAGAGTACTTATCAGTAACGAGGTTGAACTAGGTATGCAGAGATACCGACGATCATAACCTCGGATAAGTAACATATCGTGAGACAAAGGGAAATTGGTATCATATGTAAGTGGTTCATTCGATCGCAAAGTAATCGTAGAAATATGTGGGAGCCATATGAATTTCCAGATTCCTCTATTGGTTATTGTTCGGAGAAGTGTCTCGATCATGTCCGCATAATTCACGAACCGTAGGGAGACACACTTAAGGATTCGACGTTGTTTTGAGTAGTTATGGTATTATGAGAAAGAGACCGAATGTTGTTCGGGGTCTCGGATGGGATCCGGGATATCACGAGGAGATCCGGAATGGTCCGGAGAATAAGATTCATATAAGGAAAGTCCCGTTTCGGAGTAGCGGAATGATTCCGGTGTTTTCATCGGGAATGTTCTAGAAGGTCCCGGAATGTCCGGCACTCCGGGGGGGAAGGGTACATGAATGTGTCATTGTAAGTTGGAATGATTGCATCATGTACTAAGTGTTCTTGCTGTCCCAAATAAAGTATTAAATTAAATCCTAAATTGAAAAGTCAAACGGCTAGTTTGAAAGTCAAACGGCAATTTTGGGAAGTGGGAAGAGAGGAGGATTGGTGGAGGCCGAATTGGAGGAGGGTTCCTCCCTTGGCCGGCGCCCCACCAAGCCGACTTGGGGAGGGACTCTCCTCCCCTTGGCCGGCCCTCCCACCTATATAAGGAGGGGCAGGGCTCCCTCCTAGCACACACAAGTTTCCACCTCTAATCTCCGGTTTAGAGCCGTTTTGGTTTAGAGCTTCTAATTGCTTTAGCCAACGGTTTAGAGCCTTCTAATTGGTTTAGAGCCTTCTAATTGGTGTGTCTAATTACTAGACCACTAATAGCCTCTCTCATAAGCTCCACCATACTCGCACCGGCTTAAGGCGAAGCTCCTCGATCTCCTCTACTTCCTGGTACCACGCTATGCCGAATCGCGAGGAGAGTGCTACAACCTCCGCCGCTGGAACAAGGAGAGGAAGGTCTTACGCAATCGAACGTGTGACCGATCAAGGGAGCGCTGCCGAACGTGGCGCTGAAGGATCGCTCACGCGATCTTGAGATCGGAAAGAGTACGACTACATCACCCACGAGAATCTGCTCGTTAACCGCTTTGGAATCTTCGAGGTGAGTTCCTCTATCGACTCGTTGCTACAATCTAGTAGATAGATCTTGGCTTGTTTGTTTGTATGCGATAGAAAATTTTTGTTTTCCATGCTACGAACCCCTCACAAAGGGTATCGAGCCGTGTCTATATGTAGATCTGTTGCACGAGTAGAACACAATGGTCATTGTGGGCATTGATGCTTTTATTGTAGATTGCTTTTGTGTACTTTGCATCTTGCGGTATGTTGGGATGAAGCGCCGGCTAACCTTACATGACATCGTTCATGAGACTTGCTCCACGCTTGACATGCAACTTGTATTGCATAAGTGGCTCATGGGTGCCTGCTTTCTCCTAGCATAGTTAAGATCCAATTTACAACGGTAATCAACAATGCTAGTATCAATGTTGTGGTTCTTGTTCGTAAGTTAGAACGACACTTATTGAAAGCCCCAAACCACGTAAAATATGCAAAGAAAGTAGAGGCGCCTAACTTTGTTTTGCAGGTGTGCAATGATGTGATATGGCCATGATTGTGATTATATTTGATGTATGCAATGTTCCTTATTGTAAGTTGGCAACCCAAGGAGCCATATGGTTGTCTTTAATTTTGTTAAGACCTGCGTGTCTATTCAAAGTAGTTGTAATAGTTGAAGCTGGTGGACTACAACCATGAAGAAGCGTCATTGACCTTGATGCTATGCCGGTGATGATGGAGATCATGTTCGTGCTTGAAGATGGAGATCGAAAGCACAAAGAAGAAAGGCCATATCATATCACATATTATGAATTGCCCGTGATGTTAATCCTTTATGCATCTTGTATTGCTTAGTAGACGACGGTAGCATTATAAGATGATCCCTCATGCACATAAATTTCAAGTTCTAAAGTGTTCACCCTTAGTATGCACTGCCAAAGCTTGTCGCTCAAGCACCACGTGATGATCGGGTGTCTTTGATTCCGGGTGAATACAACGAAGCAAGCCAGATTTGCTTATGGTAGCTAAGGTTTGATCTTGACGAGCCTAGCATGTACGCATGGCCTCGTGAACACGGATTACCGAAAGGTAGAGCATGAGTCATATAGTAGATATGATGAACATGTTGATTGTTCGCCATTGAAACTATATCAACTCTCGTGATGATCGGTTTTGATGTGGTGGATTTGGTTCATGTGATCACTAAAACAATGTGAGGGATGTTGTTTTAAGTGGGAGTTCACCTAGATTAATTTAATTATTAATTAGAACTCAATTTATCATAAACTAAAATCAAAGTGAATTTGCATAGTTGTTGTAGTCATTGGCATCCGCTACCACCTTGCGCTTAGTTTTAATTGAGATGATAGAACTATAGAATTCTGGTTAATTACTTTAACTGGTATCGTATTGTTTTGAAGTGTTAATCTAAAGTTTAAAAGTCCTATTGCAAACTTTCAGTAATTTTCGGTTACTCCATAAAGTTTAATAATTAGTATTAAAACAAGAGTGACAATTCCAAGTGTTAGTGTTTGAGTATCATGTTTGTCTCCATGATTCTTGATATTTAAAGGATTGTCTTAATATCAAGGTTATCTAGGATCTGAAAGAGTTGTTTCAGAAACCATGATGTGTGGAAGATATTGTGATATCTGAAATGAAGTTTTGGTTACAACATGATAGAGTATAATATGGCAAAAGTCATGTTCTCATATTTGATGAGAATTTGCAAAAGGTTGGAGACACTAGTTGTCCTAATCTTCCAAAAGGTTTTGGAGAGCAACATTATACTCACGATTCACCGTTATAAGCTAAAGTAGCTTGATCATGGATAAATCCATGATGAAGGTGAATATTTGATGTAGGTAAAATGTTTACTACACCAAGAGTTAACTAAAGAAAGGAATTTGAAAGAACACCAAACATTTGATAATGGTGATCTACTTCAAAGTGCAAGTCCAAAGACATTGGTATTTAACTATACACGCTTTGGACTATGTGTCATATGTATGACTCCACTATTGATGTTGATAGATTCTTTCAAATGTAAAAGGAAATACTGAAGAGAATCTCATAAGTATATGGCAGAAAAGAAAAGACTAGAATTGTTCAGTTTAAGTATATAGATGATATATGTGTTATGGCTATATTCTTGCTTATTAAACAATGTGGTTCTTAAGTATTTGATACTGAATTTGTTGGTGAATCGTCATACGAAACAACACAATTCATGAACTACAATGGCCTAAGTAACTAGCAAAAGAATAGGTGATGATGTTCATCAAGAACAAATAAAGGGTTATTTTGTTGCTCGTTAAACATCAACGCTTGCCTTCAAGATTTGTTTTATCAGGTATTATGAGAACAAAAGGGTTGTTCAAATAATTGCCGTAATCCATAAAAGATGGATGATTCACAAATCTCGTTGGATAAATCACATCCATAAAACTAGTGCTAAAATTGTCGAAAGACAAATTGATTGAAAGATCACTTAGGAAGTGACATCGCCGTTTAAATTATATTGGAAAGAAAACATGAAGAAACTCCATGTGGATGGAAATTTGGAGTCTTATGATTTTTGATCAAATGACGCTTGTGAAACTTTCCTAGAGATAATTAAAACTTCGTTCATAGGCCAAAAGGGAACGAAAGACTAGCTTATTGGAACTTGTGCATATTGTTGTACGAACTCCATTATGTGTAGTCAAGAGCGATGGATTTCAACTTCATATGCTTTCTCCAAAAATTTGAGTGAATATATGAATATTTACTTAATAAGGATAAAGTATGAAACACTTGAAAAGTTCAAAGACTTCCAAGATGAAGTGCAAAATCATTGTAACAAGAATATGAATAGTTTATGATAAGATCATAAAGGAAGATATTTAAGTTACAAGTTTAGCATAATACCTAAGATTTATGGAATAGTTCAGTGGATTTGCATTTCAAACACCATAAGAGTATGGAGCATTCTAGATATGTAATTAAACCTTGTTTGACATGGTAAGATCAAAGGTATAATTCATAAAAATGCCATTATATTTTAAATATTAAAAGCTTTAGAGATTACCGTTTTCCACTAAAATAGCTCCATCATAATCCTCTGAAATGACACCATATAAAGTTATGGTTTGGGATAAAACCCAAGTAGTCCTTTCTTAAAACATTGGTATGCTATGCATAAGAAAGATGTGTGCAACCAAAGTCGGATAAACCTGTCTTTGTATAAATGTTAAGTATTCCTCCATAAACACCGGAGACAAAAGTGTTTGTCTCTTAGAACGTCAAGTTTCTTTGAGAAGGAATTTTTTTCGTGAAAAGTTAAGTGGGAGGACAATAGAACTTTGATAAGGTTAAAGGAACCTTAGCTATATGTGCAGAAGTTGCTACCGAAAAGTGTTCCGGAGGCAAGAACAAAACTCATGGCTCACGTACCTCAAAGGTTGTGGTCACGGAGATCCAAGTTCCTATTGAAACAAGTAGGTGGATGAACAATCAAATACCAAGATTTGAGGGTTGAATCATTATTTGAGAATAATGAACCTACTACATGCAAAGAAGCAATGATGGGCCTTGACTCCGCCTAATGGCTTGAAGCCATAAATCCGTGATAGTTCCATACACGAGAAATCAAGTTTTGAACTTGAAGGACCCTCGAGAAAGGTGTAAGACCTTACAATTGTGTTTGGATCTATAAAGAAGACATGGATGTTTGACATCTATGAAATAGTCGACATGTTGGGAAAAAGAGTTCACAACAATGTTCAAGGGTTGTATATGACAAGATTTGATCTTTCATAGCGATTTTTAGTCTAGACGGATTAATGTAGCAACCACTACATATAATTTGTTATGTGGTAGTAGAATAAACAAAACAAGTTCTTCTAATAGAATGGTTACCTAGGACGGTGTGCATGACACGGTCCAAAGGGTTTTGTTAATTCAAAGGATGCTAAAAGCATATGCAAACTTCAATGGTTGAAGTAAGCATAGCGGAGTTGGAATCTTCACTATGATGAAACTGTTAAAAGAGTTTAATTTCATCGGAGACAATGAAGATGCTTGCATTTGCAAGAAATTAAGTGGGAGCGCTAAAACATATTTCTAATACATTATGTGGAAGACATATTGTTGATTGGAAATAATGTATCTTTTATTAACACATATTAAGAATTTCATCCCGATGAAAGACTTAGGCAAAACCCAAATATTTGGCATCAATAGACGCTAATATGGTTGTGCCGTATATATAGACGAGATATTGAATGAATTCAATATAGAAACTACAAGAAAGGTTCTTGTTGCACAGAAAGGATTGAAAGAGTTCAATGTTGATGATATATTCAAGTGTATTGGCACTTGGTAAGTGAAACAAAGATTCAAGTATAGATTGATACTTGATGTATGAAATCACAAAGAGTGTTTATATCAATCATACTGTGGTATGTACAAATCCAGATATGTCCTATGCTCTAAATGTTATGAGCATATACCAGAATGATTCATAAGATGATCATTGGACGATAGTAAGGATATTCTTATGATCTTTTGGAAGAACTAAGAGTATATTATTTGTAGAAGTGACGAATGGATGGTTAGTTCATTGTAAAAGTACTACATTGATACTAGTTTTGTCAGAGTACAAATTAAGTTTTATCTCAATCTAAACTAAGGGTGGCACAATATAATGGAAAGTAGGTTCCATAATGGATTTGGATGAGTTCCAAAGTTAAGACATTGTGACAGATACTACAACAAAAGGCTAAGTATATGACTGCTATTATAGCATCAAAAGAGGGCATTTGTGTCAAGTAGTTTGTTATCAAACTAGGTGTAGTTCACAGCGGGATAATACTATGAAGATATATTGTGCGACAATATTATCAACATGTTTTAACCCCAAAGAACTAAAGGTCACACCGAAAGACCAAATTATACAAAGCCATCTCATTAGAGAATGAGTGATGCGTAGAGACGCAAAGATATGCAATTACACACGGACCTGGAAGTGTCAGATCCGGAGATCAGTTGACCACTAGCAATCGTGTACATACAACACCGGAAAGCCATAGGTGTTGAATACACAAAGGTTTGAAACTAGATTATTGACTCTAGTGCAAGTGGGAGACTGTTGGAGATATGCCCAAGAGGCAATAATAAAGTGGTTATTATCATATCTTCATATTTATGATAAATGTTTACATACCATGCTATAATTGTATTAACCGGAAACATTAATACTTGTGTGATTTGTAAACTTAATTTGAAGTCCCTAGTATAGCCTCTATACTTCACTAGCTTGTTGGTTAATAGATGATTGTGGTTTCCCTATCATGAACATTGAGATGTTATTAACAACAAGATCATATCGTTAGGAGAATGATATGGTGGACATACTCCTATAGATAAGCATAGCATAAAGATCAAGTCGTTTCAATAGTTCAATTGCTATATGCTTTCTGATACATAGTAACCTGATTCCTTCGACCATGAGATCATGCATATCACCTTTACCGGATGGATGCTTTGATGTCATCAAACACCACACCGTAACAGGGTGGTTATAAAGGTGGCATTGAGTGTTTGGAAAGTATTGGTTGAGACACATGGATCAAGAGTGGATTTGTCCATCCACATGACTGATAGATATACTGGGCCCTCTCGTGAAATGTCATCCAATTAGCTTGCAAGCATGTGACTGGCTCACAAGGGATCACATATCACGGGAACGAGAAAGAGTACTTATCAAGAACGAGGTTGAACTAGGTATGCAGAGATACCGACGATCATAACCTCGGATAAGTAACATATCGTGAGACAAAGGGAAATTGGTATCATATGTAAGTGGTTCATTCGATCGCAAAGTAATCGTAGAAATATGTGGGAGCCATATGAATTTCCAGATTCCTCTATTGGTTATTGTTCGGAGAAGTGTCTCGATCATGTCCGCATAATTCACGAACCGTAGGGAGACACACTTAAGGATTCGACGTTGTTTTGAGTAGTTATGGTATTATGAGAAAGAGACCGAATGTTGTTCGGGGTCTCGGATGGGATCCGGGATATCACGAGGAGATCCGGAATGGTCCGGAGAATAAGATTCATATAAGGAAAGTCCTGCTTTGAGTAGCGGAATGATTCCGTGTTTCATCGAATGTTCTAGAAGGTCCCGGAATGTCCCAAGACTCGGGGAAGGGTACATGAATGTGTCATTGTAAGTTGGAATGATTGCATCATGTACTAAGTGTTCTTGCTGTCCCAAATAAAGTATTAAATTAAATCCTAAATTGAAAAGTCAAACGGCTAGTTTGAAAGTCAAACGGCAATTTTGGGAAGTGGGAAGAGAGGAGGATTGGTGGAGGCCGAATTGGAGGAGGGTTCCTCCTCCGGGCGCCCCACCAAGCCGACTTGGGGAGGGACTCTCCTCCCCTTGGCCGGCCCTCCCACCTATATAAGGAGGGGCAGGGCTCCCTCCTAGCACACACAAGTTTCCACCTCTAATCTCCGGTTTAGAGCCGTTTTGGTTTAGAGCTTCTAATTGCTTTAGCCAACGGTTTAGAGCCTTCTAATTGGTTTAGAGCCTTCTAATTGGTGTGTCTAATTACTAGACCACTAATAGCCTCTCTCATAAGCTCCACCATACTCGCACCGGCTTAAGCCTGCAGGATCTCCTCTACTTCCTGCATTCACGCTATGTATGCCGGAATCGCGAGGAGAGTGCTACAACCTCCGCTCACTGGAACAAGGGAGAGGAAGGTCTTCGCTCAGTACCGAACGTGTGACCGATCATTGGAGCGCTGCCGGAACGTGGCGCTAGAAGGATCTTCTACGCGATCTTGAGATCGGAAAGAGTACGACTACATCACCCACGAGAATCTGCTCTCGTTAACCGCTTTGGAATCTTCGAGGGTGAGTTCCTCTATCGACTCGTTGCTACAATCTAGTAGATAGATCTTGGCTTGTTTGTTTGTATGCGATAGAAAATTTTTGTTTTCCATGCTACGAACCCCTACATAACCATGATCCGAGAACAGAAATCCCAAGCTCTAGAAGGTAGTACTCACACCATTATACCCCTTTAAACCTCAAACCCAGAGCATGAGTTAGATCACTCTAATTTAGTCAAAACTGAACCCACTCTAGCTGTAGAGTATATGGATCGTTATCGGTCTTTGCTAAACACTTATCATAACACTCACCAAGATTTAGTTCAGGAACTGGATACGGTCATTGAGGATTTTACTGATCCTGGTAAGGCAATAGCACGTAGAAAGTAGTTAGATAGAGAAGCTAGGCATCCTAAATACATACCTTCAGGAGAAGTGTATGAGGAAACTGAGTTTGATGATCCACACTCAGAAAACTATGCATATTACCAAAATGAATTCAAGCCACCTGAAGATCTATGGACCAAGTACAACTCCGAACAACAGGAATGGGCTGGAGTTATTCCAAATAACCCTGAGCAAAACTAGTATAAATGGGGAGTATAATTTCAAGGTGGAACCATAGGAAATCCTATACCTTCTGATACAGGTATCAGAGAAGAGACCAACTATAACCATAGAGAGCCTTATGGACCATATGGGGGTGATACCAATCCAATCATCTTAGAAGAGTATTCCGATAGCTACTATACCAATATGTACGAATGGATCCAAGAAAAAGCTAAGGATCCCACTTACTTTGAGGAAGCGTTGCCGGAAAACCAGGAATATCATGCAGAATATTACGCCAACTCTAGTCATTTTTCAATGACTAATATCAGTCTCGGTACTTCTAAGCAAGAATACACACCTCCTGGATGCTCCTACGCTCCAGAAGGCAGTTGTAGGACTTCACGTCATCATGGACGGAACTCCAGGAAGCACTAAAGGAAGATGAAAATAAGAAAGGAACGACATCCCAAGGGATGAATGCTTGAATAATGTACATAGAGGGTAATGCGTATTGTAGTTTGAAGGGTGTGCCGAAATAAGTGAGGATATACTCACAGGAAGAGGAAGTTCTTTTAAGATAGTTATGTAATATATGTGAGGAGCAAACCGTTGGAACATCTAGTACATTTGTAAATTATTTCAAACCTATGTATAATACGTGGTATATGTTTTGTTGTTTATCGACTTTTGGATTTTCTTGAATCTTCTTGATTGACTAGATCTGTACATGAAGTGGACTTGGTGTGCCAATGCATGATGTAACACCCAGTTATTACTTGATGTCATAGACCTAGATAGGAATGGGAATTCGTGTAAAGGATATACGAGTTCCAAAGACCAAGATGGAGACTTCTATGAAGGATGAAGCAAAATTTAAAGAGTATTAGCGCAGTTTGAAGGATAGGTCAAGCTCAAGTTATTTTTAGCCAGCTTTAGAAGGAAGTTTAGTGTAGAAGATGTATGGAGCAACAAGAAGTAATAAACTTAAAGCTCATTCAAAGTAGGTAACGTTGATAAGAAGTTAATAAAGTAGTTGTATCAAGCTCATGGAAGTATCATGAATAGGTGCAAAGCAGAAGATTTGGAACTTAAATGGTATTCAAGCTCTGACAATTCAGAGAGAATGCCAGTAGTATGTCGGAAACCGTAGGGTAATACCTATAACCTAGGATGATCCACAGCTGGTATTTGATTCATAGTCGGTATTTTGATTCATAGTTGGTATTTTGTCCGCGGCTGGTATTTGGTTAACTTAGTTAACCAGATCTTCTTAAAAGTTGCATAAAGAACATAAAACTTGGCCTAAGTTAATTAAGACATAAATGAGTATCAAATTTAAGCGATCGTCTTTCGAGATACTTCGCAAAGTCAGACCTATCCAAGTAAAAAATGTCCAATAGTAAGTAAGACAAATAATGCTGAAAGATTTGTATTGGAGATCCACAATTGTGTGGATACACCGTACAATCTTTCATCAGACCCTAATTAGGTAAAGTATAAACTGAACAGAGACCAACATTCTAGTTATAAAGCCAATAAATACTATATAGACAATTTAAAGACTATTAGTAAACCCTAAGGGGGAGAGTAGACATTATAAATGAAAGTTGAAAAAGTACTATAGGTGATAATGAAAGATTATCTAAAGCTTAATAAGGTAAAATCTTGAAGGGGATAAAAGATTAATCCTAACCGACTAATTCTAGAAGAAACAACTCTTAAGTGATCCTTAAGAGGTAATAAAGAACATCCAATTGGACAAGTATTGAGGAACAATAAATTCCAATGGGTATGGACTAAATGAGTTCAAATCCAATCTTGGAAGGAGTGCCAATACAACTCATATAATGACAAATCAAAATTTGGAACCCTGTTTTAGTGAGACTCCCTGGACCTTATATAGAATAATAAGGAGTTTGATGATTAAATAAAAAGAGTTGGATTAGGATACCTAATCAGGATATAGAATATTACAATTATTTCCATTTAAGGTTATCATGGAGTTGAGAAATACCATAATCCACACAAGTCAATTCCTTACTCCGAAACGTGAGAGTTTGCGAACTTCGAGGACGAAGTTTATTTTAAGGGGAGAGTCTGTAAAATCCCAGCATTAGAGCTCAGAAATAAGCTGAACCCAAATGTGTGCATTGCATTCATGCATAGAAAATCCAAATAATTTCCGCGCTTTTGAACAAAACCTATCAAGGTGATTGAAGCTTCTCTCAACCTGATGGAATTGAGGTAGATCATCAAGTTGACGGTGATAAGTTTTAATATGACCTTTGTTAAAACCTTAACAGGTAAACATGATTTGATCTAAGGGTAGATCAAATAGAATAAACTTTAAAAACTTAATGCATTGCTTAATGATTGATATCTGATCCTTAAGGGATCATATCATAATATTCCCCACAAAAACTTATGAATACCAAGTTCAGATTACAACTCGAGTAATAAGAATGTAATGACTAATCCTGATCTCTCTTATTCTTATCTATTCTTACTTTGAGTGTCATGGTAAAACCTAACTTTAACTCTTTAGTGTGATTGAGTAGGAAAGAAACCAAGTCAAGATCATGCACCATGTATCTTTCTTTCCATATCAATCCTTATGGAATCCTATCTCATTATCTGTTGTTCATCAATGATGAGTAATCAACTATTGATTCACCAATCCTTAATCTATCAACTCTTGACCATATCATAGCATACATTTAAGTGCCTATAAAGAAACAACTAAGAAGAGGTAAATAGTAATGCTAGTTTTAGATAACATTTATAGGATGGGAGTGATTGAAGAGAATCAAATCAATATGATAATTGATGGAGTTAAATAACTCCTAAATGAATAGAAGATTTATTTAGATTATATAGTTTTATGGTAATAAATAAAATTACAAAGAGGAATCCTGAAGATAGTTACCAGTAGTAATTCTGTTGGATCAAGTGGGCATAGTCCATGAATAAACAACCCTTAATCCAATAAGAGATACTAAGAGGATAATTTCAATACAATTGTAAAGTTGTATTGATGAAGCCTTGACTAGCTCATTAGAAACCTAAACCATAAGGGATCAAAGGATTATAATGATCATGTTTTAGTCACCAAGACTGAATGCTTATATCTTGTATAAGTAACATTGGTGGGTAGAACATGATTGAAACCCTAGTATAGATAAGTTAGCCTAGAGTAGTCATTACAAGTCACATTAATATAATGTGAGGTTGGAGTATGAGTTATTAGAGTAAACTAAATGTAAGATGGTATGATTAAATTAAATCTAGTATAGCCTGGAATTATGGAAGTAGTGTTATTCCTCTTAAAGGATAGTAAGCTTTAGAGAAAGGTAGTTTGATGTATACATCTATTGAAATAATCTTAGTGGTGGATGATTATGGAAGAATAGGAATGGAGTTAGAAATAGCTACTTGTTGGATTGAAGGTTATCAGCAGAAAAGTAGTTGATATAACCAAGTCTGGATAGGTGAAGATCATGAAATGCTTTAGTATCAAACTCATTGGATTCATCAGTGAGTTTAGAAGAATAAAAGGTGGATAAGAATATTCTTGTGAAGTAAAGCTCATCATGTTAACCATGATGATGGATAGTAAAAAAATAGTATATCTAGGAAAGGAATTCCTTAATTAGAAATCCAGGATTATGAATTATGGAAGATGGGAATTCTTGGTAAACACCCAACTTTAAATCTCAAACCAAACATAATATCCATTTCATGTTATTGATCCATCATTTTATCTCCATATCACTTTATAGGAATATTTTCCTATAACAAATCACTTAAGCATATCTTTGTCATTTCAAATTGTCTTAACCATATGTATTAGGAGATATTTTTATCAATTTCTTTTCCATAAGACATTTTAGTTAATAACTTTCTATTTTAAAAGGTTATATCATTAAAGATCACAAAAAAAGACAACATGCTTAGCTATTAAATCTTTACTCACATCAACAAAAGAATATAAGTAAATTAAGGATCCTAAACTCTAAGGTAAGCACTTACAATTCAAACCCTAACTTCTATGTTAATCATAATAGAATATATACATTGCCAATTTCTAAATTAATGGGAGTAATATTAACCATATTAATTTCCTTTGTATATCATGCATCAAATAATGGTAGAGATCATTATATAAAAATTTCCATTCAAACTATGAACTAACTAGAATTAAGTTTTATAAACAAATAAGGAAATATCATATAATAAATCCATGGTTTAGTATAGAAAGAAAATTAATAATAAAGGCTTTGACAAAACATTAAAAGGGATTCATATAAAGAAAATAAAGAAATATAAAATATTTATCATTAAGATTTACAAAATAAATCTCAATCAATATAAATTGTTGCTACAAATATTCAGCAAGTAAACTTTGTTAGAAAAGTTCAAATTAAAGATGCAAATTCAAATCTGTAAACAAAACAGAATATAGAAAAAAAGAACCAGGAAAAAACAGAAGGAGACCAAATCTGGCCCATGGCCCAACTTCCTTCTCCTTATCCACTGCTCACGAGCAGCCCGCAGTAGCCACCTCGGCCCAGTAACCAGCCCGGGTCCTCTCACTCAGTGACTGATGAGTGGGCCAGCGTGGGGACTGCAGATCAAGAGAGGAAAAGGTTATTTTCTGTTTAAGAAATAAAGAAAGAATATAAACCCAAGTTTAAATATTCCATAAGTAAAATAAAATCATTAAATCTTATTAAATCCACAACTTTTGTTTTATAATTCAGAAAAATATGTATTATATATGAAAATATTTAGAAAAATAAAATCTACAACATTAATACATTATAAAAATTTGTTATGTTGGCAATTTAAATAGTTATTATTTAATAAAGATTTTATAAGTGTTAATACTTTGAAAATTCATATTTTAAATTGGTAAATATTAAAAAAATATAAATAAGATACCAAAAATCTTAGAAAAATAAAAACAATACTTTAAAACTATAATCATGCATTATTACTTCACTTAAATAAGTATTTATTATTTATTAAGTATTTATAAAGTAATAAATCTTATTAAAATCATATTTTATTATTTATGAATCACAAAAATAAATGTAATACATCAAAATGATCACAAAAATAATGTCTACTTGTTAAAAAAATAATATTCCACTTTTAAAGTAAATAAAAACTTAATACTCTAGCAATTTAAATTTAAACGTATTTCCTTAGGTAATAAATCATATAAGGGTAAATGAAATTTGTTATTATTTATAAAATTAGTCAATTAAGTCTAATAAATAGTATTAGTATTGAATATTAATAATATGAAGTCATAATGGTTTAAAACATTGTAAATACCATTTTATTAAATTATCCTTCAACCATAAGTGTTGATTATTTTCCAGAAGAATCCTTATCCAATATAAAATCCCCAAGAATAATTGTAACTAAATCCAATCTTTTCCAAATACTTCAACCATCAGTTTACAAAACTATCACAACACTATAGTGAATCCATAAGTAGTTAAGTAATATTATTTCCTTCTTTATAAACAATAACCACTCATTTATAAAAAGGTAAATGATACTATTCCATTATAAAATCAAGAAACCACTACACCAAGTAAAATGATAACCATTCTTAAGTAACCTTAAGGAAACATTACTAGGTACACAAGGTACAAATATCATAAGAATTACACTTCAAAACCATCTATGTTTTTAAAGTTAACTTTAGTCTCAAGGCTTATAAACATTATGTCTAATAAACTACATATGTTTTTATAGTTAACTTTGGTCTATTCCAATTAAGACATAAAGCATCTCAAGTCCAAACTAATCAATCACACACCAAAAGACATTGAACACATCCTATTAACAATAAAGATTGTTTAAAGCTTAGAAAAGAAATCTTTTCTTCAAATGTTATTCTTTTTGCCACTTAAAACAACAACTCTTATATAAGCAATCTTGAGTAGCATTTCACATTTGTGTGTGTCTCATTGTTTTATGATATTGTAATTACATGTTGTTTCACACACACTCACAGGCCTTAATAAGAAGCACAAGTATGAAACTTATCTAAAAGGGACAACACATTCTAAAGTAACCATTTCCGAAATCCAAACCCTAGAACAACGTTATCCCCGGGATTCGCGTTTATAAAATGCATCACATTTCTTATGCATAAAAGCATTTTGCTTCTTTAAACATTAGTCCTTACCGGACCAATGATGTTGATTTCAGATATTGGATCTTATATTGTCTTGAAGACCATGAGTGCGTAATCTTGCAATCACAAAAGGCAAGTTCACACTTGCTTATGTCCTTTGATTATTTTCTGTAAAGTATTTTACAAATCCAGTGTTGTCATCACCTGCATTTGAAAAAAGGTCTGAAAACACTATTTTCATAATAATATGATTATAGGTTATTTACCATGAGGTAATATCCTACTATGAAAGTTCTGGTGGTAAAGGAACATATTATCTAGGACTTAACAACCAATGCTGCCAGTGATTCTTGTGCCGTATATCACGCGTTAACCATGAGATTTGGAATGGGACGGAGAAGTTAGTTGTATCTTCTTCCTCTCGCATGTAGCCATAATGTGTAGGTCGTGGCTGTTATCCTTGTAGCGTGCATATTAATTGGTCATTCGTAGAGGATATGCAGCATATGGGTGGGAACCCTCAACGTCCCACGATAGTTCTGGCATCTAACGGTCTGTACAAACCATTGAAGGGAATATGCCCTGAGAGGCAATAATAAAGTGTTTATTATGTGTATTCCAAGTATATGATAGATGTTTATTTTGCATGCTATAATTGTATTAATACGGAAACGTTAATACATGTGTGTTTAATAAACAAATAGAAAGTTCCTAGTTATGCCTCTCTCATAAATTAGTTCATTGATTAACAAGATGATCACAGTTTCCTGATCATAGACATTGGATGTTGTTAATAACGAGATCACAACATTAATGTAATGGTGTGATGAACATTCATCCGAAGTATAGCATTATGATCGAAGTCATTGAGTTTATATTGCTATAAACAACTTACGAAGTGATCCTAATCCTTAGACCATGAGATCATGCCAATCACTAACACCGGAAGAGTTTCTTGTTGACATCAAACGTCACACCGTAACTGGGTGATTATAAAGATGGCTTCAAAGCTACTAAAGTGTTATGTTGAGAATCATGGATCAAGAGTGGAATTTGTTCATCCCGATGACGGATAGATATACTTTGGGCCCTCTCGGTGATATCACATTGGTTAGCTTGCAAGAAAGTGATTTGATCATTAGAATGTTATATCATGGGAAGTGCATGTCAGTAACGAGATCAAACTAGGTATGGAGATACCGATGATCGAATCTCGGACATGTAATATATCGTGAAACAAAGGGATTAAGATACAAGCGTAAAAGGTTCCAACGATCATAGGAAAGTCATCGTTGAATGTGTGGGAGTTAGTATGGATCTCTAGGTCTCGATACTGATTATTGATCGGAGAAGGGTCTCGATCATGTCCGCATTATTCGCGAACCGTAGGGTGACACACTTAAGGGACACTGACATCCAGTTGGAGCAAATGTTTCATGCTGAAAGAATAAACAAGCGCAGGAATTTATTTCACTAGATACCGAAACAGGTTTTCGGGTGAAATTGCATAAAGAGGTTATGCATGTGAAATAGAATTCTAGCAAGGGGTTATTTATGAATGTTTTTCATTAAAGTAATTGACAAAATTCTGAATAGAATAAAAGAGTTTTATTTAATGAGAGTTTGCATTAAATTTGGTGGAAATATAATGGCAAGTTTGAGTGGGATTTTGAGTGGAGGGATTTGAATGGATTTTTGTGAGTGGAGTGTCCACCCACATGAAGAGGGGAGGGCAAGGGGCAGCCCCCATGCGCCGGCCACCCCCTTGGGGTTCCCCCCCCTCTCCTATAAAAGGCACCTCTCTCCTCACTTCTCACTCACACCTCCTCGTGAAGGATCTCTCTCCCCCTCTAGAATTTATCCCCCATGGTCTCGGACTAGCGAGATACATGTTCCCGGTGGCTATTCGGCAAGAAAGGGTTGTGCTTCCGCTGCATCGCTGGAGCGAGGAGGCAGAGGTTGCTCGGTGTCTTGTACGTGTGTGTGAGCACAGATGTGCTGCTGCTTTGCGGCGCTAGGACTTCCTCTCGATCTTGAGATCGGCAAGAGATCGTCTACATCAACCACGAGTTGAACTCGTTAAGCTTTGTCGGTCTTCAAGGGTATGTTCTCTACGGATATACATCCGCCCGTTGTTTGTATCTAGTAGATCTTGGTACATAGTTCCCGTCGTAGGAAATTTTTTGTTTTCTATGCTGCGAACCCTACAGTGGTATCAGAGCCGGATCTATGCGTAGATGCTTTACACGTGTAGTACACATATGAGTATGTGGGCGATGATGATCATATTGTTGCTCCTTAGTTGTAATTTTGGATATTGGTGGCATAGTGGGATGAAGAGGCCCGGATAAACTTTACATGTCCTCGCACATGAGACCTGTTCCACGCTTGACATGCAACTAGTTTGCATAAGTGGCTAGTAGGTGTCTGTCTCTCCTATTATAGTCAATATCTATTTTGCAACGAGTTGTGAACAATTTGGTTATCCTCGTTGTGGTTCATGTTCGTAGGTATGAACGGTTCTATCTTCGAAAGCCCTAAGGCACGTAAAATTTGCAATGGATAAATTAGAGGCGTCTAGTTTAGATTGTTGCTAGGCTAGTGTCATGATATGGTGATGTTGTAAATAGAAGTATGAGATGATACTCTTACAACACACATAGCGTGTAAACTCCATAGACCTTGGACTTACACATAAAGGTATGATAGTGATCATACCATGATGCACATGATAGAGATCATATGCGGGAACCATATCATTTCACTAATAAAAATGTGATGTTTAATAGCATCTTATATTGCTTGTTTAGCGCTTTGTTAGCATAATAAGATGATCCCTCATTTAAATATCAAGATAAGAATGTGTTCTTCCATTAGTAAGCACCGATTATGTTTTCATCGCTCCAAGACATCACGTGATGATCGGGTGTTCTTGGATCCACGACCATATATCGGGTGTAAAATAGTTACACACGCGAATACTAAGGTTCTAACTTGGCGAGCCTAGCATGTACAGATATGGCCTCGGAACACGGACCGAAAGGTTAAACATGAGTCATGTAGTTCATATGATGCCCATTTGATGCTCGCCTTTGAAGCTACACCGACTCACGTGATGATTGGACTTGGTGTAGTGGATTTGGTTCATGTAATCACCAAAAGGGCATGAGGGATGTCGTTTTTGAGCAGGAGTTCATTCGTAATGTGGATTAGTTGAACTCAATCTATCATAAACTTAGCTAAACTTTACAAATTCTATTGTAGATGGCACCACCTGCTTTTAATTTCAATGTGTTCATGGAGAGAAACTTGCAACGAACGGTAGCAACTTTACCTAATGGGCCATGAATTTGAGGATTCTCCTCTCTGCTGCACAAAAGCAATATGTGCTAGAAGCGCCCCTAGGCCCCCCACCTTTTGAGGATGCCCCTGACGAGGAGAAGAATGTCTATCAGACTCGTCAGGAGGACCACAACTTAGTTCATTGTGGCATATTGTATGGTCTAGAGCCGGAACTTCGAAAGCATTTCGAAAACGGCAATGCATTTGATACAATGGGTGAGTTGAAAATGATTTTCGACACACATGCTGTTGTAGAGAGCTACAACGCTTCAGAAAAGTTCTTTAGCTGCATGATGGAAGAGCACAGCTCCGTTAGTGAGCATGTACTCAAGATGTCGGGTTACGCCGGTAAGCTTGTGTCCTTGGGAATATCGATTCCCATTGACTTAGGCATCCATCGTGCGGTCTCGCCACCTAGCTATAAGAGCTTTGTGATGAACTATAATATGCAAGGCATGAAGAAGTCTCTCCCGAGCTTCATCAATGCTTAAAACTGCAGAAGTGGAGATCAAAAAGGAACATCAAGTGTTGATGATCAATAGGAACACTGGTTTCAAGAAAGACAAGAAGGGAAAATGGAAGGGAAGTAAGGGCGGCAAGCCGGTTGCCATGCCTGAAAAGAAACCCCGAGTTGGACCTAAGTCTGATACCGAGTGCTACTATTGTAAGGGATCCCATCGAAGCGCAACTGCCCCAAGTATTTGGCAGACAAGAAGGCCAGCAAGGCAAACAAAGGTATATATGGTATACATGTTATTGATGTGTACTTGACTAGTGCTCGTAGTAGCACCTGGGTATTTGATACCAGTTCAGTTGCTAATATTTGTAACTCGAATCAGGGGCTGCGTAACAAGCGACCGCTAGCAAGGGGTGAGGTCAAGATGCGTGTCGGCAATGGATCAAGCGTTGATGTGATCTCCGTCGGAACGCTACCTCTCCATTTGCCATCGGGATTAGTAATAAACTTGAAGAATTGTTATCTGGTGCCAGCACTTAGCATGAACATTGTATCTGGATCGTGTTTAATGCAAAGTGGTTATTCATTTAAATCTGAGAACAATGGTTGTTCTATTTATATGAATGAAATCTTTTATGGTCATGCACCGATGATGAATGGTTTATTTCTTTTGGATCTCGATAATAATGTTACACATATTCACAATGTTGATGCTAAAAGGATTAAACTTAATGATGATATATTCACATATATGTGGCACTACCGTCTAGGTCATATTGGCGTTAAACGCATGAAGAACCTCCATTCGGATGGACTTTTGGAATCACTTGATTTTGAATCATTTGATACATGTGAGCCATGCCTTATGGGTAAGATGACTAGAACGCCGTTTTCCGGTTCAATGGAACGGGCGATAGATTTATTAGAAATCATACATTCTGATGTATGTGGTCCAATGAGTGTGTCGGCGCGAGGTGGATATCGTTATTTTGTTACTTTCATGGATGATTTGAGTAGATACAGTTATACAAACTTGATGAAACACAAGTCTGAAACATTTGAAAAGTTCAAGGAATTTCAGAATGAAGTGGAAAATCATCGTAATAGAAAGATCAAATTTCTATGGTCCGAACGTGGAGGTGAGTATCTAAGTTACGAGTTTAGCACTCACATGAAAGAGTGTGGAATTGTTTCACAACTCACACCTGCCGGAACACCATAGCGAAATGGTGTGTCAGAACATCGTAATCGTACTTTATTAGATATGGTTCGATCTATGATGTCTCTGATGGACTTGCCGTTGTCATTTTGGGGTTATGCACTAGAAACTGCTGCATTCACTTTAAATCGGGCACCATCTAAATCCGTTGAAAAGACACCGTATGAATTATGGTTTGGAAACAAACCTAAGCTGTCATTTCTTAAAGTTAGGGGATGCGATGTTTATGTGAAGAAACTTCAACCGGATAAACTCGAACCCAAAGCGGAAAAATGCATCTTCATAGGATACCCTACAGAAACTATTGGGTATTCCTTCTATCACAGATCCGAGGGCAAGGTTTTTGTTGCCAAGAATGGATCCTTTCTAGAGAAAGAGTTTCTCGCGAAAGGTGTGAGTAGTCGGAAGGTAGAACTCGAAGAGGTTATTGAACCTTCTCTTCAAAGTATGGCGAGTAGCGCAGATCCGGAAGTTGTTCCGGAGTTGGCCTCACCTGTTGAAGACGGAACTAATGATAATGATCATGAAACTCCGAAAGAGAGTACTACCGAACTTCGCAGGTCTAGAAGGACGTGAGCAGCTCCCGAGTTGTACGGAAATCCTGTCATGAATTTCATGGTTCATGAAAATGATGACCCTCTGACGTATGAAGAAGCGATGATGAGCTCGGATTCCAACAAATGGTTAGAAGCCATGAAATCCGAGATGGAATCCATGTATGAAAATCAAGTTTGGAACTTGGTGGACTTACCTCACGACTGAAAGGCCGTGGAGAAAAAATGGATTTCAAAAAGAAAACTGATGCTGATGGTAATGTAACCGTCTATAAAGCTCGACTTGTCGCAAAGGGGTTTCGACAAATTCAAGGAGTTGACTACGATGAGACATTCTCTCCCGTAGCGATGCTAAAGTCAGTTAGGATAATGTTAGCAATTGTTGCATATTTCGATTATGAGATATGGCAGATGGATGTCAAAACCGCGTTTCTCAATGGTAATATTGAAGAAGAGTTGTATATGATACGACCAAAGGGTTTTGTCGATCCTAAGGATGCTAACTGTCAACACCCGTATTTTTAATCCCAGATGCATGTTATGCCATACATCGCAATCCCAGGATTACCATTTTTGTGAGACATAACAGATTTGGATATCACAGTACATCATCCATTACAAACCATACATAAGGTCTTACACAAATAAGGATCTCATGATCCAGTTCTTAATACAACTCAAGCAGCGGAATAACGTAATAATAAAGGTAGCGTAGGCGAAGCTCCATCTTCGGGGTCACAGGCAATGATGACGATGGGAGATGATCCTAGTTGTCGTAACCTTCCTGCGGTCCATCGTCCTGGTACTCCTCTTCATAGTCTGGCAACGGTAATAGCCAGGGACAAAGCCATGAGTACTCTTTAAGTACTCGCAAACTAATACTAACAAGTGAAGGGTTTTTTGTAGTAGGACACTAAGCTCTGGGGTTGTTTTGCAAAAATCCAGATTTACCTCTACTAAGTTCAGAAGCAAAGAAAGCTAGTTAAAGTTTTATAACACCTAAGTGGGAACTTGAATTTCATATCACAACTCTGTTGTGGTCAAGTCAAAGTCTCAATTCATTTCACAAGTCATTTTGAAAACATCCCGAGGAGAACGATATGGCCCTCCAATCGTCCATAATCATGACGCGGCTATTCAAATAGTTTAACACTCTGCAGAGATTGTACACTTTCACCACAACATTCGATACATCCGTCAGGAACAAATCCTGAATTCACCATACTCAGTATGCGGAAAATCAATCCTAACCTTTCAATTAGGGGTGGTAAAGAAGTGGAGATTAATTGAGTTCAATCTTATGCCTTAGGATGACATCAAGATTATCTAGCTTAGGCCAAATTTAATGCTCTTTATGCAACCTTCAATTATCTTCCTAGAATCCACAAGTCACTTAAGTAAACTCTAAGAGAAAGCTTTGATAAAGAAATAAAGTATAAGGCTTGCAAGTAAAACTAGGATTGGGTATCATCAACTGTGTCTAACCAAGCATGCTTAGTGCATTGCATAGGTTATCTAACTTTCATAATTGCAAGTGTTATCTTGCAAGGTTTCAAGTATTGGCTTGCATAAGTATCAGTATAAGCTTGCCTTGAGCAGAGCAGTGGTTGAAGTTCTCCTCGGCTTCTTCTTCGTAGTATCCTCCTTCCTCCTGTATCCTTGGTCGGTACTAGCGTCTATAAATAAATACGAGGTACACAATGACCAAACAATACTTAACTATTTTCAATCATCACACAAAGGTGCACTATAGATGATATAGCATCATCACTAACATTACAAGATTAAAGCTTTTGTCTTATTTATATTATTTTTAGAAAAGTAATTTCTACTCATTGAAAAACTACTTAAGATTTAATATTCTTCAACTCAAACATGGGATCATGTTGACACATGTCATCACCATATATTTCAGTACATGAGAATGTGATTTAAAGTGGTGTCACAATTTAATAAGGTTTAACCTTTTTATTTTAAATAATTAAAGTGACTAGAAATGCCTATGTGGCATTCTTTTATTACTTGAACATTATTTCTGTAAGTAAACCCATATGTTTTTATATATTCTAAAAGGTATGATCAAATGTGATTTTTGAGAGTTGAAATCAACTCAAAATCTATTATGGTTGAATTTTGAAAAATGTTTGAATGCTGAAAAGCTTTTGACTTGATATTTTTACCAAGGTTGATCCACATATCCAAATGATTTGAATCCAACGGGCTTGGATTAAGAATTTCAGTACCTTTCTAACAAAATTGGTTTCATGTAATTTGGTTCACTGAATCGAGCTGGGTTGATTTTTGAATATAGGTACAGAACTGTGGTTGAATTAAAATAGAAAAATCCAAATTCAAACAGTTGGGCTGCGCGGGAAAAGTTAATGGGCCAGCCCAAAGTCACTCAGCAGCACAGGGCTCAGCTGGCAGGGGGTTCCACCAGTCAGTGGCTCATAACACGCGAAGTGGTACGGGGCTGTGTGGTTCGTTGGATTAGAAGGGTTGTATGACTGCTAAAATAATTATGCTGGAATTTTGGCACTATATTACTATTATATGAGACTCCAAGCCATTTCTGCTATTCCGTTTTCAGACTTTACAATTTTCTTGTTATGTAGCTCGATGTACTAAAATTTTCTTACTAGGTTTCAACGAACCGAGCTCAAGCCTACTCGAGCTTTGGTCGAGCCGAACTCGAGCTTAGATGTAGGCTCGAAGGTCAACCTAGGCTCGCTCGAGCTCGGCTCGAGCTTCTACCGAGCTCGAGCCGAGCCTAACAATGTTCGCTCAAGTTCGGCTCGTTGACAGCCCTAGCTAGTTCTTCCTCTAGCTTGTTGTCCACACTGGGGTGACATGGTGAGGCTCGGCCTGCTCACCATTGATGGCAATGGCAAGCTCACAGTGATGCTAGGGGTTACTAACTAAGCTAGATGATCTACTAGATGTTTGCTGTGAGCTGGAGAGGGGACAAGGTTGGCCAAATCACTGCTCAAAATAGTGTTTGTGATTTGTTTGATTTGAATCTGCAAGCTGTTTGATGAAATGGCCGCAAGAACTTGAGTTTTGAATTTTGAAAAAAAATTGGTGGGTGTGCTAGGCATGTGTTGAGGATTCTGTGGGTGCTTGGGTTTTGAAAATTGAACTTGTTTGAGTGGTTTTTGAAATAGTGGGATCTTCCCATATGAGATAGATTCAATTTTAAACTGTCATTTAAACTTAGCATTTGAATGTTTTTGGATGATCACAAAGTGGGCCTTGGTACCTTATTATGTGTACTAACAAGGGGTGCAAAGATCCACAATTGTTTCTGTTGAGTTTTGAAAACTAGAGATAGCCAAAGTAGGCATGAGAGTTAATTTGGCCAAAGTGACCATTCACTTTATTTGTTTATTTTGGGTTGTTTGTCTTTGGGAAAAGTTTGGGGATTGTTTAGATGATGTTTATTTCACCTAAGAATCATTTTACAAGCAAAGAAACACAGAACCATGGCAATTCAAAAGAATCCAAATTTTGAATACACACATATGAATGCTTTCTTGTTTTTAGTTGGAAAAGTTTTTGTTAACCCTAATGTTTGATGATTAGATTTTGATGATCCAAGTTTAATATTTTCGGGATGTTACAAACCTTCCCCCCTTAAACAAAATCTCATCTCGAGATTTGAAAAAGGACAAAAAAGATTACCTAGGATTTGAAGAGATCGGGAAACTCCGTCCTGGTGTGATCTTCGCGCTCCCAGGTAGCTTCTTCTTCTGTGTGGTTGCTCCATTGAATCTTGAGAAACTTGATGCTTCGGGTTCTGGTAGTTCTGAAAGCTTCTTCCAAAATACGGATGGGTACTTCAGGATAGGTCAGGTCATCGTTGATCTCTATGGTCTGATGATCAATGTTCTTGAACACTTCAGTCTTCTCCGGAACTTCGAGGCACTTGCAAAGTAATGAGATATGGAACACATTGTGCACGGCTGGCATTTCTTTGGGTAGTTCCAATTGATAAGACCCTTCTCCTCGACGGTTCAGAATCTTGAAGGGGCCGATGTATCTGGGGGCTAACTTTCCTTTCAGTTGGAAACGCTGCATTCCCTTTAATGATGACACTTTCAGATACACGAACTCTTCGATGTTGAAAGCGAGGTCTCGACGTCTCTTGTCGGCGTAACTCTTTTGTCTTGACTGAGCGGTCTTGAGGTGTTCATGAATCTTGTGAACCTTTTCTTCTGCTTCTCGTAGGATGTCGGGTCCGAAAATCTGAATCTCTCCTACTTTCGACCAGTTCAAAGGGGTGCGACACTTCCTTCCATACATGAATTCAAATGGGGCCATTTGCAAACTAGCTTGATAACTGTTGCTGTATGAAAATTCTGCAAACGGCAGACAGTCTTCCCATTTAGATCCATACTCTAACACACATGCTCTCAACATATCTTCGAGTATTTGATTTACTCGCTCTGTTTGTCCGTCGGTCTGAGGGTGATAAGTTGTGCTGAAATCTAGTCGGGTTCCTAAACCTTCTTGGACTTTCTTCCAGAATCTCGAGGTAAACTGAGTTCCTTGATCAGATACGATGTTCTTGGGGACTCCATGCAAACTGACAATTCTAGCGAGGTATAACTCCGCTAGCTTCGAACTCTGATACGTGGTCTTGACTGGTAGGAAATGGGCGACTTTGGACAATCTGTCCACTATGACCCAGATAGAGTCATTCCCCCTACTAGAAGTAGGCAATCCGGTGATCAAGTCCATTCCAACAGAATCCCATTTCCATTCTGGAATCTGCAGGGGTTGCAACAATCCAGCGGGTCTTTGATGTCCCGCCTTGACTCTCTAACATATATCACACTTGGTGATATAGCTTCCGATTTCTCTCTTCATCTTATGCCACCAAAATTGCTCTTTCAAATCTTGATACATCTCCGTTCCTCCGGGGTGGATAGAATAAAGAGTATCATGAACTTCCTTTAGAATCACTTCTTTCGACTCAGAATCTGCTGGTACACAAAGGTGTCCTTTGTACCACAGAACTCCTTCTTCGTCTTCGGTGAATCCGGGTACTTTGCCTGTACTGATACAATGCTTGATTCCATCGATACTAGCATTTCCTTTCTGTGCCTCCTTGATCTGGCTGATCAAAGTGGGTTGAAGTTCTATGCTAGCCAAAAAACCCTTCACTCACTAATTCCATTCGGAAATCTTCCATCTCCTTGTGCAAGCTTGGTTGCTCCTTCAAAATCATGGAGTTCAAGCGGCACGGCAATCTGCTAAGGGCATCTGCTACCACATTGGCTTTACCAGGGTGATAGTGAATGTCCATGTCATAATCCTTGATTAGCTCAATCCATCTTCTTTGTATCATATTCAGCTCCTTCTGAGTGAATATATACTTCAGGCTCTTGTGATCCGAATAAATCTCACAACGATTTCCCATCAAGTAATGCCTCCATGTCTTCAGGGCTAGAACTACGGCTGCGAGCTCGAGGTCATGGGTTGGATAGTTTTGCTCATGTTGTTTCAAGTGTCGGGATAGATAAGATATAACTTTGCCTTCTTGCATTAGCACACATCCGAGACCGATCTTGGATGCATCACAATACACGTCAAAGGGCTTCGTGATATCCGGCATGATTAAGATTGGGGCTGAAATAAATCTCCTCTTGAGTTCTTGAAAACTCGCTTCACATTTGTCCGTCCATTCAAACTTCTTGTCCTTCTTCAGCAATTGGATCATGGGTCTGGCGATACTCGAGAATCCTTCTACGAACTTGCGGTAGTATCCCGCTAATCCGCGAAAAGAACAAACTTGGGTTTGAGTGGTTGGGGCTTGCCAATCTTCGACATCTTTCACCTTTGCAGGGTCAACGGCAATTCCTCCGACTGATACAATGTGATCGAGGAATCCTACCTCCTGTAACCAGAATTCACATTTGCTAAACTTGGCATACAACTGATGCTCTCTAAGGGTTCCAAGAATGGTACTTAGGTGTAGCTCATGTTCTTCTTCTGATTTGGAATAAATCAAAATGTCATCGATGAAAACAACGACAAACTTATCCAGGAAGTCCATAAAAATCTTATTCATGAGATTCATGAAATAAGCGGGGGCATTGGTTAATCCAAAAGACATGACAGTATACTCGTATAATCCATATCTGGTGGTAAAGGCAGTCTTGGGAATATCCTCTGCGCGAATCTTGAGTTGATGATAGCCAGTTCTAAGATCAATCTTAGAAAACACTTTGGCACCGGTCAACTGATCAAACAAATCTTCTATCTTGGGCAATGGGTACTTGTTCTTTATAGTGACATCATTCAACTTTCGATAATCCGTACACAAACGGTTATCTCCATCCTTCTTATCCACAAACAAGACAGGTGATCTCCATGGTGACGCACTTGGTTGAATCAATCCAATTTCCAACATGGCATCTAGTTGCTTCTTCAGTTCTGCTAGTTCAGACGGGTTCATACTATATGGTCTCTAGGCTATGGGTCATGTTCTGGGGATTAGTTCAATGATAAATTCGATATCCTGATCTGGGGGCATACCGGGCAAAACATCTAGAAATACATTGGGGTATTCACAGACTATCCGGACTTGGTCAATGGTAGGTTGGGCTATACTCTTGTTGCACTTGAATTGACAAGGTAAGGTTTCGGATACATGCTCGACTGATACTCCAGCTGTACTGGTCATGGTTATGGCTTTCTTGGCACAATCAATTAATCTTTTATGTTTGGAAATCCAATCCATTCCTAGTACTACTTCCAAACCTTTAGTTCCGAGTACTATCAGATTAGCATAAAAATCTATGCTATGGATTCGGATAGGGACGGCCTTGCAAATTTGCCTAGCTTTGGTGGTTGAACTGGGGATTTGAACAATCATAACATGCTTCAATTTGGTTGGTTGAATCTTACTAGTGCATGCAAATTCTTCGGTGACAAATGAGTGCAATGCACCAGAATCAAACAACACTCTAGCAAGTACTTAATTAACAGAAAACATACCCAGCACGACATCTGACGCTTCCTGGGCTTCTTCAGCATGCATGAGAAAAAGACGGTCGTTGCGGTTGAGCGAATTCCCTGGGGCAAACCTTCTTCTGGGCTGAACACGACGTTGTTGCTAAGCTGGGGCATTTGCATTGGGGGCTGCGGCATTCTTCTTGGGGCACTCATTGGAGTAGTGACCCTTATTTCCACAGTCATAACAAGTCACTTGCGACTTGTCCTTTGCTGCAACAGGCACAACATTGCTTCCAGTCCTCGGGGCAGCGTTGGTGTTGACGGTAGCATTGTTGTTGTTGAACTTGGGTGGTGCACGGTTGAAATTGCCAGAGTTGTCGGGGTTGTTGTGATTTCCTCCGGGCCTTGGGTTTCCACGGTTGGGATAGGTCGGACGGTTCATCGGGGGTCTGTTGGTTCTCGGGGCAAATCCTAGAGATGGGTTGGGGTGATACTTTGGGGTATGATGGGTTCCTGGCTGATGCATCATGCGGCGCTTGCGATTCTCATTGGCTTGGTTGATCTTTCCTTCCATCTAAATGGCAGAGTCGACTAGGGCTTCAATATCAGCAAAGGGGATATTGACCAACATTGTCTGCATCTCATCGTGCAGACCATTCAGGCATATTTATTTCTTCTTGGCTTCAGTGTCGATCTCGTCCGGGGCATACCTAGCTAATGACAAGAATTTGTCACGGTATTCCACTACGGTCATCCTTCCTTGCTTCAGTTCTCTCATCTCTCATTCTCTTGATCAAACCCGGTGGCACATGGGTTCTGCTGAACTTGACCTTGAATTCCTTCCAGGTCATCATCTGTCCTTCGGTCATTGCATGAACGCTGTTCCACCATGCTCTTGCATCTCCTGCTAGATAGTGGGTGGCGAATAGAACTTTCTCGTTAGCTTCCACTCTGGCAACTTCCAGGTTGTTCTCCATGGTTTGCAGCCAATCATCTGCATCTAGGGGCTCTTCTGACTTAGTGAAAACAGGTGGGTTGGTGTTCTGGAAATTATTGAGCTTAGATCCATGGTTGTCCTGATTTCCTTGGCCTTGATTGTTGTGGGCCAGCTGAGCTATCTGCTGAAGGGTGGCTAAGTTGGCTTGACGTTCGGCTCTTTCAGCTTCGCGGTCAGAAACCAACATTTGCAGGATCTGCAACATCGGGTCCGGGGATGAACCACTTCCTCCGTGAGGATCTAAAGATTAAGATATATCATGAGAAAAGAGGGAAATTTCTAAGGTTCATGGATTTGAAAAGTTTTTAAAGTTTGACTCAGATTTTCTAGCAACTTGCTTTTCATTCATTCATTCATAGCACACGATACAGCACACACCACAACAAAGGAAAACAGATGGTTTTAAGAACCATTCTGGAAACTACGATATAGTGGGACTGGATACAACTCACTACGCTAGTGCTCAAGTGCTACTACTCCTCGGAGTCAGTGTACTCGTCATCCTCATCATCCTCATCGTCATCAATGAAGGCAAAATCATCCTCATCGGTGAAGAAGTCCATGGCCTGATCCTCCAGAAAATCATCATCATCGCTGAGATAGGAGTAGGGGTCTCCATGAAGGTCTTCTTCGGCATTCTCCCTTTCCTCCAACTGCATGTCTCTCTCGTGGATGGTTTCCTCCAAATCCGAGATACGGTGGCGAAGACGGGCAATGATGCGCTCCTTCTTGTTGAGCTGATGGCGGCGAGACTTGCGGTCCTTCGCTAGCATGGCGATGGTCTGATCCTTCGTCCTGATGATGGTGGACTTGTGGTTGGAGTAGTCACGGGCATTGTCCAGTTCCTGCTAACGATCATACATCATGAAGCTAAGGTGGTCCAACTGAGTCTTTAGCTCGTGGTGGTATGGGGCTTCTAGTGGCTGTCCCATAGAATCACGCATTGGACAAAACTCAAAGCGGGTACCCTTGATCTGGTTGATACTCTGCCCACACAGACGGGCAAGAGCTTCCTGCATGGCTCTGGCAAGTCCATCGAGCCAGTTGTTCTCTCTTAAGGTGAACTGAATTCCCTCGGCAGTGGGAGGTTCAATCTTTCCTCGGAGACTTGCAACAACTAGCCACTTCCCATCTTCTCCTTCCTGATCATTGAGATGAGCTCCCAAGAACTCGAGGTGTGGACGCTCCAGAAGTTTCGAAAGCTGGTTCAAATCCCGCTCAAAGATGAGGTCTCCTCCATTCCCTAGCTGATAAAACTTGCTGTACTTCATGTCCATCTATAAGAATATAGGATGAGTAAGTTAGTAGAGTGATCAAGTGTGTCAAAATTTTATGTATTTTGCAAGAGTTTTTGAGGAACATGAATTTTTATGAAAGAAACAAAGTGATAAGAACGGGAATAAGTTTTTGTAAATATTTGCTTCCTTTGGTTTTGAAAATAAGTTTTTGATTCAAACGTCCAGTCTAACTAGGGTCTCCTATGGTCAACCTGGCTCTGATACCAACTTGTCAACACCCGGATTTTTAATCCTAGATGCCTGTTATGCCATACATCGCAATCCCAGGATTACCATTTTTGCGAGACATAACAGATTTGGATATCACAGTACATCATCCATTACAAACCATACATGAGGTCTTACACAAATAAGGATCTCATGATCCAGTTCTTAATACAACTCAAGCAGTGGAATAACGTAATAATAAAGGTAGCGTAGGCGAAGCTCCATCTTCGGGGTCACAGGCAATGCTGACGATGGGAGATGATCCTAGTTGTCGTAACCTTCCTGCGGTCTATCGTCCTGGTACTCGTCTTCATAGTCTGGCCACGGTAATAGCCAAGGACAAAGCCATGAGTACTCTTTAAGTACTCGCAAACTAATACTAACAAGTGAAGGGGTTTTTTGTAGTAGGACACTAAGCTCTGGGGTTGTTTTGCAAAAAGCCAGATTTACCTCTACTAAGTTCAGAAGCAAAGAAAGCTAGTTGAAGTTTTATAACACCTAAGTGGGAACTTGAATTTCATATCACAACTCTGTTGTGGTCAAGTCAAAGTCTCAATTCATTTCACAAGTCATTTTGAAAACATCTGACGGGGGAACAGTATGGCCACTCCAACTTTCCATAACCATGGACGCGACTATTCAAATAGTTTAACACTTTGCAGAGATTGTACAGATTGTACACTTTCACCACAACATTCGATACATCCGCCAGGAACAAATCCTGAATTCACCATACTCAGTATGCGGATAATTAATCCTAACCTTTCAATTACACGCCCTAGTATAGGCACCTCTCCTGTGAGTTTGGCCTCCCAGCCATGACCAACTGTCATCTTGGGTACTGCACAGGTGGACAATCTTCACAAGGTAGCCTCAGCTCAGACCTTGGCCGTGAGGGAACCCATACTAAGGTATATAAGTTTCCAGTCAAGCCCTACCCAATTTTCAGGTATTGTGGTTGTACGGTAAAATTGGAATGGTACTGCATCCAGACAACCATCAGTTTTATAAAGGGCTAAGGCTCATGCCTCAACATTTTCATCATCAAAATCATCTAGTGTTCGGAAACACATGTCAAAACATTTCAGTAGAATGACTCATCATTCCAAGGTTTTCATAACCATTTTCACCAAGTATTCCCATCTAAAGTTGATCAAGTTTTAGGCTTAGCACTAGCATCTACAAAGGGTGGTAAGTACTAAAGAGGGGTGGTAAAGAAGTGGAGATTAATTGAGTTCAATCTCATGCCTTAGGATGACATCAAGATTATCTAGCTTAGGCCAAATTTAATGCTCTTTATGCAACCTTCAATTATCTTTCTAGAATCCACAAGTCACTTAAGTAAACTCTAAGAGAAAGCTTTGATAAAGAAATAAAGTATAAGGCTTGCAAGTAAAACTAGGATTGGGTATCATCAACTGTGTCTAACCAAGCATGCTTAGTGCATTCCATAGGTTATCTAACTTTCATAATTGCAAGTGTTAGCTTGCAAGGTTTCAAGTATTGGCTTGCATAAGTATCAGTATAAGCTTGCCTTGAGCAGAGCAGTGGTTGAAGTTCTCCTCGGCTTCTTCTTCGTAGTATCCCCCTTCCTCCTCAAAATATATTATGGTTGAATTTTGAAAATGTTTGAATGCTGAAAAGCTTTTGACTTGATATTTTTACCAAGGTTGATCCACAAATCCAAATGATTTGAATCCAACGGGCTTGGATTAAGAATTTCAATACCTTTCTAACAAAATTGGTTTCATGCAATTTGGTTCACTGAATCGAGCTGGGTTGATTTTTGAATATAGGTACAGAACTGTGTTTGAATTAAAATAGAAAAATCTAAATTCAAACAGTGGTTGCGTGGGAAAGGTTAATGGGCCGGCCCAAAGTCACTCCGCAGCGCGGGGCTCAGCTGACAGGAGGGTTCCACCAGTCAGTGGCTCATAACACGCAAAGCGATACGGGGCTGTGTGGTTCGTTGGATTAGAAGGGCGATCAACGGCTGAGGGTCGTCATCGACGATGAACATGTCACCGACGAGCTCGAACCCTAGCGGCTCAGTGGGGGTGCATAGGCGGCATACCAGGGCTCCAACAACGACGGCGAGGCGGGCAAATGAACGAGTGGTCGACGGCAAGCTCAGGGATGGTCGAGACAGCACCGGGGGTGGTCGAAATCAACGGCTCCCTTCTTCTCCAGAGGCGGCCTGCTCCGGCGAGCTGCTGCTCCTCGTGCTCCGGCGAGAGGGTGGAATGATCAGTGAGGTGAGGGGAGTGGAATGGTGTGCTTCAATCGGCTGGGGGTCGCCTCCTTTTATAGGCTCGACGGCGAGACCGAGAGGGATGGGCAGGCGATGGTGGCGACACGGCTACGGGAGGCTAGAGGCATGGCTGAGGCCGGCGATCGACGGGCGGTCTCCTGGCGATGCTCTAAGACTTGAATGCAAGCTTAGGGGCGGTGGCAATTGGTCGAGAACGTGCGGTGCTCTGCGAGGCAGAGGCGGCGAACTCTGCGACGTGCAGTGGCTACAGGGTACGGGCGATGAAACGATCATGTCTAGTGGTCTCCTAGGATGGTGGGGTGCATACTGGCGGGCGGCAAGGGCTCGAGGTGGTCGGGTTGAGTGGGAACGGTGCGTGCACGGTGGTGCGCATCGGCATGGTCGACAGTGGCGTGAGCACAGCGTTCCTGGCGGTTCTTGTCTCTGTCCTTGAGCTAGGGCTGGTCGAGAGGGGGCGATGGGGCATGGGCTATCTCCTAGACAAGGTTGGCACAGCTAGTTGAACTAGCCTAGTCCTTCCTCTAGCTTGCTGTCCACACTGGGGTGACATGGTGAGGCTCGGCCTGCTCACTATTGATGGCAGTGGCAAGCTCACAGTGATGCTAGGGGTTACAACTAAGCTATATGATCTACTAGATGTTTGCTGTGAGCTGGAGAGGGGACAAGGTTGGCCAAATCACTGCTCAAAATAGTGTTTGTGATTTGTTTGATTTGAATCTGCAAGCTGTTTGATGAAATGGCCGCAAGAACTTGAGTTTTGAATTTTGAAAAGATTTTTGGTGGGTGTGCTAGGCATGTGTTGAGGATTCTGTGGGTGCTTGGGTTTTGAAAATTGAACTTGTTTGAGTGGTTTATGAAATAGTTGGATCTTCCCATATGAGATAGATTCAATTTTAAACTGTCATTTAAACTTAGCATTTGAATGTTTTTGGATGATCGCAAAGTGGTCCTTGGTACCTTATTATGTGTACTAACAAGGGGTGCAAAGATCCACAATTGTTTCTGTTGAGTTTTGAAAACTAGAGATAGCCAAAGTAGGCATGAGAGTTAATTTGGCCAAAGTGACCATTCACTTTATTTGTTTATTTTGGGTTGTTTGTCTTTGGGAAAAGTTTGGGGATTGTTTAGATGATGTTTATTTCACCTAAGAATCATTTTACAAGCAAAGAAACACAGAACCATGGCAATTCAAAAGAATCCAAATTTTGAATACACACATATGAATGCTTTCTTGTTTTTAGTTGGAAAAGTTTTTGTTAACCCTAATGTTTGATGATTAGATTTTGATGATCCAAGTTTAACATTTTTGGGATGTTATACTAACAAGGTGTGCAAGCTTCAGCGATCCATCTATGGATTGAAGCAAGCATCACGAAGTTGGAATCTCTGCTTTGATGTGGTGATCAAAGAGTTTGGATTTGTCCAAACTTATGGAGAAGCTTGTATTTACAAGAAAGTGAGTGGGAGCAATGTGGCATTTCTGATATTATATGTGGATGACATATTATTGATAGGAAATGATATAGATCTTTTAAACAGTGTTAAAAGTTATCTAAACAACAAATTTTCAATGAAGGACCTAGGTGAAGCGTCATACATATTAGGCATAAAGATCTATAGAGATAGATCTAGGCGCCTAATAGGGCTATTGCAAAGTACATACCTTGATAAGATTTTAAAGAAGTTTAAAATGGAAGATAGTAAGAAGGGGTTATTACCTATGACACAAGGCACGACATTGAGTAAGACTCAAAGTCCGGCTACGGCGGAAGAAAGAGAGAAAATGGACAAAGTCCCCTATGCTTCAGCCATAGGCTCTATAATGTACGCCATGCTATGTACAAGACCGGATGTGGCATATGCTATTAGTTTGACTAGTAGGTACCAATCGGATCCAGGTTCGGAACACTGGAAAGCGGTCAAGAATATCCTTAAGTACTTGCGAAGAACTAAGGATATGTTTCTTGTATACGGAGGTGAATAAGAGCTCGTCGCTAAGTGTTATGTCGATGCTAGCTTTGACACCGATCCGTATGACTCTAAGTCTCAATCCGGATACGTATTTCTCATGAATGGCGGAGTGGTTAGTTGGAGGAGCTCCAAACAACCTGTGGTGGCGGGATCAACGACGGAGGCCGAATATGTTGCTGCTTCGGAAGCGGCTCAGGAAGCGGTTTGCATGAAGGAGTTCATATCCGAACTAGGTGTGGTTGCAAACGCATTGGACCCAATGGTGATCTATTGTGACAACAATGGTGCCATTGCCAATGCCAAAGATCCAAGGTCTCACAAGCATTCCAAGCATATTAAGCGCCGGTTTCACTCCATCCGCGAGCATGTCAAGGATGGATATATAAAGATTTGTAAAGTACATACGGATCTCAATGTAGCAGATCCATTGACTAAAACTCTCCCTAGAGCAAAACATGATCTACACCAAAAATCCATGGGTGTTAGATACATCATTATGTAACTAGATTATTTTCTCTAGTGCAAGTGGGAGACTGAAGGGAATATGCCCTGAGAGGCAATAATAAAGTGTTTATTATGTGTATTCCAAGTATATGATAGATGTTTATTTTGCATGCTATAATTGTATTAATACGGAAACATTAATACATGTGTGTTTAATAAACAAACAGAAAGTTCCTAGTTATGCCTCTCTCATAAACTAGTTCGTTGATTAACAAGATGATCACAGTTTCCTGATCATAGACATTAGATGTTGTTAATAATGAGATCACAACATTAGTGTAATGGTGTGATGAACATTCATCTGAAGTATAGCATTACGATCAAAGTCATTGAGTTTATATTGCTATAACAACTTATGAAGTGATCCTAATCCTTAGACCATGAGATCATGCCAATCACTAACACCGAAAGAGTTTCTTGTTGACATCAAACGTCACACCGTAACTGGGTGATTATAAAGATGGCTTCAAAGCTACTAAAGTGTTATGTTTAGAATCATGGATCAAGAGTGGAATTTGTTCATCCCGATGACGGATAGATATACTCTGGGCCCTCTCGGTGATATCACATTGGTTAGCTTGCAAGAAAGTGATTTGATCATTAGAATGTTATATCATGGGAAGTGCATGTCAGTAACGAGATCAAACTAGGTATGGAGATACCGATGATCGAATCTCGGACATGTAATATATCGTGAAACAAAGGGATTAAGATACAAGCGTAAAAGGTTCCGACAATCATAGGAAAGTCATCGTTGAATGTGTGGGAGTTAGTATGGATCTCTAGGTCTCGCTACTGATTATTAATCGGAGAAGGGTCTCGATCATGTCCGCATTATTCGCAAACCGTAGGGTGACACACTTAAGGGACACTGACATCCAGTTGGAGCAAATGTTTCATGCTGAAAGAATAAACAAGCGCAGGAATTTATTTCACTAGATACCGAAACAGGTTTTCGGGTGAAATTGCATAAAGAGGTTATGCATGTGAAATAGAATTCTAGCAAGGGGTTATTTGTGAATGTTTTCATTAAAGTAATTGACAAAATTCTGAATAGAATAAAAGCGTTTTATTTAATGAGAGTTTGCATTAAATTTGGTGGAAATTTAATGGCAAGTTTGAGTGGGATTTTGAGTGGAGGGATTTGAATGGATTTTTGTGAGTGGAGTGTCCACCCACATGAAGAGGGGAGGGAAAGGGGGCAGCCCCCATGCGCCGGCAACCCCCTTGGGTTTCCCCCCTCTCCTATAAAAGGCACCCCTCTCCTCACTTCTCACTCACACCTCCTCGTGAAGGATCTCTCTCCCCTCTAGAATTTATCCCCCATGGTCTCGGACTAGCGAGATACATGTTCCCGGTGGCTATTCGGCAAGAAAGGGTTGTGCTTCCGCTGCATCGCTGGAGCGAGGAGGCGGAGGTTGCTCGGTGTATTGTATGTGTGTGTGAGCACGGATGCGCTGCTGCTTTGCGGCGCTATGACTTCCTCTCGGTCTTGAGATCGGCAAGAGATCGTCTACATCAACCACGAGTTGAACTCGTTAAGATTTGTCGGTCTTCAAGGGTATGTTCTCTATGGATATACATCCGCCCGTTGTTTGTATCTAGTAGATAGATCTTGGTACATAGTTTCCATCGTAGGAATTTTTTTGTTTTCTATGCTGCGAACCCTACAACCATTGTCGTAATCCAATATATGGGCATGGTGTACACCAAGGAGGCATGCGAGGTCGCGAAGGGGGCAGTGATTGGCTTGGATCATCTTCTGGGCCCCACATCATGGAATTGTGGACGGGAATAAGCTGCCCGGTTGTGCAACAAAGAGTTGATCTCTCATGGGTAACGCAATGCTTGCCTCTGCAGTGTAAGAACTAACTTATTACTCTGTTAGGGAAGGAGCTAACGAGCGGGAAAGGAACTCCATGAAAGTTCTGGTAAACCCATGAAGGCTGACGGGCATAGCTTTTCAAAATAAAAGCAACCTTTGAAGAAATGTTTACGAAAGCTTGCATTTCCTATGACCTACGGTCTGTAGCTATAGTTATAGTGCATCAAACACCCCTTTTCTGGTGCAATTGCTGAGTACGCTCGTACTCAACATATCTTCTTAACCCTTGCTAGATTCTGAAGCCAATACAGACGACGTCTACATCAAGTTATGCTCCAGGAATCATCATCAACCGCTAAAATCCCTTCAAGGAAGTCAAGAAAGTCAACATACACATCAACTCAAGTGAGGACGAAGTTACTGATTAGATAGGGAAACAATCTCTAACCATAGAACCTATCTCTGTAGCATATTGCAATAGAAGCAATGCCGGACCATTAGTTAGCATACTAGTCTAAATAGTATGATAGTATTTGAGTTGTTTATTTCTGATTCTTCTTTGTAAGAAGATTCTTTCTCTCTATTTAACCTAGAGTGTTCTCTGGATCTTGTGTATAGAGTGAGTTGTAACCTTTATCCATGTAATGGACCTGTTGTGTTTCTGTTGTACCACTCTGAGGGATGTAATACTAGTGAACGGTGTTTCATTGGTGTTATGTCAACGACTATAGTATACTACATCATGTAGTGGTATGTTGGGTGACCGCAGGGATAAACACTAATGAGGGGTGGTAAACATGTGTAGCCGATCTAAGTTCAATCTCATGCCTGATGACATCAAGATTTATCTAACATAGGCCAAGTTTTATGATCTTTATGCTACCTTTAAATATCTTTCTAAAGTCTACAAGTCACTAAGTAAACTCTAAGAGAAAGCTTTGATAAAGAAATAAAATAACTAAGCTTGCAACTAAAACTGGGACTTAGTATCATCAAATGGGTATAATCACATATACTTATGGCATCTAGTTTGCATAGTATCATGCAAGTTTTAGCTTGCCAAGTCATCGGGTAGTATTAGGCTTGCATAATTACAAGTATAAGATTGCTCAGGTAATAGCTTGCCTTGTGCAGAGCAGTGGTTGAAGTTATCCTCAGCTTCTTCCTCGTAGTATTCTCCTTCCTCCTCGTATCCTTGGTCGGTACTAACGTTTATAAATAAATACGAGGTACACAATCACCAAACAACACTTAACTAATTCTATTCATCATACCAAGGTTCACACTAGATGATTTAGCATCATCACTATTATTACAATCATTAAGGCAAATAGTTTTATTTCCTTTATTTTAGAAAAGTAATTTCTACTCATTGAAAAACTACTTAAAATTTAATATTCTCCAACTAAGACATGGGATCATGTTGACACGTGTCATCACCACATATTTCAGTACTTGGGAATGTGATTTAAAGTGGTGTCACAATTTAATAAGGTTTAACCTTTTTATTTTAATTATATAAAGTGACTAGAATGGCCTATGAGGCATTCTTTTATTACTTGTCCATTATTTCTGTAAGTAAACCTATATATTTTTATATATTCAGAAAGGTATTGTTAAAAGTGATTTTTGAGAGTTGGAATCAACTCAAAATCTTTTGTGGTTGAATTTTGAAAAATGTTTGAATGCAGAAAAGCTTTTGCCTTGTTATTTTTACTATACGTGATCTACAGTTCCAAATGGACTGACTCAAATGGGCTTGGATTAAGAACTCCAGTACCTTCTAATAGAATTGGTTTCATGTATTTTGGTTCAGTGAATCGAGCTGGGTTGATTTTTTAATCTGGGTACAGAACTGAGTTTGAAACTAAAAGAATAAACCTAAATTTGAATTACTAGGTCGCGCGGGATGTTAACTGGGCCGGCCCACGGTGCACAGCGCATGCACGGGTGAGTTTAAGTGAATGACCCCACCAGTCAGCGAGACAGGGGGTGCGAAGCGTTATGGGGTGATGTGGACCGCATGATCAAACTCTAATCCAACGGATGTGGTTCATCGTCCACGTCGGGCAACGCCGGCGAGACAGAACCCTAGCCCAGCCAGTGGGGGTCTATTGGGGCTCACCGAGGCTCGGGCGAGGGTCGGCGATGGGTGCGAACGACGAAGTCGACGACGGCGAACCTCCTGGTACCGGCGGCTTCTCCTGGGACGGCTCCAATCAACGGCTCCTTTCTTCCTCCTCCGCGGTAGACTCCGGCCAAATTCCAGCAATGTGCTTGCTCGCCTTGCTCCAGGAGTTAGGTGGGGTGCTTCTAAGAGAGAGGGGAGTGAGATGGTGTGATGAGTTCGAACGGGGGTGGCCTCTATTTATGGTGCCAGAAGGGGACCGAAGGGCGCAGGTGGAGCTCGTCGTGGTCGTCGGCACAACAAGCTAAAGTCATGGGAGACGGTAGGGGGCGGTGCTGTGCTCCCTGGCGAAGCTCAACGGCATGGTCACGCGGCATGGGGCGGTGCGAGACGGTCGGGACATAGCGGCGCTCTGCGTGGGTTCAACGGGAAAATTCATGACGCACGAGTTGTCCTGGTCGCGCGGTGACGAACGGGCGTGTCTGGGTGTTCCTGGGGTGGTGGCGATCCTGCTTGCACGCGGTGAGGGCGGCGTGCGGTCTGTGGGCATGTGTCACGGGTGGCGCTCTGACGCGCTCTCGGCACGCTCGCAGAGAGGCTGGGCACGCTCGGGTTGTGTGGTCCAGGGGCTGGCAGTGCTCGAGGCTTGGACAAGGGGTGGCGGTGGACGGTGGGGAGCGTCCCAGACAAGGTTGGCGAGGCTAGAGAAGCTTCTAGCTTGCTATCAACTAAGAGGTGGCAAGATGATCTCGGCATGGTCACCATTGATGGTTATGGCAAGCTCACAGTGGTGCTAAAGATTGTTAATAGGCTAGATGATCTACTAATAGCTTGCTGTGAACCAGAGAGGGAACAAGTTAAGCCAAAATTACTGCTCACAATAGTGTTTGATGTTAGTTTGTTTTGTGTTTGCAAGGTGTTTGATGAAATGGACGAAAGAGATTTAGAAGTGAATTTTTGAATCAAACTTGGTGGGTGTGCTAGTTACATACTAGGGAGTCTCTGTTTGATTGGATTGGTCAAGGTGCATTGGTTTTGTTGGGTTTTGAAAATGGGTGATCTTCACATATGAACTAGATTCAATTTTGAATTGTCATTTGAATCAAGTTGCCAAATGTTTATGTAAGTTTGAAAGGTGGGATTTTATTCACTTTTACTTGGTATAGCAAGGGGTGAAAATAAATGGAAATGTTTCTGTTTGAAATCTTGGACTAGCAACACTCGAAGTGGCCTAGTGAGCAAGATTGGCAAAAATGACCATTTGCTTATTTGATTTGTTTTTTATTTTCTCTTGATTTGTTTCTGCTTGAAAATGTTTTAGATGATGTTGTTTTCATATTTAAACCATTCCTTGCTATTTAGATCAATCACACAAGTCCATTCATGCATTCATACAATCATCACATTCACACATGCATCCATATAATGTTGATTAACAAAAGTTTTTGTTAACCCTAATTTTGGTTATTTGGAATTTGATAACCTTGTTTAATATTTTGGGATGTTACAAGATCCGATTGGGCAATACAACAAATTACATAGACCGCCATCCAACTGCATCTATGACTAGAAGTCCACCTTTGGGTTATCATCTGAATCCCCTCCAGTATTAAGTTGCAAGCAACAGACAACTGCTTTAAGCAAAGTGTGTAAGGTAAACAATCCACTTGTTCCATGAACAAGAGAATGTTGTTTTCTCCCTAGTAGCAACAGCACATCTACAACCTTAGAGATGTCTGTCACTTCCCTTAGATTAAATAGAGGCATGAACCCACTATCGAGCAAAAATACCCCCTCTTGGAGTCACTAGCAGGGCCAAGATAGCTACTAACAACGGAGAGCATGCAAGATCATAAACAACACAAACATGATAGAATCAATAAGACAAAACCATTAATCAATCTGACATAGTAATCTCAGTATCCATCGGATCCCCGCAAACACAACATGCATGATTACAAATAGATGATATCTTGATCATGAAAGGAGCACACAAGATCTAGACATGAAAGCACAAAGGAGGAGATACAACCATCTAGCTACTACATGGGCCCGTAGTCCAAGTTGGAACTACTCATGCTTCATACCGGAGGTTGGCATGATGAAGAAGGAGGCCTCTGGGATGATCTCCCCTCCGGCAGGGTGCCGAGAAGAGCTCAGATCCCCCCGATCTAGGGACGATGGTGGCAACGGCTACATACGGTTTCATGGAATATTGATAGGGTGTTTAGGGTTTAGGCATCGGGGGCTTCTTATAGGCGAAGAGGCGAGGCTGGGAGGCGGCCAGGGGGCCCACACCCTGCCTAGGTGTGGCCTAGGTTGGGCCCGTGACTAGGGGTGCGGCCTCCCTATGGCTCCCCTTCGTCTCTCATCTGGACTCAGTGCTCTCCTCGGTGAAATATTGTCTTTGGATTTTGTCCCGTCCAATTCCGAGAATATTTCCTTACTAGCTTTTGTGGAACTAAAAACAGTAAAAAACAGACAACTGGCATTGTGGCAACTTCTTAATAGGTTAGTACCAGAAAACATATAAAAACAAGTGTAGACAAAGCAAAGCAAAGTAGATACTAAACAAGCATGGAACATCAAAAATTATAGATACGTTTCTGACGTATCAGTGGGCCACCCGGGCTCCGTTTCCTTCCTTCTTTCGACTTGTTATCTTCCATATGAAATAAAAACTGCAAAAATATAAATTGACAAGTTTTTCGCGAACCTTTTCTTACCAGAATTGTTACCCATTCGAAAACGGACTCTGCAGGTTCCTGAATTTGTTCTTTAATAAATTTTTCTGGAGTCACCATTTGAATAATCATATTCATTATAAGAATATCCAGAAATATAATGTTTGAGCCTTTGACCATTCTTCGTCTCCTTATAGCATTCTCTCCCAACATTTGAAAATCTCTTTCATACAAAGCTTCACACAATCATCATTAGCAGCATTAGTTTATGTAGGGTAAAGAACCTTTGGGTTCAATTTCAACTGAAATCCATCAAAACATAAGCTACTGTAGCAACTCCTTTCAAAACCCACCAAAAATAATCTAAAAGGAAATCAATTTAAGAGGCAAATGCAAATAATGGCAGAAATCTGTCAAAACAGACTAGCAGTTAAAGATAGATTTTTTCGAAAATCTTCCGTTGCTCAAATAAAAAAGTGCAAAACTAAAGTAAGTTGGATAATAACTTGGGTCACAAGCACGGAAAATTACAGCTCCATCCGACATACTGGGATTTTTCACGCATTTTTACAGTGAAGCACAAATATCTGTTCCTGGACAACAACTTCCCACAACTCACCTACTTCTCAAAAGAGGCAAATATTTACACAAAAACCAAACAAAAAGGATAAGGAGAGGTTATGACAGAGATAATAACTTCCAAGACTCAAAGAAACAAAAATCGAAAGCAAACTAAAATGGGTTGTATCCCAAAAGCTCTTTCTTTATAGCCAATAAGATGGGCATGATAATTTCAATGATGCTCTCATAGGAGATATGGATTTGAAATAAAAGAGAGCATCAAGAAGCAAATATCCAACACCTTTAAGTCTAACCCACTTCCTATGCCAAGGATTTTTGTATGAAAACAAATTATTGAAACAAGAGCCTACTAGCATAGGAAGACAAACGAGTGCAACTTCAAAACTTTCAACACAAAGCGGGGAAACTTAATATTATTGAGATGCATAAAACCATGTTTCCCTCTCTCATAATAACTTTCAGTAGCACTATGAATAAAGTTAACAATATAACTGTCACAAGAAACATTCTTATCATCAGAATGAGCATACTTAAAATCATCAAATAGAGGTTTAAGGTCAAAAACTAGATCAATAGAAGCAAGTTGTTCAACTCTAAAATCCTCATTAGACAATTCATTTTCATAAGGAGCTTTACCAAATTTGGAAAAATTAAACTCATAAGATTCTCCATCAAACTTAGTTAAAATTTTCTCCTTCTTACAATATATAATATCTCCACAAGTGTTCAGAAAAGGTCAACCAAAAAGGATAGGACAAGTTTTACTAGCTACTGAATCTAGTACTAGAAAATCAGCAGGATATTTAATCTTACCACAAAGAACTTCCACATATCTTACAATACCAATTGGACAGACTGTCTCTCTATTATTAAGGTGAATAACCACATCAATGTCTTCAAGTTCACAAGGACCAATCTCATGCATAATTTCTTTGTAAAGCTCATAAGGAATACCACTAGAACTTGCACCAATATCACATAAACCATAATAGCAATGATCACCAATCCTAACAAAAGCACAGGGACACTAGCTCTCCTAGTTTTAATAGGATGTGAGACAATATTAGAAGCATCTTCACAAAAGATAATGTGCCCATATTCTACATTTTTAGTGACAAGGACATTCACAATGGATACTAGAGGCTCAATATTTATTTGTTCATCAGGTTCTACAACTTTCTTTGTACCTTTTCTAACCACATTAGCTATAATAGAATGTTCCTTTACCGTAGAAGGAAAAGGTATTTTCTCAATATAAGGTTCATGCAAAATGCAATCAACAGTACAAACTTCAGTGTTTCTAGCAGGAACATGATTAACAATATATTTATAAGGCGCATGGTACTTGTTCACTCCTTTTAGGGAATTTCAATATAAGAGGCAAAGGCCTTAAAACAATTTGCAAGAACTTTAGAATCAAGACCATACTCAGTACTAATATTATGAAAGTCATCAGTTCCCATAAAAGATTAATGCATTCATAATCATAATTTATACCTGACTTTCTTCCTTTGTCATTCTCCCATGCTTCAGTATTTTCTTGAATACAGTCTAGGAGATCCCATTTAGCTTCTTATTTCATACGTGTGAATGATCCAGCACAAGAAGCATCTGATAAATCTTTATCACGAAGATAAAGCCTTGCATAAAAGTTATTAATAATAATATTATTAGTAAGCTCATGAATAGGATATTTAAGCATTAGTAACTTCAATCTCCCCCAAGCTTGGGTTGTACTCTCTCCATCATGAGGCCAAAAGTTATATATTTCATTCTGGTCTTTATGAATCTCACTAGGATGATAGAATTTAGAATAAAAGAGAGGTACAATTTCCTCCTATTCCATAGATTGTCCATTCTTCAGCAGCTTATACCATTCTTCAGCTCTTCCTTTCAATGATATAGAGAGTAAATTTTTCTTGACTTGTTCCATTGTGATACCTGCACACTTAAACAACCCGCATAATTCATGGATAAAAAGCAAGTGATCACCAGGATGGACAGTTCCATCTCCAAAATAATAGTTATCCATAACACGATCAACAATTTTTGTAGGTATCTTAAAAGGATCTATTTTAGAAAGTGGTGGTTCATATACTACCTAGCATTGGTAGTAGCTATCCCAAATAGGCAACCAAGTGAGTTATCCATTCTGGAAACAAAGTAACAAACAGAAATAAAAATGATACTCACAGAAGTTTCCTTTACTAGTTCCACTCTTCAATAGCGCTTCATTCCCCGGCAACGGTGCCAGAAAATAGTCTTGATGACACACAAGTATAGGGGGTGTATCATAGTACTTTCGATAAATAGGAGTGTCGATCCCAACGAGGAGCAGAAGGTGTTAACTAGTGGTTTGGATCAGGAATTCTTTGTAATACTTAGCAAACGGATTTTTAGGGGTATTTGATAATGCAAAGAAATAAAGTGCAAGTAAATAAAGACAATAATAATTGCAGCAAGTGGCCCAATCCTTTCTTTGGCAAAGTACAAGCCGGTTGAATTACTTATGAGGACCAAACATTCTCGAGGACACATAGGAATACTGTCAAGTGCTTTCGCTTCATATAGTTGATTAATCTTCTTTGGTTGGATAAGTGTTGTGTGGGTGAAGCTATGCTAATGTAACGACCTTACTTGGACTAATACATACTTGTGATTATACCCCTTGCAAGCATCCGCAACTACAAGAAAGTAATTAAGATAAAAACCTAACCACCACATTAAACTCTAAGATCCTACACTCCCTTGTGAAAAGGTTTCCTAACGGTGGTTCAGGTTTCTGTCACCCTGGCAACCCCACAATTAGTAGCCAAATACACAATGCATTCCCTAGGCCCATAAATGGTGAAGTATCATGTAGTCGACATTCACATGACAACACTAGAAGAATAACACCACAACTTAAATATCAAACCATTGAATATTAGTTCAACACAATTCCACTACTAACAACATGACTTCTCCCATGTCCTCAAGAACTAAACGAACTACTCACGAGACATCATATGGATCAAGATCAGAGATGATATAATGATGAATAACAATCTGAACATAAACAATAATTCAAAGGTTCCACTCAAAAGCATCAACTACAAAAGTGATCAACATCGGCAAAGTTTTCCCTAAGAACTATGCAAGATTCAACCCAATCGTTACAACAGGATGGAGTGGTGATGATGGTGCTGGTGGATATGGTGGTGAGGATGATGATGATCCCGATGAAGTATAGCTTGATGACGATGTTGGTGGTGACGATCTCCCCTCTCCAGGAAGGAATTTCCTCGGCAGAAATCTGCCTGCCGGAGAGCTCTTTCTCTCTTTTTAGTTTCCGTCCCGCAGAGGCGGCGAAATCTTTCTGTGGTCCCTCCCCTCGTCTTAGGGTTTCAAGGATAAGATATAGGCGAAAGGGCGAATCCAGAGGTGGGCCAGGGTGGCCACACCACCTGGTGGCGCGGCCCAGGGTGGGCCCATGCTAGGGGTGGTGTGGACCCCTGTGGCCCATCTCCGCCTCTCCTTCTGGCCTCCTTCGTCTTCTGGAAAATAAGAACTTCTGTATATTTGCTGGAATTTTCTGATCTTCGCGAATATTGCATCTGGACACCGCTTTTTCATTAGAATCCTGACTCTGGCAGTTCATCCTCCAAAAGTCATCCAACATGCAAAATAGATGAAATAACATAAGTATCACCTCTTAATATGAAATATATCAATGAATAACAACAAATTATGATATAAAATAGTGATGCAAAATGGACATATCAATGATCAATGAAATAAAGCATTTGGTTCACTCATATGTTTGAGTCTTTTACCTCCTTTAGTCTTCATTTTTGGATCATGTAAAACCCTTTATGCACAAGCTTTTCAATTGCACTTTTGAAAATTCCGCCTACAGGCATTAGCTTGAGTTTTTTGGTCTACACATTTTCCATTGCTTTTATGTGGATTCTGAAGTAGTGACTTTCAGCACTCTAAGTCGGCGATTTTGTGCTTAGGTTCTTGACGGTGCCATTAGGCATCATTGCCTGAGCACATAGTTCTGGCTAAGGGTCTTTCGACTCATGAAAGGTCAAGCATAAAAGCCGGAATAGGATAAGCCAGCACCTGCTTAAAAAATATACAACCATACATGATGGAACTAGATCATAAGTAGCTGGAGGCTTGATGCCAAGTTTTACGCCTTACAAACATCATTGTTTTCTGCATATTACATACTAGAAGAGACAAATATTACAAAGATTTTTTTATTCTTCTAAGACTTCGAGGATGCGTCATCGGAGACAGGAGAGCCATCTTGTTCATCAACAAAGTCGGCAGTCTTCAAGGATTTGAAGGCTCCTTGGTCATTGTCGATAACCTCTAAAGTTACAAAGACATCCGCCTTGACCAACTGCGCGACCCTGGTATCATAGCCGGCGAGGGAGGACCAGATTGCATCATTGTCGATTTTCTGTCCGTCCTCATCCACGTCGGGGATACCAACGGTCACCATGTCAATGTCGGCATCGTCATAGTGAGCTTTGACCAAGGCGAACACCATCCTAGCGCCATCTCGGGTACAAGAAGCTTTCCATCTAGCGATAGGACCGGGGGCTCGGAGGAGGATTTTCGAGTACTTCATCACTGAGTCCACCGCCTTGATGTTGATATCCAAGGGCTTGGCAATCTGTTTGGCCTGGGCGATGGCAATATTGATAAAGTTACCCGCAAGAACCTTGCACTCTTTTGGCGGCAGAGCATTCTCACCCAAGTTGGTTAGGCCAATGGGATCTGCATTTTCGATAAAGAAATTGAGGTCATGAGTTCAACAAATCTGTTCAAAGTACCCGACTTTGAGAAAATGAAGATGGAGGAAGCTTACCAAAGATGCTGCTCTCGCTTGTTGGCATACCTCCGCCAAGGAGTCTCATTCCTGTCGAAGAGCCTTGTACTCCTCAAGGTTACGCGGATTTTGCTCGTCGGCAACTTTCTTCTGATCCTTGAGGGTCTCGATCTCTTCCTTCAAGCGGTTAATCTCCGCGTTGGCAGATTCTTGTTGTTGGGAATATGCCCTAGAGGCAATCATGTACGATGATATTTCCCATTGTATTCATAAAGATATTAAGTTGTCCTTGTATAAACATCTGATGTGTATTATTGAATATGTGATTCAGTTGTGGAACTATACATTCATGTTGTTTGTACTAAATATCCTTGGTCATCGAGGTTGTGCTGGACACACAACTTAGACCAATGTGAAAGTCGGCTGATGACTTGGTTCCACTTGTCATGGGCATGGAGATGATATCCCTACTTACACATATTCGGCTAAAGAGTTTGGCGAGTCGGATTGACCCATATTGAGGTACAACAAACAAGTTGTCATTTGTATATCTCAATCGATGTAATCCTTAGACCTAAGGTTATTGCACAGTCCGAGTTGAGGACCACCGACTTAGGTTCTGTCAAATGTTGATCTGTAACTGGGCAGTTATAAAGGCAGAGTTCGGGTCGACTGAGAATCAAGCTGCGTGATGTGAATAACCAAGATGAGATTTTTCCATTCTAGTTGGAGAGATATTCTCTGGGCCCTCTCAGATGATATGATTCGGAAAGCATGGCCATGCACGACTCGGTTAAGTGTTAACCGAGGCAATCGACTAAGAGTTAGTCAGATGAATCACTTATCTCGGGTCGAGAAGAGAGTCGGACTATTTAAGGGATGACAAATATTTGCCTATAGTCTGACAAGGTATATCATGAGGCAAAAGGGACTCAGACGCAAGTCGCATTAGAAAGGCAAGTCGTCATGGCTCTTTGGTACTTGGGAGTTGGCACGTTCTGCTAGGAGCCTCTACCGACTGATCGATTGAGAGTCGGACTCCAATCGTGTCCAAGTTGCCATGAGCCTGCGGGGTCACACACTTAAGAGCGGGAGCAAGTTCGGATTGGATCTGAACCAGAAATCTGGTTGGGTTGGACCCGAGCCGGATTTGGACTAAGTCAGTGAGTCAGACTCACGATGACTAATATTATATGGGCTTTAGTGAATGGGCCATGAGTGAGTGGAGCCCATGTTCACTCCTTATATATAGTAGGGCGCAGAAACCCAGGAGGGTTGATCGGTTAGGTCATTCCATGCATTGGAAACCCTAGCTCCACAACAGTCCAACCATTGTACTAAACCTAGCAGTTCACCGTCGGCGCTCCTCCTTGTACGTGTGGATACCAGCAGAGGTGATGTACGATCAGCACCAGGATGATCGGATCAGATCATGAGGACTGCACTGCATTCAACAGACGTGCTTCATCAATTCCACAACTGCGCGTCTAGTGGTAATCCTCGTGGCCTTCTACCTCAGCTAGATCTTGGGATCACCACGTTATAGGAAAAAGTTTTGTTTTATATCTACGTGGCCCAACAGTGGTATCAGAGCGATAGCTCCTGGTTTTAGGCTCGAGATCTCGTATATGTGATATGCGGTCGGCTGTAGATTGGATCTATGTGTGGTTTTGGTGGCCGATCTATGAGATAGATCGGTTTTGTATGATGTTGATTGGATCAACTGTACTCGGGGAATGGTAGATCTGATTTCCGTGATCATACTGCTGAGGTCGTGGAACGACATACCCCTACCGGTCAGTTTCCGCCATTGGGTTATACTGTGACACGTAAATCCAGAAGCAGTGATCGAATATCAAAAGAGTTTGATCGAGTCGGAACGATGGTCGGAATCCATGTTCGGAATGTAGATGAGATCTACGTTTTTTAGACCGCCGGCTTCGCCCTATTGTAGCACCTTATATGTCGTTGCGAGTATCACAACACCGGTAGATAGCGTATGTATGCATAACTCGTGTTTGCAGGAAGTTGTGAATGGTATGGTTCGTGTGCATGTGATGTATGTGTGTAATCCAAACGTGGTTTGCGAATCACGGTTTTTATCAGCCGGCTGGAGACTATGTGCTGTCATTTTATTGTATAACGACTGGCGTGTCGTATTCTCTATGTAATTTACTTTACTAAGCTAGTGTAGTTGTTTGGAGAATCCGGATGACGTGCAAGTCGATGTACAAGTCGGCGACATGGTGTAAGACGGCAAGTGACAAGAGTTGGCACGAGCCGGATTACATGCTTTGTGGAGATGGAGATCGCCATGTAGAGAGCCATACCATTCACATTATAATTGCTTTATTTTGTGTTATTGTTATGTCTCTGTTTTACCTCTATTAGATAGTCGATAAAATTTAATCCCTCAAAGAAGGTCTAGTCGGTTTTCCCGCCAGTGTTTACACCATCACAAGTCGAACATTTTTGGTAGTGGGCTCATAAAATTGAGGTGCTGCCAATTCTTTTTGACTAGGTGGGTTCGAGTGGACTCTTACAGCAAAAACACTCGATAAGCTAGACGGGTCTATCACAACAGTTGTGGGGCTCGGGGAAATGTCGGATGGGATCCGGGGCATGTGATGCCACCCGACCAACAGGAGTCGTATGAGATACGATTGACAAGGAGTTGTCTAACTAGATCACTTGGCGGCTAGCGGTGATGCTAAAGCTCACTAGCCGACTTGCTTATCTAGGATCCTGAATCACTAAGTAACCATGACGATGGGGTGTTGGTTCTAGTGGGAGCATAAAATATTAAAGTGTTTAATATGCTTGCTCTTTTATGAATACATGTCTTAAGTGTTTTGCATATTTTCTGTTGTAGATCATGGCACCAAGTAATAATCACTCCTAGATATCCGGTTTTGCTTCGAGAACCATTCTTGAGAAAGATAAAATAAACGACACTAATTTTACCAACTGGTATCGAAATCTGAGAATTGTTCTCAAACAAGAAAAGAAGGACCATGTCCTAGACAACCCACTTCTAGATGAGACGAATGAGAATGCGACCATTGCTGTCACCAATGCCTATCGTCGGGCTAAGGATGAGTCCACATATATTAGCTGTCTTATGCTTGCTCACATGGAACCGGACTTGAAAAAACAATCCGAGAATGTTGAGGCCTATGATATGATCGAAAGCCTCAAAAGTATGTTCTAGGCTTAGGCTAAGACTAAGAGGTATCAAGTCTCTCAGGCTTTGCTGAGTTGCAATCTTAAGGATGGTGATCCACTGAGTCCGCATGTGATCAAAATGGTTGGTTACGTGTAGTCTCTAGAGCGGCTTGGCTACCCCATTAGTGAAGAGTTCGCTACTGATATAATTCTGAACTCTCTTCCTAGTGTGTATGGTCAGTTCATTTAGAACTACCACATGCATGGTATGGATAGAAGCTCACTGAATTGCATGGGATGCTCAAGCAGGCAGAGGCGGATCTCAAGAAGGGCGACAGTCAAGTGTTGATGGTGCAGAATAAGGCTAAGTTCAAGAAGAGTTCTTGGACTAAGAAGAAGGCTAAGTCGGGAGGAAAGCAGGCTCAGGACCCAGTCCCAAGCGCTTCCTCAGGGACTAAGCCATCTTCTTCAGCCGGGTCCACTTGCTTCTACTACAAGGCGGATGGCCACTGCAAGAGTAATTGCAGCAAGTACTTGGACGGCAAAGCCAAGAGTGGAGGTATGACTTCCGACTCAAGTACACTTGTTTGCAATGTTATAGACATTTATCTTGCTGATGCACCTAATAGTTCTTGGGTATATGATACTGGATCAGTTATTCACATCTGCAACTCGTTGTAGGGACTGGTAAGAACTAGGAGCATAGCAAGAGGCGAGGTTGATATTCGAGTCGACAACAAAGCGAGAGTCACTGCGTTAGAAGTTGGCACGATGCAACTTCATTTAACTTTCAGATTCATTATGGAACTGAATAATTGTTATTATGTTCCAGTGCTCAGTCAAAACATTATTTCTGCTTCATGTTTGATGAGGCAAGGCTATGAGTCAAATATCAAGAATAATGGTTGTTCTTTATATTTGAATGATATGTTTCACGGCTTTGCACCCGTCTAGGATGGGTTATTTATTTTGAATCTTGATGGAGAGTCGGTTTATAACATAAATGTTAAAAGGTTGAAACCAAATGATCTGAATATGACTTACTTTTGGCACTATCGGCTTGGTCATATAAGTTGGAAACGCATGAAGAAGCTCCATGATGATGGACTCCTAACTTCGTTCGACTTGGAGTCGTTCGAGACATGCGAATCTTTCCTACTCGGCAAAATGACCAAGACACCTTTTGCAAAGAGTTGTGAAAAGGGTGTCTGACTTGTTGGGACTAATACATATTGATGTATGTGGACCAATGAGCACGAAAGCCAGAGGTGGTTATGAATACTTGATACGCCCAATTTGCATCACCATTCTATATCATAATTTACCTCTATTCATTGATATTTGTCTTATTATGAGGTATTACTTATGGCTTTTCATCTGTTTATGCATGTTGGATGATTCCCGGAGGATGGACTGTTGGAGTCTGGATTCTAATGGAAAAGAAGGCGTTTTGGTGCAATTTCGCGAAGATCAGAAAAATACCAGAAAAATATGGAAACATATTATTTTACCTGAGGACGAAGGAAGCCAAAAGGAGGAGCGAAGGGGGGCCGCAGGAGGCCCACACCCTCCTAGGCGCGGGCCCACCTGAGGCCGCGCCTAGGGCAGGTGTGGCCCACCTGCCCGGCCTCCGACTCTCCCCCTTTGCCTATATCTTCCCTACGGAACCCTAACCCTAGGGGAGAGACCACAGATAGATTTTCGCCACCTCTAGGGGGCGGAAAAAACTGAGAGAGAAAGATCTCTCCGACAGACAAATTTCTGCCAGGGGAATTCCTTCCCGGAGAGGGGAGACCGTCACCATCAACATCGTCATCAAGCTAGGCTTCATTGGGATCATCATCATCATCATCCACACCATCATCTCCACCAGCACCATCATCACCATTCCGTCCCGCTGTAACAATTGTGTAGGATATTGCTTAGTTCATTAGGGGAAACTTTCCCGGTGTTAATTACTATTGTAGTTGATGCTTGTGAGTGGAACCATTGGATTATTGTTTATGTTCAGATTGTTATCCATTATCATATCATCTTTGATATTGATCCATATGATGTCTTGTGAGTAGTTCGTTTAGTTCTTGAGGACATGGGAGAAGTCATGTTGTTAGTAGTGAATCTGTGATGAGTTATTATTCAATGGTTTAGTATTTAAGTTGTGGTGCTATTATTCTAGTGGTGTCATGTGAACGTTGACTACATGATACTTCACCATTTATGGTCCTAGGGGAATGCATTGTGTATTTGGCTACTAATCGTGGGGTTGCCAGAGTGACAGAAACCTGAACCCCCATTAGGACACCTTTGCACAAGAGAGCATAGGATCTCAGAGTTTAAGGCTGTGGTTAGATTTATATCTTAATTACTTTCCTGTAGTTACGGATGTTTGCAGGGGGTTTAATCACAAGTATGTATTAGTCCTAGGAAGGGCGGTATGTTAGCACAGGTTCACCCACACAACACTTACAAACACCAGAGAAGAGTACTCAGCTATTTGAAGCGAAAGCACTTGACAGAATTCCCATGTGTCCTCGAGAACGTTTGGTCCTTATAAGTATTTCCACCGGCTTGTCCTTTGCTAGGAAAGGATTGGGCCACTTGCTCCGTTTGTTCGTTACTTCTGTTACTTGTTCTTTGCTTTGTTGCTTTGTCAGAAAACCACTAAAAATCTGTTTGCTAAGTATTCACAGGGATTTCCTGCTCCATACCACTGTTCAGCACTTTCTGCTCCTCGTTGGGATCGACACTCCTATTTATCAAAAGTACTACGATACACCCCCTATACTTGTGGGTCATCAAGACTATTTTTTAGCGCCGTTCCTAAGGAGTGAAGCGCTATTGAAGAGTGGAACTGGTAAGGGAAACTTTCACTGTGAGTATTGCTTTTGTTACTGCTTGTTACTTTGTTTCCAATATGGATAACCCACTTGGTTTTCTGTTTGAGAAAACTACTACCACTGCTAGGGTAGTAGATGAGTCACCTCCTGTTGACATAGATCCTTTTGAGATACCTACAAGTATTGTTAATCGTGTTATGGATAATTATTATTTTGGGGATGGGCCATCCATCCGGTGATCACTTGCTTTTATCCATGAATTATGCGGGTTGTTTAAGTGTGCGTATCACAACCGAACAATTGAAGAAGAAGTTACTCTCCATATCCTTGAAAGGGAGAGCTGAAGAATGGTATAAGCTGCTGAAGAATGGACAATCCATGGAATGGGAGGAGATGTCATCTCTCTTTTACTCTAAATTTTATCCTCCCAGTGAGATCCATAAGGATAGAAATCTTATATATAACTTTTGGCCTCTTGATGGAGAGAGTACAGCTCAAGCTTGGGGGAGATTGAAGTTACTAATGCTTAAATGTCCTATTCATGAACCCCCTAACAATATTATTCTCAATATCTTTTATGCTAGGCTTTCTCTTCATGATAAAGATTTACTAGATGCTTCTTGTGCTGGATCATTCACACGTATGAAGGAAGAAGCTAAATGGGATCTACTAGACCGTATTCAAGAGAACACTGAAGCTTGGGAGAATGACAAAGGAAGAAAGTCAGGTATAAACTATGATTATGAATGCATTAAATCTTTTATGGGAACTGACAGCTTCCACGATGAGACCGGCAAAAGGGAAAACCTATCAAGATTATACCTTTGCCTTGAGCATTCCACTTGAGCTCGATGTAGACGATCTTGCCCTTCTCAAGATGGAACGCCTTTCTTGATTCCTTATCATCGATCCATGATCACGAGGATGGCAAGCATCAAACATGATATCTTCTATAGATAGCGCATTTAGAGCTTGCATAACACATCTTCTTCTCATTCATCGACCTTGAGGCCAACACATGCTCCAAGCGATGCCAATGGACAATTCCTACAAGTACAACTTAATGCACACAATAGTCCATAAAGATTGTCATTAATTACCAAAACCACACATGGGGGCCCACATGTTCTTCCAGTTGCCCTCCTTCGCGGTAGTTTCCACCTCGGTATTCGCTGCTGCGGTTGCCGTCCTTGCGTCGGTCGGCGTATCCAGCCGCGACCATGTCGAATCCTTCGCGATCGTTGTAGACGCGTGATCTTCGTTCGTTGTGGCGTTCTCGCCTGCGGCCGTATTCGTCCTCGTCACACGAATGTGTTCGGTGGAGGGAATCCTCGCCATATGCCATCGGTTGGCGATGTCCATGAGGTGGTCGAGCGTCTTGGGCTTAACGCGCCCAAGTTCTTCCTTGAAGTCTAGGTGCTTGACACCATCCTTGAAGGCGTCGATTATCCTTTCTTCGGAGATATGTGCAGCTGAATTCTTAATATGGGACCAACGTAGTATGTACGAGCGAATGGATTCGCCGGTACGTTGGGTGCAGGCTCGCAATTCCTCGATCGAGGCTGGCCTCTTGCTGGTGCCCTTGAAGTTGCGGATGAAGCTGTATGCCAGCTCCTCCTAGCTTCATATGGAGCCGGAGGACAGGCTGCTGAGCCAGATCCTGGCTACGCCTGTCAGCTACAGCTGAAGGCATTGTAGGGCGGTGTTCCTGTTTCTGCCGTGCAGCTTGACGGATGAGAGGTGGTTGCTAAACCAGGCTTTTGGGTCTTGCGTACCGTCGAACTTCGGAGTGTCCGAAGGGAGCTTGAAATTTTTCGGCATCCGCGTTCGCCGAACGGATCTGCTGAAGCATCTCGCGTCGCACAACTCTTCATCATCTTCCTCGTCGGATTCGGTTGAACACACGCGTTTAGCACGTGCCTTGTCGATCTTGCGTTGGGTGAGATTGTTGCGAGCATCGTAGTCGCTGCTGCGGTGCCGTGGGCTCTTGCAACGTCGGGGCAGATCGTGCTCGTCCTCCTCAGATGAGGGCGTAGGGCTGCGGGTGAACTTGACCGCAGCTTTTTTCTTCGGCTCCGCAGGAGCCTCGTCGTGGAGAGCGGCTCCGACGAGTCCAAGACCGGCTAGTGCGGACTTGTGCATGGCGCTCTTCAGGGCACCCACCGAAGGTGGATGGGACGCGGGATATGTAGTGGCTGCCATGATCACAGCCTGCGGTGTTTTCGGCATGACGTTGTCGTTTACGTCCATCATCGCGAAGGACGTGTTGAGGGCCCTAGTGACTTCGCGCCGCATGGCGGGGTCCATGTGCTCCATGCCCGAGCGGTGCTTATTGGCGTTGTTGCCGTGCGAACTAGAGCCACCAGCGGCGGAGAGCTCAGCTCGCCACGCGCTAGACTCTGAAGCCGCCTGCTTACGTTTGTCGAGCTCCTCCATCAGCTTCACCTGCCGGTTATGCTTGTTGATGAGAAGGAGGTGGTAGGCCATCAGCAGATCCCGTGAAGCATTCACAGGTAGGATGATGTTTCCTGCCACGGATTTGCGTGCTTGGTGCCAACCTTCCTCGTTGAGGTTGATCTTTTGGTAGGCGTTAGCGTCGCCTTCGTTGGGCCTGAGCGGTGGATCTCCCCCGTTTCCTCCGTTCTCACCTTGGGAGTTGAGTGGAGGGTTGGGCGCACTCGAACCTGGTGGCAGGTCCGTTTTGTTTTGGATGACCACCGCGCATAGGTAGCGTCCGCGGATGGGGTCGCTGCTGCCACAACTTTTGGATCCGGAACCGTAGGTTCCTTCATCTGAGGGAGGGCCGCACAGATCTAAGTTGCAGCTGTTGCTGTTGTATGACTCATCTGTCAACGCGTGTAATGCGCCGATAGGTGGGACCCACGAAGCGGGCCTGATGGATGGTGATGGCACCCGCTCTGGGAGGCAGAGAGTGCCGGTCTACCCCACCTGGAAGCAGAAGCTCCCGAACAGCATCTCGAGTCCTTCGCCAACGGACTCGAAATACCTCATGGTGGTCGGCGAATGGGCGGTGAAGTCGAAGGTGCCGAAGAGGAGGCGACTCTCCGACGCCGATGAGTTGTAAATCGCTCCGATGGGACCATCAAAATCGCACAATCACCGCCCCTAGTTCCCACAGACGGCGCCAATTTACGAGGTTCAATCTCGTCAATGCCCATTGTTATGGACTTGGCTTTTGGAGAACATGGGGATGCTGGAGATCGCGAAATGGTTAACAGACAAGCAACGCGGGACACGAGGTTTACCCAGGTTCAGGCCTCCGGAGGGAAAACCCTACTCCTGCTTGTCTGCTCTTGATTACAGCGGAACCGAAGGTTACAAGGATGCGTAGATGCAATATGGCATGCAGGTGTGTATGCGAGGGTGGAAGAGATCCTTCTCGCCGTGCCCTCCTGGCCTTTATATAGATAGGCATGTCCCGGGCATAGGTCGAGTCGATTAGAAATTAGGGTTGGTACCCTTTGAAATTCTATCTACTCTAGACTTGTCCTCCAAGGATCCGAAGACATCATGGGCTTGGGCCACCCGAAATCTTCACGGGTCGCGTGTCTTGACGTGGGACTTCCTTGGGCTGGACCAGGTATACCAATGTTGTGTACCCGTGGGGTATAACCATGTCACATGGGTGGGCTTAAGTTGGGGCCAATGTGAACTAGTGGGACCGAGGGAGAGATGATGTAGTGGTTTCTACACACAGACAACACAAACACGATCTTTAGTTTGACCAACAATGGCTATACTTGCTCCTCGAGTTGTATCGGCGAGAGGAAGAAGATCTCTAGAAATCTCCAAGTGTAAAAATGAATCGATCCCCATCCTTGCAGGCCCTGGCTCACCTTATAAAGGGTGGCTAGGTTATAATTAGGGGGCTGAGATGGGCAGCATATTCCAGGAATATGCTCCTCCCAAAGAGGTAATTCAGTGGGAGTCTTTCCCTGTCCCCCTTCTATAGACGGCAATAACCCAGAGCCCACGACATGTGTATGTTGGGCTCTGGGGCTCACCTCTGGCGCCTCTCCGCCTCCTCCCTCGATGGTTATGCATGGCGCGCTGGTACTGCTTCGATTCCTGATGGAGAGACAGAGAACAGTGTTGACTTCAGGGATAACTCTCTCCTTCTCGAGCAAGATCCCCCGTGACTTGGCCAAGCATATACCTGCAAGTTTAAAGCATAGTAGATCATGTGTCGACATATCTTTTATGCCGCCAAGTCAAGCTTTGGCCTCCTTGACTCGGGTTAATTCGGTTGTTACTCGGCTGGTACTTGTATAACCTGGCCGAGTCACTCCCTGACTCGGTCAACATCTTTGAGGGCTCTGCCCTTTTACCTTAGCTTGACCCTACCTGGGGTCATCCCCCTTTAGAATCAAGCCACTTCTATCGCTTCTCCTAATCTATATCGGGGTTGGCCACTGCTCAAACAAAGGGACCAAACAGAAGAGTCCCCAACCCCGAGTTGGCTCCTCTTCTCAATAATAAAGAGGAGATACAACACTCTAAAGCCAAGATGCACTAATAGCCAATCAAGACACGTAGATTTGATCCAGAATTGTAGGATTTTCTCTTGTAGATGAACTATTACCGTTGATAGATTGATATGATTGTTAGCTAGGTAGATTAGTAGAAGAGCAACTTACCGTGAGAATCTTATGAAATTGATGCATATGCTAGTTTACTCCATTAGAACACCATCTTCTTCACACCTTGATTCATTTATGTCTCTTTTGCGTTATCGCTATAGGACTCGTTCTGCGACCAGTTTAGCCAGGCTTTGATCCACATTGGGGACTCCTAGATCCCCTCTTATGTGCATGGCATCCAACCTCTCACACATAACCAGGTGGTGTCGTCGATGTCACCCACTCTAGGGACTGGCATCATGTGTGCCGACAGTTCTGTCCAGGCCTTTGTCGCCTCCATCGAGGCTAAGTTCACGACAAAGCTCAAGAATTCTTAGATGAAGGGGACCATGAAATGGCTCCCTTACATTTCACCTTTGTGCTGAACAAGATGCGCGATATTGTGAAGAGTAGCGCCCGTATTGAGAAGGGGTTCAAGGAGATCCATCTCAATGCGTGCGCTAAAGCTTTGTTCGAGCATTATTGCCGAGAATTACGTTAGGTTTTAGGTCCACTTTCGGTGTAACCATCCAAGGAAGTGGAGGGCGTTGAGATCCATCAAGCCGATGGACCTTAGCGGTGCGCAATGGGATGAGGACACCTTCACCATTCTTCTTGCCACTGAGCACTTCCAGGGACATGTTTAGGTTTGCACCAATGATCACTTCCGCCCTATCTTCCTATACAACATTGACACTTCCATTTACCCCTAACACACTCTATTGTAACTCGTAGGCGCACCTAAAGGACGTAGAGTACCTCACACAAGCCCATCCAGAACTATGTCTAGATGCAGTCAATCTTATCCTACGGCCTTGCCACCGAGAGGTATGCCATGGGGTCAGTAGAGCCCCTTGGCACTCACGAAGACCCTAACACCCAAGAGTCTGACACCATGAACCCTAATGCCCCGGAGAAGTTGACCGATTCTCGAGATGCAGCAGCAACTGTGGCAACATCTGCAAGAGTTGTTGCTGCCGTTAACAGCAAGATGAAGAGGGGTGTGCTTGCCGACGACAAGATCCATGCCTTAGCAGCATGACCGACTCCATGAAGTACGTTGCGCATGCCATCAGGGACAACAAGCCCACTGACATGCACCCTGACCTCTACGCGGCAGTGATGGACATTGCTAGCTTTGCACAGTGCCATATCATGACTGCTCTTAGCCACCTCATCGACAACAAGGCGCAGGTAAGGATGACGATGGGCAGTGTATGGGCAGGGTAGAGCAATATCATACCCATACCCGTGTGGTCAGTGGGTAGAAAACGTAACAAGAAGATTAAATTTCTATGTTCTGATCGTGGAGGTGAATATCTAAGTTACGAGTTTGGCGAGCATTTGAAGAAATGCGGAATACTTTCACAATTGACAACGTCGGGAACACCACAGCGTAATGGTGTGTCTGAACGTCGTAATCGAACTCTCTTAGATATGGTTCGTTCTATGATGTCACTTACAGATTTACCGCTATCATTTTGGGGTTATGCAATAGAAACAGCCGCATTCACTTTAAATAGGGCACCGTCTAAATCCGTTAAAACGACACCGTATGAATTATGGTTTGGGAAGAAACCTAAATTGTCGTTCCTTAAAGTTTGGGGATGCGAAGCCTATGTAAAGAAGTTACAGCCGGACAAGCTTGAACCCAAAGCGGAAAAATGCGTCTTCATAGGATACCCAAAGGAAACTATTGGGTATACTTTCTATCATAGATCCGAAGGCAAAATCTTCGTTGCCAAGAATGGATCCTTTCTAGAGAAGGAATTTCTCTCGAAAGAAGTGACTGGAAGGAAAGTAGAACTCGACGAGGTTGTCGAACCTTCTCTCGAAATTGCGAGTAGCAGGCCGGAAGAAGTTCTGTGGTGCTCGCACCAATTAGAGAGGAAGCTAATGATGCCGATCATGAAACTTCTGGTCGAAGTTGCTCTGAGCCTCGCAGTCAATGAGAACTCGTACCACCTCCATTGGTATGATCCCGTTATGAGTGTCATGTTGGTGGACAACACCGATGACCCGAGACATATGAGGAAGCAATGATGAGCCCAGATTCCAATAAATGGCGGGAAGCCATGAAATCCGAGATTGGATCCATGTAACGAAACCAAGTATGGACTTTGGTGGACTTACCGGATGGCCTAAGGTCGCCGAGAACAAATGGATCTTCAAGAAGAAAACAGATGTCGATGGTAATGTTATCGTCTATAAAGCTCGACTTGTCGCAAAAGGGTTTCGACAAATTCAAGGAGTTGACTACGATGAGACTTTCTCACCAAAGAGTAAGCTAAAGTCTGTGAGGATTATGTTAGCAATCACGCATATTACGATTATGAGATATGGCGGATGGATGTCAAAACAGCATTCCTCAATGGTGACATTGATGAAGAGTTGTATATGATGCAACCCAAAGGTTTTGTCGATCCTAAAGATGCTAACAAGGTATGCAAACTTCAACGGTCCATCTATGGATTGAAGCAAGCATCCCGTTGGAATCAATGTTTTGATAAGGTAATCAAAGTTTTGGTTTTATACAAACTTATGGAGAAGCTTGTATTTACAAGAAAGTGAGTGGGAGCTCAGCATTCTTAATACTATATGTGGATGACATATTGTTGATTGGGAATGATGTAGACCTTCTTAATAGTGTCAAGGAATATTTGAATAATAGTTTTCAATGAAGGATCTTGGCGAAGCAGCTTACATATTAGGCATAAAGATTTATAGAGATAGATCAAACGCCAAATATCATTGTCACAAAGTACATATTTGGACAAAGTTCTAAAGAGGTTTGAATGGAAGATAGCAAGAAAGGGTTCTTGCCCATGTTGCTAATACGACCTTGAGTAAAACTCGAGTCCACATCGGCGAAGATAGAGAAAGGATGAGTAAGACTCATGCCTCAGCCATAGGATCTCTAATGTATGTCATGCTATGTACTAGACCCGACATCGCATATGTCGTTAGTCTAACTAGCAGATATCAAAGTGATCCGTGAGTGGATCATTGACAATGATCAAAAACATCCTTAAGTACTTGAGAAGAACTAAGGATATGGTTCTTTCTTATGGAGGTGATGAACAGCTCGTTGTTAATGGTTACACCGATGCTAGTTGGAACACCGATCCGATGATTCTAAATCACAACTGGATACGTATTTATTTTGAATGGTGCGAGCTTAGTGGAGGAGTGCAAAGCAAAGCGTTGTGGCGAGATCTTCAACTGAATCGGAATATATGGCTGCTTCGGAGGCTTCACAAGAAGCGATATGGATGAAAGAGTTCATTACAGAGCTGGGTATGGTTCCTAGTGCGCTGGACCCAATGTCTATCTACTGTGATAACATGGGCGCCATAGCCAATGCGCAAGAACCAAGGTCACACAAGAAGTCAAGCACATCAAGCTACGCTTCACGCTATTCGAGAACATATCCAAGATGGGGATATAAAGATTTGCAAAGTACACAGATCTAAATGTATGATCCGTTGACTAAACCTCTCCCGAGGGCAAAACATGACCAGCACCAAACTGCCATGGGTGTTCGGTATATTACCATGTAATCTAGATTAGATGACTCTAGTTCAAGTGGGAGACTGTTGGAGATATGCCCTAGAGGCAATAATAAATGTAGTTATTATTATATCTTTGTGTTTATGATAAATGTTTACATTCATGCTATAATAGTATTAACAAGGAAACATTAATACTTGTATGATTTGTAAACTTAATTTGAAGTCCCTAGTAAAGCCTCTCAGATAATACTAGCTTGTTGGTTAATAGATGATTGTGGTTTCCCTATCATGAACATTGAGATGTTATTAACAACAAGATCATATCATTAGGAGAATGATATGGTGGACATACTCCTATAGATAAGTAGCATAAAGATCAAGTCATTTTAATAGTTCAATTGCTATATGCTTTCGATACATGGTTATCTAATTCCTTCGACCATGAGATCATGCATATCACCTTTACGGATGGATGCTTTGATAACATCAAACACCACACCGAATCGGGTGGCTATAAAGGTGGCATTGAGTGTTCGAAAGTATTGGTTGAAACATCGATTTGTCCATCCATATGACGATAGATATACTGGGCCCTCTCGGTGAAATGTCATCCAATTAGCTTGCAAGCATGTGACTGGCTCACAAGGGATCACATATCACGGGAACGAGAAAAGAGTACTTATCAGTAACGAGGTTGAACTAGGTATGCAGAGATACCGACGATCATAACCTCGGATAAGTAAACTATCGTGAGACAAAGGGAAATTGATATCGTATGTAAGTGGTTCATTTGATTGCAAAGTAATCGTAGAAATATGTGGGAGCCATATGAATTTCCAGATTCCTCTATTGGTTATTGTTCGGAGAAGTGTCTCGATCATGTCCGCATAATTCACGAACCGTAGGGAGACACACTTAAGGATTCGACGTTGTTTGAGTAGTTATGGAATGATGATAAAGAGTCCAAATGTTGTTCGGAGTCTCGAATGGGATTCGGGATATCACGAGGAGATCCGGAATGGTCCGGAGAATAATATTCATATAAGGAAAGTCCCGTTTCGGAGTTGGGGAATGGTTCCGGTGTTTTCATCGGGAACATTCTAGAAGGTTCCGGAATGTCCGGCACTCCGGGGGGGGGGAGGGTACATGAATGTGTCATTGTAAGTTGGAATGATTGCATCATGTACTAGGTGTCATTGCTGTCCAAAATAAAGGGTTTATTTAAATCCTAAATTGAAAAGTCAAACGGCTAGTTTGAAAGTCAAACGGCAAGTTTTGGAAAGAGGAGGAGAGTTGGAAACCGAGTTGGGGAGGGAGTCCTCCTCCCCAAGCCGGCGCCCCACCCAAGCCGAGTTGGGAGGACTCCTCCCCTTGGCCGGCCAGCCCCTCCACCTATATAAGGAGGGGGCAGGGCTCCCTCCTAGTACACAAGTCCCTCTCCTCTAAACCTAAACCCTAGACACAGCCTAGGGATTTCTCCCAAGCCGTCAAGTTAGAGCTTCTAATTGCCCTAGCCTCCGGTTTAGAGCCTTCTAATTGGTGTGTCTAAACCCTAGATCACCAAGAGCTCTCTCATACTCCACCATATTCGCTCCGGCTTAAGGCGAAGCCCTGCGAGATCTCCCCTCTACTTTCGGTACCACGCCGTTGTGCTGCCGGAATCGCGAGGAGAATGCTACAACCTCCATTTTCTTTGGAACAAGGGAGAGGAAGGTCTTCGTCGAGTACCGAACGTGTGACCGACTGCGGGAGCGCTGCCGGAACGCAGCGCCGGAAGGATCGTCTACGCGATCTTGAGATCAGAAAGAGTACGACTACATCACCCACGAGAATCTGCTCTCGTTAAACACTTTGGAATCTTCGAGGGCGAGTTATTCCATCGACTCGTTGCTACAATCTAGTAGATAGATCTTGGCTTGTTTGTTTGTATGCGGTAGAAATTTTTTGTTTTCCATGCTACGAAACCCTACATGCCATGGGGTCAGTAGAGCCCCTTGGCACTCACGAAGACCCTAACACCCAAGAGTCTGACACCATGAACCCTAATGCCCCGGAGAAGTTGACCGATTCTCGAGATGCAGCAGCAACTGTGGCAACATCTGCAAGAGTTGTTGCTGCCGTTAACAGCAAGATGAAGAGGGGTGTGCTTGCCGACGACGAGATCCATGCCTTAGCAGCATGACCGACTCCATGAAGTACGTTGCGCATGCCATCAGGGACAACAAGCCCACTGACATGCACCCTGACCTCTACGCGGCAGTGATGGACATTGCTAGCTTTGCACAGTGCCATATCATGACTGCTCTTAGCCACCTCATCGACAACAAGGCGCAGGTAAGGATGACGATGGGCAGTGTATGGGCAGGGTAGAGCAATATCATACCCATACCCGTGTGGTCAGTGGGTAGAAAACTTTACCCATACCCGTACCCGCGGATATAAATCTTTATCCATGCCCATATCCGACGGGTATCCGTACCCCTTGGGTACCCGATGGGTAGATCCAATAGTACACAAGTTATTCACAATTTTACATTAATCAATATCATTTTTGACAAAAAAATATCTAATCAATAATAGGTAGATGAGTATATGCCAATTATCAAAGTTTAGAGATCGCAATCTCATACTTGCCTCTAGGCTACTCGGTCGCATAGGTTGAAACTCTACATGTAAGTTTTACAACTCAGTCTAAATGGGCAGGGTATGGGTGTATCCATGGGTACAACCCTATACCCGTGCTCGTACCCATGACTTAACGTGCAGGGTATGATTATTACCCATGTGTATAAAAGTATGCCCATATCCTACCCATGTGGTAGGTATCCGTGGGTTAAATCGCCATCCTTAGGCGCAGGATAGCCTCAAGGACAATGCATGCCACCAAGAACAGGAGCAAGTGCAAGTTGCAGTGGGGAAAGAAGAAGAACAGCTGCACATTGCTGGCTATGAAGAACAATAACATGTACAACATGATAGTCTCAATGACTTCATCATCGTCGTTCTTTTTATGGTGATCGTCAAGTTGATCTTTTTCTAGGGTGATGCATATGATCAGATGTGTTTGTAGTGGTGGTAAGCACACCAGAATTTAAATATGGTGACCATAAGGACCAGCTAGTGTGCAACAAAACAAGTATTTTTCGTTTAGAGAAATGGGTTAAGAACTATTTGATTAAATGGGTTGATATAATGAAGCAAGCACGCAAGGAGCCAAATGCACGTTCTTTGGACACTTGCGTGTGCAGCCGCCTCTGCTGCCGCAGGCCGGGTTTTGGTACTAGACATGCGATTACGACCAGCGGTGATGACCGTCCATGTCAAGGCTGCGTTGCGCCCCAGCGAGTCATCAAAGGTGGTACCAGGCGTCGGGCGTTACTGCCGGTGCCGTTCACGAACAAGATGGCAGACGACGACATGTTGCTTCGCGACGGCGCCGATGGCGACGAGCCCACTTCAAGGGCGCGGACCTTGTCTTCCCGGCGCCGGAACTACGACATGGACGACCAGAGGAGGTGGAAGCGTGTGCCTCTTCCTGGAATCCTGGCTGACTACGGCGAATCGTGCTTGTCGTGTGGTGGGGTGCACAGAGAGGCTTGCATCCTCGCCGTCGGTCACTCTGCCAGGCCGACGAGGGACGACACTAGAGGTCCCTTGAGGTACTAGAGATCCCTTGTGTCTGCGAGGGGCGGCGCTAGAGGTCCTGGTCATGACGTTGCTGGAGGTCTGGTTAGTGGTCATGGCGGGGAAAAAGGGCATGGGGGTAGGGGAGAGAATAGAGCTGGGAGGCGGAGTAGGATCCGGGACAACGGCAGGTCGGCCGGACAAGCGGGGCGTGAGCGGCGGCAAAGATTGGAAGGACCGTCGCGGAGACAGTATAGGCTTAGGGAAAACTAATCTCCCAAACCGATTAAGAACCATGGTTTTAACTTGTGTGAAACCAACCTGTTTGAGCCCAAACCTAACTATAACCAAACTGGTATATACAAGAAACCAAACTAAACCAACTTATTGTCAAAGTCAACACATTTACACCCAAACCAAATAAGCCCACGACGTAAAACTGACCCAGCCCACCCTGTTTATAAGAAACCATTCTCAGATTTAGTTACGGGAATCTTGAGGAGCAACGTTGATCTCAGCATGGATCTCGATGGGGAAACATGCAAAGAAAGAGAGGGTTTAGTGTCGGCCCAGCAGAGATGGCCTGATGTCCAGTCCAGCCGCTTGACCCTGGACGAGAAGTCGTTCCGCTATCGGCCCACCAGCTCCAATTGCCTCAAAGTTTCAGCGGGGAATGTTGGTGCCCAGAATTCAGCTATCCCGCCCTCGCCACGCCAATTCCCGTTTCAGCGGCACTATCCCGTGAAGGACACGCAAGCCAGCTCGGCAAAAAAAAACAAAAAATAACCAGACGCCACACTGTTGCCGACCGCACCTCCACCTCCATATCTCTCCGTCACTGTTACACAAAACGGATCCAGCCTTCGCCCTCGCGACCAAAAACCCTTGCTTCTCGCCTTCTTCCCCTAAAACTTCTCCCCTGGATTTCCGCCTCCTTCTCGCCTTCCCCTAGACCTCCCCTCTCATTACCTCCCATGAGCTCTGATCCACCGCCCCGGGCGGCCGAGCCGAGGCGCTCCACGCGCAAGCGGTCCGCCGCGACGGAGGCCGACCTCGAGCGCTACGTCTCGGTTACCAAAACCGAGGCGGGTGGATGCCCTACCATCGAGAGTTCGTGGGAGATCCGAGATCCCTTGCGCTCCAAGCGCCAGCGCAGAGCTTCTGATAAGAAGGACGACGGTGCATTCGAACCGTCAGGGTCTGGACGCCCCAGAAAGAGGCCGGTTCCGGATGAAGCCCTGAATCCTTTTGCTAAGAGGAATAAGGTATGGGAACACTGCCGGTTCTGTCGGCTAAAAATAGTTGTGGGGGATTAATTCCGTTATTACGGGGGCTACGCTAGTATATCATTTGGCATTCCTTTTATGGGTGCTTTGCAGGGCTTTATTTAAGAGATGGTTGTAGATGTCTTAGATGTGGTAGAAATGGTACGGCAAAATAATCTCCGCCCTGGCTGGTATCGCCCTTTGTGCTGTGCTAAGATATGGTTGCTCATCATTGCGGAAATCACAAGTAACTGGGAGCGGGATACTTTGCAGTCTCACCTGGTTGACCATCTTACTGTTATTCTTTGTCAGGATTGGTTGTAGATGTAGTGGGAGTTCTAGTTTCTCTTGGTAGTAACATACATACTGAATTCCTGTCTTGCTGGGCATAGTGATTTGCTTTCTGCATCATTGTTACTTTTCCGTGTCTTCCTCTATTATTCTTGCTGGCTTCATTGTTCAATTTTCCCTTTTCAAGCGTAGGATAGAGTGCTTGGCAAACAGGTTATTATAAGGAAAATTGTAATATGTAGGTAACATTCTTCGGACAGGTGTTATTTTTTTAAACATTTATTTAAGAGGCTTAAAACTGCATGAAAAACTATAGAAGTACTTCCTATATGCAATCTTCTGCCTATAATGTTGTTTTACATTTTTTGGTGGTCACAAGTATTTAGAGGGCTCAAGCCTGGTAGACCTCTCAAACAGTTAAAGAAATTTTCTGTTCAGGTTGAACACTCCCTGATGACTGGTTCTTTGGGAATGGCTGTAATTATGCCCAAGATTGCTCATCCAGACATACTGCTTGCTTCATCACAGGATAAATCTGCTCGTAGTGCACATGCAGACGGGGGCTCTAGGGATTCTGAATTGAAGCCTCATCTCAATTCATCTTCTTGATCGCTGGTACGTTACCTTACCTTTTCTTCTCTTCTTTATATGTGTCTATATAAATAAATGTACTTTATCTTGTAGAATCAAAATTAACTAAACACATGTTTCTATATGATGTCATAGATACAATTTGGCATTTTTGTGCATATTCAACCAATTTGTTGTAGACGTGGTAGGAGTTTTCCTGGTTCCTCTTGCTCGCAGCCTGCAAACTGAAATAGCCTCATTTGCTGAGCAACTGGGCATAGTGATTTGATTGCTGCATCCTTTAAAATAGTTAACAAAGTTATCTGTTCAGGTTGAACCCTCACCGCCGACTGGTTCTGCAATTATGCACAAGATCGCCCATCCATTTTTACCGCCTTCACCGCAGGATAAATCTGCTCATAGTGCCCATGCAGATTGGGGTTCTAGGGCTTTTGAATTCAAGCCTCATCTCAATTCATCTTCTCAAACACTGGTACATTACTTCCACTTTCTTCTCTATATGTTTTTATAGAAATAAATATATACTTTATCTTGTAGAAGATAAAAAGTAACTTAAAGAATTTTGTTTCTATACGATCCCACAAATACATTTTGGACTTTATTTTGCATATTCAACCAGTAAGCTTTGTTTTGCGAAGTTATTCTGATATTTTTGGAGAATAGAAGGTAGCACTGTCCCAGATGCACGGTAATTTCACTTCGAATCCTCATTTTGGGCGTATTCCAAAGTGTTAGTAGTCCATGGCCTGGTCATTTGAAAGGTAATGCCAGAACTTGAGTGTACGGTTAGGTATTCCAGTTTGAGCGTCAATAAGAAGGAACAAGAAATTCAAGTCAAAAATAGGTGTGTCAAGTTTATTGAACATTTCATAATTACAAACTGAAAAACGAGCTGTTGTTGGAAATAAGAGATGAGATCCTTGTGAAAATAATCTCGTATAAATGTGGCAGTGCGCAAAAGTAGTGAAGAAAAAGTTTCTCGTATAGATAATAGAGTTTGAAAAAGTACTTAAAATGAAAGTTTGGAGAAAAACCAGAGAGCATATGTAGTTTGGTCCATCTATCATTGCTAAATTAGTCATATTCTTTCTTAATTCTTGTTCACTTGATGTACATTTGGTTCTGCATTGTGTAACTTTTCTAATGCTGACATTTTTCCCTGCAGCCTCCTGCTATGAGTGATTCAAAAACCCCTACGAATCCTAGTCCATCATCTTGCAACATGGTGACTGAAAACAGACCTTACTGTTCACGTGAGTCAACTGTTATAGTGAATGCTTCAAGTGCTCCAAACCAATCTGTTGGAATGGTTGGTCTGACTGACAGCACGCCTGCTGAAGTTGGTACGTCTGACATGCACCAAATGAATGGCTTTGAGAATGCCATGCAAGAACCACAGTCTGAAAATGTAACTGAAAAATCAATAGAGGATGGCTACAGCTGGCATACATATGGACAAAACCATGACAAGAGAAGTGAAAACCCTAGAAGTTATTACAAGTGCACACATCCTAATTGTGAAGTAAAGAAGCTTCTGGAGTGCGGTGTTGATGGACTCATCACCGAAGTTGTATATAAGGGGCGTCACAGTCATCCTAAACCCCAGCCCAATAGGTGGTTATCTGGTGGCGGAGTTTCTTCAAACCAGGGTGAGGATCGATATGATGGTGCAGCAACTGCTGATGGTGAGATGTTTGTCACGATTTGAATAATTGTTACTGGTCCTCTAATTTGGAAATAAACTATATTGACATCTATTATTGAGTTGGACATTCCCTTTCTGCTTTTGTCGCTTGAGTAGCTTCATATTTTTTTCATGTCTTATAGTAGTAAACAACTGAATAGTTGAACATTCTTGGCAAATAATTCCTTAAAGTTACAGAACTTAATCTTATATGTTTCCCTTAGTTGTAGTTGGACATCACAAAAGATATATTGGTCAGCAATGTACCAAATAAAAACTTTTGGTAAAGATGTTTTAAATATATTGGTAATCACTCTTTTGTTGGTATCTCAGCTTTTTATGCTAATCTGCAGATAAATCTTCAAATGCTATAAGGGACCTTGCTAATGAAGTACAGTCAGCTGTTATGATTGAGCCTATTCCAGCTTCAGTTAGTGATAATGACATCAATGCTGGAGGCGGAAGACCCGATGCTGGGGATGATGCTATTGAGGAAGAGGATATAGAGTCAAAATGCTGGTACGCTTGGTTTGGACTTGGTACACTCTAAATAATCATTCCTCTAAAGTGTCAAGCCTAATCTTATAACACTAAGTAAAGTAACTGGGTTTTACTTATCTTCATTACACTAGTTTGCCAATTTATCATTAAAATTATCATTTGCGTGATGGACAACGTATCTTAATGAGAATAACTTACATTCTTTGTCGGTTATGTTGTATTGTAACTGCCATAAAAAAATATGTAACGGGAGGTTAATATTCTATTTTTTCTCGGTACTATAAATGCTTATTCTCAACTATAATCTAGTAATTCGAACATGTTATTAGCTCCATCAATAGCTGCCGAGCAATGTAATTTTCAGAAATATTCATATAATTTTCAATCTAATTTTCTTTCAATTACAACACATACAATCTGTGTGATGCACAGACGCCGTGTTTTTGTTAAAGCATTTGGGACACCTATATGACACAGACATAATTCTGTTAAGCTGTTAGCGTTACAAATCTCTTGAAGCTAGCATACTTGGGCATGCAGCTTTGATATATATCCAGATGTATATTTTATTGTCAAGCTGTGCCTTTATTCACAGATGTATATACACCCAGCAAGGTTCTAAATAGCTAGGCTATAACTTAATTGGAATCCAATCTATCCCTTGTACTAAACTCGAATGCTGCTCCTAAATAGATTGCTCAAAAAATGATACTATCCAGGCTCTTAGGTTAATTATTTTCACACCAAGGCGAGAAAGGCTCACTGTGCGTAACATGATGCTGACATTTTTTGAACTCTTATCATGTTAGTATTTTCACATGATCTGATCTTGCTGAACAGTAGAATGCATTAACCCGTGCTTTCAATTTATATGGTTACATTTCTGGTTTTTGTTCCATTGGCTGATTTGTCGAAACATTACACTCTAGGGAGTAAGAAACAATACTGCTGCATGACCTTTGGTTATGATAAGTAGTTGTATCATTATTTGTGCAGTGTTTTATTGTTGTTGGATGAGTGTGCAAATTGTGCATGACTTGTCGCAATGAACATTATTATATGATTACACAGATACATTACACATACTTCAGTATCTTAATCTGTCAGGCTTAATATGTTATTGTTACTTGAATGAGTTTATTTTCGAAAATACATTAACTATTCAGATTCACAAACATAACCTCTACTGGTTGCTGCATTCATGAACGAGGGTGTTTACTACAAGCCCCCTAAATATTTGTGGTATATATATATATTAAATGTTAAGACATCTATTCCTGCACATTTTCTTGTAATTCAAGCTACTTATTGTGAAAGAACAGTTTAGATGATTTTTTTTCTATGTTTTGATATTTTCAGTCAGCTTTTTGTCGATGTGGGCGAATCTCACGTCTCACTGCAAGAAAGCTTGAACAAGACAGTTGTGAATATGTTGGTAGAATCTGCATTTCAAAGAGTGGGATCAAAAGTTACCGATTTCTATTGCACATGTTCTGGCAAATACCTTGATGGGGAGAAGTTATTATCTTTTTATCCCATTAAAAGAAATTCTACCATAAAAGTTCATCATCGACTAAGGGCTGGAAGGTATGAAGTCTAATAACATCTTATTATTCAGTTGAACATTATCATTATTTGGATTCTGTAGTAATGGTTCTGTTGTTCACTGAACAGAGCACAGACAATTGAATGTCAAACATGGGACACAAAAATTCTCAATGTTCCCCGTTTCCATGTGGTACACCTACTACCTGGTTTAATTGACACGAAAAGGAATATAACATCAGCTAAGTTCTTGTCTCGTCGTATTCAGCATTTTGTAAAGCAAGTGTTGATTGCCTTGTGTAAGATACACATTAGGGGATACTGTCTAAGAGGAGCATTCACTTCAGCTGACATTCTATTTCATAAGGGGAGGGTTCTATTTGCTGATGTGATTGTGGAGCACCTTATTGATCCTGTTGGTGGCAGAGCGGATCTGACAAGTCTTGGTGGCATATTCACCCCCGTGTTTTATGATCAAAGCGTGTCTGACTATGCATTGCATACAGAGCACTTACTGAGTTTCCTTCTCAATTGCCCAGCTAGTGTTGACTTAACATCAGTGTCTATTGCTGCTTTCTTGACAAACCACTTTGCGGTGCTAACATATGTGGAAAGGATATCTGCATGCAATGAACTGGACAGCATGATAGAGTGGCTCACTGGGACAGATATTGCGCGTCTCCAGAGAAATATTGGAGTGCCACCTAATTGGAAGCCAATTAAAAATGTTCCAGCACTAAATGCTGTTTACATCTTTGGTGAATATTGGAATATCGCTAAACAGAAATGGATTCCTTTGTATTCTAATAGTAGAAGAGCATGTGTTCATCTGGCCAGGAATTTCTTTAAGCATGGCCCTAAAAACGTTAGTATTCCTCTTAACTAGAGTATATTTTCTCACTGTTTGTAATGTATCTCCATCTAATCTATAGTATTTTTGTCTTAATAGTTCTCAAGAGAGCAACTTGAAGCTGCATTTTCCGCAACCATGGCAAGACAAAATTTAATGGCAGATGTGTTGCAAAATATAGCACTTACAAGTCCCCCGATTCAATCACCTGGCTTTGATTTTGTCAAATTGTAAGATCATATTTCTCTTAATTTCAGGTTTTATTTAGAATTCTGTTAATCTGTATACATACATGTGTAGGCTTGGAAATAATGTGGAGGAGTGATGAGGTACAACAAGGTATGATATCTTGTTTGTCTTAAAATGTACATGCCACTATTCTTCTTACTAAGCTATTTGTTATTGGGAAAAAGCTGTGCATTTATTGTGAATACAATTTGAAGGAAAGTTTTAGAAAACTTGTACTACGCTTTCTGACATTGGTGACACTGACACGCTCTATCGTATCATCTGCAGCTAACAAATCTGAAACCTTATTCTGTTCATGCCTTAAATTTTTTAGTACAAAGCTCTTGAGGTCCACATACCATCTTGCTAATTTCCTCCACAATAAATGCATAAGTAGAACCATCAGGATCCTTTCTCTTCATGGCCGACAAAAGCATCACTGAATCAGTTTGGAAAACAAGAGGTCCTTCTGAATGTTGGAGCGCTAGATATATGCCATCCCTCGCCGCAACTAGTTCAGATTCAAAAGCATCGGTGCAGTATCCGATCGACCTGCAGGACGCAGCTAGAACAGTGCCTACACGATCACGCAGCATGGCACCTGCACCTGCTTTACCCTGATTGTCAGACGATGAACAGTGAATCAAGATAGTGCTCAAAACCTCTGTAGCTTTAAGGATTTCACCTGAAGGATTTAGTGTGAAGTCAAAGAATAGGGGTAGAAACTTTTCTGATTATATTGTGATAGTTTTTATTTGGAATGGTAGAGGTTTAGGAGAGCCTGAGAAGAGTGATTTCTTGAAGGAAAACATCTCTGAGTATAAAATATATTTTCTCTGTATTCAAGAAACTAAGAAAAGTTATTTTACCGATGCATGGTTGAACAATATTAGTGGTAGATTTCTCTACATTTGGCTTTGGGAACCTGCCAGAGGTGCTTCTGGGGGGCTCCTTATGGGAGTGAGAGAAGATAAGTTTGATGTAGATACTGTTTATACTAGCAGATTCTTCTCTCATATGGTGCTTTTGAACAAGGAATCTGGTTTTAAGTGGAATCTTGTTAACATTTATGGTGCTTCTAATTATAGTGATAAAGGTGACTTCCTAGTGGATCTAGTTCAAGCGCTTGGCAAAAACTCGTATCCCTTTTGTTTGGCTGGGGATTTTAATATAATTAGGAACACTTCTGGGAGAAACAAATATAAGAGGCTGAATAAATGGTCCCACTTTTTCAACGCTATCATTGAGCATCGGAACTTAATTGATTTGGAATTTTCTGGTAGAAGCTTTACCTGGTCGAACAATCAACAGGATCCTTTGTTTGAAAAACTTGATAGAGTACTTGTTAGTCCTGCATGGGAGCAGCATTTTCCTTTAGTTAATATCAAAACCTTGGCTAGAGGGTTTCTGACCATGCAGCTCTTGTTGTAGATACTGGAAATAAAGATCTTGCTCCCTTTAAACAATTTCGTTTTGAACTTTGTTGGTTTAATAGAATTGATCTTAGAGAAGTAGTTACTGAAGTTTGGAGTAAAGGTTTCAAAGGTAAAAGTTGTCTGGATATTTGGCAACAAATGAGAGTTCTTAGGAGAGTTTTGAAGGGATGGAATCTTAATACTGAAGGTGCTCATAGAAAAGAGAGGAAAAGAATTTCGTCCCAATTAGATAGTACTGATATCAACAGTGAGTTTGCTGGGTTATCGACAGCTAACTATGAATTATTTGCAAGATCAATTAAATGTGTTGTTGAGAGAAGAAGAGATTAAATGGAGACAGAGAGCGAGAGAGAAGGATATTAGGGAAGGAGATAGTAATACAAAGTTTTTTATGGCAAAAGCTAGCGGTAGAAAAAGGAGAAATAGGATTTTTCGTTTTATTCAAGACGAGGGGCTCATTCAGGGCGATGACAATCTTCTGAAATATGCAACTAACTATTACAAAAGTTTATTTGGGCCAGTGAAGTTGTTGCCTGTTTCTTTAACTTGGCCTGTTGATTCTGCACTTACCGAAGACTAAAATCAAACTAGCGGCTAGATTTACTATGGAAAAGATTAAAAAGGCAGTCTTTTCTACTCCCTCCGTCCCAAAATAGATGTCTCAAATTTGTCAAAATTGATGAATCTAGACACTATTTAGTATATAGATTCATCCAAAATTTGAAAAACCTAAGACATCTATTCTGGTACGGAGGGAGTATGAAACATAATAAAGCATCTAGCCTGGATGGCTTTCCTATTGAGTTCTGCCAACCGTTTTGGGATCTAGTTTCGGAGGATTTATTTACCTTATTTCAAGATTTCTTTGATGATAGGATAGATGTCTCTAGGCTTAACTATGGTAGTATTATTTTGATTCCTAAGGGAATGGGGGCAAACATGATTCAAATGTTTAGACCAATCTGTTTGTTGAATGTTTTATTTAAAATTTTACCAAGGTAATGAACAATAGAGCCATTCAAGTTGCAGATGAGGTTGTTTCGAAAATTCAATCTGCTTTTATAAAAGGGAGATTTATACTAGATAGTGTGGTTATTTTACATGAGACTATGCATTACCTTCATGCTAAAGAGGAGTCATGAGTTCTTTTTAAACTTGATTTTTGAAAAAGCATACGGTAAGATCAACTGGGAGTTTATGTTTTCAGTGTTGGAAATGAAAGGATTTCCAACAAAGTTCGTTCATCTAACTAAGAAGGTAGTGCAGAATGGTAAAGTAAATGTTATTGTATGATAAATGACATTGTAGGACCATACTTTCTTACAAGAAAAGGGTTAAGGCAGGGAGGCCCTTAGTCCCCAATTCTTTTTAACATTGCAGCTGATGTTCTTGCGACTACGATTTCGAGAGCACAAGAACAAGGTTTCATTAAAGGATTGATTCCTGAAATGTATTGGTGGTGGTGGTGGTGGTGGTGTGTGTGGGGGGGGGGGGGGGTCTTTGTTACAATATGCGGATGCTACCATCTTCATGTTTGAAGATAATTTGGAATATGCTAGGAATCTAAAGACAATTCTCGTCTTTGTTACAATATGCGGATGATACCATCTTCATGTTTGAAGATAATTTGGAATATGCTAGGAATCTAAAGCGAATTCTAGGTGATGGTTGTAAGACAAGGTTTTGGGAAGATGTTTGGGTGGGAGATAAGCCACTGTGTGTGCTTTTTCCCAGGTTATATAATCTATTTTTTTTGCAGAATGTTACTGTAGCCAAAGTTTTTGCTCAGGATTTCAGTTGCATTAGATTCAGAGGTTGCTTGTATGGTGAATCTCTAGAGATGTGGAATAAGCTGTTAGATATGTGTAAGGATATAATTTTTACCGACGAGCCGGATAGTGAGTTGGAATTTAACTAAATCTGGTACTTTCTCGGTTAAGTCTCTTTATACTTAGCTTGTTGCGAGAAGAGTCTTGTTTCCTTATAAAATGATTTGGAGGACGAGAATTCCTCTTAAAATCAAAGCATTTATTTGGTTGCTTGTTAAAGATAGAATCTTAACCAAGAATAACTTGGCTAAGAAAGGATGGAAAGTCTGTACTCTTTGTGAGTTTTGTGGCTGTAATGAGACTCTCAATCATTTTTTTTTTGAATGTCCTTTAGCTAGATATAACTGGAGTGTTGCAGGTTGTGCGCTGGGTATAGCCGATAATCCTGAAAGTTTATTTGATCTCTGTCAAAATTGGTTTACCAAATTCTCTGGTAGAGATAGGATGGTTGTTTTGATTGGTTCTGTGGCTTTGCTTTGGAATTTATGGAAAACAAGGAATTCTTCTTGTTTTCAAAGGAAGATGCCGAATAATCCTACTGACATGATTTTCTCTATGTGTCACCTTCTGGATGATTGGAACTTGCTGCAGAAAGAAAAGGTCAAAGAAACCGTGCTCGGGTGTCTGATCGTTTGAGGAGGATTGCAATTGATGTTTTTGGAAGACGACATGGCTGGGCTCCAACGGCAAGGAGGATCTGTGATGGTTGACTATGACTCATGCAGAGAAGCTTGTTGCTTAAAAAGTGTCCTAGCTGCTGTAAGATGCTTAAAACTTCTTTCAGTCTTGTTTCATGTATGAAGTTTTATTGTTCTGGAGAAATTGATGTTTGGTCGTGTGATGTGAGTTTGGTCCCCTGTGGGGTGGTAGAAAAAATCGTAGGTTGCTTTATTTTACTGGTGAGATGATAGATGGGCAGAGCTCTCGTTTGTATGTGTCTGTATACTGTGAGACAAATCTTGATGGTGAGCTAGAACCCATATTTCTCTCATGGCCTCTCATACCGTAGCAGCGTTGGGGCATTTAATCACTTTGGAGGGCAAGGCGTCATGCATGGATTTCTACTTCCTCTGGCACATCCTCATTCCATAGCTTGAGCAACCTTGCAGCCACCGCTGTTGTCCACTGCCTTGATATGATCTTCTTGCCTCTTTGCATGGTATGCAGACCTCACCCAGAAAATGCCGTTGTGTCCTATTGCACACCAGAAACTTCTCGCCATTCCAGCTCCAAATTTCACCCTAAGGATATCATCATGGAAGATTTTGGCGCACATGAGGTTCGATCCAGAGTCATGTGCCTGGTTTGAAAAGCTCACACCTTGGTGATGGTTGTCGCATCTACCTCCCAAAGCAGGTGATGGCATCCCTCTCAGGAGCCAATCATCCTTCAGATGCTGGTAGATTCTCCATGAACCACATGCCAGACCAGCCCTTTTAAACTTTCACCCATGCAAATTGTTGCGCCATGTAAAGGAAGCGAGAAAATGACGCAAAACTACCACATTTGAGACACTCTTGTTAAAAATCTACCAATTTAGAAATTTTTGACACATAAAAACCACTTTTGGGGTAGGGGTGTGATAGAAAACTCTAGTTTGGCGTGTTTAATCGTTTAACAAACTTCCTGGCAGGTGGGACCGCTGTCAACGTGGCACAAGGTTGACGCTTTAATTGGTTTTCTGACAGATTGGGTCTACCTAACAAGCCTACGTGGCTAATAAAATAACCAAAATAATTTTTTCTTTTTCTTTATTTCTTTTTGTTGACCCTGCTCTCGCCGCGCCCATGTAGGAATCCACTTCCTGTCGCCGGCGATCGGTGCGCGAGCCCGAGTAGACCGCGGACGGCCATGCTCGCCGGTGTCGCAGACGGCCCTAGAGGCGCTCGCCCGGGACTGCTTCGGAACTCCCCATCACCGCGCTCGCTGGCGCTGTCGAGTTGCAGGGGCGCGTGGCAGCCGAAGGTGCAGGGGCGCACAAGGCGGAGGTGTAGGGGCACATGGTGGAGCTCGGTCGCGCCCGCTCCGGCCACTGGCGGCGGTCGCCCGCGACTGCCTCAAAACTTCCTGTCCCTGCGCTCGCCGATGTCGCGGAGGTGAAGGGGCGCACGGCGGAGCTCGGTCGTGCCCACGCCCGCTCCGGCCACTAGCAGTGCTCGCCGGCGAAGCTCGCCCGCGACTGCTTTGGAACCCCATGTCCCCGCGCTTGTCGGCGCCATGGAGGTGCACGTGCTCGTGGCGGAGCTCACCCGACGGAGCTCTCCCGTGCCCACGAGCGCGGCGACCGGAGATGCAGGGGTCCGTGCGGAGGAGGTGTAGGGGCGCGCGCTGGAACTCGCCGGAGCTCGATGATTGGAGCTTGCTGTCGTCGTCATACTGGAGATGGCGGAGCTCAGCCATGCCTGCGCCGGAGCTCGCTGAGCTTCTGCTGGCCACACTCGTGCCAGAGCTAGCGCTGCTCCATCCTGCACTGTAGCCTAAACCAGCGGCGCCGCCAGCTCCGACGGGTGCTGCGGGGCGAGCGCGGAGGAAGGAGTGTGCGTGCGCGGGCAGCGGCGGCGTGGCCAGCTCCGACGAGTGCTGCGGGGCGAGCGTGGAGGCAGGAGTGCGCGTGCCCGGGCAGCGGCGACGCGGCCAGCTCTGGCGCGTGCTGTGGGCACGGGAGCAACGTCGTGGTGATTGAAGTACACGGGCGCAGGTGGCGCCGGTGAGCATGGGCGAGCGCAGTGGGACGGGTGAATGGTGAGACTTTTCTTTTTCTCCTCTTTCAGTTTGGTAGACTCAGGCTGTCAGAAAACCAATTATAACATTAATCTTATGCCACGTCTGCACTGACAACGGTCCTCACCTGTCAGAAAGTTTGTTAAATGATTAAACTCACCAAATTAAAGTTTTCTGTCATATCCCTTCCCCTAAAGTGGTTTTTATGTGTCAAAAATCTCTAAGTTAATAGATTTTTAACAAGAATGTCTCAAATATAGTAGTTTTGCGTCATTTTCTCAAAGAAAGCATGCCTTGGTAAGCTTGCTGCCTCCGGGAAACTTAGTGCTTGTAGTAGCACAGCTTCAGAACTCTGGCACAGAACGTGGGGAAGCATGTGAGAAGCCTCAAGACTCGCTGCTCTTTTTTTCTTTCTGAATCGAAGCATAGGCTTTATTACTGATAACGAGCGGGCATATCACCTAGAACAAACTCAGCGACATGCAAGCATAACGTTCTCCCACACAACACAATTGCCTTTCTGGACCTGCTGAGCTTCGAGTTAATTAGATAAAACTATCATAATTAGGATTTTTGGGACAGGTTAGTATCACTTTTGGTAATTTTGGTACGTCAGTACCAATTTTGAGGTACAAGTGTTGCAAATCACACTATTTTTTTTAGCAGTTTGACCTGCTTCCTAACAGGTGGGACCCATATGCATAGCTGACTAGTCAAAAAAAAAATGCCACGTAGACCTGCTTCAAGGCGGCGGTGCCGAACCAGGCGTCGCTCGAAGGCTGGAGCGCGCGCGACGGCGCCCGCAGGTTCCCCGACGCGGCCTGCAGAGGCGGACGCCTCACGTCGCCGTCGCTCGCCGCCGTGCCGCTCAATGCCGACTTCCGCGTCGTCGTGGCCACCCTGCTGCAGCTCAGCGTCGTCGAGAAGATCAGCCTCCGCGACGCCAACGTCAGCGGAGCTCTCGCCGGGGCGTCCAGCGCCAGGTGCGGAAGCAAGCTGGAGGAGCTGGACCTCTCCGGAAATGCGGCGCTGCGGGGCTCCGTTGTCGACGTTGCGGCGCTCGCCGACTCGTGCGGCGGGCTCATGACGCTCAATCTGTTCGGCGATGCGGTTGGTGCGACCAAGGCTGGTGGCGGTGGTGGCGGTGGTGGCGGGCAGCGGTCGCTGCCCTGGTCCCTGGACGCTCTTGACTTGTCCAACAACAAGATCGCCGATTTTTGGTGGATGGTGGGCGCCGGCGTCGGGTCGGTCCGCTGGCTGGACCTCGTCTAGAACAAGATATCCGGCGGGCTCCCGGGCTGCAGTACCTGGACCTGTTTGGCAACCTCATCGGGGGGCGCTCGCTGCCTGTTGTGGTCTCAGGGCGCTTAACCTCTTCAGCAACCATCTCGCCGGTGCCTTCCCGCCCAACATCGCCGGCCTCACGTCCCTCACCGGCCTCAACCTCTCCAACAACAACGGCTCCATCCCTGACAACGTCGCCGCGCTGCTGGACCTCGAGGTGCTCGACCGTAGCTCCAACACCTTCTCTGGCGCCATCCCTTCCTTGCTCTGCCAAGATCCCAACTCCAATCTCCGCGTGCTCTACTTCCAGAACAACTACCTCGCTGGTGGCATCCCGGAGGCTGTCTCCAACTGCACTGACCTCGTCTCCCTCGACCTCAGCATCAACCTCATCAATGGCTCCATCCCTGAATCCCTCGGCCAAGAAGCAGGTCTACGTGGCATTTTTTTTTCTGACTAGTCAGCTCTACAGATGGGTCCCACATGTCACGAAGCATGTCAAACTGCTATCAAAAGAAAATTAGTGTGATTTGTAACACTGCAGGAAGAGGACCAATTTTTGCACTGAACTTTAAGATCTTCAAGAAGTCGATGCAGCATGTGAGAAATCAGGCCTTTTCCTATTTAGTGCTTGAGCCACGAGCTGTGAATCAGTTTCAATAACAATCCGCATTGCTCCCAACACCGAAGCCATGACAATTGCTTGCTCCACCGTGCATAATTCAGCCATGAAGACGTCCCTAGCTCCGTCAGTTCAACCAGCTCTTGCTTCTACCACATCACCTTCAAAATCATGAATAACCCAAGGTCGTTTGGTATCCATCATTTGAGTCTGGAATCTTGAAATTTATTTTGCAATTTTATCCCTATGCTGTTTGGTTGGCATGAAATTAGATCGTCATTTTATTTGGCAAATCTATCTTTTTTTTGGAAATAGGCGTATTTATTAACCAAACTGTTTAATGTTTACACCCGACATCTGCATAACCAAGATGCACAGCCACACGAACGACAAAACTAAGGCAAAAAGTAAACAAGCATTACAAAAAGGCATATCGAAATAAATGTTTAGAATCTAAGGTAGATCAATCATCAGATCACACGGCCATCCATGTCGGGAGAAAATATCTCTCGCCGTGTCTTCCAATCGCGTACATCCCTCCAAAAATAAGTCGCGGAACTCCATGCTTTGAAGAATATTTCATGATCGGAGGATAGCCGTGGCACGATAAATAACATGTAGAGGAGAAGACACAGTGTTATTAAAAATCTTGTCATTTCTACAAAACCATAGCGACCATATAATGGCAAGCGCGAGCAAATTTGTAATAAAAGAATAAATGGCGAATTGTCTCATCTTGATGACAAAAAACACATTGTGTACATCCATGCCAATTCCTCTTTGCAAGGTTATCTTTTGTTAGAATTACTCCTTTCCGTAGATACCATGCAAATATCTTCGTCTTAAGGGGTATTTTCATTTTCCAAATTTTATTATTATCATCGACCGGGATATCAGGTTGGACCAAAGCTTTATATAGTGAGCCAATAGAAAATTTACCACTTTCTAGTAATTTCCATTAAACACGAAAACACCGTCTGACAATTATATCATGGATAATCGTAATAGTAGACTGTTCCAAGATAACAGTCTGGGCCGAATGAGACTTCTTCTGAAAGACACATTAGGAGGATAGTCTTTCATCATTGTGGAAATTGTATCTCCTTTGTGTCTAACAATCGAATATAAAGCTGGATATTGTTCGCGAAGAGTAGTTTGGCCAAGCCACTTATCTTCCCAAAACCTAATTTGTGATCCATCCTTAATCTCGAAAGCACCAAAACGAAAGAAATGTTTCTTGGTGGCCATAAGACTCGCCCAAAAATATGAATCCCCGGGTTTCCAAACCACTTGAGACACAGTTTTAGACCCCACATATTTCCTCCATAACATGATTTGCCAAACACCATCTTCTGTAAGTAGTTTAAAAAACCATTTGCCCAGAAGCGCGGTGTTTTTGACTTGCAAATCGTGTATGCCCAGCCCACCAGACTCCTTTGGGCGGCAAACCACATTCCATCTGGCCAGTCGATATTTCTTTTTCTCACTATCCCCTTGCCAAAAGAATCTTAAACGGAAATAATCCACTTTGTTCAAGACCCCTTTTGGTAATTGGAAAAATGAGATCATATATAGTACCATATTAGTAAGTACTGAATTTATGAGTACTAGTCTTCCACCAAGGGATAACAATTTACCTTTCCAACCATTAAGACATTTTTGTAGACTTTCCTCAACAAGTTTCCATTCAGCAATTGTGAGACGCCGATAATGAATCGATATTCTCAAATAGTTGATTGGAAACTGACCCTGACCACAGCCGAAAAGTGTTGGAATTATGCCCTAGAGGCAATAATAAAGATGTTATTATTATAATTCTTGTTCATGATAAAGTTTATATTTCATGCTAGAATTGTATTAAGCGGAAACTTTAATACTTGTGTGGTTTGTGAACAACATCGTGTCCCTAGTACGCCTCTATGGACTAGCTCATTGACTAATGATGGTTAAGGTTTCCTAACCATAGACATGAGTTGTCGATTAATAATGGGATCATACCATTGGGAGAATGATATGATGGACAGACCCAAATTAAGCAGAGCAATTAGATCGTGTCATCGTGTTCATCTTTGCGAAGCTTTTCTTATGTCAAATATTGTATTACTTAGACCATGAGATAATGCAACTCCCTGGTATCGGAAGAAAGCTTTGAGGTCATCAAACGTCATCCTATGAGAGGGTGATCATAAAGGTGTCTCTCAGGTGATCGGAAAGTACCTGTTGGGTTGTATGTATCGAGATGGGATTTGTCCCTCCCAAGTCGGAGAGATATACTTCGGTCCCACTCGGTAATCGATATCAACACCGCTTGCAAGCACGTGGTTAAGGAGTTAATCACAAAGTGATATTGGATTACGGAACGAGTAAAGTACTTGCTGTGAACGAGATTGAACTAGGTATGCCGATACCGACGATCGAATCTCAGGCAAGTAAAATATCGCGTGACGAAGGGAATATATATATGGGATTAATTGAATCCTGGCATCGTGGTTCATCCGATATGATCATCGATGAGTATGTGGGAGTCAATATGGGTTTCCAGACCCCGTTGTTTATTATTGATAGAAGATCATGTCTGCATATTCTCGAACCCGAAGGGTCACACACTTAACGTGTCTCGACGCTAGGATAGATTGGATAATTGGTTTATGAGTTTTTGTTCGGAGTCTCGGATGAGATCCGGGACGTCACGAGAGGTTCTGTAATGGTCCGGAGAATAAGATTCATATAAGGCAAAGCAGATTTTGGAGTTCGGAATTGTTTCGGGTTGTTCGGTATTGTACCGAAAGCTTCTAGAACCTTCCGGAGTGGGACCAACGTGGACCCACTTGTCGGGAGGGGGCGTGGGCCTACGGGGGAGTGCCCTGGCCGCATTGGGCCAGGGGCACAAGGCCCCATAGGCCCAGCCGGCCAAGCCTAGGGGAAAACCTAGGGGAGCTTCTAGAAGGGGGGGGGAACTTGCCCCCCACTCCTTCCTCCTTGGCCGCCGGCCCTAGGGATTGGGGGAGGGGCAAGGGCCATCCGCCCACCCCTCTATATAAAGAGGGTTGGG